>JACGCM010001281.1:2418654-3627981 GCA_014058105.1 Kingdonia uniflora
TGCATCAAGGAGTTTATCGAAGGACAAGTTCTGGGTATTACAAATGACCTTACCAAGTTACAAGGAAGTCTGATTGCCAAAGAACTCTTCAATATGGAAATACCAAAAGGTTTCCATACTCCAAAAATTTGTAAATAACAGGCCACCGATCTAAAGGAACACATTCATCAATATCGTGATACATTGGGATTGTATTCCAATCACAACCACATCCTCTGCTGTTTGTTCACAACAATTCTATAGGAAGAACTGCTCCGGTGGTTCCACTCTTTACCTGAAGATTCCATACTCACATTCGATCAGCTGTATAAATAATTTATCAAGACGTATGCCTACAACAGAGACAAAGAGAAGAATTTATATTCTCTTATTACTCTTAAACAGTCACATGGTATATACTCTTATTAGTCTTAAGCAGTCACACGGAGAAAAGCTCGAGGCTTTTACAAAGAATTTTTTGGAGCTCGCACGTAAAGTTGATAACCTCGATCAGAAAATTAGCTTTTACCAACGCGCTTCAGCTTGACTGTAAGGCCAAAGAGCACCTCTTCCTCAATAAACCTATAAGCTTGGAGGATATGATCACCAAGGTCAAAGGTTATATCGACCTGGAAAGGATGATATTCGAAAGGCATAAATCTATTAAATCCATCATAACCACGAAAGGTCCATCTATAGATTGAAATAATTGACCGAATGAGGATCAGGGTGATCAAAAGCGTTCAAAGGGTAATACCGACAATCCTTGAAAAGGCAGATCATTGCCCAAACCGATCCTCCCGAAGATGAATATTCAAATCTCCGCAATTTTTCCAATCCTCTCCATGGATAAGCTATACCGTCCCTCTCAGCCATTAGAACCAATTGAGAGCCGGCCGTACTATATGTATCACAATGTAAACCATCATTCTACTGACAATTACTATACTTTACAGAGGTTACTATAATTCATTTCCAAGGAGGGATGGATGTTCAAATATATTACCCGCCTGGAACCATTCAAGGATGGCAGCTATAAGAAGCAGCTCAAAGTCGTCCAGGTCAAAGATCAAGCTGAGGAGAAGCATATCTACCATATGTACCACAATAACATGATCAAAATTTATCAGATTAAAAACTCTTGCCGATTTAAGCGCAAGAAACTTTTAGATTGCTGTAATCTCACACCTCAAGAAAAAAAAGCCAAACTTCTACCTAAGTCGAGCAATCGTCGGCTTGGGATCTCATTCGAAGATTGTGACATTAGTCATATAAAATTTCTGCATCATGATGCATTAGTCATAATGCTTAAGATGAAGAAGTTTGTCATGCAAACAATGATGACCAATACTGGAAGTGGTATAGAGATTCTCTTTCAGAGAACAATCGACCAAATGGGATTGGCCGATCAAGTTATTCCAAGTGACTCTAATATCAGTAAATTCAATAGTTCTAGAAAAGAGCAAGTAGGCAAGATCATCTTACTTATTACCATAGGACCAGCCACCATCGACCTCATCTTCAATGTTATTAATGCCAAATCTTGTTATCTTAGGATTATGGGCCGCTATTGGATTCACAACATAGAAGCAATTGCTTCTACCTATCATCAAGTACTCCACTTCAAGCACAATGATGGTATCTATGAAATCAAGGGTAGTCAAAAGCTTTCTCGAGCTTGCGAAGATACCGTCTCTGCCATTCAAAATACCTCAGACAGATACACCGTATAGCAATTATAGAAAACTGATCACCTTGATGATCAACCTTCAATAGAAGAGCCTACAGAATACGTTAACATTGATGGACCCAGCAGATGTACTTTTATCAGTACCAAGCTGGTCTAGCACGATAAGGATGCTCTCATTCAATTCTTACGAATAAATCAAGATGTTTTTGCGTGGACTATCGATGAGAGGCCTGGGGTCGATCCGGCCAAGGCATGTCACAAATTGGCCATCAACATCAATGTCATGGCAGTCAAACAGAAACGGCAACGACTATCACCTCGCCTTCGAGATGAAGCTAACATGGACATTGAAAAATTGATCAAAGTAGGATTTATTCGAGAAGCCAAGTATCCATATTGGATATCCAAGATTGTCGTTGTCCCAAAGAAGAATGGAAAAGTTTGAGTTTGTGTAGATTTTATAAATCAAAACAAACACACTCCAAAGGACAGCTTTCCTCTTCTCAACATCCATCAAATTTTTGATTCTACAGCAGGTCACGAACTCATATCGATAGATGCTGCTTCTGGATATAATCAGATTCTACTCTTGGAAGAAGATCAAGAAAATACCAATTTTATCACTAAAAGATAACTTTATTGCTAAAAAGTCATGCCCTTCGGACTCAAAAACACAGGCATTACTTATCAACAGTTGATGACTACTATGTTCAAAGCACATCTTGAGAAAATTATGGAAGCCTACATTGATGATCTCTTATATAAAAACATACAATCAATCAACCACATTACAAATCTCAACACATTATTCAACATTCTTCGATCTTACAGGATGAGACTCAATCCTGATAAGTATTAATTCGGAGTACATTCAGTCCAATTCCTCGGCCATATCATCAGCAAGAAAGCGATTGAATCCGATCCAGATAAAATTCAAGCTCTCCACAATGTGCCATCTCCAAAGACGATGAAAGACGTACAAAATCTTATCGATAAGATTGCCGCTATCAGCCAATTCATTTCAAAATCTTTAAATCGTTTTTATTGGCTTTTTTTACTACTCTACGATTATACCAAATGAGGAAAAGTTCATCCTAATGCAGAGATCCAATGGACATCAGAGTGTGAGGCTGCTTTCAAGATCTTAAAATATATTTGAAGAAGTTTCCCATAATGTGCACCCTAGTTAATAATAAGTAACTGATCATCTACCTAGTTAATAATAAGTAACGATTGGGAGGAGAACGATCCTAATCTTACAGATATAATTACAGAAGATCCACCCACTGTAGGGATCAAGTTTTGTAAGAGGGGAAACTAGCTCTTACACCACGGGGTTATCTTTGACTAGGCGCTTAAGCAAGTATATAAGGCAATAATAGTCTATAATATTGAACTAACCCACTTGCGTGGAGTCCTTGAATGAGTTACTTCATGACCTCAAGCGAGGATTTTGAATTATTGATGTTACATATCGAGTTACATGATAGATCAGATATGAAAAGAATTACAGGGTATTCGAAGGTAATCTTGAAAGGCTTTTGGGAGAGATTTTCTAAGCCCTTCATAGTGCCTCCTCCCTCCTATATATAGGAGATAGAAAAGGGGTGAGTCACCATGGGAGGTTAGGTTACATGTATATCCTTTGGGGACAACTATTCTGTACCAGAAGTCAGTTTTGATACTGTAGCTATCAGGCGGCTCATTTGACTATTCATTCTGGTAAACTAGATGTCTGATGTGCTTGCCTTTGGCCATGTATTACCATGGTCGAAATCTTTCTGGTACTGATGCTGATTTCTGGTAAGCTGACTGCCAGATGTGTCTGCCTTCGACCATGTATTAACATGGTCGCGTGTTTGATTAGTATTGGAATGCTTTGTGGACTTAGTTACTATCTTGTTGGGCTTCGAGTCTCTGGGTAGGCTTCGATGTAGCCTTCATGTATTTGGCTGGTGTTTGAAGGCTGCGAGTAGGCTACTACATTCGCCTCCTCTCAGCAGGGACCTCAGAAGTTGGTGTAGATGGCACGGGCTGAGAAAAGCGGTTAGGCATGGGAAGTTGAAGAGTTGGCTTGTTGAATGTGGGCAATTCCGAGGAAAGTAATTAAGGTAAGTGTTGATTAGGGGGGCAATAAATTCCCTTAGTCACGGTATAAATATGTGTTGTTAGGGGAGAATTTTACACATTCTTCATCTTCTTCTTTGAGTAAGCAAAACCATGGAAACTAAACCAAACACTCGTTACCAGAAGAGAATAGAAGTGAGGGAGCATCGTATTGAGGAGAAAATGATGGTGCTAAAGTAGAAATTCTTTGGAGATCAGGGTTTGAACGTGGTGTTACAGGACTTGGTAGAGCTGGAGCAAGAGGAGGCTATTTATGGGCACCCGTACAAACCTTAGTGGAGGGTAATGCAGTGGCTGGGTTCGAACATTAGTAACTGATACTTCTTGCTGAAAAGCCTAGCAGAAGACCATGTGGATACTGAAGACGCAGTTGAGGCTGAGGTGGGGCTCTGTAAGAACTGCCCCGTGTGTAAATAGGGGGGTCTTCGATGTGGTGGTGCTAATGTAGAGGGGTTAATTTTTGTTGTTGTTGCTACAGTTGTTGTTGTTTCTGTCTCTATTTTATTTTAATGTTGGTGATGTATGCCTGATAACCTTTGAATGAAACAATGTTTTGCTGAAGTGTGATAATATAATTATTGTAAGTATTGCAGATTAAGATAATGTAGGCACGGTTCTAACTGTTGAACTTCGAACTAGAGTAATGAAAATGAATAAAAATGGTAAGAAAATTTGATTCTTTCGTATAACGAAAAGTATTGACCGGGGGTTTAAGAATTTATATATAAGTATGATAGAATGTGATAGGATGTAGACGATGGTTCGAAAACGAATGTATGAGATGGCTCAAAAATATATGTGGTCGAAGGGTACGATTGTAGTGGAATGGATAAGAGGACTTGAAAACGAAGGCATGGTATGCTTTGACAGATAAATTTGACTACCAAAATGGCAGAATTGTCAGAGGTAGTACTATTCATGGGGTAGTGTGCCATTACAGGCCATCATGATGCTTCCTCGGGTACTGAAACGAAGTGGATGTGACAGGTGGGATTGAGTTGACAACTTCGGGTAGTGCATTAGAAGGTTCAAGAGGGCTAAAAAAGTATTATATATTGTAAGTGTGTGACACACATGTGGGATGCAGGTGAGGGTAATATTGGCGAAATACCTCATGACCGAAATTGAGGGGGGGAGTGAAGGAATGGTAATGATGGTGAGTGGGTAAAATTAGGGTGGTTTTTTTTTTGGGAGGTATTTAAAGAGGTGAGAGAGAGAGTATTGTTCCCAAACAATTAAAAAGAGAGAAAGGATGAAGAGTAGAAGACATACACCATTGTTGCAGTTTGGAGTTGCTAGAAAGGAGGAAAGGAAATGCCATTGTCGCTGCTAAATATGATCCACTCAAATAAGTATTCTTTTGATTTCTTGGTAAAGATAAACCTTTTATTTTTGTCATTGCTTCGCCTTTGCTCTTTGTCTGTACGATGGGGAAGCGTTCTGCATGGCTTTTGTCTGTAACTGCGTGACGATGGAAGGGGGTAACCCATTTGGTTGGAAGTCCGGCCAAGTGGTAAATTGGGAGGAGTGAGGGGTAGGAGGGTTGAGGTAGCAATCAAACATTCGACTGTATGTTGGTCGATTTGAGGAGGGTAGATAATATTATGATATTGAACCTTAATACCCGAATATATCGAGCTAATGTCGCTCCTCTTTTTCTCTAGGGTATAATGCGTACCCATCAAGCTTCGAGGATGAGGCTAGTAGATGAGGAGGATGAACTAAACAAACTGAGTATATCTGGTCGAGTTCGAGGCGGTTAGAGCAGTGATGTGGACATATTAGAAATTACCACGGATGCCCTGCTGGCTGTGGTAGCACTAAAGATTGGACCATCGATTAGGAGCCGTCGTAGGGCTCGAATAGTCGGAGAGAGTTACAAAGAAGAAGATGAGGAGGGAGAGGGAATGGTGAATGAAGGTACTGTCAAACCTTCGGGTGATGAGAGGGAGGAAGGGGAAGAAGAGATGAGTGATAATAGGGAGGATACAGACGATTCAGGGACAATGGTGGGGCCAGTCTCGGCTGAGGAAAAGGCGAGGCTAGATCGATTCATGGAGAAACATGGTTTTTCGATGATTGGTGTTATTCTGGTACCGTTAAGGGCCGAGTATATGTTTAAGGATTCCCCTCAAGTGGGGATTATGGTATTCAGAGGCCAAATTTGACTAAGGATGCAACTGCCTCTTCAAAAATTGGTGAAGCAGGTATTAAATTTCTAGGATGTTGCCCCATGATAGATGAATGACAATTTTTATGAGATGATGAGAGTTGTCGAAGGGATGAATGTGGAATTACGACGGGAAAGGAAGTTTTTGATCGAGTGGTATGACATCGTGTCGTTCTATTCGAGGAAAGCAAATAAGCAGGCAGATGCATATCATATTCGATGCCATTTGGACAAGCCATGGTTATCTCACCTGTGTTTGACTGGGCGTGAGTAGGATAAGGATTTGGTGGTTGTGAGGGGGAACTATGAGAATGCACAGAGGAATGAGGAATTTAGGCTAAAGCATAGGCTATATAATCCAAGTAAGTTATTAGTGGAAGTATGTTTATAATGTGTCTCAAATAAACTTTTGATTTTTTTCATTCATGATTTGTAGATCCCACAAATAATGGCTTGAAGAACCAGTGGACTTATATTGATAAACTGATCAACCGAGACAAAGAGTGGGTAAATGTTATTTTTTAGAACTTTGTTATTGTACGAATGAGACAAAAGATGATGGATAGCTTGTTGAGAGACATTCCAGTTACTACTGAGCATTCGAGGAAGAAAAAAGAAGGAAGTTCTTCAATAAGGGCTGGTGAAATGGATTGCGATAATTTGAGGCGCAAGTCGAGCTTTTTACCAAGGTCTCAATGAGGAGGGCCTAGGACGGTTCGGCCGAGTGTGCCCGAGACTGTTCCCTCGGTACCGTGATAGACCAGTAAGGCTAAAGGCAAGGTTACTGATGAAGCTTCGACAATGCAACAAACAAAGACAATTTCGTGGAAGAGGCCTCGTGAGCAGATGGCCGATAATGAGGATGAACCAACCGAAGTGAGGCAATACAGGGTCAAACTAGAGGATAACGCTCTAGTAACGGCCGAGTCAATGGCTACTCTCTGTGACATAATCCCAGAAGAAGCGGGGAAGTAAATTAATAAAGTGCTTTACCAGGTTAGTATTTCTAGAATTTTGAAGTTGAAATTATGCTTCAAGGACTGGTAATTAGTCGAGTATTCGTACAGGTGAATGCTTGGGTGATAGCTTATACCAAAGCCCAGAAGGTATCGAGTGAGCAGCTGAAGGAGTCGAGGGAAAGGCATGAGCTCTCGCAAGGGACCATTATGTCGCTAGAGACTCAGGTCGGTGTACTAGAATGAGATAAGTTGTAAATTCGAGCTGATATCGCGAGGGAAGTCGAAGCTGCGATCGCCAGTTATAATCAGGCGATTGCAGTATTGCAGATAAAGCTGGTTAGTAAAGATAAGCAGCTGAAGAACAACAAAGCGCATTTTTAGGTATAGTATGATAAGGAGTATGACGTGACCACAGCACTGAAGAACTTTATAGATAGGTTGGGGTACAATCCGGACACATTCAAGCCTTATCCCCCAACAGAAGAGCCTACTGTTAAAGATGTTACATAGACAGATGGGATGGAAGTGGACCCTGTAGTGGGAGGTGTTGGAGATGTGGTAGCTGATTCCGCGGTCGAAGGGGATGGTGTTGGTACGAGAAATGTAGTAGGGGGTGTTGTAGCCGAAGGTACTGCTGATACTTCAGAACTGAACCTCGCTGTAGAAGGTAATATAGGTGTTGTTATAGAAGATCGTGTAGATAGTAAATGCGGCCACTCTTGTGTAAGTGGGGTATTTGCAGAAGGTATGTCTATGGCTTCTGTTGCCTATAATAAACTATCTTTCCTTGAATTGTTGGTATGTTGAATTCAAACAATGTGTATTGCATATGTTGCATTTGAACCATGAGTAATGTAGTTGAACTTGACCTGCTGGAATTTATTTGACTTGAATTGTTTGAATGTATTTGACTTAAATTACTGGAATGTCTGTAAGCTTATATTTTTGTGTGAGAATTAAAGTATAGAATGCTCCAGACGTCGAAGGTCGTGAGGCATTATGTGGTCGGTCCCAATGCATCCCCGAGTGTCTGTTCTGTCGACCATTCATGCCACTCGGGTTTACTCGAATTGGAACCTTGAAAAACTTTGAGGTCACCCCCAAGTATCTGTCGGGTCGAGGGGCTGACATGATATTTAAGTTTAACCTACTCAGTTCACTAGACTTTGAAGGTTTCTCCCGGGTCTATCCGCAGGTTTGAGCCTAAATGAAGAATTATGTGGTCAGCCCCAATGTATCCCCGAATGTTCTTTTTGTCAACGATTTATGCCACTAAGGATTGCTCTAATTGGAACCTTAAAAAACTTCGAGGTCGCCCTCAAGTATCAGTCGGGTCGAAGGGTTGACATGATACTTAGGTTTGACCAACTCAGTTCACTGGACCTCGAAGGTCACCCTCGGGTCTATCCGCGGGTTTGAGCCTAAACGAAGCATTATATGGTCGGCCCCAATGCATCCTCGAGTGTCCAATCTTTCAACCATTTATACAACTCAGGGTTGCTCGAATTGGAGCCTTGAAAACCTTTGAGGTCCCCCCCAAGTATAAGTCAGGTCGAAGGGTTCACATGATACATAGGTTTGACCAACTCAGTTCACAGGACATAGAAGGTCACCCTCAAGTCTATCTGCGGGATTGAGCCTAACCGAAACATTATGTGGTTGGCCCCAATGCACCGCTGAGTATCCGGTCTTTCGACCATTCATGCCACTTTGGTTTGCTCAAATTGGAACCTTAAAAAACTTTAAGCTCACCCCCACGTATCAGTTGGGTTGAAGGGTTTATATGACACTTAAGTTTGACCAACTCAAGAAGTTCAATGGATTATGCTATATTTACATCAGTTGAGCAAGGTGATGGTCGCGGCCTGGTGTATAAGACTAATTGCATTGTGTTCCAAGGGTTGGGGAGGAGCTCCTCAGCTTCGGTCATCAAATAATAGGATCCTTTGTCAGTTTTTTCAGACACGACATAAGGTCCTTCCCAGGATTTGGCTAACTTGCCGGCATTGCGTGGTTTTGATGAGAGTATGACTTGCCAAAGTACCAGATCTCCAATATCAAAACTACGTGGTCGAACTCTTTTGTAATATGACTTTTTGAGGGAGATGTGATAACGGACGAGGTTAACAATGGCTCGGTCTCTGGTTTCATCGATCCATAACATGCTGCATCCAAGTTCGAACTCGTTATCTTCCCGGGGAGGTCAGGGTCGCGCGTTGCCACTTTGAACTGAGTGGGCAGCACAGCTTTGGGACCATAAGCTAAGAGAAAATGAGTGCAGCCCAACGCCTTTCTTGGTGTGGTTCAATAGGCCTTTCTCCCGCACAGTCTGGGGAGAAACTCCATTCACCCCTCTCACAATGCCAGCTCCATCATTCTCAACCTCCTCCTCTTCAATATAGGTATCCTCCATAATGTTATTCACCTTAGTTTTGGAGTACCCCATTTTCAGAAGGTGGCTCCCAAGTCTATCGCATTGGATTACCACCTCCTCCAACTTCTCTCCCGCTTTCGTTGTCAGCTCGCTATCTCCACCTCTTACGCAGCCTTCACAGAGTCCAGTCGCTTCCCTTCCCAAGCCAAATCAGTTTTCAAATGAGATATTTTCTTCTCGAGCTCAGCTTTCCCCTTCTCGAGCTTGGCTTTCTCCTCCTCTATTGCGAGGCAGATCCCTTTCATCAAACGAGCAGCCTACAAAAAATAATACAATCATCAACCACATTCTTTTAGCTTGAACTACAAAATAGAATTCATAAAATATTAAATTCATCAAACTTACCATTTTGTTCATCTCCTCCTCACCATTGCAAGCTGCAAGCGTCGCCTTTTCCTCCACCATCTTTAACTCGTCTTCCTTACCAGGTCGATTTTCTTCGACCTTCGCCCCAATCAGTTCAAAAGAAGGACCTACCCTTCTCATTTTTACCTCTCCCTTGACCTCGCCACTCCCCATTGTATAGGAGGTCGAGCCGCTTTAACATCCTCTTCTTTGAAAATGCCCGAGCTAACTTGCTCAATGTAGCAGATTCTGGCACATCTGCAAAATCCACTCCAGAGGTTTTTTGCAAAACTACTCGTCTCTTTCTGTCAGCTCCCCTCTTCTTATTGCCACCAACACCCGTCATTAGCCTTGTTGCTTGAGACTTTTGAACTTTCTCGGACCTGCTGCTAGCTCACTTCTTTCTACTAATGTTAAGTTCTTTTAGCATAGCCTCGAGCTCGACCCATTCTTGAGCAACAATATCAAACAGGGACTTTTTCATCACCTTCGAAAGAGGACCTATCAAGCAACAGCACATTATCATTAACCGAATAACATTTGATTCTGACATTTAATATTATATGTTATTATACTCACTTTACTTCATAGTTCTATAATTAAGTTCCATGGGTTCTTCTTCATCTCTCTTAAGGCAATCACCCTTCACCCCTATCACATTATCATTCCTTATTCCACCTACCAAATTCAGATCGAAGAAAAGAGGTCGAGTCAAACTCATAAAAAAATATGCCCTCTACTTGTAGAATAGTTTTTCACGCCATAAAGCTATAAGATATTTTTTTCTCTTTCCTCTCTCACAATTCTTCAATTTTTTAGAAGTTGATTAAAATTTTAATGAAGAAGATGAAGCATTATTTATATTTTCTCTCTCTAACCACTTGTAGTTATTGGGCCTCATATGAGCCGCCCTCAGTTGTGGAACCGAGGCATCCCCTCCATAATTAATATCAGACGTCTTATACCCTTTCAGTAAACGCACCTTCCCATCATTGCCCCTACCCTATATTTTAATAAACTTTCATCTTTCTTTCTAATATTTCCCTCTGGCCTCCCCACACTAATGATGACTCAACACTTACATACAATCAAACTTTACCTGCTATAACACAAAAGATAAAAATACAAAGCTGCCTGCTCTTTCTATTCTAGCTTCTACTACTTATAGAAGTGCTGACAACAGTTCCAAAGCTCTTACTATTAGAAATTCAAATTCATTTGTCACAACAGTCACAAACAACATTTGCAATAAAAGATGACAGATTCAAACTCCATTCCCATTATATTTCTTTGACAGTTATTCGACCTCATACAATTCACTCTATCATATATAATTACACCTAAAACATCCTTGATGTCCTAGGGAGCCAGACCTGATCAGTTCACCTCCTGCAATCCTCACATCTTCCAACTCGATCTCTTCTTCATCAATTAGTCTCGCAGCCTCTTTTCAAGCTGAAGGCTCTACAATCACTTCCCAGAATAACTCTTCATAGATGCGATGTCCTAATTCAAGTTCCCTACCCATCCAGTCTAACCCTTCAAGCTGATACTCAGTCACAGGCAAGTCAGCATCATAATTTAACAAGCCAAAAATCTGTTCCCGCACTTCAGCTATCTTTATCACCAACCGTCTCTTAGCGGCATAACAAATTCTCTCAGATTAAGTCCAGACATTTTATATTTCTTCTACCTATTTATAGCTCATTTCTCCTTATTTATGCAGTTTTTTAGATTACTTCAAATCCCACATAATTTGTATTTATATTATATTCTTTTATAGCAGAAAACCCTAGTATCTTGAGTAAAAATTATTTGAACTTATCTATCCACATCGACCTCAGTGAATTCGACCAACTCCATTTCTAACTTATTTTCTCCAAATCCAATATTTTAAAGTGACCACCCTGAACTCGAATTTCTAATTTATATATATGCTAAGTCTCCTACAGTTATCTCTCCCAATAATTCTAAGTTATTCAGTTCGAATAACAAATTCTTACACATTTTTTATGTTACAAACACATACTCATAACTCGATTGCTATAATATACTTTGTGGATTCAATCTTATATATTACATTTTACCCTCTATTAGTAAATCTTTTAATTACTCATAGCTTGATTTCAATCATAAGAATTATACTATATATCAACACAGAGTTTGAATATTAAGTATTTTTCAGATAACAAGTCTTTCAGATACTTTACAGATAATAAGTCCCTTAGGTACTTTATAGATAATAAGTCTTTTAGGTACTTTATAGATAATAAGTGTAACAGGTACTCAAAAATACAAAAATCTTCAGTTTATCTAACTTCAATGATGTTTCACTCCAAGAATCTTTTGAAGCAAAGTAGGCATTGGAAATCACCAGACATCCTTCTACCTTCACACCATCTTACTCTAACCAGAAACTGGGTTTGGAGGAAGTCTAGACATGAAAGTAGAATGAGTCAATACTTGAACTAACTCTTCAAACAGAATATCTTCTTAAAGCCAAGAAACGATTATGGTGTAGAAGCAGACTTCCAATCCACGTCTTCCTTCTCTACTGCCACCGTTGCCTTATCTATAACTAACACCATCATAGAGCTGGTAGAGATAAAGAAGGCCTGACCTTAGAATCTAATCCTACGCAAGATACCAGTAAAATTGTACTGTATTTACACCAGCCCCCGTATCTGTCTCCTCAACCTTGTCTTCTGTAAGGATACAGAGACACCTCTTATGTTGCTCGCCTATTAAGACAACATAATAAAATCTCCACATACAGTAAAAATCTTCTACAGCTACAGCTGCTTCATCTTCTGACATACCCTAATATGTCGGTGGAACGGGAATGGGCGTAGGCATCTCCAAGGACTAATTACCGAAATATCTTAACTTAAACTTCAGCATCTCAGTAGAAACTTTCTCTTCATAAACCATTCTCTGGGTCTTCACCATTATCAATCTAGACTTCCAAAGAATTTTACAACAAGTAACATACTTTTCTAGAATCTTCGGTACAAGTACTATTTATATAACCCTATTATTTAATGTGCAGGTACATTTCTCAAGTGTCATCATTCAAAATAGAAGAAACTCTCAAAACCCCAAGCATCATGTACATCAATATTCCCATCATCATTCAATGCACAAACATCCCCCCATAAAAGTATACACATTTTTCATACAGTCAAATCCACATTAATACACCCTTTCTTTTCAACTTCCAAAAATTGTATACCCACAAATTCTTTCTCAACCAAAGCCACTCTTGACTTTAGTCATGAGGAGGCAATTATAGGGACCTAACCCTCAATCTAACCTAATTCAAACTATTTCCAATTTGAACTACCTTCATATCAAACTGATCACTAATTTTTACGTGACATAAACAGTCAGCATTGACACCTATACTATGAACTGATGAAGTTCATGGGTTGGGCACAACAGAAAAGTATGAACAAGTCAAAGACACCAATTTCTTACGAACTTAATAGTTACTCAGTCAACTGCCACTTACCACATTGTTCAGAGAACGAGCTTTAATAAGATAAAGAACTGCGAACAAAGCCTATATAAAGGAAAAGTTCTATAAGAGATAGAGACTAAAAAAATATATGAGAAATTACAAAGAAAACCATATTTTCTAGATTTTCAAATATAAAAATTCTTATTTACAAAATCGAGTATTTCCAGTTCATGAGATCATTTGTAATAGGATATTAGCTTCAAGCAATAAAAGTCACTGTTACTAAAACCCTCAACTCGAGGTCGTGGTTTCTTACCTATTCAGAGGTTTTCCATGCTAAATCATCTGTGTCATTTCTTACTTTTCATTATTTTTTGTCACAGGAACATTGGTGTAAGAGCTAATTTCAAGCCATTTCAAGCTTATAGAATTTGGCCATTATACTTTTAACCAACAAATCATGGTCTGATACATGAGCTGCAGTTTTTCTTTCGTCCACGCCAACTGCCTCTCTCTCTATAGAATAACACTATATAATGAGCTACTATCAGTTACTACTATAATAAATGGGCCATGGATTTGTGTAGGGGATTTCAACGACGTTCTCAGGACTAAGGAGAGGAGGAGATGAAGACAACTACTATCAAGAGCCATGTAATTCCTTTAGAACTTTAATGACAGGGCTACTCTTATAGAGAGCAACACAACGGTTATAAGCTATAGATGGAGTAACACACAGAAAGGGGCCAACTGAACACTAAGCTATCTAGACAGATGCTTGCACAACCCACTTTGGACTGACAAATATCAGGGATGGAAAATCAAGAATTACCCACATACAGTGTCAGACCATTCCCTCATTTTTGGAGATTGCCAGGCTGTCCTTAAACCTTACAACATCACCTTCAGATACCTTCAAGCATGAAACACTTATGCAAACTTTGGGGAAGTGGTTTATAGCAGCTGGAACACTAAAATAGAAGCAGCACCCTCATTCTGCTTAATGCTCAAACTCCGATAACTAATGAATAATATCAATAAGTAGAAACAAATAGGCCCGAACATGGCGCGAGGAATAAAAAAAGTTTTTGGAGGAAGACCTGCTACAACTATAGCTCAATCAGGAAACCAACAGACAAAGTGATGCTCTCGACCAGGACATTATCGCAAAGGCTACAAAAATATCACATATTGAAGAGTGAGAGGAAATTCAATGGCGTTAAAAATTCCTTATTAAATGGCTCACAGAAGGCCACCGCAACACCCAATTCTTTCACAGCATGACGAGAGCTAGAAATGAAAAGAACATCACCACAGAGATCATGACGGAGGAAGGAATTATCTTGACAGACCAATCCCAAATAAAGACACACATACTCCAGTTCTATACACACAAATTCGCAAAGAACCCAATAAACCTGAATAACAACATTTTGAATGTATCAATTACCAGAGTGAATAAACTAGAAATGCAATGCTGATAGCACTCCCAAACGAGGAAGAGATCAAACTCATGGTGTCTAGTCTCAACAAGGATAGCACTCCAGGACCGAATGGATTCTCAGGGGCCTTCTTCACAATATTCTGGGAGGTGGTTAAACAAGATTTTTGTAGAGGAATCTCCTCTTTTGTCATTGACTGACGGCTTTTGGCCATCTTTAACTACAATATCATAGTGCTCATACCCAAAATCAAGAAACTGGAGAAGGTAAACCACTACAGACCAATTTTCCTGTACAACTTTGTAGTTAAAACAATCGTAAAGATATTGACTACCCGTTTATCACCAATAGTAGAGAGAGTGGTATCCCGGGTGTAAAGTGCCTTCATCAAGGGTCGGAGTATACATAACAATATATAGATAGCATTTGAGCTGGTAAACGAGATGAAGGGCAAGAAGAAAGAAGGCAATGTGGGACTCAAGCTAGATATAATTCAAGCCTATGATATACTAAGCTAGAATTTTCTTATGGTAGCCCTACAGGTCTTCTCTTTCTCCCACAACTTCTTTGAGTTGATTATGACCATTATCAATAGTGGGAAATTTTCAAATCATAATGAACAGAAGTCCTAAAGGTTTCATTAACCATGGGAGAGATTTTAAACAAGGAGACCCTCTCTTTCTGCTGATGTTTGCACTCGCAGAAGATATTTTAGGTATTAACTTGCAGAAACTGAGGGACAAAGGCAAAATCCACACTATGGTTTGTAGCAGGCAAATACAAGCTCCAACACATCTTTTCTTCGCAGATGAAAAATTTATATTCCTCAATGGAGATATTTGAAACCTCTAACACCTGAAAATACTCCTTCAGTACCAAGAAGCGTATGGTCAAGTTGTCTGCTTGGAAAAGAGCAAGACTTTTATGGGGGGAGTTCTACTTACCTAGAGAAGGGTGATTCTTAACGCATTCGGATTCTAGGAAGGGCGACCACCAAAAACTTACTTAGGAATACCCCTCATCCAGGGAAGGGCTACAAAGAATATCCTACGACCATTGGTAGAAAAAATTAAAAAGCGGGCGAATGGTTAGGTAGGATGACTTCTTTCATTACAAGGAAGAGTGGTCTTTACCAGATTAGTCCTGAATAGCAGACCTATATACAACATAGCAGTCTATAAATGGCCTCAAACTCTGATCAAGGAGGGCAAAGCTATCATTTAAATTTTTATCTGGTCCGGGGATCCGTCCAAAAGAAAGGGAATTACCCTCAAATGGGAAAAGGTGCGTAAACCTATATAGGAAGGTGAACTAGGCATTCGTAAACTAGGGAAGGTTAACAATGCGTTTCTCTGTAAACTTTACTGGACATTTACACAATAAAGTGAAAACTAGGCTTGTTTCATGAACGCGAAATACAAAAACAAAAATGGAGAGGTATTCACATATTACAGGAAATCATCCATTTTAAGGGGTATGCATGAACCAGAACATTTTACAGGTCAGCACATGGGTTAGGTGATCGGCAATAGTGAAAAAAGTGACTTCTGGAGAGATTGCTGGGCCACGGATATCCCCCTGAGAGTGTACATTAACCTTCCAGCGCACCTATGGAGGAACTATACTGCGAAGCTGAGCAGCTTTATTAGCAACGAAGGATGGGAAATACCCCATGACATTCTGCTGCTATTTATATCGTTGGGGATCAACCATGAGAGACTTGATTATGATTCCCAAGTTCAGGACCAACAACTTTGGAAGCCGAACATTCACGGGAAATTTACAGTTAAGAACGCCTTTAATAGTACTCGCAAAGCCCAAGACACCACATGGTCGTGGTGAATGGTTTAGAGCAACAGCTTACACCCCCAGCTGAGCTCATTTGCATGGAAACTCCTTAACCGTAGCCTCTCTTTGGATGATAGAGTAGTGAACAAAGGTATCTGCCTCCCCTCCATCTGCTCCATTTGCAAACACAAAGCCGAAACCGAGCAACATTTCTTTTTCGAATGTAAATGCTCTCTGGAAATCTAGAACTGAATATGTAACATGTTCAAAATGCCACCGGTAAATGAAGATGACAACTACCAAACAGTCCTTACCATAAACATTCATGCAAGCTCTTATGTTAAGGATTTGTGGGTGTCGGCAGCTTTCGCTGCTTGCAATGGACTTTGGAAAAGCGTAATAGCCTCAGATACGATGAACGGTAAACAACCAACCAATTGCTGCAACAAGACATACTGCGAGACATCATGGACACGTCCTAACTCTCCAAAATTAACATGTACAACAACGGAACCGACCTACAAATTATCAAAGCCTTGAATGTCCAGTGTCGACAAAGATATATAGTACCGATAAAAAGTTGCTGGTGGAAACTACCGATCCTAGAAGAGATCAAGGCATGTTATGATGGCTCTACATTGGGTAACCCTGGACCAATAGGCATTGGGATGGTATACAAGAATACAGATGTGGAGGTATTGGGTACTTTCTACAAAGTACTAGGCAATACCAACAACTATATCGCATGGATTTAAGCCATCATGCAAGGCATTATGCAAGTAGTAGAGAAAGGTTAGAATAAATTTTGTATGGTCTTAGATTCCCAAGCCACGGTTCAAGATTTCACAAAT
Organism: Kingdonia uniflora; assembly: GCA_014058105.1. Lineage (NCBI taxonomy): Eukaryota > Viridiplantae > Streptophyta > Magnoliopsida > Ranunculales > Circaeasteraceae > Kingdonia > Kingdonia uniflora. The sequence goes on from JACGCM010001281.1 coordinate 2,435,900, forward strand.
GGCACGCTTCCATGGACTATGGTCACTGAATGGAAATGAATCAAGCGGAAACACGACTCGTTCTAAATTGCCCAAATATGGAAACAGAATTTTTAGTAGATACAACTGCCAAATGAGGGTCCATAAATACATAACCCTTTGAAGAATGGTGTCCATGAAGGCTATATTTTCTTACCTGAATAGAGATCCCACATACAGAATACTTCTATTTTCCCAAATAGCACCTGAAGGCAAAATTCCATAAAGTCGTTCGAACGATATTGGCAGTCATTCTAACGAACTTGGAAGGCTATTTTCAACTTGTCGATTCAGACGACAATTTGAAGGCTATTTTTAACATGTCAATCAAATGAACTTGGAAGTCGTTCGAACGAATCGCACGCTATTTTTGACAACAGCTTTCTTCAACACTTCATTCAAACGATATTGGAGGTCGTTCGAACAAGATAGTGCTCCTAAAGCCCAAAGGTAATGCTAAACTATTATTCGAACGACACTGGACTCATTTGAATGAATTGGTGCGGATGCATGCCCCTTACCTATATTAGTGGTTCCTGGTCTATTTTCTTCTTTATTTTGTTACTTTTTATAGAGAGTCCCATCTGCATATGGCACTAGTAACATGTACTAGTGTATGGCATGGTTGGCTCTCCCTTTTCTTGCAATCTTATTCTTGGATATATTTTACTAAACCATTTGCAAAAACAAAAAAAGAGTTTAAACAGCAGTGCGTGGAATGTTGAGGAAAGAGATAGGTCGTATAAAAAGGGGCTAAAGAATGGAAGGGGTCATTCACAGTTAAGGAGAAAGTCCAAGATGCCTGGTACATGTTGGACCTGTAGAAAGAAGGGTCACATTAGGTGTGATTGTAATTCTTCTAAGAAAGTTAATGATGAAGAGAAAGATGTAATGAAATTTACTGAGGCGGTTAGTTTAGATGAGGCCTTACTTTTTTCGTGTGACAATGTTAACGAATCATGGATAGTTGATTTAGGTACCTTATTCCATGTTATTGCAAATGTAGGTTTCCTAGCCAATATCCTTAAAGGAAACTTAGGTACGGTCTTCCTTGTAGACATGAGTACGCATAATATTTCTGGAAAGGGAAACGCGAGGTTGAAGTTCCCTTCGAGAGAGACATTGGTTTTGATGAATGTGCAACTTATACCCAAATTGGGGAATAATTTTATCTCGGTTAGCCAATTGTCGAATGATGGTGGATATATAAGCACCTTTGGTGATAATTTCTGGAAGGCTACAAAAGGAACTATGGTAGTAGCTCGGGGCTTAATATAAGGAATGTTATATACAATGCAATGCACAATTTCTACTATTTGTGTAACCATTCCAGGGATTGATATAATTACTTCGCACAAATGGCTCAGTCACATGAGTGAGAAAGGGATGTGGATGATGGTTACCAAGGGAAAGTTAGAGGATCTTGATGAGGTTGATCATAAGTTTTGTGAAGTGTGTATTATTACTAAATGAAGAAGGTTAGTTTTAAAATAACCAGAAGATCAAGGAAACTTGAAAAGTTAGATCTTGTTCATATAGATGTTTGGTAGTCAACCAGGGTGTCTTCTCTTGGTGGTTCTCATCATTATGCTACTTTTATAGATGATATTACATGTAAGTTGTGGGTCTACTTTATGATGGATGCGTTTGATAAGTTCAAGAAGTGGAGGGCTCTAGTTGAAAATGAAGCTGGCTTGAAACTTAAGTGACTTAGGTCGGATAATGGTGACGAGTTTGAAAACTATTACGCATCAAATAGGATTAGGCACCATAAGACTATTCCCGAAACACTACAGCAAAATGGTATTGTATAACGCATGAACCATACCATAAGCGAAAGAACGAGGAGTATGAAACTCAACGCAGGATTGCCAAAATGTTTTTGGGTGGATGCGGCTAGTATAGCAACGTACTTGATTAACAGAGGATCTTCTGCGGCTTTAGACTCTAGATTGCCTGAAGAAGCATGGAATGGTAAAGAGATAAACCTTTCTCACTTACGCATTTTTGGTTGTACCTTATATGTGCTTGATAATTCAGATACAAGGACAAGGTTGGATACAAAGTCAACGAAGTACAAATTCATTTAATATGGTGGTGATGATTTTAGGTACCGATTTTGGGATATGAAGAATTATAAAGTCATTCGGAGCCGTAATGTTATATTCAATGAGGAAGTTTTGTTTAAAGACTTCAAGTACCTATGGAAAGGAATCAAAGTGAAGTAGCAAAAAATGTCGACATTGAATTTAAACCCTCTAGAGACGTTGAAGAAGAAGTCGCAGTTGAATCTGATACACCGGATCAAGGCAAGGAACCTAACGATCTAGACATTCCAATAACACTTCGAAAGGAGCTGAGAAACGTAAGAACTTCGGCTAGGTAAGTTAACTCCCTACATTACTTGTTACTTACGGATGGTGGTGAACCAAAAAGTTGCAAAGAGGCTTTAGATGTGGAAACCAAGTGCAAGTGGGAGCTTGCTATGGATAATGAGATGTAGTCATTGTTAATAAATTGAACTTGGGATTTAGTTCGATTACCGAAAGGGAAGAGAACATTGTACAACAATTAGGTATACAAACTAAAGTAGGGGGGGTAATCTGTCTCCCCTGTGTTTTTGTACTCTTTCTCTTCATCTCTAATACAATCATACCTTTTGCAAAAAATAAATAATGGTTCAAGGAGATTCAAGGCTAGACTTATGGTGAAGGGCATTCAGCAAAAGGAAAACATTGATTTTGGTAAGATCTTTGCTCTTATTGTGAATATGTCTACTACTCGGGTTGTGATAAATATAGTTACAGTTGAAGATTTATATCTTGAACATCTTAATGTTAAGACAATATTTCTTCACAGTAATCTTGATGAAGAAATTTATATAAAGCATCTAGAAGGGTATTCAGTTAAAGGGAAAGAAGATCTAGTATGTAGGCTCACAAAGAGCTTATATGGTTTGAAATAACTACTTAGGAAATAGTATTTGAAGTTCGATCAATTCATGTCTAGAAATGGCTACTCAAAATGCAATGTGGATCACTGTTGCCTTATCAAGAATACGGGAAACCCGCATATCATTCTACTTATGTATGTAGATGATATGTTGGTAGCAAGTACCTACATAAGAGAGATTGTCAAGTTGAAGGAACAGATATCCTGGGAGGACTTGGTACTGTAAACAAGTTCTTGGTATGTATGTTCCACAAGACAGAGTACTTAAGCAATTTAATATTGATGGTTCTAAGGTTGTTAGTACGCCATTGGGAGGTAAATTTAAATTTTCAAAGCAGTATTATCTGAAAATACAAAAGGGTTATGATGAGATACGAAAGGTTCCATATCAATCAGCGGTTGGTATCCTTATGTATGCTATGATTTGTATGAGAGCGGATGGATATTACCCAAGTAGTGAGAGTAGTTAGTAGGTATATGAGTAATCAAGGCAAGAAGCATTGGAGAGCTGTGAAATGGATACTTAAGTATCTAAAGTGGACTCAAGATATGACATTATGTTATGGGGGTTCTCAGATATGCTTACAAGGCTTTGTTAATTTTGATATGGCGGGTAACATTAATAGGTAGAAGAGCACTAGTAGCTTCATAATTACATTAGGAAGCGGTATAGTTACATACGTTTTGAGGCTATAGAAGATTGTAGCTTTGTCTACTACGGATGTATAATATATTACGGCTACGGAAGCGTACAAAGATATGGTTTGGCTTAAAGGGTTGATGAAAGAGCTCAGTAAAGAACAACATCATCCTAAGTTGTATAACGATAGTCAAAGCACAATACACTTAATGAAGAATGCAGTTTTTACTCGAGGACCAAGCATATTGACATTCGATATTACTATATTCGCTTGCTCCTCGAGGACAGTGTGCTGAAGCTTGTGAAGATTCATACTGATGTGAATCTGGCCGATATGTTTACGAAGGTGGTGACTTTTAAGAAGTTGATGATATGTATATCGCCTGTGAGTCTTCATCATTGAAGGTTTGGGTAGTGTGAGTAATTCATTATTGGAGATCTAGAAATAGGTTAAGGTAGATTTGATTTTAAATGGGAGATTGTTGAGGAATGAACTCAAATTATGTTTATTAGAGTTTGTGGGATGAGCGAGGATAAGAGATAAAAGAAAAATAGGGATTTTTAGTATTCTGTTATAATAGACTTCGCTTTGTTCAAATAGAAGAGGCAGAGCATGCTTTATTCAAATAAAATGTTGTTTGTTTGAATAGACTCAAAGTCTATTCGAATAGATGTCTCAGAACTTTGTTTTTCGACTAGACTTTTATCTTTGTTCGAATAGACTTCCTAAATACAGTTTTAGAAGGTTAGAGTGAAAACATTGGTTTGCCTCGTAATTTGTGCTTTGATTCCTAATTGATATAATAACATCTCAACTATATAAGTGATACTTAGGGTATTTCTTATTGTATCTTTGTGAGTTTCATTCTAATGAGACCTAGGGTTTGAGAAACTCTATTAAAGCTTTGAGGAAGCTTGTAACATATTTGATCATAGTGGATTGTTCGCGGGGAGTGGTTTTTTATCCCTAAGGTTTTTTCACTTCCCTCCTCCGGGTAAATCCTTTGTCCTTGTTTTGTTCTTCATTTGGTTTATTATCTGTTTAGCGATTTTTGCGATTCATTCCTGTCGTAAAAGAGAGACTAGCTACCTCAATTCTCAACATGATTTTCTCTAGAGGTTAGGGCTGAAGTTGGTTTAGGGTATATAAGATAAAGATGCTTGCTTGGGCGAAAACATCATGATTGATTCATCACTGTATTTGGGTTTAAGAGAATATGGGAAGGTAGTTCTTACTCTTAGTAGGTGATGTTTACTTTTCTTTATGTGCAGCATGATGGGTGCTTAATTAACTAGTTTTGACACTCTAAGTAATTGGTTAATGCATGTGGGATATTTATTTGGTTGTCTTCAGAGGTGTATTCTTGTTTGAACTTATTGTAATCCTCATGGAGTTAGTCCACGTACGTTATTCATTTTCCCTTTAGAGTTGTGCATCGAGATTCATATTTTACATGTGTAAAAGTCTTATTTATTTGATCTCTAAATTTATTGCTAATATGTTGGGTAGTTGGAAATTACCCTGAGTTAGGATATTGCCAACTTTAATAAAACTCAAGTCCATGTATACTTCAACATGAAGCGACTCTCTTAAGGGATTACAATAAATCAGTAGTGATTAATTTAAACAATAAATTAATTAATATTTCTTATTAATTGGAAAAGGACATTTGGCATAAGCTATGATAAATCATTAATAATATAGGGATTTAATGCCCAAGGATCTCCAATGAGGTTTAAGCGAGATCAAGTAGTTGTTAGGAAGGCAGGATATAAAATGGGTAAATACACCCAAAAAAGTTTTGTCCATGGAGTTAAACATTTCTTCTAATTTTGAGATTCTCTTATAAAGTCTCATTAAGACTATTTTGCAATAATTAAACTTGAAATAATTAGACCACCCAAAGGAGGTTAAGAAACTTCTAATTAATTAGTGGGTCAAGATAGGCTACACTGTACAAGGAGATAAGGATAACCCTCAGCCCAAATATGAGGAAATGTCTCAAGTCTAAATGTAAGTGGTCAGTCTAGTCTTGAGCGTAGGTGATCGCCAACTTGGACGCATTGTATGTCAAATCAACACCCAAAGGAGGGATTTGATAATATGCAGTTGTACCCATAGAGTAAAAAGTCAATACCTTACATATAATCTATACTCTAACACGGCCATCCTAACCCAAGATAGGATCGAGATTATAGAAATCAAGTTATAGATCTTTTACGAATTAAGTTAAATGTGCATAAAATTTATTTTTTACACGTCCTAATATAAGTCCTTTGTTCATGCAGTTATGAACCCTATGATCCAGAACCAACTGATCAATATTGAGACCTTAATAAACTCTAACTACTTCACCTGGAATCTCAAAATCCAGATTACCTTAGGATACATTGATTTTGATTTTGTTTTCACTAAAGCCAAGCCCACGGATATTACGAATACCTCTTCTGATACTGAAAAAGTGGCCCATGTTAAATGGATTAAGGCCAATAAAATGGCAAATCTCATTATTTGATCTTCCATCAATCTAATTATGCTAAGTGGTATCATTGAGAAACGTACCGCAAAGGAACTGTAAGATGTCATTAAGAAACAGTTCGAGGGTTTTATCAAGGGAAGGCAATACATTAACTATCTCTGCTTTCATCGCTAATGTATGACGGCAGTGAAAATGTGTTCTCGTATACATCAACGTCCTAAAAATCGGTTCTTAAAAAATAGGAGAGCATATTCTCTAATTTCTTCTGGAGAAAGTTTGAGGGTAAAAACAAACGACACTGGGTATCATGGGACGACATATGTCAACCAAAAGTAGAAGGTGGACTCGGCATTCGAAAACTGGATGACATCAAACATAGTTTCCAACTCAAAAAATGTTAGAATGTGTTATATATCGATACTCTATGGACTCGCTTTCTGAAAAGAAAAATAAAATAATACAAGATGACTTCTCTCAGTTTCGATCAAACACCTCTTCTCTGTGGAAAAGTATTTGCAACTTGATAATAATAGTTCAAGCCAATACAGTTTGGAGTTTAGGAACAGGTAATTGCAACTTCTGGTTAGACAACTGGAAGGGGGAGGCCAACCTTGTTGATCTGCTAAACATCAACTATACACAAACTATCATGGTAAAGGACATTATCGTGAATGGAATTAACTGGAACTGGCACCGACTACAACAAGAACTGCCTGCGCTTGGAAGACCACACTCTCGCCAACAAGTTTTTTTCCAATGAACTCCCCGACAAGCCGTTATGGGGACCTTCTGAAAGTGGTAATTTCACTGTGAAATTAGCGTGGTATTTCTGGAGAGGGACTATAGAAGTACAACAACAGATGGACTGGATTTGGCTTAAATTTCTTCCCACAAAAATTTAGGTTTTCAGCAGGAAAATATGGAAGAATGTCATCACGGTAGATGCTTTTATTCAACACCGAAAACCATTTGTATTCTGATGCAGCTGTTGCCGCTCGGGTAACATCGAAACATTGCACCATTTACTCGTAAACGGTGAAGTAGTACAACAAGTGTGGCAATTTTTTGCGATAGCATGTGGCATTCGCAACATTCAAGCTGAAAATTTTTGGGCAAGACAAGGGGTTTGGTTATTGGTAGTAAACAAGAGTACACAAATGGGCATTATTAAGGGGGTACTTCCGACCATAATAAGCTGGGAAATATGGAATGCAAGATGCATACATCAATTCGATGGCGTGCCCATGAATGCACAATCAATTGTGAACATAACTTGCAAATGGCTCTAAGAACTCATGATCAAAACTTCAATAACTCATGGCTGCAACTTCGGAAATACGTTGTCTCTCCAAGTACTCCGAGTACACAAGCTTCAAATCAAACATAAAGCAAACATATGGGTCAAATGGCAAGCACCATCGCCAGGGTGGTTTAAACTGAACACCGATGGATCCTCTCTACAAAATGGTCATTCTGAGGCTGGAAGTATCATTCGCGACTCACAAGGAAGGATGAAACTCAGTTATAGTTTGGCACTAGGAAACGGCACAAACATGACAGCTAAACTATATGGGCTGCTGCATGGCCTCCGTCTTTGCAAAGAAAATGACTGGTTTCTACTTATGGTAGAGATGGATGTCGAGGTCATAGTTAGCTGGTTCAAAAAGACAAGCCTATGCCCTGCTAAGTTTCAAGCCATCTGGAAGATGGTCCACAAACTCAGCCAGGAACTACAAATCACCATGGTACATACATACAGAAAAGGAAATGGGTCCGCTGATGGTATCTCCTAATTAGGAAGTGTACAATAGAACATCTTCTTCTGGTTTATTACCACTCTGCCTCGACATATAAGAGCCTCCTATTTTCTCAAGAAATTAGGGGTTGCTGCGATTAGACACTGATGCATTTGTAATTATTGGAGGTCAAGCTTTAAGCCCCCCTCTTGTTACTTTTTCTTTACATACATAAATAAATAAACCTATTTGCGCAAGCAAAAAAAAAAAACATTCTTAAGATCTCCAAGTTAGTTTTTACTTTGAAAGAACTCGGTCTCACCATTGACGTTGATGGTTTACTTAGTAGTTTGGTCACTTCCAAAAAGTTTTGAGATGTTCTAGGTTCACTACCAGAATCTGGATTAGACTTGGGAAATGAATGAGTTGATTGCAATATTAGTCTCTGAGGAAGAACAACATAAGAAAGGTAAAGCAGAATCGGCTCATTTAACTACGTCCATAAAGAGTTTGTCCATCAATTCTCAGGGGGAAAATAAGTTCAAGAATCAAGGTTCTGAATAAGAAAGGTTCCAAGTCTGGCCCTGGGCGGAGTTCTCGTTCAGGGAATGGGAATGGGAAGCAGAATACAACTTTGTCAGCGACTACTTATTCAGTTATTGTCTGTTTCTTTTACAAGAAGAAAGGTCATATGAAGCAGGACTGTCGTTCTTATAAGAACTGATTGACTAAGAAAGAATGTAATAGTTATATTTATGTTTACTTTGAATCCAATTTGGTTAATGTTCCTACAAACTCTTGGTGGCTAGATTCTAGGGCAACTGTATATATTTTAAATTCTCCGCAGGGGTTCATCAGCAGGTGGCTGGCAAGGCCTGAGAAGCACATTTTCATGGGGGATGCTAGATGCCTTTCCATTGAGTTCTTTGACACTTTTTGTTTAGTTTTAGACACGGGTGTTACTTTACATTTGACAGGCACCTTTTATGTTCCATCGATAAGAGGATCTCTAATTTCAGTTTCTCGGTTGCACTCTTTCAGTTATTTTTTCAATTTTAGACATGGTTGTTTTGACATTATCCATCGTGATTCTATTTATGGTATTGGTTTACTAGTTGATGGGTTATATCGTCTATTTCTTGATCATTCATTTGAGACTTCACTATTATGTTTATCTGCTGGGGCTAGTACTTCATCTACTTCTAAATTTTTTAGAGTTTCTGCTTAATCTTCGATGTTATGGAAAAAACTACAAGGACATATTTATATAAAGAGGTGAGAGATTATGGTTCGAGATGGGGTTATCGGGGATTTATTCTTTTTTAATTTTAAGACTTGTGACAATTGTATTCATGGAAAAATGACCAAGATCTTAAAATTTGACTTTACACATAACACATGCATTTTCAGCAGGTTCATACATATATATGTGAACATTTCCTACTCCGTCCCACAGGGGTCATCGATAATTTATCAACTTCATTGACGATTTCTTTTGTTGTACCTGCGTTTTTCTTATCCATCAAAAGTATGAATCACTTGATGTATTCAAGACTTCCTAGTTAGAGGTTAAGAAATAATTAGATCGAAAGATCAAGGTTGTCCTTTCAAATCGAGGAGGCAAGTATTATGGTAAGATTGATCAAGACGGTCAACATTCGGGATCATTTTATCAGTATATACTGGATCAGGGTATTGTAGCCCACTACGCTACTCTTGGATCACCAAAGAAGAACAGAACTTATGAACATCGTAATTAAACTTATTAAAACATGGTTTACATCATGTTATGTTATACCGATTTACCTGTGAATATGTTGGGAAAATGTTTACGTTATTCAGCCTATATTCATAATCGAGTTCCTTCTTGTTTTATTCCAATTAATCCTTAGTATTTATGGACTAGGAGAAATCCTAGCCTTAATCACTTACGAGTTTGGGATTGTCCTGCAGATGCAAAATTGTTTAATCTGAATATTGAAAAGTTAGGTTTGAGGACTGTTAGTTGTTTCTTCATTGGTTTCCAAGAAAGATCGAAAGGTTTTAGGTTTTATTGTCCTTCCCGACCTATGGAGATTGTTAAGTGTGCTTAGACTCATTTCATTGAGGAGAAAAATCACTTTACCAGTACTATTCATTGAAAGGTCCTTTTATAGAGGGTTCTAAGGCTCAGTGTCCAAGTGCAATTCCAATCAGTATTACTTTTCTTTTGCATTTATTTAATATTGACACTGTGACGAGTACGATTCCAGTCCCATCAATTATTTTAGGCCCAATTCTAGACCCCGTCGTAGAACCAATTTTTCCTCGAACTTTTTCTCCACCTAATCCCGTTCAGCTTCCTATCGTTCCACCTCTGGCCCAGCCTCTTGCTCTCATTCAGAGATCCTCAAGAGAAAGATGTTCAGCTATTTCTTTAGAGTACCATCTTTATTCAGTTGAATGGGATTTATTTGATTTTGAGGATCCAATATCTTCTTAGTATGGCTATGGCTACTAGTTTTGCAGATTAGTGACATAAAGCCATGACAGATGAAATAGATACTATGTCTCGTAACTCAGTGTGGGAGTTGACACCTTTATATGGAGGGTCTAAGGTAGTTGAATACAAATGGATCTTTAAAACTAAACGTGATTCTGAAGAGAAGATTGAGCGCTTCAAAGTGAGACTTATTGTGAAGAGCTTCAAACAGTGTCTAGGAATTAACTTCGATGAAACTTTCTCACCAGTTTCGAAGAAAAATTCTTTACAGATTATTTTGGCTCTTACAACGTATTTTGACTTGGAGTATCATTAGATGGACGTTAAGATAGCTTTTCTTAATGAGCGTCACTATGAGAAGATTTATATACACCAACCCAAAGCTTTTGAGACCGAAAGGAAAGTTCAACTATTTTGTAAACTTAATCGCTCAATTTACGGTCACAAGCAGGCATCTGGGCAGTGGCAGTGGTACCTGCAATTTCATTAGGTGGTTTCGAACCGCAATTTTGTCGATTACAAAATGGATCGTTGTATATACGTCAAATAGAATGGGAGACGTCTTACATTGATGGTTTTGTATGTCAACAATATTTTACTCGCTCACACTGACGTCTAGTTTCTTCAGGAGACGAAAGCCTTCCTATCTCAGTATTTTGATATGAAGGATATAAGAGATACCAGTTAGGTTCTTGGCATCAATATTGAGCGAGACAAAACCAAAGGGATACTTGGCATATCTCAGAGTGTGTATATCGATAAATATTTGAAGAGGTATGGCATACAAGATTGCAAAGTAGGTGAAGTCCCTGATGTCAAGGGATATATGTTCAAGAAGATAATGTCACACGAGATAATTTCATCAGACATTGCTAAGGAGTATGCTTTAGTAGTTAGTAGCCTCATGTATGGCATAATATGCATGAGACCCAACATCAGTTTTGCTTTTGGGATATTAGGAAGGTACCAACAGAACCGTTCTATAATTCACTGGCAGGCAACCAAAAAGGTCCTTTGCTATTTGGAGAGGATTACAGATTACATATTGGATTATAAGAAATTGGATGAGCTCATTATTTTGGGCTATTCTGACTCAGATTTTGTAAGGGGCAAAGATGATAATAAGACTTTTTCTAGTTATGTTTTTACGTTTGTTCATGGCACTATCCTGTGGAAAAGTGTTAAATAGTCTCTTGTAGCTTCCTCGACTATGGAAGCGGAGTATGTGGCTTGTGATGGGGCTTTTTGACAAGTTGTAAGGCTCAATTAGTTTATTTATGAGCCAAAGGTTGTTGATTCGATTTCTAGACCATTGCGAATATTTTGTAACATTGAAGCTGTCGTCAAGTATGTTAAGAATGATAGCGTGCCTATAGATAACAGGTATATTGACATTAAGTATCACGTTGTCATTGATAAAGTTCAAAAATAGATTATTGAGATTCCTCATTTGTCGATACTGGAGATGATTGTTGATCTACTTAATAAGGGACTTCGGATACCATCCTTCAGGGGACATGTTATGCGTATGGGATTGCAGGGGTCTCCTTGAGAATCGCCCTTTTATGTGGGAGCAGTTATTGATTAATTTTATTTACTGCTACTGCATTCAGATTCTTTATCCCTGTGGGAGTTGTTCCCGGTTATAATTTTTGTTGACATTTAGTTTTGATTTTAATAATTTTGCTATTATTATATTTGGATCTATTATTATATGTGCACATATTCAGTTTTAATTATAATTATGCAATTGCAGTAAAGTTTTAGATATGAATGATTTATCACATGACAGTTATCTAATTATCAAGTGCATATAGAGGATACTGAAAGGCTTCTAAAGTTTGCTTGGGCTAGATATGAGTAGGCTCAACATCCTTTGGCCTTATTTTTTAGTATGAGCGATAGTCTTCGCATGAGGGTTTATCTAAGTATTAAAATGACATATTTCTGATAAACAAATGTTGCAGGATACTAATAGAAATGTACCATCACATCATTAAGGTATACATCTTTCATTCACACGATAAACTACACTAGTAAAGATATTTTACTTTAAAGCTATTGAGGTTGGTAGCCCAATGTCTAGGCTATTAATTAGGCATGTGCTCAAAGGCCTGACCAAAATTTGTTTGTAAACTGTGTAAGTGGTCTTTTGTAGTCGTAGAGTGAGAGTCAAGATTGGTATAACATTATCTTCGACATATTATCATGTGTGGTTTTAAAAAACAAAGGATCGTCGTCCGCTTTTTATAAAACAGTGAATCAGGTTATATATACTTTTTCTTAAAAAAATTAAGTTAGCACCAGGTGGGAGATTGCTAGATTTTCCATTTATACTAATACTACTCAATGTTTTTCTTCCAATTCACGAGCACACATGTTAATAGGTCGTATAGGTGTTATTGACTATGCCCAATTGTTATATCAAGTTAAGGTTAGTGAAAGCTAGTATTACCCTTTATTGGAGTTTGAGGGTTGGGAAGACTACTCAAACCCTATTAGGTTAAATAGAGGGGAAGTCCTTCTTGGAGGCTAGAATACCAAAAACTATCCCATTTATATCTACAGTCAATCTTAGGGAAGACTTTACTCAAGGTAAGGAGGATTTACTAAGGTAGGAAAAAAGGTTAGTAAGATTTTTTTTCATATTCACTGAATTGATCATAGAAATTGTAAAAAATCTCAACAGCTACATCTCTACTAGGTTAAACCTTAGGTTTTTTCCCAAATCTTATAGATCTCTCTTTTATAAGCAAAGGGCTCTAATCAAACACAACTTAGAAATTTCCAACTTAGGAGATTCATCTAATAGAGACTTGTGCCAAAATATGCATCACGCAGCATATACCAATGCCCAAAACATAAGTGATATCATGTTCAGTTAGAACTGGGTATGTTTCAGTTCGAACGGAAACACCAAAATCAAAACAACAACATTCAGTTAGAACTGAAGCCTTGCTGCCTATATTTTTCTCAATCAGTTCGAACTGGCTGCAGTTCAGTTCGAACTTAAATATAAAAAATTAAACCATTTTTATTTCCACTTATTTGAACCGCAATCCTAACATCAACCATATATAGATTTCTTAGACCGTTAAATCATTATGTTAGGAGTGCTCAAATTCCAGGGCTAGAAATACTCACTGGCCCAATTAGGGCTATCAATGGACCGAATCGGGTAGGGATCTTGCTCAATCCTAACCCGATCTATAATCCTAAAGGATCACAAATTTTGTAATCCTGACCCGATCTATAATCCTAAAGGATCACTAATTTTATGATCCTGACCCGATCCTTTAAAGATTTAGATGATCCTTATTTGACCCAATCTAATCCGTTATGCTTAAATTTTTCTCTAATTTTCAATCCTTGCAATATTAAGTTCTAGCAATTAAGAACGGAGCATATCTCTATAAACCACGGATAATAGACATTTGATATATATATGTGTATGTGTGTATGTGTGTATGTGTGTGTGTGTGTATGTGTGTAATCGACAATACAAATCTATAAACCAAAAAAAAGTGTATTATATGTAACAAAATAAGAGTTATAGTTAAAGATTTATTATAGGTAACCAATAGATATATACCCTTGTTAATGGATCAGGTTTTAAAGGATCGGGTTATGGTAAATCCTAACCCGATACATTAGGTAAAAGATCGGATCATTAACGAATCGGGTCATAGATGATAAATAATGTTTCGATCCTAATCCTTTGTTAATGGATCGGATACTTGGTTAAATATAATCCATTGACATCATTGGCCTCAATTGCCCAATCCTTTTATGCCCTTTCCATTAACCCAGTTGTAGGGACCTTTCCCTTGACCTAGTCCAAACTCGAACTATCTCAATATAAGACTCGCATATTATACACGTAACGTGTACAGTCAGTATTGGCACCAAGACCCTGAACTGATAAAGAACGTGGATCGAGCACTACAGCAAAATATGAACAATTCAAAGACACATGTCTCCCATGAACTGACAGTTACACATTCAACTACTACTTACATCATTATCTGGAGAATGTGCATATACATGATAACGAACTGCAGGTAAGGTCTATATAAAGAAAAAGTTTTAGAGGAGATAAGGACCAGATTTTCTAGATTATAACATAGGAATTTTATGAATCTAAACACCACAAGAATTCTTATTTCAAGATCAAGCATTTCTAGTTCAAAAAATCACTTGTAATAAGATATCAGCCTCAAGCAAAAAAAATTATAGTTACAAAACCCTCAACTCGAGGTCGCAGTTTTTTACCGATTCAAAGATTTTTCACGCTAAATCACTTATGTCATTTCTTGTATTATACTAATTTTTGTCACAGGTACATTTAGTGTAAGATCTACTTTTGAGCTATTTCGAGCTACGGAATTAGGCCATTACATTTTGTGTTGTCTGTGGGAATCAAAGACATTTTCCATAATATCTTAAGGCTTACATTCACTCCACTATCCACTTCCAATCATGGTCACTTCCCAGTAACCAACAACATCTAGCTCGATCTTTCAGTTGAGCCAGAATAGCTTGCTAAACTACGAGCAAATCTCCACTCTGAGATATAGAAGTATAATAAGCTAGAGCGTCTGTTAATCCTTGGCTGTGAGATCTACGACAAAGGGCTCAAAAGCGAGCGTCAAGCTTGTCTGACAGTATTCAGGAGACATGAAGAACAGATGACAACTTTGCAGATCGCATCGTAAGCTTTACAGGATACTCAACAGGCTCCCCATACTAGAGATTGTGATCAAGTGCCAGCGAACTCCCAAGTATCTGCACGCGAAAGATTAGAACCTCGAGGAGCAACCAGCAAATCCATTTCCAAAAATCTTCAGCACGAGCCACAAGCTTTAATTCATTTAGGAAGAGAAACTTAGTCTGATATCAGTAGAGGTCTCCGGCCTTCCAAGCGTCAAGAGGAGGAGCAGTGACCTCAACCCCGAATTCCAGCACAAGAACGCTTATGCGAGGGGACAGGTACTCATAATCCTTACCCAGCTCACCAAGCCACTCAGATAATACATCAACATGTCATACAAGAATACATGGATTAGCGTATCAAGGAGTTGATTAAAGCTCAAGTTTTAGGTATTAAAGACGATTTTACCAAGTTGCAAGGCAGTCTGATTGCCAAAGAGTTATTTGATATGGAAGTCTCAATAGGTTTTCATACTCCAAAGATACGTAAATATAAGAACACCAATCTGAAGAAGAACATTCAGCAATTCTGTGATTCACTGGGATTGTACTCAAATCTCAACCATATTTTATGTCATATGTCTATAACAAGTCTACAAGGAGAACCGCTACGGTGGTTCCATTATCTCCCCACATTTGACCAACTGTAGAAAATTTTTGTCAAGATTTATACTCATAATAAAGACAAGGAAATAAATTTATATTCTCTTATCAGTCTCAAACAGTCACAAGGGAAGAAGCTCGAGATCTTTGTAAAGAAATTTTTGGAGCTCGCACAAAAATTTTATAATCTCGATCAAAAAACAACTATTACTACTTTTACAAATGCGCTACAACTCAATTACAAAGTAAAAAAACAACTGTTCTTAAACAAACCTGCGACCTTGGAGGATATGATCACCAAGGTCAATGAGTATGTCGACCTTGAAAGGATGATGACCGAAAGTTATAAATTTACTAAATCCATCCTAACTACTAAAGGTCAAGCATAAAATGCAATAGTGAACCAAAAGAGGACAAGGGTAATCAAAAGCGTTCCAAGGCAAACATAGGAAAACCTCAAAAAAGAAATATATTACTCAAGCTGGTACTCCCCAAGATGAATGTGTGGATCTCATTAATTTTTTAAATTCTGGCAAAAGACAAGTTCTACCGTATATCTTAACCGCTAGAATCGATTAAAGGAAAACTGTATTGTATGTATCACAAGGTAAATCATCATGAAACTGATAATTGTTATGCTTTACAGAGGTTGCTGGGGTATAATTTTAAAGATGGGAGAATGCACGAATATATTGTTGATCCGGAATCATACAAGAATGGTAACTACAAGATGCAGGTCAAAGTAGTCCAGGTTGAAGATCAAGCTGAGGATAAGCACTTATACCATATGTACCACAATCATATGATCGAGATCCATCAGATTACCAACTCTTCAAGATTCAAGTGACCAAGATTATCAGAGTGCTGCGATCTCACACCTCAAGATAAAGAAGCTAAACTTCTTCTTCAATTGAGTAATCGCCGACATGGGATCTCATTTGAGGATTACAATATCAGTTATGTTATGTTTTCTCATCGTGATGCACTGGTTATCATGCTAAAGATAAAGAAATTTTTCATGCATACAATGATAATAGATACTTGTAGCGTGATTAAAATTCTCTTTCAGAACACGATCGAACAGATAGAATTGGCCAATCAAGTTATTCCAAGCAATATCGATATCAGTGGCTTTAATGGCTTTAAAGAAGAACAAGTAGGCAAGATTATCTTACCTATCACTGTTGGACCTGCCACAATCGCCGTCATATTCTACATCATCAACGCCAAATCTTGTTATCTCAGGATTATGGGCCGATGATGGATCGATAACATAGAAGCTATTGCTTTCACGTATCATCAGGTACTTCACTTCAAATACAACGGTGGCATCAACAAAATCAAAGGCAGTCAAAATCTCTCTTGAGCTTACAAAAACACCGTTTCTGCCATTCTCGATACATCTGACAGATTTGCTACATAGAAATTATAGAAAGCTAATTACACCGATGACCAGCCTTTAACAAAAGAACCTATAGAGTACATAGACATTAATGGACCCAATAGAGGTACTTATATTGGTACCAAGTTTCAGAGAAATTTAAAGAAATTCTCTAAGTCGATCTATCCAAACAGATTAAGCATCAACAACAATGCCACGATGATCATACAGAAATAGAGAAGACTCTTACCTTATCTTTGAGATTAAGTGAGCAATGAAATCGATAACTTGATCAAAGTAGAATTCATTCAAGAAGCTAAGTATCCGGATTGGATCTCCAACATTGTTGCAGTTCCAAAAAAGAATGGGAAAGTCTGATTTTGTGCATATTTTACCGATCTAAACAAGCACACTCCGAAGGACAGCTTCCCACTTCCGATCTTTCATCAAATTCTTGATTTCACAGCAGGTCACAAGCTTTTATCTATGATGAATGTTGCATCTGGATACAATCAGATACCACTTTTAGAGGCCGATCAGAAAAAGACTACTTTAATCACTGAAAGAGGACTTTACTGTTACAAAGTCATGTTATTCATACTAAAGAACGCAGGAGCAACTTATCATAGTTTAATGACAACAATGTTCAAAGTATACTTCGAAAAAATTGATGAAGTTTACATCGATGATCTCCTGTACAAAAGCTTACAGTCAAAAGGCCATATCACAGATCTCTCTACAATTTTCAATATTTTTGCGCTCTTACAGGATGCAGCTCAATTCAACTAAATATCAATTCAGAGTGCACTCAACCAAGTTCCTTGGCTATCTCATTAGCAAGAAGAGGATTGAAGCTGACCTAGATCAAAATTGAGCTCTCCTCAACATGCCCACTCCAAAAACAAAGGACGTATAGAAACTCCAAGGCAAGATTGGCGCTATCAAATGATTTATCTCTAAGTCTTCAGATCGATGTCAGTGGCTGTTCTTACTACTCCGAGGATGTACCAAATGAGGAAAAGTTCAGTCCAACAAAGTGATCCAGTGGACAAAAGAATACAAGGTAGCTTTTCAGGAACTCGAAACCTATCTGGGGAAGTCTTCCATCATGAGCACCTCGGTAAACAATGAGGAACTAATCATCTGCCTCGCAGTTGCAGATAATTCTATCAGCTCGATCCTCATTCAACTAGAGGGCAAGATCAAAAAACTAGTCTAATTCATCAGCAAACCCTCACTCTAGTAGAAACAATGTATTCTAAAATCGAGTGACTCCTTCTAACTCGGTTTTACACTTCACAGAAACTCAAGCACTACTTAAAAAATCATTTACTCAAAGTCATGACGAACTACCCACTCCGGGAAGTTTTTTCTAAAAAAGAAAAATCACAGAAAGTGCAATAATGGTCGGTCAGTTTGGGAGAACATGATATCAAGTTAGAACAGCGCCATTCAGAAAAAGGTTAGGCTATTATTAATTTTCTAGAAAATATTCCTATGGAAGATCCCGATTGGGAGGAGCACGATCCTGACCTTACAGAATAAATCACAAACGATTCACCCACCAAACCATTTGACGAGCGAGTTGAATGGACTACGAGGAAAGGGTAGAAACTTCTTACAAATGGTTCAACAGGACCCGCAGGGTCAGGAATTGGAAACCAACTGATTACTCCTTCCAACGACATAATCAAGAAATCAATTTACTTTGATTTTGAAGCTTCCAACAATGTCACAGAGTACGAAGCTTTAATTCATGGGCTCGACTTAGCATTCGAGTTTGGCGTTCCCGAGCTATCAGTCTATATAGATTATTTACTCATCATCAACCATTACTTAAAACAGTACAAGAAAAATGATAAGATAACCCTCATTTCCGATAGGATGAGCAGATTTGCGAAAGCAACTCTCGACTATTTACCTTGAGGTGAGAATAGGCATGTCAGTTCCTTGGCTTATTTGGCCGGGATCTTGAGTACAAAAGCACAATATCAATAGATCAGCAGTGCCCAATCCCTCTTTCACCACAGTATTGTGCAATAAATGTCTTGACTCTGCATCCACAACCTTCTCCTTCCTTCTGCGATGATTACCTTCATCCAATCTCTCTCTCAAATCTCTACAACTTAATATATTTTATCTCCCTCTGTTCTTTCATTTTTTTGAGTTTGAAAAATGGTGGAATGAAGAACTATTATTTATACTTTCTCTCTCTAACTGCTGGCATTTATTGGGCCTCGCACAAGCTGCCCTTGGTTTTGGAACCAAGGCGTCCCTTTCATAATTAATATCAGACGTTTCATACCTTTTTGGTGAAAATGATTTCCCAATCATTATCCCATATCTTATATTTAAATATATTTTTCTCACTCCTATCCAAATCTCCCACAGACCATCCCACACTCATGATGACTCTATGCTCATACGCAATTAAACTTTTTCTACCCTTACACAAATGATAAAAATCAAATCTGACCTAATTACTCTATTCCTACTTCTGTTATTTAGTGAACTGTTAATGTCATTTCTAGTGTTATCATATTTTAAATTTTAAATTTTTATTCTAACAATTCCATACAACATTTCCAACGATACTGGAGCAAATTCATAATAGATATTCTCCCTGTAGTTGACTAATTTTGTAATTTAAACTTAGCCTTTACACTAAGAATATTCAGAGCTTCTAGATGAATAATGGAAGAGTAATAACATAAAGCTTAGTGTGGAAAACCTTTGAATAAGTTAAAAACCATGACCTCTCTTGAAGATTTAGAAAGAGAGTAGTTTATTGATAGCTGCTAGATATTATAAGAAAAGCTCTGAGTATTTAGTATAATGTTTGGGTAAGCATTCCTCTACCTTCCGTCCCTTCATCTCGGATTCTCTGGTCTTATTTATACGTTTTATAATATAGCCATTTGATGACCATTATTATCCTTAATGATGGACGTTACAATATGTATATGATAATCTTTGATTTGATTGTATAACATTCTGATCTTTGTTGTTTTGTAACGGCTTCAATGATGACGGTGCGTTTACTTAACTCAAACTGTTGATGTATAGGTCGAAAGTGATGACTAAAACTTTGTAACTGTAATATGTTTTTAATAGTGTTACGTGTTATGTTGATAAGGTAGAGTGGTCGTATGGTGGTCGAAGATGAAGCTTAAGTTCGAGATGCGGAATAAGCCACTACACTCCCCATATTCAAAATATAGTTATTTAATCAAAATCAGTTCGCTTCCTTTTACATAATCACACATGAAACATCCAAGATGCTCTGGAGAACCACACCTAATCAGTTCGCCCCCAGCAATCCTTATATTTTTTAACTATTTCTTCCATAGCAATTTTCCTCACAGTAGTTTTTCGAGTTTAAGGCTCTAACACCAATTTACAGAATATCTCTAAGTAAAAATGAGACCCCATCTCATACTCCCTCGCCCTCTCATCCATCCCATCAAGCCAGATTTTAAATTCTAGTAAGTTAGCGTCATAATCTAACTGCCTGAAGATCCTCTCCCGTACGTCTGCAATCTTTATTGTTAAGTGCCCCTTTGAAGCTTTACGAGCCCTTTCAGAATGAGTCTTCACCATTATAATTTCTTCCACCTCTCTACATAACCTTTCACGCATTAATTATAAGCCTCTTAGAGATACCATCAAATCCCCCACATTCCGTATATAGTATAATCTCTTTTTATTCCACTTTTCCATAACTGGAAACCCTAAAATCATGATAGAAAGTTATTTGAACTTATCATTCCACATCAACCTCATTACATTTTGAACTCATTTTTACAATCTCTACCCTACATTATACATTTCCACAATACCTCCACATCTCGATAATTAATTTTTGCATATTTTATTCTATATAAGAACGATGCCTCATAGCTCGATTCTTGATACCTAATCAGTTCGATATGCGTCCCTTTACATCATCATATATATCTTCAATAGGTCGACTAATACATTGTAAGAGATACATTATAATAGTCTAACTTATACTACTCATTTTTAGTTTGATTTCTAAAAATAACGTATTACAATTCGTTGTTCCTACATCTTTTTGTTAGTTCGGTCTACCATACTAATTTCTAATTATATCTCACAACACAACTTTCTGCACAAATATATTTTTCATTAATTTGAATATTGTTTACAGAATACTTTACAGAGAACATGTTTTTAGAAATTTTAACAGATCGATCTACAGGTTATATTATATTTCAATTTTTAACACTATTTCATATTGAAATAAACTCTTCTGCAAGAAAAGCTCAGACAATGGTTGTCAAAAAGCTTGAGCCCACCTCCAACATTACTTACTTCTACAAAAAATAAAGGAAGCTAGTGATAACAGAGCCTGAAGCTAACTACAGTGTGAAGCACTCCTTCCAGAAGAAGAGTGATGATTTAGTAGAAGAAAATTTCCAATCTCCGTTTCCCTTTTTTGCAGTGGCTTATTGCGCGTCTCGGACTCATGCTTCATCTTTGAACTACACATAAACTTTTGACCTCGTCAACCGAGTACGTGGCACATTTGAAGCTCGATCAGAATCAAGACAGCAACATAAGGAAAAACACAAGTTTCTCAATCAACACAACTCGTTCATGATACTACTCGCGCTCTTGGTTGAGAGGCTGCTTTTAATAAGATTATTTCGCATCTCAGACTCATCCTTATCCTCAAATGCATCAGCATACATGAAGAATTACTTAAGATATATTCAGTATCCCTAAGTTCGAGTCATCACTATTAGACCTCTACATCAACAGTTCGAGTCATCGGACACAGCATCATCAATAAATCTGTCACAAGAAGAAGCAATGTCTGCCCGTTATATAATCTGGTCAAAGAATATCAAGCTTATATTTTGTAATGTCCATTATTAAGAATCTTAATGGTCAACAAACTGTCATATTATAGGACCTATAAATAGGACCAGAGGATTTCTCACTCTAACATTCCATATACTCAGAACACTCATAGTAATAGGCTAGCAATCTCAATAATATCATATCCCTTTTTCAAAATCCTCAAGAGAGGTCGTGGTTTTTAACCTATTCAAAGTTTTTCTACGCTAAATCATCTTGTTAGTTATTACTTACCGTTCCTGAGCATTCTAAGCACATTTAGTGTAAAGGCTAAGTCTGAATCCTAGAATTAGGCTATTACATTTTGCGTCGTCTGTGGGAATAAAGTTCTTAAACTCATTATCTCAGAGACCGTTGATTATCATTTCTCAGGATGGTACTTCCAGATCATATCACACCAGTTACTCCAGCATTAGAAAATGCCACTCTAGCAGAGCTGAGGGCTAATCTAAACTCTGAGACATAAAGGCATGCCACTTTGGAGCTACAGTTAGTGAGTGTACAAGATGTGTTAAAAGTTTTACAGGGTCAGCAGATCGCCACCCAGAAGAACAAAACTATACAGCCTGAAGGCTCGCGAATCTCCGTTCATGACAGAATAGGACCTCCCCCGAAAGGCAATCACTTAGGAGGTACACTTAGATCTAATCATCGCCAACAGGAAATGGAGCCCATTTTGATCCAGGAGGTCCATCGAGAAGTAGATGGCGGCCTTGTAGGAGTCAGACAGACCGAAAATCTACCTCGAAGAGTTTGAGTTTTAGCAAAAGAACGTCTAAGTGAAGGGTGTGGCGACCACAATCTTGGGGAAGGACGCATCACGCGCCCAGCCACTACAGCTCGACAATATGTAACTCAGGAACATGATGACAAGCGAATCAAAGAACTATTCAAGGCTTAGACTCAAACTAAATGAATCCACAATAGATTATAGAAAAGCCTGATCGCACTGGAGTTGTGTTGGATGGCGAGGTCCCCACCGGATTCCATACTCTAAAGATCTAAAAGTACAAAGGAACTGATCTAGTATAGCACGTCCAAGAGTTCCAGGATGCTTTAGGCCTACATTCCACATCCAAGCATATTTTATGTTGGCTCTTTCCTGCCAGCTTATCAGGCAAACCCCTGCGATGGTTCTACACACTACACGAATAATCCATCACAACTTTTGAATAGTTGCGAGAACTCTTCGTCAAGAATTATTCGCATAACAGAAACAAAGAGGAGAATCTATACTCTCTTTTTAGCCTTAAGAAAATGCAAGGGGAGAAGCTCGAGACGTTTAGTAAGAAGTTCCTGGAGTTAGCTCAAAAAGTAGATCGACTTGATCAGAAGATTACTATTTTAGCTTTTACCAATGCTTTACTCGTTGATCAAAGGGAGAAGGAGCACCTCGTCCTATACAAACCTACAACTTTGGAAGATATAATCGAAAAAGTTAACGGATATATCAATCTCGAAAGAATGGTGTTCGACAGACAGAAAACTCAGAAATCAACAATGACAGCTAGAGATCAATCCACAAATCAAGATTTCAACCGTAATGCTGATCAGGGAGGAGACAGGAAATGAACAAAGTCTAATGATGAACGACCTCAGAAGGGTAGTAACTTACCAAAACCCTGTCTTCCCAAGATGAATGTAACCATAGCCGCATTTATCCTATACTTCAAAAGGATAAGTTTTTTTGCAATGCACAGTATCTCTACCCTATTGAGAACAAACCCTATTGGATTCACCACAAGGTCCGACATCATGAGATAGAATATTTTTTTGCCTTACAACGACTGCTGGAGTATATCTTTGCAGATGGACAAATGCACAAATACATTGTAGACGTTGAGAGTTACAAGAATGAGAGCTACAAACTTCCAACAGAAGTCATACAAATCAAAGAACCGGCAGGGGAGAAGCATTTGTACCATATCCAACTCAGTCACTTTGTTAAGACTCAGACTATCAGCCAATCGAACAGAAGCAAAAGACGTCGATTAGGCCAATTTTATGACTTGTCCATGAACGATAAAGAAGCTCGTTTACTCCCGTATCCAGCTCCCAATGCACCGGGATTTCTTTCGATGACTGTGATGTTTTTCATGTCAACTTTCCTCACCATGATGCTTTGGTAATCATTTTAAAAATGATCAATGTTGTACTACATGCAATGATGATAGATATTGGTAGTGGTATTGAACTAATGTTTCAAAGCATGATTGATTAGATGGGACTTGCCGATAAGGTGTAACCCAGTGACATTGACATTTGTGGGTTCAATGGTTCTAGAGAAGAACGTGTGGGAAAGATAATACTTCCTATTATAGCAGGACAATGCAAAATCCCGTTATTTGGGTATAATAGGACGTTATTGGTTATACAATATGCGAGCTATTGCGTCGACCTATCATTTGGCACTACACTTTAAATGGGAGGGCGGCATTTATAAAATCAAAGGAAGCCAGAAACTTGCTTGAGTGTGCGAAAACTCTGCTTCCATCGATCCAGTGCCCTCACAACCATAGCTCGTATAGCAATTACAGAAAACAGTAAAAAATATTACAAAAAACTTTATAGTAAACTCTACATAAAATGATCTGCCAAGTGCACATAAGCCACAGAATGCGTCGAAATTAGTGGAGACAAATGAGGGACATATATTGGCACTCTTCTGCCCGCAGCAGAACGGGATGCTCTCATTCAGTTCCTTAAAGACAACAGTGATGTTTTCGCTTGGACATTTTATAAAATGTCTGGTATTGATCCAAATCTGGCCTACCATAAGCTTAATTTGAAAGAAAAAGCTGAAGTAGTCAAACAAAAGTAGAGAACTTTAGCACCAAAGCTCCATGAAGAAATCAATAAAGGGATCGATAAACTCATCGAAGTGGGTTTTATCCCAAAAGCCAGAATAGATCTCGAACATTGTAGCAGTTTCAAAGAAGAACGGCAAGATCATAGTATGCGTGGATTTCACAGACCTCAACAAGCATACTCCAAAGGATAGTTTTCTACTTCCTATCATAAACCATCTGCCCGATTCTACTGCGGGACATAAACTCCTATCCATGATGGATGCAGCATCAGGGTACAATCAGATACCTCTGCTACCTGGCGATCAAGAGAAAACAACTCTCATTACAGAGCATGGCATGTACTGCTATAAGGTTATGCCTTTCGGTCTCAAGAATGTTGGAGCTACTTAGTAAAAATTAATGACATAGATGTTCAAAGATCACCTCAGAAAAATGATGAAAGTCAAGATTGATGACATGTTGTGTAAAAGTCTTAAAAAGGAGAACCATATTACAGATTTACAAACAACTTTTAAAATTCTTTGTTTCAACAAGATGCGACTCAATCTGGCAAATGTCAATTCGGGGTTCATTCAAGCAAGTTCTTAGGATATTTGATTAGCAAGCGAGGAATAAAAGCTGATCCAGATCGTATTCACGCACTGTTATATATGCCTTCTCTAAAAATAAAGAAAGATGTACAGAAGTTAAAAGGCAAGATTGCTGCAATAAATCATTTTGTCTCGAAGTAATCAAATTGATGTCGATGGTGATTCAATCTGTTGCGTGAAGGAATACCAAAAAACAATTTTAATAAGGATCCTGAGATCGAGTGGATAACAGAATGCGATGTAGCATTTCAAGAACTCTAACGTTATTTGGGTAAACCACCAGTGATGAGCACACCTCATGAAGGGGAGACCTTACCATATATCTTACAGTTTCCGGCGAATCACTAAGTTCAGTTCTCATTCGACTTGATGAGAAAATAGAGAAACCTGTCTACTTCATCAGCAAGACTCTCACTCTAGCAGAATCCCGGTATACTAAGATTGAGAAATTACTCTTAGCTCTCGTTTATACAAATTATCCTTTGCGAGAGGTCTTATCCAAATGAGAAAAATCCAGACGAGTACAATAATGGTTGATCACTCTTGGCAAACATGAAATCTGTTTTGAACTGCGATAATCTAAAAAGGGTCAAGCAGTAGCAAATTTTCTTATAGACTTCCTAGTAAAAGATCCTGACTAAAAAGAAAATAGTACGAATACTAATAAAGACTAGTTCAAAAAGAAATCAGACTGGGTAACTCAAAGGGATGGTGCCTTCTAACTGATGGATCCTTCGGACCTGCAGGATCTGGCATCAGAATCATGCATATTTCACCTTCTAATGACTAGATCGAGAAAGTAATTAAACTCAATTTTGAAGCAACCAATAATGAGGTTGAGTATGAGGTAATGATTCACGGTCTAGAGCAGAAAGATGATTGATTACGCAACAGCAGTAGCCGACAGAATGCACAGATTCAAGAGGATTTCCATTGAATATTTACCGTGCGGAGAAAATAGACATTCTGATTCCCTCACCTATCTAGCAGGAGTCCTCGGTACATAAGCTCGATATCTCAAGGTCGAAGTATTATCCACTCCCAGCATTAACATCATAAGCACAAATTATGCTAATATTGGGGGAGTTTAAGAGGACGAGGTCGATTGGAAATGACCTTTCCTTACATATATTGGAACAAAAAACACGTTTGACGGTGAACTTCCCAAAGATCCTACCGAACGGCGATGTGTACTTGATAATGCTAAACGATACGTTATGGACAACGGTCTCCTTTACAAAATTTAGGTCACAGGACCATATCTCGAGTGTTTATCCAACAAAGATGCCCAAAATTCCTGTACGAACTTCACGAAGGCACTTGCGGTTCCCATGCAGCAGAACGATCCCTAGCCAATCGAGCTCTTACACAAGAATTTTTTGGCCTAAAATGAAAGCTCAAGCCATTGAACTTGCAAACAAATATAATGTCTGCCAGCGGCATGGCCCCAAATTCGAGCTTCAGCCTTGGAACTCTATTCTAGCAATGTTGTTTGGCAATTCAAAAGATGGGCCCTCGACTTTGCAGAAGAATTGCCCACTTTAGCAGACAAAAGGAAGCATCTCCTAGTAGCAACGAATTACTTCACTAAATGGGTAGGAGCAGTCCCTCTGTGCAGTACACGAGAAGACAAAGTCATTAAATTTATATGGGAAGCCATCATCATTTGGTTTGGCTGCCCTCATCTTATCAGAATTGATAATGGGCCTCAATTTGTTGGCTCCAAGATCGTTGAATTCCTCAATCAGTACAACATCATCCACTCTCCCTTCAATCCATATTACCTACAAGGAAACGGTCAGGCTGAAATCACCAATCGTACTATCGTGGATGGAATCATTAAGCACCTAACAAAGAAGAAGGGTAATTGGGTCCAAGAATTACCACATATTTATGGGCATATCGTACAACTCCTGGGGTATCAAGCAGATGCACGCCGTTCCTTCTGGCATACAGTACAGAAGCAATCATCCCTACTTAATATCATCGCCCATTATGCGACCATACCATGGCAGATAAAGAAAATGAATTCCAGTTGGCATGTAACATGAATTGGATCGAGGAGACTCGAGACAGAGCAATCATGAATTTGGGAAGATGCTACCAAGCTTTAGCATATATTATATTTCAATTTTTAACGCTGTTTTATACCAAAATAAACAATTCTACAAGAAAAGCTCAAACAATGGTTATCACAGAGCTTGAGCCCACCTCCAACATCACTTACATCCACAAGAAACTGAGGAAATTAATGGTAACAATGCTTGAACCTAACTCCACCGTGAAATACTCCTTCCATAAGAAGAGCAATGATTGTATAGAAGAAAATTCCCAATCTCCGTCTCCCTTCACCACCACCACCGTATCTTCCTCCGTAACCCCTACCACCTTTGAGTTGGTAGAAATTAAATGAGGATTCTACTTTAGAACCCAATCCCTCACAGGATACCGGCAGTACATCATGTTATGTACGCTGGCCTCCACATCTGTCTCCTCAACCTTGTCCTCCGCAAAAAGGCAAAGGCATACCAGACATTGTTCCCCATATAAAATCACATAGTGGAACCGCCACATGTGGTAGTAATCATCCCCATCTTCAGTTTCTTCCTCTTCTATAATCCCATGATATGTTAGTGGCACCGGAATAGTCATAGGCATCTCCACAGACTAGTTACCAAAGTAGCGCAGCTGTAACTTTTGTAACTTCACATGAACCCTCACTTCATATGTCTGACACCTAGTCATCACCATTCTCAAGATAGAGATTTTTTCAGAAATAGGGCCCTTTCATAGGGATGATAGACACTACAGTATAAGTACTATTTATATCAAACCCACATTCAATGCGCTGATGGATTTTTAAAGCAGTCATCATTTAAAGAACAGCCTTTATTGGGTAAACCAAACGCCAAGTACATCAATCCTTTCCACTATCATAAATTTCAGTTACAGTCTTTCATAAAAAAATACCAAGTACCCAACCAGTCAAATTCCACATAAATACCTTTCCAATTTCTAACAAAAATTTTTAAACCAAGTTATTTCTCAACTAAAGCCACCTATGCCTTCAGTTGTGAGGGGAGATTGTAGGGACCTATCCCTTGACCTAGTCTAAACTCGAATTACCTTAATATCAAGCTCACACATTACACGTGACATGTACAGTTAGCATTGACACCCAGACCACGAACTGATAAAGAACGTGGATCAAACACTACAGCAAAATATGAACAAGTCAAAGACACATGTCTCCCACGAACTGATAGTTACACATTCAACTACCACTTATCTCATTATCCGGATAATGTGCTTCTGTACAATAACGAACTACAGGTAAGGTTTATATAAAGAAAAAAATTTAGAGGAAATAAGGATAAGATTTTCTAGATTCTAACACAGGAATTTCTAGATTTTAAACACCACAAGAATTTTTATTTCAAGATCAAGCATTTCAAGTTCAAAAAATCACTTGTAATAAGATATCAGCCTCAAGCAATAAAAATTACAATTACTAAACCCTCAACTTGAGGATGAATATTTTTACCTATTAAAATATTTTTCACGCTAAATTACCTGTGTCATTTCATGTATTGCACTAATTTTTGTCATAAGTGCATTTGGTGTAAGATTTAATTTCAAGCTACGAAATTAGGCCATTACAACAGTGGTTACGGATCTATAGTAACATATTCCCCAGATTCGACAAGGATAAACCAACAAAGCGTAGTCGAAGACAACCATACATAATCGAATGCCTACATTCGGGAAGACAATACATTATAGTCGAAGATAACTCAGCATTCTAGAAGATTTCGTATGTCCTCAACCTACCAAAAGTAGCTTTTATGCCTGGTCAAAAAAGAGCTGTTAGAGATCCGCAAAGTTTGCCCTCCCCCCCCCATAATAGAAGACTGTTTCTTTTTTGTAAAACTACCTGTATCCACTATAAATATAGGCAGAGAATAGATTATTCAAGACATAAAAATCCTTACGCATTACCAATTATGACCTCATAACCCTACTATCATTCAAAAACTCTGTAATAACTAGCAACATACTGGATTTTACATCAAAACCCTCCTCAAGGTAGTGGTTTTTCTTAGTTTCTACGGAGTTTTCCATGAAAAATCTTGTCTATCTAGTTTTATTACAGTCTTTACAAATAAGTATTGGCGAAGACTTTCCTCCCAGAAAACTCGCCACTATAATTGGCACCGTCTGTGGGAGCATACCACACTTTTTCTACCATTTCTTATCTGAACACCCTCCGATAATAAATATGAACTTGAGAAGCCATTCTAGTACCGTAAGAGATCAGGAAATACAAGGAGTTATTGATCTACACGGTATAGTACTCGAACTTCAAGAACAAATGGTCGTAAAAAAATCCAGAGACTGGAAGATCAGCGTGTCCATGCTCAAACTCTTCAAACGGAGATAGAGGAACGAAGAAAATCCCTGGATCAGTAAAGTTAAACACATCAAAGAAAGATGGAAAGACTACGAAGGACACAAGATCGACTCTCTGCCCGCCAGATGTTACCTCCACTTGCTCAGATTGAACATCGATCAAGAGCGGTTCAATGCGATGATCAGCCTAGAGAAGATGACCAACAGATTTCTCGATCCAGATCCAAAAATCCAAACAGAGCCTCCCAATATCTTGCTTTAACTTCTTGAGCATCAATAACCCAAGGCAGTTGATGCACACATCATTAATCCCCTATGCCAGAGAGAAAGCCCGTTAGAAATTATTTGGGACCAGAAGGATAGGGCAATTTTGTTCCTCAGATCGTAGCCTTGCCTCTTCCCCCGCAATAGTTTACCACCTTAGACGACCTTAATAGCAGAATCCAAGCCATTAACTATGACATCCAAGGCCAACAATCAGTGCTTGATAGATTAGAAACAAACCCCATCTCTCCATACCTCGAAAATATGCCCATTCAAGAAATTCTCCATATGCCCAAATTTATTCAATATGCAGGCCTAACTGACCCGCTTACACATGTTTGACATTTCAAAGCTGCGGTTGGGTTATATTCCAAACTCGACCATATGCTATGTAGGCTATTCAACATGAGCCAAAAGGAAGAACTACTCTGATGGTTCCACACTATCCAAGAAGCCTCCATCAGCACTTTCAGCCAATTGTAACATCTTTTCGAATCCAATTACGCTTATGCTAGGGAGCGAGAAATCACTGTTGATTCCCTATTTTACTTTGAGCAAGGCACGAAAGAAACCTTGGCAAACTTTTATAAGCGTTTCCTTCAGGAAACAGGGAAAATTGGGAATTCATACCCTAAAATCAAAGTTTTGACATTCACCTCCGCCTTGCACATTGACTCCAAAGTTCGAGAAGAACTTACTCTACACAAACCTCGTACAGTCACTGAAATGATTAATGTTGTTAATAACAACATCGAACTGGAGTGATCGAAGAAAGATAAAATGAATAGCTCCTCTGTCATCCATTCTCGAGAAACATCTTCGACCCCATCCCAACGAGTAATCACTACTAAAGCGCTTAAGAAACGCGACCGAAACACCGATAATAATTAAATAAGGGATGGAAAACCTGACAGACCTATCCTAGTTCTACCACTGATGATAACAACCCTCTCCGCTATCTTGGCAATGATAAAGGGGGACGAATGCTATCGCGTGCCATAAGCAATTACTGACCTTCCCAACAGACCCTTATGTCAGTATCATAATGTGGATAGCCACAAAACTGACAGCTGTTACTCCCTCATACGAATCTTTTATCGTATCATATTAGCTGGAAGACTCCAGAATTATGTCATCGATATCCAAAAGTTTCTTGAGGATCAAGCAAATCATAAAGAAATCGAGCAAAACCAGGTCCAGGGACAAGCTCGCCACTTGTATATGATCGAGATTGAAAAGGGGAAGAAAAGAAAACAAGATGATAGCATTACGTCTTGCTACAAAATGACCTCTTCAGACAAATCAGGAAAACTTTTTCCGAGTGGAAGCAAGTCCAAACGTCCTTACCAAATAACCTTCGAAGACTATGACTCCAGCTATGTTAAATACCCTTATAATGACCCTCTTATTATTATGCTCAAAGTCAGACAAGATTACCTCCATACGCTTCCCATCAATACTAGAAGCGCCACAGATGTCTTATTCAGAAGAGCAATTAAAGTCTTAGGCCTTGTAGATTCGGTAAAATCTTTGACAACAACAATCACGGGCTTTAATGGTTTAAAAGAATCTGTAACAAGAAAAATTACTCTACCAGTTCAGGCAGGTTTAGAAATTATGTTCGTCAAATTTCTTACCATTGATCCAGAATCTAAATATTTGGAAATTTTGGGACGCAGTTGGTTACATTCTATCAAAGCAGTACCCTCAACTTATCATTTAGCGCTACATTTTCTGACAGATCACGGGATTTATGAAATCAAAGGCAGCCAAGCAGCTGTACGAATGTACAAAAATACCATAACTAACCCTTATATAGGTAAGCTTCTCAAAGCATAGCAACTACAGCATGACGTACCACCCACATTTGAGCAACATGACACCAAAATGGTTTACACTGTTGAACTTGATGGCCCAGGACGCATAACCTTCATTGGTTCCAAGTTGTCAATAGATAAAAAAGAGGCCATAATACAGCTACTTGAGAAAAACATTGACGTCTTTGCCTAGAATTTCAAAGAGATGCCTGGCATCGATCCTTCAATCGCTTGCCACCGACTCATCCTCCTTCCTGACAGTAAAGCTATCATCCAAAAATGATAGAGTCTAGCCCCTCAACTCCAAGATGCAGTCAACAAAGAAATTGATAAACTCCTTTGTATAGGATTTAATCAGGAAGCTTAATATCTAAAGTGGGTTTCTAATATCGTCGTTGTACTAAAGAAAAATGGCAAAATAAGGGTTTGTGTCGACTTCACAGAACCCAACAAGTTTACACCCAAAGGCAGTTTTTCCCTACCACTAATTCTGCAACTTCTCGGCATAGTCGCAAGATACGAACTTCTTTCTATGATGGATACCGCCTCGGGATACAACCAAGTTCTATTCACCAAAAAAATCAGGAAAAAACAACCTTCATAACCAAAAGAGGTCTTTACTATTACACAGTAATGCCTTTTGGGTCAAAGAATG
The DNA here is from genome assembly GCA_014058105.1 of Kingdonia uniflora. Taxonomy (NCBI): domain Eukaryota; kingdom Viridiplantae; phylum Streptophyta; class Magnoliopsida; order Ranunculales; family Circaeasteraceae; genus Kingdonia; species Kingdonia uniflora. Next base: position 2,468,332 of record JACGCM010001281.1, read on the forward strand.
CTGGAGCTACTTACCAACGACTTGTAGCCCAAATGTTCAAAGATCACCTCGGAAAAATCATGGAAGTTTATATCGATGATATGATCTACAAAAGCCTAAAAAGAGAAGATCATCTAAACAACCTCCAAACTATCTTCGATATCCAACGTAAGTACCAGATGATACTTAACCTTGAGAAATAGCAATTCCACGTCGCATCTAGAAAATTCTTGGAACATTTAGTCAGCAAAAGAAGAATCGAAATCGATCTGGCTCAAATCAAAGCACTCATGGCAATGCCATCTCCTCGAACGAAAGAAAATGTTCAAAAATTCACTGACAAGATAGCCGCTCTTCACAGATTCATCTTAAAGTCATCTGATCGATGCAAACTCATTTACCTTCTTTTTCGTGGTAACCCCACTCCTCTTTCAAACAAACAGCAAAATAAAATTATTTGAACTCTCGACTGTGAAATGGTTTTCTAAGATCTTAAACGATACTTGGGGCGTCCTCCTATAATGAGCACTCTAATTGATGGCAAATTACTTACTATGTACTTATCCACAATAGAAGATTCAATCAGTTCCATTCTTATTCGAAAAGATGACGGCGTAGAAAAACCAATCTACTTCCTCAGCAAAGCACTTATGCCTGCTGAAAAATGATATACAATAACAGAAAAATAGCTACTCGCCTTGGTGTACATCTCTCAAAAACTTCATCCCTACATTCAAGCTCAACCTATCAAAATCATTACCAAGTACCCTCTCAAACTGGTACTTTCCAAAAAAAAACCTCACAGAATCCAGCAATGGCCTATTTTTTCTTGGAGAATATGATATTTCCTTCAAACCTCAAATATCCATCAAGAGGCAAGCAGTGGCCGACTTTTTGACAGGCTTTCCCATCGAAGACCCCAATTGGGAAGAACTCAAAGAAATATTCACATATAACTCAATTGCAGAACCAGACGCATGGTCCAAAAGCTCAGGTTGGTGACTTGTTACAAATGGGCCAGCAAGACCACAAGGATCCAGAATTGGAATAGTACTCGTTACGCCTTCTAATCATCGCATCGAGAAAGCTATCAAACTCAATTTCTATGCTACCAACAAGGAGACCGAATATGAAGGAATTTTACACGGTCTCGATCTTGCACTTACTCTCAGAGCTAAAGAATTAGCAGTATATGTAGACTCTTTACTCGTGGCAAATCATTATAACCAAGCTTTCAAGACAACAGGCAAAATGGTTGATTACGCAGCTTTGGTCGAAGAAAAGATGAAAAAAATTAAACATGCAACAATATCTTATTTACCTTAACAAGAAAGTCTCAATGCCGATGCGTTAGCTTACATCGCTGCCATGCGGTATGACAGTGAAAAAAGATCTTTGGAAATCGAAATCATCAAGCATTCTAGCCTTGATATCCAGTTAATACTCCAGATGACCATTACCGAAGATGACGACCCTCACGATTGGAGAAGACTGTTTTATGCTTACATCAACTCCAACATCCACCCCAGTAACAAAGAAGAAGCTCAATCCCTGTTGACCAAGTACCCCAGATTCAGCGTCCAAAATAAAATCTTATATCGACTCACTGGAGGAGGACCACTTATCGAATGCATCTCGCAGAAAAAAAACTTAGATCAAAATCAGAGAGCTTCACAAGGGTATATGTGGCGCGCATGTTTCAGGCAGGTCGTTAGCCCAACGTACATTCGCGCAAGGATTATACTGGCCCAAGATGCGACAAGACTGCAAAGACTTTATTCGCAAATATTACAAATGCCAAATCCACGCTGAGGACATCAAAAGTCCAGCCCTCGACTTGCATGTTAGCAATGTCCTCTTGCCGTTTAAACGATGGGGAATCGACATCATCGTCCCGTTCCATCCAGCATCAGGAAATAGAAGGTTCGTTTTAGTTGCTACTAATTACTTCACCAAGTAGGTCGAAGAAATTCCTCTTTGTCATACTGATTAGAATGAGGTCATCAAGTTCCTATGGGAGCATATCATCACCAGGTTTGGTTGCCCGCACATGATACACTCTGATAATGGCAAACAGTTCATCAGCACTAAAGTACTTACTTTCCCCCATAAATACAAGATTCAGTTAATAGCTTCCATACCATATTATCCTCAAGGCAATGGACAAGCCAAAGCCCTCAACAAGAGTATTAAATCTGGTTTACGCAAGCGCCTCGATGACAAAAAAGGCAGATGGGTGGACGAACGACTCAGTGTTTTGTGGGCCTACCATACCACTCCTCGAGTTTTATTAGGTTGCACTCCATTCATGATGGCTTTTGGTACCGAAGCAGTCATACCTTCATACCACGATTTACCCAGTACTCGTCAAAAAATCTCATATGAAGATAATGAACTCGGTCTACTTTACAACCTTAATTGGATCGACAAAACCTGAGATAAGGCCATTCCCAATCTGGGACGATATCATGATACATTGAAAAAAGCATACAGCAAAAAAGTTTGAAAATGGAAGTTTGGTATTGGAGACCTTGTCCTACGACGGATCCAAGATAGTACTCGACCTAAAAATTCTGGAAAGTTATCAAAAAACTAGGAAGGGCCCTACATTGTCAGTAATGCAACGGATAATGGAACTTATTGGCTATTGACTAAAGATGAAGTCCAGCTCGAATATCCATGGAACACTGCTCAGCTAAAACTATTTTACAGATGAGACACTGTAACCGCTTTCTTCAAATCCAATAAATAATTTGTGCTCATCATTGTCTTCTTTACTACTTCGATTTGATCTCAATCTATACTTGTCAAGTATACATCAGACAAACAATATCTTTACTACTTCGATTTGATCTCGATCTCTACTTATCAAGTATACATCAGACAAACGATATCTTTACTAATTCGATTTGATCTTGATCTATACTTATCGAGTATACATCAGACAAATAATATCTTTACTACTTTCATTTGATCTCGATCTATACTTATCAAGTATATATCAGACAAGCGATATCTTTACTACTTTCATTTGATCTCGATTTATAGTTATCAAGTATACATCAGACAAACGATATCTTTACTACTTTGATTTGATCTCGATCAATACTTATCAAGTATGCATGAGACAAACAAATTCCTTACTATCTTGATTTGTTCTTAGGTCCTTACTTTAACAAGTATACCTAACACCTATCATTCAATTTTACGTGACCAATATCCAACTATAGGATATTCTACTTCACAATCTTTACTTATCGAATAACCTCTTCTGAGATTTTGTTCATCTCCAATCCCAATCCAGATACCTATCTCTGAATATACATCTGGTCCTCATTACTTACCATTTTTTGGCCATCTTTCACATTTTACGTATACAAACGTTCCTTCCCTATCTGCTCGAATATAATATCACATTCGATACAATCACTTTAACAAAGCTACTACTTGTACTTATTTCCAATACACTTGCACAAAAGTTTTAAAACAAATATTTAAACAACAAAACAAATATTCTTCGCACACACAAAATTAAAATTGTTTCCGTCCCACTGACCATTTGTTACATACTTTCACTTCGTATCACATCACTTACACAAGATTTAACATTTTAGAGGGAGATTTTTCTTTATTTAAAGTACCTTTGGGTACCTGCACATCTGCTTCCTCCCTAGGACGTAGGCCGTCAACCTCCATCATCACTTCATCTTCGATCACTTCAATTGCTCCATGCACATCAGAAGTTTAGGGTACATCATCGTCTGAACTGTCATCACACGCAAGACCACCAGCTTTAATAAGTCCCCTATAATATTTTTTTCTTTCTTCTGCCTCCTCAAACTGTCCTCAAAAGTACATCCTCACTTCCTTATACTTTTCCAATTTCTCTGCATTCCTCCAAGCTTTCGCCTCATTGAGTAGTTTGCCCTACTCTAGCTCCATTGTTCTGCTAGCATCGGCAACTTGATCTCTAACATCTTTTTCATAAGTGGCTTTCTGCAATGCCAAAGCCTATTTTTTCTCTTTCTCTAATACTTTGTTCACTTCTGCCAGCACAGCCTCCTTTGCCTTCTTTACTTCCAGTTTGTACCTATTCAGCGTCGCATTCAGATCAACATTTTATGCACTCAACTCCTTCTCTATATTTTTGTAGGCAACAACCTGATTTGACAGCTCACTACTACCCACAACACGACCCATGGCTTTACCCTTCAACTTCTTAATCTCCATAAAAGTCATATAATGAGTATCCGAGTGACCTACCAAATTTTTCACTTAACCTAAAGCATTAAAATTTCTCACCTTCGCCAAATTCCTCTATCCTTCGCTAAAAATGTAGCCAAGTTATCAATCCCCGCCATACAATTTGCCATCTCCTTCTTCACCTCCTCCGTCATAGACTTATAGAACTTCGTGGTCTTTTGTACTTCCGTCTCAGACTCTTCAACAAATTTCTTCTTCGACGTCCCACCACCAGTAGTATTCTTGGAGAGCTCACAGCTCGAACCCCATGGAGATAACCCAACTACCACAACTACTGGATTGGTGGTAAAGTCGACCCCCTCCGTTAATTACTGTCGAGTAGTCCTCTTATGGTACAACAATGGAGGAACTTCAGAGCTCGCCACATTTTTCTTCTTATTCCTTTCAAAAGACTATCTCAGCATAGCATCTATCTCAGTGTCAGTGTTGTGCCCTTCCAAGGAATGATTTTCCAGTGGCAAACTTACATCTGTGGCTCTCTTATTCTTCGTCGACATTTTTTTGTCGATAATAGACACCTCCGAACCTTTCACTCTCGACCATTTTAAACTTGCTTCTTGGAATAAGGTACTCAAGTGATCTTGGTCAATAGCTTGGTTATCGATCCAGCCAAAAAATCTTTCTCTTATCTTATACAACTTCCCATCTACTTCCGTTTTCTTCCTGCTCTCTTTCGAAGCTGCACAAATAAAGAAACAACACTCGATTATAAACACAAATTTAACTCAAGTTTACATCAAATTTAACCATTTACGTTACCTAACCACAGACCTAAGTGAAATGTTTTTCATTTTAACGGCTCCCCAAGGTTTTTTTTTTTCGAATTCATAAATCCCAGACACCAGTAGACGTTCGTCGGTGTATCGACCTCCGGTTGACACCATGTCGTAAAACATCGGCCTCTTCAAGAACGTCGCCAAGTATCGATACTCTTTTAATTTTGGGTTCGTCCTCAATGTGTAGTACACACAAAAATCATCGACAATTATTAACTCCTCCCCTCTGGCCTTAAGTCGACCATTTATTGCCCCACATACCCTAAACAGATCATATACATTCGGATTGAACTGACCCGGGGATACATCAAAGAAGTTCATTAAAAAAAATTGGGCTGCTCTAAGGGGAAGCTTCATTCTTTCTTTATTTTTTCTCGATGCACCAAAATTCCATTCAAGGGTAGTTCCTGGTCGATCATTTCATACTGGTACTAATCTAACCTTATATCCCCCGGAATACCATATTTCTTCTTAAAACTTATAATCTCTCTGGTCTCTGGACCCCCTCCATGGCATCCTTCCTTGTCTTCCTCCACATCCTCTTCACCATCCCCACTACCTTCTCGATCACTAGCCTGAGGCTCGAGATTCACATCCGTCTCTGTAGCTTCCTCCTCAGATAATTCGATAACACTAGGTACCACCCTAAACTGCTCGACACTCCCTATATTTGCACTACTCGACCCTGCTCCATATCTCCCCCCCCCCCTGATTTCTTGCACAGAAGTCCTCACATCAATCATCAAGGGCTCTACATCTTTGAGATTCACATATATGTTTTTCTCCTTATTTAGAGTTGGTTCAGCCATTTTAAAGAACCTGTCAAACAGATTTCATAATTTTACCACAGTTAGAATCTATCATATGTGATACATATATATGTTCATAAGTTTATATATTCATAATCATATCATTATCAAAGAAATCTTCCCAGATACATCTTTTTCTTTACTATCTGTTACTATCGTTTATATTTCTCTTTACATATTACAGTTCTCGATACAACTAAATTAATTCATTTATCTTCCTATCTTCGATTACTAACATATTATTCAGTACTCGATGATTTTTTAGTTTCAATATAAATCTTCAATAAACATATTAATTTATTCCATTTCTGGCCGAATTTCAGGAATCTCAACAGCTTCTCGAAGAAACTTCACTTTTTTCCCGCCAAAAACACCATCATTCAAAATTTGAGAATTTCCCATTTCTAGTACATAATCCGGCCAAATCACAACCACAAATAAACTTTCCAACAATCTCACCACATCGAAACAACTTCCTTCTCAAAGCGCCGTACCACAGTGCCAACTACTCTCCACTCCTCTCCACCCATTTCTACAACCATTCAACACGGAACCCCTCTATAACCACCTACGAATCCATTCCATCCCTGATCAACCAAAATTACAGTCGCAACCCAGCCATAATGTCTAAGCCCTCTGTCAAACCCTAACGCTATACTTTTATCTCCTTTCTTCAAATCATTCACTTTATACTAATTTCAGATATAGCAACATTCACTTATCTTCATATTATTCATCTCAAACATAACTCAATCAAAATCACAAGCAATCCAACAAGAATCGTTAACCTTGATTCCGCGTTGCTTCTGTATCCCTCTCCTTTGCTCGTTTGGCTCTTCAATCAGCACACTAATCTCCACCTTCGCAATCGTATCCAACCAAACTAACGACGAGCAATAGCAATTCACTCCACAAAAAAAAAAAATTGTTTTCGAAAAGTATGAACAGTCGCCCACCTTTGCCAAATTTATAGACCCCACGTGACTGTTCGTCGTACCACTTCGCGACTGTTCAGTTCCTCGAATGTAATGCCTCATGCGTTGTTTCTCGACTTCTTTCACTTTTAGCCTTCTCACCATTAATTAACCTCTACATTCATGCTTCAATCCTTCAACATCTCGAAGAGTTTCTTCGGATACATTAATACCCACCAGAGCACGACCTATCTTGTCAAGCATATGATTTACATCATTTTCCTTATATTTTATACCATCACCTAAAGGAACACATCTTGCCATAATCATTTTTCATGTTAGTTCCCCCATTTCTTACTGTACCTACAAATTTCTATATTTTTGGGATTGTATTCGACAAAATCTCAATATCATTATATTCGACAGCAATTCGTTTAAACACATGTTTCCATTCCCAAAAGTTAGCAAGTACAAATTCCATTCGACAACTGTTACACATTCATTCATTCTAGTAAACATCAATAACAAAGTTACATTTCATTCACCATCACCAACTCACTATACCAGACCTCCTCCTACAAAATTATAACTTCATAAATCCCTCGCTGCAGCTTCATTTTCCCTCTTCACCAGCAACTTTGCTCAAATCTACATTCCACCACAACATTCAGGAGGACGCCAAAGCTGTAATCTGACACGAAACTCGAGGTCCTCCTCAGCCTCCTTTGTTTTTGCCTCACTCATACCTTCTTAATAAGGCTCCTCTGGATCTTCCAGATACATATCACAGTTCTGAGATCCAAAATATCGCGTGTACAGTACCCAGCATATCGCCTGCACACATTTGAACACACCATCCCGGGCCTGAGCTCTCGCCTTCATCATATCGCACGAATGCCTCCCCTCTAGAACACCAAAACTTATTTATACCCCCTTCAGTCCTGGTTTAACACTTTGTATTTACTCTGCCTTGGAACTCTACAATTTCCAGGTCTCATCAATCACCCTTGAAATCCATTCCTTGCCCCACACGGTCAAATATCTTCGACTTTCTACACATAAGCAAAAAATTGACACAGATATCTTCGACTCTACTCATACTACAAAGTACTTTATAGACAATACACATTCCTAAACTAACTTCGACAGAAATATTTATTTATTTCAATAAATTGCTTATTACATTCAATATCCATCTTACATTATACTTCTTACATTCGACATCTTGTCATTTCTTACGTTCGATACTTACATCCTTCGATTATATTATATCAAGTTGCATTCTACTTTTACATTTGACTTTCAAAACTTATTTAACAGTGTTTCCTTTCACCAGAATCAGACATTAAAGCCTCTTTCTAATACAAGAAACTCAATGAATCTCAAATCACTGAACTTCTAAGAGCTGCTTCCACAGATAGGAGAAGAAACATATGTAAGCAGCTTCCCATGATTTGGCAAGATCCCTGGACGCCCATTCTTACTTCAGATCTTCATCAATAACACAAACTGTTATCTCTTCTCCCCCACTCTGACAAACCCCATTCCCTTTACCATTGTGTGCTGACATGATTAGTTCCATAATATACCACCATCCTCTGCCACATCCCTCCCCCACCGTGCTCACCGTGACATCATTTGCAGCACATTCACCAAGAGCTCTAATGGGCACACACCTTACCTCAGATTCCTCACCGTCTTCACCTTTCCTCAGCATAGGTCGCCACACTTGGGGTTACATCCTTCCAACACCTACCTTTACGCCCTCCTCAAAACTGCCAATTTATACCCAACTTCAAACCTGACAGATTCATTGTATCTTATTAATTGCATCACGGGAATCAACTTACCAGATACATTTCACTTGGACCTTGGAAATAACAAAAAATGGCTCCTTTTCTATTCGACAACCTCTACAGCTTCTCTATTTATTCTTGACACAAACACCAGTGCTTCTATCGAGAATGGGGAGATTGTAGTAACATATTCCCCAAATTTGACGAGGATAAACCAGCAAGGCATAGTCGAAGACAGCCATATATAATAGAAGGCCTACATTCGAGAAGACAATACATTATAGTCGAAGATAACTTTGAATGTAGTAGCCCACTCTCAGCCTACATGTAAATCTCAAAGCCCATTCAATCTATAAACAAGCTTTCCAAGAATACACGAAGATGATGCCTCGAACACGAAGCCTCGACTCTGAACAAACCTCGAAGACAAACACCACATCAACATCAAAGGCTTCGAAGATGAAGCCTCGACTCTACATCAGCATCAGAAACACTTTGCAGACGTATGAGACAGCCAGCTCACCAGACAAGAACGACGCTTTTGTTGGTCCTTGCAGCTACAGTGACAGAACCAGTAATAACTACAATGTCAGAGCGCAGTTCTAGACCCGATATTTCCGGCGTCATCACCAACTCCAGGATACCCGCCCGATACCCGGAGGGTACACTTGTAATGTGACCTACCTTGATGACTCAGCCCTTCCTATGTTCAATTAATATGAGGGAAGGGGAATCAAGGAGGGGTTACGAAATCTTTCCCTTGAACCCTTGTAGTTTACCTTCGACCTACCTGTAAAATACACTGTACTCAAACCTTCAACTACTCGACAGTAATATACAATCTCTTAAAAATCCTCGTCAGAGGTCGTAGAGAGACCCATTTTAGGCCTCCACGCAAGTATATTGTCAATAGGTTATTCGCACTATAGATTATATGCTTGAGTCCTCCGATAGAAGATAAATTGGTGGTATAAGAGCCAACTTCCCCTCCGCACGAAGTTAGGCCCCTACATTAGGCACCGTCTGTGCTTGCCCACCCTATAAATCTCCCTTGCCTCATTTTCTCCCTTTTATAACTCCTATAGATCATTTCCAATGTTCCCCAACCTCCGTTCTACTTCTACCCATGCTGACAACTCCATCGACGAAGTGGCTGCCCATCTCGTCCTACTTTCCCAGTAATTTGCTCAAGCCGAGGAGCGACACCAAACACAACTGCACAAGGAACGTGAAAAGCACCGGCAAGAGTTTAAAGCCGAACGGCATCGCCGTTTGGATGATGCCGATAGACAAAACCATACAATCGACGATCTACGCAACACCGTCCGAGAGCTTCAACGACTACAGCCTCTAGATGCTCCTTTACCATCTCGAGCACCAGCCTTATCATGCGTGTCTGCTCGCACTCGACTAGGGCCTCTACCATATCAAGAAGTACCCCCGGTCTATATTAGCCCTGAGGGTGCTCCCCCTACTATTCCCCCCACTGGCTCCATCTATCTTAGCTTCCACCCCACGGAGGATTCCTTTGACTCCACCTTTCGCTCCTCCAGACACCCCAAACGCCCCCAGCCCGAGAGCGTCTCGGGAAGCACAGTGCCGAACACATACCGAACCCACGGCCTCATCATCCTCGAATCCCTCGATCCCCCCCCCCCCTCTCATCCTACCTATTGTGCATAGCAAGACTTCGACTAAAAAATTCAGCCTGTTATCTGCGTCAGCGCGAGCCCAACTCCAAACTCATGGAGTCGGTTGAACAACACCCTTTGCCCCAAACTCCTCGCTATCGAGGTGCCTCCAAATTTCTGTGCTCCCAAACTCAGCAAATACCATAACACCGACCCTCAATCCCACATTCTTGAATTCCAAAATGCTCTAAGCCTTTACTCCACATCTGACCACCTGATGTGTCACATTTTTCTATCCAGCCTAACAAATAGCCCTCTTCGATGGTACCATAACCTTTCCAGTGGCTCTATTAAAAGTTTCAAGCAATTATCCCATCTTTTCATCACCCAATTTGCCTTCAACAAAGACAGAGAAGTCAGAGTCGATGTCTTCTTAAATTTCAAAAAATCTCCTAGTGAAACCCTTGAGGCCTTCACTAAGAGGCTCCTCGATGAGTCGCGCAAAGCTGAAAACCTTGAGTGCGCGAACGTCGTATTTGCGTACTCGAATGCTTTGCCAGATAGCAGCCGCATCAAAGAGTACCTGGTCCTCCACAAACCTTGAACCCTCGAGGAGATGCTCTCAAAATTCAATGGCTATATGGACCTTGAACGCCTTCGGGAATCATATAAGCAGGGATAGCCTTCAACCACTAACCCAAATAAACCTCGACAAGGCCCACCCTTTACTCCTACACCCCTGATCATTCCCATCTCACAGGAGACTGAGAGCCGCAAACGCCCTCACTCTAATAACACTATAGAAGGTCGTAAAAAATGACCAAAGCCAGTCCTACCTAGACTCACTGCCCCCCATCAGTACCTTTCTATCACAGATCCAGGGAGACCCCATATGGCGTATCCCTTTCCCCATCGAGGTCAAACTAGGCGAACCTTACTGCGTCAACCACAAGTGTAACTGTCACCACACCAATAAATACTTCACTTTGCAGCGCTCTCTCAAAATAATACTCAAGGCTGGTCGTCTATATCAGTATATTGCTGACCTTCCCAGCTACCTCGACGGGTCGTTCCTCAACCCGCCCCTTCGGCTGACCCTACCAAGGTCCACATCTACCAACTTCATTTCATCGAAGTAAATAATATCGACTGCGACCGCTCCAAGAGCAAGCGCAAGCGTGTCAAAGAATGCTACAAACTCACTTACCAGAAGAAGCTGCCTACCCTCCTGCCAGAATCAAGTTTTTATCCTCAACCTGAAGGCATCTCTTTCATCAACTTCAATACATCGCATGTTCGTTTTCCCCATTCCGACCCTTTAGTTATCATGATTAAGGTCAAACACCTCGCCCTCCACACCATGCTTATCGATACAGGAAGTGCAGTTGATGTACTCTTCCTGCAGACCGTCCAAGCCATGAACAAAAAAGACCTCATCACTACCACAAATGTCAAACTAAAAGGTTTTAATGGGGACACAGAAGTTACCGTTGGTTGAATTAGCCTCCCAGACCCTTCGTTTCACTACCCCCTGTGGTACATGGAATTTAAAAGGCTCTCAACGCGTCGCCCATTCATGTGAGCATCTGGAGATCGATTAGACCTGGAAACTTGTCAGACTCCCATAGCAATCAGAGTCTCCTTCTGTCTCCACCCATTTGACACCCGCCATCTCACCCATCAAGCCCATTGTTTATATTGAACTCGACAGTCCTGGTCGAGGTACGTTCATTGGAACTTTTCTAGACGTGGCAGAGCGCCATGAACTTACAGACTTCCTTCGAGCAAATAAGGACGTCTTCGCATAGACATTTCAGGAGATGCCCGGCGTCGACCCCAATTTGGCATGCCATCACCACGACCTTATACCCCATTCCACAGCAGTAAAATAGAAGAAGCGTACTTTGACACCACGACTTTGAAAAGTAGCAAACCTTGAAGTAGACAAACTCATAGCCGCGGGTTTTATCAGAGAAGTCAAGTATACTGATTGGATATCCAGCATAGTTGTAATTCTCATAAAGAACGGCAAAATCAGAATCGGTGTCGACTTCACAGACCTTAACAAGCACACACCGAAGGACAGCTTCCCCCTTCTGATCATTTCAGCATTCCTCGATGTCACTGCAGGACATGAGAGCCTATCAATGATGGACGCGGCTTCAGGTTACAATCAGGTACCTCACCTCTTCGAAGATCGACTTAAAACTTCTTTCATCACTGAATAAGGCCTTTACTGTTTTAATGTCATGCCTTTCGGCCTATAAAATGCCGGTGCCACCTACCAATGCCTTGTTACAACCATGTTTAAACCTTTGTTTGGCAAGTCGGTCGAAGTTTACATCGACGACATGTTATGCAAGAGCCTCCAAAAATAGACCCACATCCTGGACTTAACCGAAGTCTTTTCGATACTTTGAACATACAACATGAAACTTAACCCAGACAAATACCAGTTTGGTGTTTTGTCTGGCAATTTTTTAGGCCATCTTATCAGCAAATGAGGTATCGAGATCGACCCTACCCATATCCGAGCCCTTATCAACATGCCTTTGCCCCAAATTAAAAAAGATGTCTAAAAAGTGGTGGGTAAAATAGCGGCCCTCGACCGTTTCATTTCCAAATCTTTTGACCATTGTGCTTGGCTCTTTTCTCTCTTACACTACTAAGGCGTCTACAAAGCTAAAAAGAAAAACAACCCTGAGATTAACTGGATACCCGACTGTGAACAGGCCTTCCTTGAACTCAAAACATACCTTGGCCGACCACCCATCATCAGCACCCCAGTCGAAGGTGAAACACTCTCCTTATACCTCGTGGTCACCGATACCTCTATCAGCTCAGTCCTTATTCGACTCAAATCAAACATCGAGAAACCTGTATATTTTATTAGCAAAACCCTGATACCTGCAGAAACTCGATACATAAAACTTGAGCATTTTCTCCTCACCCTCTTCTACACCTCCCAAATACTGAAACCACATTTTCAAGCTCACTCCATCTTCGTTATAACAAGTTATCCCCTTCGAGAAGTACTCAGCAAAAAAGATAAATCTCAACAAATTTAACAATGGTTTATTTATCTTGGCGAACACGACATCACATTTTAGAAACAGATATCCCAGAAAGGCCAAACAGTCGCCGATTTCCTAGCTGACTTCCCGGTATAATATATTGACTGGGAGGAACATGAAGATGACCTACCAAATGATCAGCCCGAACCTACAGACCCATGGAACCCTAACACAGGCTGGCAACTTTTCACAGATGGATCCGCTAGACCTAATGGTTCGGGGATAGGCATCGTGCTGGTTATACCTGCCAATGATCGAATAGAGAAGGCAGTCAAGTTAAATTTCGAATGCTCCAACAACGAGGTTGAGTATGAAGCTTTGATCCAAGGCCTCAACCTCGGCATCCCAAAACTTACAGTTTTCACAGATTCCAAACTCATTCAAAGACAGTACTTCGGTGAGAATCAAGCCAACGGTCACATGGCTGAATATTATATCCTCGTCCGCCAGCGCATGGACCGTTTCCCTAAAAAATCTTCTATTACCCACTACCCTCGATGTAAAAAAACACGCAGATGCCCTCGCCTATATCGTAGCTATGTTAGGCCAATCCAAATCCCAAACCCTCCATATCAAAGTACTTAAACGCCCAAGTATTGACCAGATAGAAGTCAATGTCATCATTACTGGGGGCGAGAGTCTCGATCCAGACGACTAGCGAACACCATTCCTTAACTACTTCAATAATGCTACCTTCCCGGGTGATCCCAAAGCCAAAAGGTCATTATTAAATAACTGTCGCAGATATACTATCCTCAAATGCGAGTTACATCGCAAATCCCCAAATGACATCCTCCTTCGATGCATTTCTCAAAAAAAAGCCTCTACAATCCTTTCCGAACATCATGAAGGTACTTGCGGTGCTCACACTACTGGTAGATCGATGGCCCTTTGAGCAGTCTTCCAAGGTTTATTTTGGCCTAATATGAAGAAGCAAGCCAAAGAATATGCCAAACACTGCGACAAATATCAGCGCCATGTCCATAAAATCCATAACCCTTCATAAAGCCTCCATTTCAGTCAAGTCTCTTGGCCATTCAAATGCTGGCTCATCGATCTCGTTGGTTCTTTTCCCAAAGCTTCGGGCAGCCGAGAGAATATCCTTGTCGCAACAGATTATTTTACCAAATGGGTCGAAGTCGTACCTTTGTGTCAAACCAGAGAAGAAGAAGTCATCAAATTCTTATGGGAAAACATTATTACATGCTTCGGGTGCCCTCATATGATTCGATGTGAAAATGGTTCACAGTTTATTGGGAACAAAGTCAGAAATTTCTTCAAGAAGTACAACATCATTCTCTCCCCCTTAACGCCTTACTAACCCCAAGGGAATGGCCAGGTCGAAGCAATCAACAAAGCCATAATCGACAGTCTTAAGAAAAGAGTCGATGCAAAGAAAGGACGATGAGTTCAGGAGTTACAGCATATCCTATAGGCCTATCGAACAATACCAAGAAAAGTTATAGGCTGTAACCCTTTCCTTCTAGCCTATGGTACTGAAGCAATGCTCCCTACTCAATTCGAAGTGCCACACGAGACCCCAACCTCCCGGACGAAGACAATGAGTTTGAACTCGGATGCAACATGTTATGGATCGACGAAACCAGATACCGAGCCATCACCAACCCCGGCCGCTACCATCTATCACTGCAGAAGTCATATAATAAGAGAGTTCAACCTCAAAGTTTCAGCATCGGAGATCTTGTACTTCGACTGGTCACACAATCCTCGAAGCCACGGAATGTCGGTAAGCTAGTCGAGTCCTAGGAAGGACCTTATGTCGTATATGATAAAACTGACAAGGGTTCCTATTACCTCATGATAGAAGGCGAAGAGCCTTTACCAAATCCATGGAATACAATGTAGATAGTCTCATACAATTGGCTACGGCCTCAACCTTGTTCACCTGATGTAAACACAAACTAATCAATAAACTGTTTCATCCCTCTGAACTTCATCTCCTATTTTCCAGTGAATTTCTTGGTTAAGTCTAAGTATCGTGCCAACCCTTCGACCCGACTAATACTTGGGGGCGAGCTTGAAAATTTTCAAACTCTTAATTTCGAGCAAACTCGAGGGGCAAGGATGGTCGAAAGACCGGACCCTCGAGAATGCATTAGGGGTGAACACGTTCTACTTTGATTAGGCTCAGACCTTTGAAGTCCAATGAATTTTCTGGTTTACTCTAAGTATCATTTCAACGCTTGACCCGACTGATACTTAGGGGCGACCTTGAAATTTTTCAAGTCTCTAATATTCGAGCAAACTTGAGGGGCATGAATGGTCGAGAGACCGAGCCCTCAGGAATATATTGTGGGCGAACACGTTCTACTTCGAATATGCTCAGGCCTTCGAAGTCCAGTGAATTTCCTAGTTTACTCTAAGTATCATGTCAACCTTCGACCCGACTGATACTTGGGGGTGACCTTAAAAAAATTTCAAGTCTCCAATATTCGAGCAAACTTGAGGGGCACGAATGGTCGAGAGACTAGACCCTCGAGAATGCATTGGGGGAAAACACATTCTACTTAGAATAGGCTCAGGCCATCCAAGTCCAGTAAATTTCCCAGTTTACTCTAAGTATCACGTCAACCTTCAACCCGACTGATACTTGGGGGCGACCTTAAAAAAATTTAATTCTCCGATATTCGAGCAAACTCGAGGGGCACGAATGGTCAAGAGACCGGACCCTCGAGAATGCATTGGGAACAACCACATTCTTCTTCGACCTAGATTCGACGTTCGAAGTCTAGTTAATTCCTTGAACACTCAGAATACCATCTCGAAGCTCTTCAAGGTTCGATCACTTTACAATTATTCTACACTTACAGCATATGCAGATGCAAGCATACAAAAATTTCAACAAGAGGTTTCAGTACAGTATATATCAGAGAATCAAGTTCAACAAAAATCAATTCAAATCAAGTTCAGAGAATACATTAGAAATCTAGAACAGCAATTCAGTACAAATAAAGTTAACACAAACCAGTTTCAGTACAGTCTACATCAGCAACTCAAAGCATTCACAAGTTCAAAGATCAAGTACAAAGTAAGCTTAACATCGTTCACATAATAAAGCCCAACAGAAAAATCGTAAAAAATAATCTAGAACGCCCAGTTCAATACCTCATACCGGAGTGGTTAAACCATCTCCTCCTACAGACTCCTCTCTAACACGTCCAGAACCCCTAGCCGAAAGATTTGACCCAGCAGCATCCACGACCACATTCGTTGCATTCTCAGCAGCAGTTTCTTCAATTGTTGGAGTCTCCAAGACACCTCCCGAACCCGCAGCAACAACATCTCCTTCTACCCCATCGGCCTGGGCAGCATCGTCAGCAACAGGATCTTGGGTAGTGGGGAAACATTGCAAATTTTCAAGATCATACCCCAAATCTTCTATGAACTCCTTCAGCCTGACATTATTAGCACATTTATCATCATACTGCCCTTAGAAAGTTTTCTTCTATTCTACAATAACCCTATCCTTCTCAGCCACTTTCACCTCCAACACCCGCGTATGATTGTAACGCTGAGCTTCAAGTCTCATCTCACATTCATCCTTGATAGTCCCCAGATCTCGTCTCAAAATGCCAATTTCTAAAGCCAACGATGCTTCGGCACCTCGAGCAAGCTCCAGATTGTCAATAGCCTCTTTTAACTTCCTTATTGCTACCTTCTACGCCTTGTTAAAAGCCTGCGCCCAAGCATCTGTCTGCTAGAATATTCGAGCCTTCAATATCTCTCGAATCATGGCGCACTTGTGAAATTTCATAATTTCACAAAAAATAAAAATAGTTACCTGATACATACTCTTCTTCATCTGCCTCGAAGCCTCGTCTGAATTAGTGCCACAATGTTCCGTCATAGAAGCAGCCTTAGCTTGAGCCTACTCTTCCTATTTGGACATGGTCAGTTCTTCATCCAAATCCTCTGCATCATCTTCCCCCAGTGCCCTACACCTTTTACGGTGGGTTTCCTTCGGCTGTTGTGCCCTCAGAGACTCGGGAAAGACCTTGCCCTTCCCTTTCTTAGCCTGTGTTGATGCATGCTTTGGCCTCTGTCTCAAAGCATCACAAGCTACGTCGGGCACGGTTCGGCGCCCGTTGCCCCTTTGGAACATACATTACATTCATTGCCAATCTCTCTTTCTCCATTCCTTGGACCACTTTCGAAGCACCTTTGCCTCCCCTCTTCTTTGATGGCTTCGGCGTAGCAGGTACGTTTCAAAGCAGGGAATCAATCCTTTTCTACCTCTTTCTCTTTATACCAAGCTTCTTGAACACATAGTTCACTCTCTCCTCGTTCGAGTCGATTAAGGCATCAATATAATCCCTCGAATATGCCCAAAATCGGATGGTGGGACCTGCAGAACAATCAGAGATATGTTTATTTGCCTATTCGATCAATACGTCAAAAGAAATCTTCAACAGACAACTTACTTGGATTATAGACTTTATGTTTTATCCTATAAGGGTCCTCCCCTTCGACATTCTCATAACTACCCCATACTATAACTAAGTCATTATCCCATCCTCAACCCGTCGAGCACAGATCAAATAACCGGGGATTATCTCCATGACACTGAATGTGATGCGTGTCTACCTTCCAGTTTGCTTTCCGTGAGTAAAACGATACAACATCGTACCATTCGATTAAGCTCCTTCCCTCACTCCCAAATTTTACATTCATGCCCTCGATTACCTTCATCATTTCATAAAAGTTCCCGTTCATCTAACACTAGGCAACTTCCCTAAAATTCAACACCTCCTTCACTAGCCGTCGGAGAGGTAATTGCATCCCTAGCCATATGTTGCCTCTATATGCCATAATACCCTCTTGCGGCTTTGACCTGATGGTAAACCCTAATCCCGTTGTATTTAACACCACTCCTACCTTCGACAGAACCAATTTTGCAGCAAATCGATCTAGTCTCAACTTCTTGCTAGCCGAGACACAACCCGCGACCCCCTTCGACTCAGTCGACTCCTCACGATGATCAACTTGATCCCCTTCTTCACTTCCATCACCCGAAGATTTGACACTACCTTCGACTCTTTCTCTCTCACCTCCCTCCATCTCTTTCTCATCACTCTCCTTAGTTACAACCATCTTACGACGTCTACTACTCGAAACCCCACCTACTGGCACTACAACAACCAAAGGGCATTGGTTGCAACATCTAACCCTTTTACATCACTGCCTTGATCCATGGGAGCACAACCAAACACACTCGCCTCAACCTCTTCAATCTTTTTTCATCTATCAGCCTCATTCTCGAAGATTGACGGGTACGCATCTTATCCTGTAGAAGAAGGTATACGCAATTAGATCAATACATTCGACTACAACATGTCAATAACTCATTTTCATCTACCCTCTCCAAGTGATACAAACACAGCCAAAAAATCGACCCCAATCCCAGTCCCACCATCAATACCCTTAGAATCCCAAATGGGCTAGACCCCCAGATACATGGTTTCCCCATGTCCTCGATCATATCCTCACAGCCACAAACCTAGAAGACTCTACATACAGATACAGAAGACAAAAGTCAATTAACATACCTGTATGAACGGAAGTACGCTTGAAACACCAAGTCAGCCGGTCCCTCAGCAGCAACCTGGTAACTTCACGAAACAATGGCGTACGTTCTCCTCTTCTAAATCTCTATTTTTGAAAATGGGTTACCAGGAACAATGACTTTGCACTCACACCTATTTATATACCTCCTTAAAATTTCAAAAAATTGCCTCGATTCCCCAAACCACTATCATTACCACTACCCCACTTCCCCTACTTTTTGGCTGAGATGTGTTTTGTCCATTTTACCCCCCCCCCTTTTACCACACGTACGTGTCCTACATTCATATTTACACAATATTATATTTAAAAACCAAGTAGAACCTTCTGGTCCCTACTTAAAGCTGTCAAATCAAATTTTTACATCAAATCAACCTTTTCCGTAAATCAAGGAAACATCATGATGACCTGCATGGTACTCTGCCCCATGAACAGTACCATTCTAATAGGCCAGTTGTTTGGCTATCAGTTTGTCCAGCCGAAGCCAACAGACCTTTGACATTCTTTCTTCTCGTACGCGAGTAATCGTCTATATTTTGTCTCGAACACTCGTCCGCAGACAACCTGATATTCGATTTCAAAATATGCCAATCATTCGATTGCTTTCATTTTCGGCATTCGGCATTCGGCAAGATGCTTTTCGCGCCTAAATTACCTTCGAGTACTATATTTGTCTCACTTACAAAAAGTTTAGAATTTTACTTCTACAGTTATCTTATAAACTTCCAATTTCATTTGGGCAGACGCCCTTTCACAAAACACTTAACAAAATAGTCAAGATCACATACCATCCTATACAAATACTTTTACCATGTTAGAAAAGCTCTTATTTATTGACGGGACACTTCTTCTCACACTCAGCCTCTGCATCTTCCCTGTCTACCACCCCCTTGGCTAAATCCTCCAAGAGAGCTAACCGGTCGATGGGGACGGGGACCATCATTTGTAGCACCCCCCACCAGTATGTATAGGGCATCCCACTAATGGGTTCCTCTGACTCCACTTCAAACAAGTCTGGCATTTCCCAATCCAGGCCACGATCACCGAAAAACCTCTATATCAACTCCAGGGTCTTCTCCCGTATACGAAGGACCCTTGCCACTACCCAATTCTTGTACTTGGTGTCAGGAGCATTTTCGTTACTTTGGGACGAAGACACAGACATTGTGCTCGGAGAAGAAGGAAAAGATGTGTGAAGTTCTCCTAAAAACACCTTATTTATACTGGAAAGCAGGTACATTTAACCTCTCCTTAATCATAACCGCATTAATAACAGTCTTTAAACGTTTCCCTCGGAAACTCAACAGTTAAACCTTTCCAAATTCTCAGACTCAACCGCTTCATCAGCATGCGCACCCAACACCTATTTCCAAAATTTTACAGTCGACACATCCCCAGCCTCGAACCATCGACCCCTTTTATACATCGTCTCACACCTTTTTCACCGAATTTCGACAATACAGAGTCAATTATTTCGTTAAGGCAGAATATTGACCAACGCCTTCGACCATCTTAATATACTTCGAAGTCAATTTCCCCCCGAAGGTAACCGTTTCTACATGTTAACATTCAAAGAGATATATTCGATACCGCGCCTACAAATCTATTCGCCTACCATGTTTACCAGGTACAAAAACATATAATTACAGTAAAGTGCTATTCTCATTCCATTCTGCAAATTACAATAAGAGTCCAGTCATGCAAAAATCTACAGACGTACATTAAAACAACAAAACACCAAAAACCTTCAAATACAGTCTTACAAAAAAAAGCCCATCACCACCACCTCCCCACCACTTTAAGAAGAACCCGCCCTATATTCGGACAGGCCAGATCCTCCTGCAGAACCCTGCTCCTCCATCAGACGATCTTCTGCCTGTACGAGATGCTCGGCCAAACCTTACAAGAAGAGATAACGCTCCTCCAGCGTAGAAAGATATTGTTGCAGCATTCCCCACAGGTATGCATAAGAGTACCCGTAGATTTGTTCCCCAGGTTCCACCTCCACCAAGTCTGGCATATCTCAGTCCAGTTCTCTGTCACCGAAGAACTTCAACTTCAACTTCAACTTAGCAGTTTTTTGCCCTATGCGATGATCCCTAGCAAACCCCATTCTTTGCTAATAACGAGTATTCGGAGTAGTATTCATGGACTTTTCACATAAAACAGAAAAAGAGAATGAAGACAAAGAGTGTATAGTGTTTACCCGCTCTTAACCCATATTTATACCCTGATTAACCTCCTTTATTACTCCATAATCGCCACAACTCCTTAACTACCTTCCTTTATTACCTCCCTTGGAATTCCAACAAGTCACAGTCAAGCCTTTAACTTTTAATAACCAATAGTCTTTCTCAGCAAATGCTTCTACACCAATTTTTTAGGCCCATGCTGAGAGGGGGTGAATGTAGTAGCCTACTCGCAGCCTTCTACCCCAGTCAAACACTCGAAGGCTACATCGAAGCCTACATGCAATCTTTGAAGCCCATTTAATCTATAAACAAGTTTTCCAAGAATACACGAAGATGATGCTTCGAAAACGAAGCCTCGACTCTGAACAAACCTTGAAGACGAACTCCACATCAGCATCAAAGGCTTTAAAGACGAAGCCTCGACTCCACATCAGCATCAGAAACACTTCACAGACGTGTCAGACAGCCAGCTCACCAGACAAGAACGGTGTTGTTATTGGTCCTTGCAGCTACAGTAATAGAATTGACAATTGTTTTAGCGTCAGAGCACAGTTCCAGACCTGACATTTCCGGCGTCAACACCAACTCCGGGATACCCGCCCGATACCCTGAGGGTACACTTGTAATGTAACCTACCTTGATGACTCAACCATTCCTATGTTCTATTAATAGGAGGGAAGGAGAATCAAGGTGGACTTACAAAATCTCTCCCTTGAACTCTTGAAGTTTACCTTCGACCTACCTGTAAAACGCACAATACTCGAACCTTCAACTACTCGACAGTAATATACAATCTCATAAAAATCCTCATTAGAGGTCGTGAAGAGACCCATTCTTGGCCTCCACGCAAGTATATTGTCAATAGGTTATTCGCACTATAGATTATATGTTTGAGTTCTTCGATAGAAGATAAACTCGTGGTGTAAGAGCTAACTTCCCCTCCGCACGAAGTTAGGCCCCTACATAGCATTTTAGAAGATTTTGTATGTCCTCGACCTACCAAAAGTAGCCGTTATGCCTGGTCAAGAAAGAACTGCTAGAGATCCGCGAAGTTCGCCCTCTCCCCCCATAATAGGAGACTATTTTTTTTTTGTAAAACTGCATGTATTCACTATAAATACAGGCAGATAATAGATTAATCAAGACAGAGAAATCCTCACACGTTACCAATTATAACCTCATAACCCTACTATCATTCAAAAACTCTGTAATAATTAGCAACATACTGGATTTTACATCAAAACTCTCCTCGAGGTCATGGTTTTTCTCAGTTTCTACTAAGTTTTTCACGTAAAAACTTGTTTATCTAATTTTATTGCAGTCTTTACAAATAAGTATTGGCGAAGACTTTCCTCCCGGAAAACTCGTCACTACAGGATCCTAAAAACCAGCTTGCGCAGCAAAAATAAATAAAAATTTTGTGCCCTCACTCGATCCACACGCTCACATAACTGAGATCAATTGTTAATGCTATTTTTTATTTTCTGAAATCTGAATATGTGACAACAAAAGATTGCAAATGTATTCGACTCTACACAAATGAGTAATTTTTGGTGTATAAAAATGCTGATGGGAAAACAGAATGAGTGCCTAGGGAGCGAGGTTTATCATAGCCTCAACCGGGGATTTGTATCAAAGCATAAGCTAAAGTGTTTATGGCTTAATACGCCCCAAAGAGTTTAATGTCTCTAGCCTTTCTAGTACCCAGTTACCCATAAGATGACAGGGCTATTTAGGTAAAATAACATAGGAGAATATCTGTCCAGGTGGGCAAAGTAAGTAACGTTTGGATAGGCTGTCTTTTGTCCTTTGTTTACACACAATCAGTGAAGCGTGATAGTAGGTGCCCACTTACAAACGACAAAAGCTGCATCACTTTCAGGACAAGGTTTGGAACCGCACAAACGTCAGTCCGAACCTAAAGATTTCCCGAGCCTACCGTACACGTGTCGGAATATACCTCCAGCCGTTGATTTATCTTGTGATCACCCTCAATACTCTGAGCATCTCCAATAGATCAGTGTGGTACTGGGAAGCCGCAGGAGAGTGGTAATTTGCCACTCCCAAACGCGCCTTAAATCCACTCTTGAAAAAGGTTGTAGTCTCAAAACTCTCAATACCGCGTAGTCTTTGAGAGTGCAAATATCAGCACTTTGAAGTCGACATGACTACAGAGGCATTTCTTCAAATAGCGCTTAATAAATAATTTATCGAAATATGCCACATCAATAGAACTGTTAAAATTTAACAGTCATGCACCTTTTAAATAGTGCCTAACTAATATGTTTCGACTTAGTATGGCACAATTGTTGCCTTTTCTTGGTTCAATGAGCAAAATGCTCATATCACCTCGGATGTAACTTGAAATTGGTGAGATTTTCCAGGGCCCAGTCACTTCTAACACCGGTGAGGCGTGGACCAACCCACAGAGTCGGGTTATCCTATTCCAAATCTAGCAAGACACAACCTAGATCTGAGAATTGGGACCATCTATCCATGATCCATATGATGAAAAACTAATAAATGGGGTACACGTGAGAAACAGTAGACGTCACACTCACAGTAACCACACGTACGAATGACTACACATACCAGTAATATATAGAGAGAGAGAAGAGGGTCGGAGGTGTGTGTGGGACTGTCAAATCTAATATTCTCTCTCTCTCTCTCTCTGTTTCTGATTTCTCAGCCCCCCCCCCTTCGGTACTTTCTCTACTGGCCAGATTTCGATTTAAATCACCGATCTTCTTCACCCTCTACACCTCTCTACCTCACCAATTCATCGCTCTTCACTTTCACTCTCTCGATATCACAGATCATCTCTCTAGTTATCTCTACAAGGTAAGCAAATACCAAAAATATCGTACATATGTTTCGATAAATTTCGTGTTTTATCTTTTCTCAAAACTTGAAGAACATGATTTCAACCAGGGATTTTTTTATCTTTTGAAATTTCGTGATTTTTTATTTTTCCAAGGAGATCTCTGCAACTGCAAACATTTCGTCATGTTTGTACCGTTTCAACATGCTTGGGAGTCCTTTTTTCCAGAAAAAGATTTACTTCTTTTTCTTTTCTTTTTTTTGTTTGTAAAATATGAGCTTTAGATGAAAAAAAAAAAATCCCTTTTTCTGGAAATGGGGTTTGATACTATGTCTGTGATTATGAAATAAAATGATTGATACCCATTGATTTATTTTCTATGATTTTTGCATTTTCAGGATGGGGTTTTGAGGTGTTACAAACATCTTAATGGAGGGAGAAGCATTTTCAGGACTTGGTAATGGTACACAAGTAGATACAAAGGTGTTACAAACATCACAGAAAGTGTTTCTTCAAGTGCAACACATTTTGGATCAAAACAGGTTACTTATCAATGAGATAAACCAGAATCACCAGTCCAAGATTCCCGATAACTTGAGTCGAAATGTGGGGTTGATTAGAGAACTTAATAACAATATAAGGAGGATAGTTGATATCTACGCGGACTTCTCGACTTCGTTTTCAAAGACCATGGAGGGTTCGTCCGAGGGGGATTCGGGTGGAAAGTCGGGCCAGAAGAGGGTTAGGCCAGGGTAGGGGCCGAAGGTGGGAGGGGAGGTCCCTAAGGGCATTGTGGCAATAAGTTTAGTGACATGAATGGTGCGCGGTTGGGATGATGCTAGCAGCGCAGAATGTTCGGCGTTGCTTCGTGAGGAGGAAGACGATGTTTACGGTATTGAATGATAATTTTTCTTTATTGGTAGAATGCTGCATTCTGTTCGCCATAATTGTTGCATCATTAGTTGTCACTAGAAATATTGTTTAGTTGTCTTTCTCATTGTAATTTCAATGTAACTTTGTCTTAATTTCAATGAAATTGAGCATGTTTAGTCTCTGAATATATCTTAGTTTCATGCTTCATTAGTTTTAGAATACTTGGGGTTATAGAATTGTTGTTTCTTTCTTAACCCACTTTATTAATAACCGGTGGAACAATGTGACGAAGGAGAAGATGACGGACGGATTACTAATGTTCTTGTAACATGTTACTGTGCATATCACATAAACACTCTTGAAAAAAGTGAGTTCTTCTCTGTAGGCAAAGGCAAAATCAAAAGATGTCACACTTATAAATATATCTATCATAAACACTCTTGAAAAAAGTGAGTTCTTCTCTATAGGCAAGGACAAAATCAAAAGATGTCACACATATAAATATATCTATCACACTTATAAATATATCTATCCGGAGATCTGTCCCTAACAAAAACATCTTCTTATCTCTCTCCTTCATATTCCTCATCTTCAACTACGGATCCCTTGTCGGTGGACACCCCGTTGAGGTTTACTTGTAGATGAATTGAAGCAAGGTTTCTTTGCATTTTTAAAGATGGGATTAATGTAAAAAATAACACATTACCCACTCTGCGGTTGGGGTAAAAAAAGTTAGATATGTGTATTATTTCCCCTTTGATGATAGTTTTTTCACTAGTACTGATTTTCAGTCTTCACATGTACTTTGTTCTTTTCCCATTTCAATGTAAAGTGAATGATTCCCTTTTCCAACTGTGTTTTAGGACTGAACTGAAGTGGGGAGGGAGAGAGAGACATACTCCTTCATGTCCTCTCCTTAAGAAACTAAATATGTGCATGTTTCTTTAGTTTTTGAGTTTGTGTGGATGAGGGGAGAGAGCACAAACATCAGGAAAGAAACCCTGGAAACAAAGTGTTTGTTTTTGGTAAAGATGCTTTGAGACAATTGGAAGAAAGCAGCTTTTGGTTCCCAATCACACATTACACAACACTAGAAATCTCTCAGACAAAAGATGATGTATTTTTCGACCATTGTTTTGTTCTAGTTTTCTTGTATGAGTTTGATAAGAAAAATAATGGATCTTTGGAGACTGATAGAGTGGAGCTTCGTAAAAATGATGTATTCATAAAAATGCCAAGGGTCCCAAAGTCTCTCTGTAGGATAGACTGATAGAGGGGAGCTTCACCATGCTTAATTATCTTCTACTGTGTAGGTCTCTCATGTTCCTGTTTTGTTTGTTGGAGTTATGTTAAGCTTCAGTGCTTCACCATGCCTATCATCTTCTTTTGAATTTCTTTAAATTGATTGAGCAGGTGCCTTTGTTATGGTGGACCCCCTAATCCTAACTTACTATTCCTTAATTCTTCTTTATGGAAATTAAAGCTTTGATAGTTTCCAGCAGGGTGATGTGGTGATTTTTGCCCCCGTCCACTGATTTCGCGCTTAAATCAGAATTAAGGAATAATGAGTGTTGTCAATCGTGCAAACCTTCCATAGTAGTACGAAAGAGAATCAAGAGCCGAATTCCCATCAACATTGAATTTGAGTTTGACTTTTGAGGAAACATTATTGGTGTACAAAGAAAGGGCAACATTATTGGGCGTACTAAAGTTTCTCTGAGGCTCTATAGTTTTTTTTTTTAGGCAAAAGAAAGAAGAAAATGAAATAACTCGCCTAATCGCGAGGGAGGGACAGAGAAGTTACATAGTTATTAGTCTCTTGGCCTGCAAAACGACAAGACGAGGGGGAACCAACTCCCCTAGCTGCTAAAATGTGAGTTGAATCGTTTCATCTACGGTTAACATGTTCGAATCTAAAATCAAAAAATCAATCAGCCACTGCTCTCAGATCTGGAGCAATGGTAAGAGCTTCCCAACTAAGATCCTCTTTCCGCTCTCTGAATGCTTGAACAATCCTCTAGCAGTCAGACAAAAATAAGATCCTCTGCAAACCTAAGTGTCGTGCCGCCTCCAGTCCTCTAAGCGCTGAGAGCGCCTCGGCTTCTTCAGCGTCGGCTGCTCTGGCCTGATCGTATCGTGCACAGACAAAAAAGTTCAAGTTATTTTTAATAGTGAAACCCGACACCCCAGGCTTATCCTGGACGGTCCAGGAGGCATCCACATTGATGATGTGCCATCTCTCCTGGACCTGGTATTGGGTCTGAGTTTGCCTAATGGTGAGAAGAGGGCACGAGGGAGTTTTGAGGATGGTGCAGAGCTTTTTTGCGTGGTGCAGTATGTCCCTCGTCGATTTTGTATGTTGCTCGAAGACTAACGAGTTTATGCTGTCCCAAATAGCAAATGAAATGGTTCTAAAAGAGCTGCAAAAAGACGAAAAATCAAAGGCACGTCCATGGATTTGAAAACTTCTAATGAGAGTGAGAGGAATCGATTCTGAGTAGCTTCAGTTTCTAAAGTCGATCAAGAGTTCGGACTCGAACCATATATCGCGGATCTTAGGGCAGAAGAATAAAGCGTGGGTGGTGGTTTCCTCTTCCAAGCCGCACCGGGGGCAGTTTGTATCCCAATCTTCGTAACCATGCCAAAGATTGATTTTTGTTGGGATACCGTTCTGGAGGATTTTCCATAAGAAAACTTGGATGTGGAAGGGACTTTGAGTTTCCAAATTTATTTCCAAGGAATGGAAGGTGGAGTAGATTGGGGGATGGCGAACACGTCTCCCAGTGAAGTGATGGTTGAAAAATTGTGAACAGGTCTGACCGTAAGGATGCCATTATTCTCCTTGGTCCATCTCAGGGTGTCTTTCGCAGGGCTGATGCTGAGAGGGATATGGATGATCAAACCAGCAACATCCAGGTGGAATAAAGATTGGATGAGGTGCATTTTCCAGGTTCGACTATTGGACCATATGAGGTCCGCAACTTTAGTGACGTCTCAGGCTTTGGGGACAGGACCTGCTGGTCTCCCGAATCTGATACCCGGGATCCATGGTTCCAACTAGAGAGATCTACGTTTTCTCCATCTCCGATGTACCATCGGAGCTCGGACCAAATGTTGTTACGGGCTTTAAGGATTCCTTTCCAGATCCAGGAGTCGGCAGGTTTGGGGAGGGCCAGCATAACAGAGTCTCTGGGCGAGTAATTAGCTTTCAGGTTTTGAGTCCAAACTTTTTTTGGCACTTTGATGACCCGCCAGAAGAGCTTGGCCATCAGGGCCTGGTTATGGTTCACAGCAGTACGGATGCCCAGACCCCCATATTGGGTCGGTTTGTAAATCTTTTTCCATTTGATAAGATGGGCTTTGGGCCTGCCCTTTTGATTTGATCCCCAAAGAAAACACGCGTTCATCGAGTCAAGTTGTTTGCAAGTTTTGCGAGGGAGGGGGGAAAACAGACATAAGGCTCTATAGTTTAATACCGCGGAACTGTTTCTGATTACAAACATCTTCAGTTTAGCAAGAGAAGCTTAGGTTTAATAATACTTTTATTGAATTGTTGGCTGAGAAATGACAATAACTAGGAAGTTATAGAGGAAGTGACCATTATATATGAAATTAATTTGATTAAGCATGATTTGTTTAGTATGAAAATTAGTAGAAATACATCTTATTCCTTGAAATGCCAACTAAATCACATGCATAGCGCATGAAATGATTAGTTGCTCTAAGATAATTAAGTTGTATTAGACTAGGTACGGCCGGAGCAACATCACCATTCTCGACATGATCAGTATGGGTTGATTATATTTTTAACAATATGACCATTAATGTGTCTCCCAATTCAACCCTTATTTAAAATACTCTCCAAGGAGCGGAAGACCGGATTAGTTTGAAATTCTAAACAATCTAGCTAACTAACCCAGAGGGGGTGAATAAGTTATATCTTAAAAATTTGTTCTCACAAACCTACTTTACCACAAGCAATAACAAGTATTAGGAGTAGAAACTTAAATAACACGCAAGATATACCCCGAAGGAAACCCACAAATGGGTGAAAACCTCTGGCCCTAAAAATCTACTAATCAATTAAACAACCGTTCATACAAGAATTAATCGCCTTTGATACCTCACTAGTGTCTGCCTGCTCAATAAGCCCTAGCCAAAGTCTTCGCGTCTTCTCCGGTCTTGATAATCTCTGTGGATTACTTTAGATGCTTGCATCTCAAAGCTTCGCACACTCGAGAACCTCCGAGCAAGAATTAATCAATAATGAATTTTGAATACGAGATGATGATTACAAAATCATCAAGTCCTATTTGCTAGCTTATGAGAAGTTCTAGCAATTTCTCTCACAGTAACTTATGATTCACTTGATGAATATATCATAGAAAGAATACAAGTGAATCAAAAATCCAATTCTAGGATTCAATGATTTTTCTTCAATAAAAACTTGGAAAACCTAAAACCTTAATTTGTGAGAGTGGCTAATTTTTTCTTAGAAGGGTTTACTTAAACTTTCTTTCAAAAATCACAAGAGATGAGTCGTTACCCTCCACTAAGAGAGGAGTCGTTACCCTCCACTAAGAGAGGAGTCGTGGGTTCCAAACGCCATGGGGTTAGAAACTCAGGGTTACTATCCCTATAAAAACAACGTGCCTGGAAAAAAAAAGGCAAAGAACAGTGTCAACTGGTAACCATAAATCACGTCGATCAGTCACAAAACATTGTAAAATGCAACTACGCATATTTCCACATTTTGGGATCTCTCGATGGCATACATATTGAGGCACCTAAATTATATAACCTAATAGGTAGTGTCACGGCTCGGCTCGAGGCACATCTACAATGCCTTGAATTGTAGTGGAACAAGAGGTAGTGCAGCGTACATGCATGTGCGGCTAAGCATGTATAAGCCTTCCTCAGTAGGTGCGACAACACCTGTGGAATATACTCGGATGCTAGGAGAAATGTTGGAGGCTCCCTCAATAATCCCTATAGTATAATCACTCGTGACTATGCACAAGTATGGATAGCACACCTGTCCTGGCAGGGAATCATGATAACTCAATATGCCGAATACCAAATATATTGATAGGCCACGAGCCTGGACTAGTTGGATGGTAGACAATTCGAATAACATAGTCCATTTATAAGGGAAATCTCTCTCGGATAGCTCGTGGGTTATAAGCGAAACATAGCGGCCCTATTGTCAAGCCCTAACTAGAAAGCGACCCGCATTCAATAGAATGTCCCCTGACATTTCCTATGCCTAGGAGAACCCATGAACTTCCCTTGTAGATGATCTATGAGCCGAGGTCCTTGATGACCAAGCATAAAGCTTCTTAAGTCAAGGGGAGGTTTGGATCAACATCCTCCTTAATATAACTACTAAGTATTTGGGTTTTTTCCAAAAGAAAACATCAAATGTTGAGACGAAGAGTACTCACCCTTTTCGCCCCCTTAACCAAATCCGATTTTAACAAAACATGGCGTGTCCAAGGTCAAAACGTAAAATGCTCGGGTGGATTTTCTTAGCGTTCGGTAGGGCGTCACACTCTTCTATACTCAATAAACTCGACGTTCTCATCGATGACATCTTCTTTAACACGGCTCTACAAGGATTTATTCTTCTGCATCTTCAAGACACTAACATTTTCCTGCACTAAGCTGAAAGTACTATACATTATTTTGGTTGATGTTGGAATCAAACTAATAGTCTTGATGCTGACAAACTATCTTTACAACTGAACCTTCATCTTTGGCCTTCACATTTGAGTACTACATTGACTTTGGCTTCTTTCAGCTCTAGAGTTTCTGCTTATTCTTCTAGATTATAGTTTTGGGACTTTGTCTTCATATGCATGCGCTGCATCTTCCTGCATAACACCTTCTCCCCTGATGTTTGGAATGTCGTTCACCTCGATACACTTAGCGTGACATTCGGATGACCTAACATGGATATCTGCAATCTCGTCTATGTATGGTGTGCTTCCTTTTGAGTCACACCTGTGCTATCCTCCTTTGAGTTACATAATGCCTTTGTAATCCGAGAATCAATCTTCTATGAATCTCAGGCTTGAGATAACATTTCGTCCATGTGGAATGACCCTATCTTTGATATCAACCACAGTATCTCCGAGCGCCACTCCACTTCTGCGAGTACTGAGTATTGAACGACTAAGTTTGCTAAAACCTGGGGTAAACTTTTCCCGTCTGTTGAGCGTATTCTGACACGCATTCAAATTGCATGACTTTTCATTCAATTATATAAATACAAAGGTCTTCAAGATGTCTGCATTTCTTGCAGAACATTTGGAACACAAGATCAAGATCTGGCATTCTTGCCTTACCAGAATTGAAAACTAGTATTCATCGATCGTTCACGTGGGCACAGGAGGTAGCTCCATATGAGGTAGCATATTCTCAACAAAGTCGTAAAAACTTCTTCCTACCCCCAACAAACCTTCGAGGCAACCTATCAAGGCACGGGAATTCAGATTGACCCTACCGCCAAAAAAATCCATCGAAGTCTGCCATAAAGGTGTACTTTGTGAACTTTGTATACTCATGAGACATCTATCTGTGCGGCAATATTGTACTCTACCAAACTTCAATTGTGGTACCCTATCATCTAAGTTATTGAGCAATAGATGACATCTTCAAGTTCGCAGACATCTGCATAGGATCACAAGCATCTACACCTAACTCGGCCTGAAAAAAGTGATTGCTCTTCGGCGTCACAAAATGTACCTCAACTTTGGAGGACTTCATATCATCTCTCCCCTAAGGAAGACTTAACACTGGTATCTTCACACGTGGATCTGCACTTGTTCCCGATGTAAAACGGGCATGCGTCGTCTTCAACATCTCATAAATGTCTCGAGGCATGAACTCTACTTTTGAGAATCGAACACAAATCATCTCACGTATCTTGCCAAACTTCAATGTAATGACCCAGCTGGAATCTGCGTATAACTGCATCACAACTTCTCTTCCATAACCTGTGACTTTTAAATAGATTGAGTGTTGAAGTACTACTCTATTTCTTCATCCCTACTCTTTTACTAGTAACTTGGGAACATAATACTTCCACTGCACTTGCAACCCTTAACTCGTTGGCTCCCCACTTCCAACTGCTATTATATTCGCAGAGATCAACCTTCATGCTAGTACAATCATCTTATACTAAAGTATAGTCATACCTCTGTCTGTGAACTACCTTATGTAAACATGTCCAACTAAACTTTGTCCATTCGAATGTAATCTTCTTGAGATACTCCATCAATTCAAGCCACCATGAAATTTGGAATTAGGATTAATATCTAATTCCGCTCAAGATATTTTATCATAGAGCATCGGTCCATCCAAGACCATGTCTGAGATAACCCGCACAACTAAAGTAGCCTAAAGGTGTTTTACAATAGCCATGTAACCTATTGTGATTCGGAAACATGTGCCATTATAAAGCTGCTAGTTTAAAACGATCCTGGACCATCTTGTGGAACAACAAGGATCAACTTGACATGAGTACTTGCATGATAAATTTGAAACTCGACTATAGAGCCAGAGAACGCATCACTCGGCTTCTTGTCTTCTTGAGTGGGCAAAGCAGTGTCCAAGTATCTTGTGCTATTGAAGGACAAGCCTGTAACTAAGTGAAAACCCAACTAGCCACATATGCCTCTTCAAGGTATGGCAGTTCATGTCAGGTATTCAAGAGAAAATTCTACCATCGTCGTCAACATGATGAAAATCACTATGTACGTAACTTAGGACTCAAATCATGTCTTATGCCACTTCATTTTCAAATCATAATGTTCAACTTCTGAACATAACTGTGCTCATCTTGGAACAATCAAAACGAGTATCAATCAGGATTCTTCATTTCTCTACAGACACTAAGGAATTCCAACTAACCAAGCTTTGCATCTTCTACATGTAAGTCCTTGGCGTAATACACTGGCTATATCGATCTCTGTTGAGAACTTGAAGAATCATCCATTATTAAAAATGTACATACACTTGGCAGTGCGAATATGGATCCAATACCAAGTACAACTGCTAGATCACCTTGCTACTATGCTTCATAGAGTATCTGCTATACTGACCAGCATTCTTAAAATATCTGATGTTATAGGCCACAACATACAACTGAAATATCAGTCCTTCTTCTTAGCGTCATTGTCCAAAATACATTTAAATTTAATCAATCTCGCTCAAACATGGAACATTCATCGCGCTTCCAATATCAAATGAAAAATAGGCAACTCGCTCTACAAGCACATTCAGATCTGTGCTCATATTATCTGCCCAGAGTAATATAGGCTCAAATTACTACAAGAAAATAATATTTAGAAGAGCAAAAAAGTGTCTCAAAAAGCTACTAATCCGTCCTTACAACTATTAGGGACGTCTTTAGGGACGGCAAAGTGTTGTCCCTTTAGGGTGGCATCCCAAATATACGAGGGACGGACACATCCATTTCTAATACTATTAAGGACGGCTTTACAGATGACAAAAATCTGCTTCTATAGGTATTTGTTTTTCAACTCTTTTGGGGACGAAGTGCAATCGTCCATAATACATAATATTTATGACGAATTTGTTTCTCTCTAAAAGTATGACGCCAAATTTTCCAGCCAGCTCCAATATGATGGGGAATAGATTATTCTGCCTCTAATACACAATATTTGAGACGAATTTGTTTATCTCTAAAAGTATGACGCCAAATTTTCTCACCAGCGCCAATATTAATAGAGACAAATTATTTTGCCTCTAATACATAATATTTGAGATGGATTTGTTTGTCTCTAAAAGTATAACGCCAAAATTTACCCGCTTACGACAATATTAATAGAGATAGAATAAATCGTCCCTAAATAAGGTAATGCTAAATGTAACATTTTTACAATTTGAATTACACCCCTGTTAGATAATACAAATCATTCATCAACCACAAGTTAATTCAAAAGAGAAAATGATTTATTTACAAGGTTTCACAAACACCAATTCCATCTAAATAAACAGGTTTCAATCCACCTAGAACATTAAAAATTATTGTTCAATCACTAAATGCATCTTGAGCATTCAAATTAATAATTCAACCTCTTATACACTAAACATAAAACCATCGATACACGAACAAAATCTCTACATACAATAAACACTTGTTTGTATCACTCACATACTTGTTAACAAAATACCTAAAGCAAAAAAATTAAATTGTTACAACCTCAGCCACAACATTCAAAAATAATTACAAACCAAAAGATAATAAAAAGCAATCAAGTACACATTATGAAACTGAAAATATAAAAAATCAAATGACGCGACACATTTATATCAGAGTCCTACGCGTCACTATATCATGTTGGTCTACAAATGTCACACTTCTTAAAATTCCCTGCTTCATTACGAAATACCCTAAAGTGCATGGTTCAAACTAGGTTAAACTGCATTAACATGCACATTACCCAAAGTCAGATGAGCAAACAATGTGTTGTGAAGTAATGCAAGGTATACCAAGATCTACAATGTTTATCAAAGTAATACACAAAGACCGAAAAGCTCTACGAGCCTCAGCTAGATCTACTATGAGCTGTAGCTAGCATAATTATTGTTATTGGTCCCATCAGGAATGAAAGCGATTAGCTGAAGCCAAGCATGTTAAGGAAATACCTCCATTTATAACCCCATTATTGCTCCAAGCTCTAGCCATGATCTGACTTCATTTGACTTCAAGCACCCTAGATTACATAAACTTATAAGCTTAACAAAACCAATTAATTGATAGCTTGTACTAAATCCATTTTTTCTATATCTATTTATATCATCAATATGTTATCTCTATTTTTCTATTAATAATGAGATTTCATTCAAAAGTTATTAATAATGAGATTTCATTCAAAAGCGAAGCCGAACAGCCTATAAGAAAATAAAAGATACTTGTGATGCCGTTGCACCTAGATGTCTGCACATCGAATAAATAATCGTATGACTGTGAAACTGCATAAAGAAAAATGAAGCTTACTGGACTGGTGACAAATTCGTCATTCCCTTCTTTACCTGGAGGTTCTCCAATGCTAATCCTAAACAAATATGGCTACCTAAAGTATGTAAGATGTGTGTTAGGCATAGATATTTGGGATACTATCATTTCTAGATAAGAGTCTAGCTAATGCTGCAATTAGATAGTAAGAAGAGCTTAAACATCTAAGAGCAATAGGTGAGTTGGATAACCTGTGCAACACTTTGATTTTCACCTAAGAGTTTATGGTCTCTACTTGATGATGCAGTAATGTCGTGATAGATGTAGTCAGAGTGAACCTACAAATGTACTTTATAAAAAAGAAACAAACCAAAATTGCATAAGTTATCATGGTAATAATGAGATTTTATTATGATATAGATGTACCTAGAATATGTTCCATATTCAGCAATTAGACATTCTACCCAGCAAGAACTAGTACTTGAAGCCATCAGCTGTTTGAAAAATTAAGGGTTAAACAAAAACATGTAACGAATCAGATTCAGAAAGTTTCCCTTTTTCTTATAATGTATGCATGAAAATTCATGAATCACGAAGAATGTCTTCAAAAATGAGACAACAAAGCATTATAGTACAACCAATGAAAATAAATAATAAATTCACTCATTTTACTTACCCAATTTCCCCTAACGGGTTAAGAACAAGACTTGCACAAAGACCCCAAATTTTCGCAATGCCAAGATCGCAGACCATGATATTTTCCCTACCAAACGTGCTTTTGCAATATACAACAAATTGGCATTCACCACATCCATGTCAAATTCGCATATTCTCCTCACACCAATCCACAAGAGATTGTGACAAACCCGAAATCACGGTAAACACTAGGGAACATTACACTAATTTTAGCAAAATACCACGGACTTTGTCTGTGGTAAACTGCTATTTACCTCGGACTTTGACTGTGGTGGAGGTCTGTAGTAAAAGGTGCATAGCAATTTTTTTGCTACGGACTTTATCCAAGCTTAATTTACTGTTTAGCCACGGATTTAATTTGTGGTTAATTTATTACCACAAATATAAACCGTAGTATAAAACAAGGTAAACCACAATCTTAATCCGTGGCTATTTATTTACCACCAATAAAGTCCGTGGAAATTCTATATCATTTTCTCAAAAAAAAAATTCACAAATAAAAATAATAATTATCATACCATAATTCATACAACAATCATAAACTCGTACATTCATCAAGCAATCATAAACTCAGGTTTATACAACGATCATAAACTAAGGTTCATACAACAATCATAAACTCACAAGTTCATACAACAATCATAAACGCACAGATTCATCAATTTTACTACTCTCAACACCGTCCTTACTGGCCTTGTAAATCTTCATGTGAGACATGATCATTTGATGATGACCTATACACACAGAAGAAAAAAAATATCAAATACATGATCTTCCATAGGATGCATATATCAAAAGCAAAAGAGAGATGATATCAAGAAATTAAAACTTACATTTTTTGTTTCTTGGCGTTGTTCTTCTTGATACTTAAGATCATATCCATGAGCATTTTCTGGTGGTGTTTCTTTGTCTGAGAATGCATATCTAATCTTCGGTTGCCCGTTTTTCTCTCACTTTATAATTATCTCTACCAACTTATTGTGCTTTTCTGTTGCTCTTTCCTTATTGTGGCGAGTGTGTTCTGAATCCAGTTTATTGGCATATATCTACAAGGATCTTCAGAGACCTATAACTCTCTCCCCAACCACCAGAAGCTAATTGCGCAGAAAGTAGAAACTCGAAAGCTTTACGAACAGTCAGGCTATTATTACAGTTCTTCCCAGCAGCTGCTAACCCTAGAAGTGCAAACCATGTTCCATAAATGGAGCAAATTCCCCAACAGCCGTACCGCGAACCATCCAGCATTTGTTGATTTTCTAGGTAGCGTACCACTTTTGTAATAAAAGTTTCAATTTCATTTTTCTGATGTCTAGGATATAGTTTCATAAACACTGTTAGCGCCTGGATTGTTGATGCAGTACATTCCACATATTCATGTTCAATAACAATGTCTTGGAAGAACTCCGTTGGGTTTAGTACCTGTGAAGTGATTTAAAAATTAAGGTCAAATACAGAAAAATAAATCGTAAGCAAACTATTGAACAATATGTGCAAACGGAGATACCTCCAACCACTCATGCGCAGTTGCCGGTTCCCAAGCTGACAATCCACCATTTTCACTCTGCAGTAAACCATTTATCAATGAGATATATGACACAAAATGCAATCTCACATTACAAGAGTTTACGTAAAAATACTTGTCTCATACTTGTAGGGAGAGGAGAAGATTAACCGAATCATACATTCGATCCGTTTCCATCTTTTCACCAACCCTTTCAGATGGCAGTTGAGAAAATAAGAGGCATCCCTTACATTAGATATTTAGGTCTCAAATTCATTCTCAGCAAGTTTTGGGCATCCCTTCTATCCATCATCCATGACTTCACTTAATCGATGGAGCTCATTCGTTTTTCTTTTACATTCTCAGATATTATTGTGGCAATCTCATCAGGATAATTGTTTTTCAATATGAAACTGTGCACCTAAAGATTAAGAATAACCAGGATCTCTTCAGATATCTAGAGGTTTTCATTCCAGAATCTCACTGATCTGTCAGCTCCACAGGTGATAAAGGTTGCATCAGTTGGTGAGTGCTCCAACCATCTTAGTGGTGCACCAATGTGGTTGGATGGCCACCTGGCCACCATCTTAGCAGTGAGGGCATCCCAGACAACAATCCCATTGCTTGGTTCATCGACGGATAGGACAAACTCTTCTGTTTCATTGAAAGTAGCCTGGCAACGCAACTGTGTATGTATAGCTCTGAGATAATGCTTGACTAGTCTTCCAGTGCCAATCTCCCAAAGCTTAACTGTTGAATCCTTCCCACTGGAGAGAACAAATCTTTGATCCCTTGTGAAACATGCACTGGTAGCTTCGGCTGAACCTTGTGCTTCAATCACAGACCAAACACACTGGGCAGTTACTCCATCTCATACCCGAATAGCACCATCTATAGATGTAGTTACATACGTGCCACCAGTTGGGGGATATTTCACCTGATTGATTGTGCCATTGACTCCTATCTCCGAAACATTGGCCGACAAGTAACACTGGAAAGTATTAACATCGTATAAATGTAGGATAGGATGATCTGTCCCTACTAAGAGAAATTCCCCTGAAGGGTGAAACGATACGGAACGCACATTGTGAGTATCCTGAATAAATCGGAAGGATTTTTTTGCCACTGCTTTTGAAAAATCAAAAAACATTATGGAGCCATCTTTTGATCCAGATATAATTACAGGAGATTGAGGATGGAAATCCAAATCATTGACGGGCTACACAAGATCAATGAATGTTCGTATAATAGGCTGCACTGGCCGATCTCTCGCCTCTGGCAACAACATTTGCTTGACTTTAGAGATCTCAATAAGCTTAATCGATTTGTCAGCACTCCCAGTCGCCAAAAATCGTCTATCGGGACTAAATCTTGCACATCTGGCAATATTTTGATGCTCAAAAACTTGTCTAGTCTCATGCTTTAGGAAACTCTTCGAGGTAGATTTTGTATCCTGCACAGCACTAAAATCGACAGAAACAACACGACGGGGTGGGGCAGAAGCATATCCAGATGACACCAACATCCCAGTGTCGAACAGTGTAGTAGGAGAAATACCCTTGGATGTCTCATCCCTTCCACTGCAAGACCTTTTTCTACGAGCTCAACAAGTTTGTTTGGAGGGGCTTCAACATTTAACAACGTCATGGTTGCTGAAGCAACCGCTGCAGCAGCCTGAATGAGGTCGTTATCGCGAAGATGGACTACTATTAAGCCATTAACCTGACGAAGTAATTTCCCATTCTGTAATGTTTCTTCCAAGTTGTATCCATTGAGGACATCCTCCTGGATTCTTACCCAGTCTCTTTATCCATTGGATACCTTATACTAGACAGAGTAAGAGCACCTGCAAATCCTCACCATACAACATCAACTTGAGATCATATACTAAGGTCAATTCAAGGAATTTAATTTTTATGCATCCTTTGGTAAACTCTAGTTACATAAACATGATGACAACATAAGTTGAATGAGGCATATCAGTACCTAGTTCTATCCCATTTCCTTTTCCAATGTAAATTAACCTAAACTCAAATATTCCCAATTATATTACACGTAATTTATAAATTTATTAAAATAACTTGCAGAAAGAAAAAACTCATAGATTTCAACTCCAATAACAAAAAGCATATGGTAAAATGTAAAAATAAAATTGAAAAATTCCAACATAAAATCATTAAGATAAATGTACCTTAAGCTAACAGAGTTCAAGTTTTCTACAATCACAGAGATTTCTAAAAATCGAGTGTTTGATACCTTCGTAGTTGTGATTGAAACCTTGGCAGT
Organism: Kingdonia uniflora; assembly: GCA_014058105.1. Taxonomy (NCBI): domain Eukaryota; kingdom Viridiplantae; phylum Streptophyta; class Magnoliopsida; order Ranunculales; family Circaeasteraceae; genus Kingdonia; species Kingdonia uniflora. The sequence goes on from JACGCM010001281.1 coordinate 2,507,511, forward strand.
GATTATCGAAACGCTTGAACTATGGGGTGATGATAGAAACCAAAAGTGAATTCAAACTCTTAATTTAATCGAGCTCGGATTTGAAAGAAGAGTGTGAGGGTTTCTCGACCAGTGAAGAAGTAGATCAATTTCTGAAAATTAACGCAAAGATCCTGAAGAGCAGCTAGTAGATCTAGTTTCTGACTAAAAGTTATAGCGATTTCTGATAGAAACATCGAGAATTTTGTGGTTCTCAGGAGAGATGATAGTTTAATGGTTAAAGGTAAGAGAGAGAAGAAAAAGAGAGAAACCAAATAAAAAGGTTAAACAACACTGAAGAAAATAAAACATTAACTTAAAAGTAAAATTGCTATGGATACTTCAATATTTGCCACAGACTATATCAATAATAGCGGTGCCATGGACTTAGTCCGTAGCAAATTTAAGAAAACATTCGTGGCAAATTATAAATTTTGGTGTAGTGGAATTGAAAGCATCATTTAGGCACAACTATCGGAAGTAACCACGAAGAACCCCAATTACCACCACAAAAAGAAAGATGCGTGAAAGCACTCGGCAAGCAATGTGTCTGCGATGGTTTTGCAATTTTAAAAACTTAAAAGCTATATATATATATATATATATATATATATATATATATATATATATATATCAATCTATCTTACAACTGCAAGAAAGTGATGAGATCCCACCGCGATCTTACCTCGAAGAACTACAGACCGCGTAAAGATAAGTGATTAATTTGAAACAAAGGAGAAGAACTAAAGCAAGTAAAAACTTAGAATTAAAGAACATAAAACGATTACAAAGCCTGAATTAGGTATGGTTTCCACCATCTTCGTAATTCTTCTCCATATTGACTTGTACCAAGTTGAAATCGTATTGCTGAGAAATTCGATCGCATTAAGATCCTTACATTTTCCCAAATTCAGATCAATCTCATTTGAAACCCTAGGAAGAGAGAGAATGGGGAATCATAGTTTGGGAAGAAATTGGGAAATTGAAGTTTTTGTTTTCACGGAGAGAGAGGTAAAAAGCTTTTGAGAGAGAAAAAGTTAAAAACGATTTGGTCTTTGATATCCGGTGAGCGTAATTGCAGTAGAAAATGATCTTTAGTCTTTCCCCACAGTTTTTCTTGATGAGTCATTATAGTCATCATCGTTGTTTTTTGTATATTAAAAGTTTTAGCCACTACTTTAGTTAGTAGCGACGACTAAAATGGTGGCACGTTGCCACAGAGAAAACCATGGCAAAAGCTAAAAGTCTACCGTGGCCACTGCCCCATTTTCTTGTAGTGAGAAAAACAAAATTGAAACTATAATCAAACCTAATGCCCTGGAGAGATTTTAAATAAACACAAAAGGGATAAATAAAGCTCTTGAATGTACATTTGGGTGACATAATGGAGAAACTTAGCCACATATATGAGTTTAGAATGGGCGGAAATTATACAATACATATCATTCCAGGTTCCAGAAAAGTAAATGCAGACGAATTGGCACCTGGGGTCTGTTATTTACAGATAACTGCATTGGATCTTATAATAGAAGATGAGGATTTGGGAAGATGATGATTTCATCAGCCAATACGTTAAACAACACCCACCAATACTTCAAAGTTTGGTTTCCCCTCTTTCTCTACTACACATCAGAAAGTACCAATTCTAAAAATCCAAAGCAATAGAGATCAACAAAAATCGCCAAGAGCAACAACAGAAAGTAACAATAAAGGAATTTTGGTTTCAGTTTTAGGTTTGTGATCATGTATTGGGGTTTAGTGCAGTCGCAAAGAGTTGAGGGAAAAAGGATAGTGGGGAAGAGAATTTAACTTGCGTGCGTGAAATTGGGCCTTTTTCATTTTTGTGGCGTTTTTGTCTACCCTAAAACTTAAACTATTAGGAACACCTATGTCTAGCAATTCCTAAACTTTATACAATTAGGGACGGCCAAATCCAACAGTCTCTAAACTTATACTATTAAGGATAAAGTAATTATTTCCATCTTATAAACCAAAATATAATAGACTAATTCAAAACCCTCCCAAATATTTTATTATTAGAGACAAATTTTACACCGTCTCTAAAATCTGGTCCCTAATAATCATTTTTTTGTAGTGTATACAAACTATTAGGTTGGCATCCCATACTACCAACTGCATAGATATCTTCCTGTATCGAGCTATCTTCATCTAACTGCAGCTCTGATACCAACTATGTTGGTGTCTCTTTGCACCAAGCTATATCTACTTTTATACCAACTATCACGGCCTGGACTAAAGTACATCTATAGTGCCTTGAATTACAGCATAATAAGAGGTCATGCGGCGTATATGTACGTATGGCTGAACATCTTCACTAGGTGCGACAACACCTGTAGAATATATTCAGATGCTAGGCATGATTTGGATTATCCTAGATACTTGTGAAGGTTATCGAATAGATATTCGAAATAGGCAACAACGCTGAAGATTCCCTTAATAATCCCTACAATATAATTACTCGTGACTATGCACAAGTATGGATAATACACCTGTTTAGGCAGCAGATCAGGATAACTTAATATGTCGGATCCCAAATATATTGATAGGCCATGAGCCTGGACTAGTTGGATGGCAGGCAAATCGAATAACACAGTCCATTTATAAGGGACAGTCCATCTCAGATAGCTCATGGGTTATACGTGGAGCATAGCATCCCCGTGGTTAAACTCTATCTGGAAAAGCGGTCGCATTCAATAGAATGTCCCTTAGCATTTCCTATGCCAAGGGGAACCTATGAACATCCATTATGGATGATCTATGAGCCGGGGTCCTTGATGACCAAGCATAAAGTGTCTTAAGTCATGGGGAGGTTTGGACTAACTTCCTCTTTAATATAGCTACTAAGTATTTGGGCTATTTTCAGAAGGAAACATGAAATGTTGAGACGAAGCGTACTCGCCCTTTTTGCCCTTTTAACTAATTGCGATTTTAACGAAACTTGGCATGTAGCAATATAAAGATATGTAAAACATGTATCCAAGGTCAGAACTCAAAACGCTTGGGATAATTTCCTTGGTACTCAGTAGGGTGCCTGTAGTCAACCCTGAAAGGCTTCTCTTCGCATGGGTCTCAGGCTCATGAGACTTTCGAAGATCTTCAAAATATACACAAAATCACATTTCCCCAATTTATAAAACTCTTCTAATTTCATTAGGGCTGAGCATACACCGACCAAACCGACAAACCAGACCGAACCAATTTGGTTGGTTTTTCAAAGTAGTCCGGTTCGGCTCGGTTCTGAAATGGTTAAACCGATTTGGTTCGGTTTTCGGTTCCTTGTTTTTAAACATCCAAAAACCCGAACCGAAGCGACTTTAACTTACTGTTGGAAATGGTGTTGTGTAGAGATAACAACTTGAAAGAGCAATTATTAGAGGAGGATGGATGTTGGGGTTAGATGAGATGTAGGAAGAGAAACAAATCAACCACTGTAATAGCCTATTATCGAAGAGACCAAAAATAGTGCTTTACACCTTTGAATTGTAAAACTTTTGCTGGGAACTAAAAGCAATAGATACGAGTTTTAGCGTGGAAAACCCTTGAATGGGTAAAAAACCACGACCTCTCCTGAAGATTTCTAAAAGTATGGTCTTTATTTAGATGCTAGCTATTACAAAGAGAGAAAGAGGTAGAATATCTAAGTTTTGGTAAGGATGATCTTCTCTCAGAGTTCTTGTAGGTGATAATAGCCGTCATAGATCCTGATCTCTAGGTCTCCTTTTATAGGTCTTATAATACGACCGTTAGTTACATTGATGAGGGACGTTACAATATCAGGTTTTGACGAGTCTTTATAATGGTCCTTTGTAACGTCTTGATATTTATTGATCTGTAACAGATATATTCTTTAGCTTTAACTTCAGACCGTTGGTAAGATACGACCTCTTATGATGTTCACGTGCATACGACCTGTTGATAAGTGAGGAGTATCTTCTATAGCGCGAAGTCACAAGATGTTTTGATATATCTGAACTGTGATGAAGGTACGATCTCCAACAGTGTTCGCATTTATCTGAGTACTTTCTGCAGTGCGATGTTTATTGGATGCTTCGACCTTCCCAAACTGTAGATGAGGAAGTCTGTATTGTGAACTGCTTGCCTTCAGCCCTTGGTTAGTTACCCGTGTGTTAACTTTGACCTATATGAGCTCGAATATCGGACTCAGTATGAAGATTATAAATAAGCCCTTACAACTGCCCCCTCTCAACCAATAGCAGAAGAAATGAATGTAACGAGTGGTATTGGTTAAGAAGTCCAGTCGTTTTTAATGCTGCATTGATGGCTTTCTAGGTATTTGGGGGAATATTTGTTTTTACTGTTGGGTCCCCAAAAATGTTGCTTGAGATGTGTGCTTGTGATAAAGATTGTATTGGAAGTGGTGGCATGGAATTAACTGCTGTGACTATGAAAATGGTGAATAGTTGCTATCACTGTTCATCCTGGTTAAACCTGTCAGTCGTCTGGATTTGTTTAAGTAGTAGCGATGGTGACTACTCGTCATCAGGCGTACGAGGAGAGAGTTCAAAAGAAGATGATGATTCTGCAAACCCGCTACTTTGGGAACCAAAGTCTTTCTCTGCCAACTCCAATCCCTATCCCTCCAACTTTTCATGGGATGTCGTGGGAAGAAGTAGAGGAGGCAGATGATGATTATCATCAAATGTGGCACTTCCATTATATGGTTTTGTTTGTTGTTCACCGTCGGTCCTATCTTCGGATGCTTGCAGAGGATGCGGTGGCGGCAGAGGATGAGAAGGCCGGGGTGTCCTCTATTAAGTACTGTCGATACCCTGCGAAAGATTGGGTATTGCAATGGTGGAGGAGCTCCTTCGTCAGCAGTGGAGGTGGGGGTTATGGAGGAAGGGTGGGATTAACTTTGTCCTCTACCTCACTCCAGTTTCTCTTCTTGGGCTTTGAGTTTTTCTGTTGGGCCCGCCATTGTTGCTTCTCAAGTGTTGTACTGTCATCTGCAACTTAGGTTATTCTTTGTAAAAGAAAAAATTGTCTGTAGAACTTGTAATCTTGATTTTTGAACTGTCTGAAGTATTCGTCCTTGTAAATTGTTTTTCTTGAATAATAAATTCGAACATTCGGATCTTGTCTTGTAAGTGTTTGAAAACTGCTTGAATGAACTGATATCGAACTAGTCACGAATGACTTAAGACGAAAATATGTGGATCGAAATGTTGCTGAGTTGAACTGTGCAGATCGTGTTATGTATTTGTGGCCTTGTTGTGAGAGTATCATCAAAGTGAACTTTGAATGTTTGTTACCATCGTAGGAACTTGGTCGGAGCCTCTGATTTGTGTTAATAAATCGTGCAGGCAAAATTTGCTGAAAAAGATGTGAGAGCTGCCGATAGAGAAATCATTTTATGTGGTGCAAAAAAAATTCTGTTCTGTCATTATATGTAAGGTCGGATGATTGATCATAATAAAATGATTTGTTTGTGCTGAGGTCGTCTTGTCATTGCTTTCTGTATTTATGATAATTTTTTACTGGAATATAACTGAAGTAGGATTTGTTGCCAATTTTTTGCTTATATTAGACCGAAATTGAGGTAAGTGACAGCTGTAATAGTTGTTCTTAGGTTTTTGAATTGGAACCATGTTATAAAAATCATAGCAGGATCGTACGCCCATAGATGGTTGTTGTCGTGAGTAATCGTGTTGTAAGATCTGTATAAATCTTCTTGGGTAGTAAGTCCTTAATAATGGCAGAGGAGAGAGATAAACGTGATAGCAGAATACGTTACTCCAAAAATAATTATGAGGGTAAACGAAAAGACGTGCCTGTTAGGAGAGATGATGTGGACACGTGTCCCGAGAAGTCGTCATTTCAAAAATTGAGGGATAATATAAAAGCTTTTCTTCTGCCTTCTCTTAAACAACAATTAGTTACAGAGAGAGGAAGAAGCATTTCTAGAGAGAGAAAATCTTTGAATTTTGAACGCAGTCCTCCAGTATTATGCGATCTTGCTAAAAATAACAAAGTTTTGTCATCTGAGGTGCGAGCGGCGACCGGAGTCGACGACTGTTGCTCTTCTAGTACAAGTTAGTATCTCTGCTTCCATCTTTTTTAATATTGTATTAGTTTCTTGGAACTGGTAGTTTGCATGTTTGAAACTTCTGGATTGATTAATAACGTGTTGGGTACGGCTGAGAGAGGAGGTCTGTTTGATTAAAAAATAAAAAAGGAACTCTGAACAAATTTTTCTTATATTTGTGGTAGATGCGCTCAAAAAACCCGAAACCCAGTAGTAAATTTGTTGTATCTACCAGTAGTGAGGAATCATCATCGTCTGATAGGACTATGGATGATTCGGCGGTAATTGGTACTGTAATTGCTGATAATCCGGTTGTTTCTTCTGAGAGGGATGTGGGATTGCATGCGGAGAATGAAACTGAGCAATTTTTTAAGTTTCCCGAGAATGTAGACGTAGCAAAGAAAATTTTACAGTATAAAAAGAGTTTAGACGGAGAATGGGGGCATTATGTGATGAATGCAGGGTTGTGATTTAGAACTATGGTGAGATCAGGTGGTAATATAGAGCATTATCAGGTGGATTCTCTGGATCAGTGGAAGAGAAGTATGGATATAGGAAATGATATAGATATCGCTTATTATAATGGAACTGGCACAGAGGTCGTAGAGGAAGGATTCCTCTGTTATTTGAACCAGGTCGTATACGGGTTGAGTATTCCCCTAACCTTTTTCCAAAAGGGGGTAATGAATGCTTTAAAGAGTTGCCCTGGTCAATTAAATAGTAATATCTTTGAGATGATGAGGGTTTGTAAAGCCCTTAATCAGAAGTGCAAAGATGGTGGTATTGCGAGACAGTTCGTTGCGGACGATGTCTTGAAATACTATAAGTTTAAATATGTAAAAGATCAAAAGAGAAAATATTTGTTTAGTGATTCGGCGAGGCCGAAATTATTTGATTTTGAATCTTTTGGGAGACCCTGGTGCGACCATCTTGTGATGGTGCGGGGTAATTGTATTAAAGTATCTGGGGAACCGGTGCTCGAGCTGATATATAAGAATTTTAACGAGAGTAAGTATCTTCATTCTGCCTGTAGTTTGTCTTTTAACTTATTGCGAGCTGCTAACATAGTTGGTTGCTATTTTGGCAGAGCCTAATCCAAAAGTTGTTGCTGATACGTCAAGTTTGTTCGACGTCGTTAGTCGAGAAGGAGAAGAACTGAATAAAGTTCTTGGAGAACTAGGTATTCGAAGAGAGAAGAGGCTGAAATCTGTGGTTGAAAAAGTGTAGCGAGCTCATCAAAATCGAGCTATGGCTACTTCTGGCTCTGCTTATGCTGATGTTATAGAGATTCTTGCCTGTGCTGTGGGTACTTCGACCTCCTTAGTTCGGCGACCTAGAGTAAAAAAGATGGTGTCGCCTTCTGAAGAAATAGCTCCTGTATAGATACCTCTGGTGGGGACTGAGGGGGTGGATGCTGATGTAAATATGGCTCCTCCTTTAAAGAAGCAGAAAAAAGAATCCGGTAAAGATATTCGAGCTTCTTCAAAGGGGGTCAACCTCGAAGCCGTGGAGCAGGAGGCGTTGGATTTGGCTAAGCGCGATCCCATCCGCCTAGATACTCAAATTCGATCCAGTATCTCACAGCTATCCAAGATGTTATTTGATTAACATTTTTTTTTAAGTAATGATCCGATCTTGTAATATTGTTTTGTTGTATTTGTGATGCAGCTTTCTGTTACTTGGAAGTCGGCCGCGGAGGTGTTGAAGTAAGCTGCTGCAGATCGTGACGAACTTGTTCAGCAATATGATGCAGAGAAAGCTGCTCTGCGAAAACAGTTCGATAAGGAGAAGGTTCTGCAGAGGGAGATATTCGAGAAGGAGAAGGCTCAACAGAAAGATCAGTTCGAGAAGGAAGCTGCCGCTGCAAAGAAAGAGGTTGAAGATGAGGCCAAAAAGGTTATTGACACTGTGGTGGCTTCCCGAAATAAGCTTATTCAAGCCATCTACTTCTGAGGTTTGAGCAGAGAGGATGTCGATCTCGTTCTTACAGGGAAGTATAGCGAAATCATCTTCCCAGGGGATGATGCCTCTCCAGTCGCTGAGCAGAGCCCGGCTCCTCTAGTTGCCTATGATAAGACCGAGGAGGTAGCAAGAGCTAATTCTTGATTCTATAGTTGTATCATAGTTTTGAGACTTGGTCTAATTTTGTCCTTTGTACTTGTGATGGAACTGTTTTTGTCGAGACTGTAAATTTTTTTTTTTTTTTTTGTAGCTGCTATTGATATATGCTTTGATGGTGGATGTATAATGTGTATGTAAAAGGTAGTTTGTTTGAGGGGGAAAGTGATCGAGATGGAGAAGGCCTTGAGTCGAGCGAGGGATTCCATCAATCGTACTCAACAGATACACAATAAACTTGAATATGAGAGACGTCTTCATAAGTCAAATTTTGATAATGCCTTTAAGGAGTTATTGGAGCTTCAATGTAGATATGGAAAGATAAAAATTAAGAGGGATGAGGTTTTGCGAAAAGAGGGTGATAGGTTCGCTTTACTCTAAAAATCCCTTAAGGATAAGTGGTTCGTAGATGAGAGTGATAAGTTAGAGTGTCAAAGGTCATTATTGTCTTTGACGCTCTATTTTGAGGCCGAAGTTGATAGTGAGCGGGGCTTGAAGGAGGCCTATTTTGAACTGCTAGCTGAGAGAGGCATAGTGCCGGACCCAGTTCGGGTAAAATTCTTAGCGCAAGAAGCGCGTAATCGCCAAAGTATAGGGGCGCAAAGATGCTCAGCTCGGGCTGGAGTATCCATCATATGGCGTGGTGTAGGTCCATTGCCTAATGAGCTTGACTTTTGTAAGGACAAAGAGCAATGAGGATCCTTTTCTTCAACATAAAAAAGGAAGATATAAAAATCCAGGCACAATTAGAAATCGATCTGAGGCAAGCTTGTGACGAACTGGAGCGATGCAGCGATCATAATGCATGTCTGGAGAGGGAAAAGGGGGAGTGTAACAAGTTGTTGCATAGTTCGGAGAAGAGAGTAACATTGTTAGAAATGCGTTTGCTAGATACGCAGAAATGTCTACAAGTGTCCCAATCGCGTTTGAAGAAGAAAATTACTCCAAAGAGGGGAAAACGTGTTATCAACATGGATCACGAACGTCAGATAGCCGATGTGATCGCATTTTATGGGGGCGAGCTCGAGAGAGTAGAAAATGAATTTAGACGTTATATCTCGTGTTGTGGTAAAGATGTGGAAGTAGAGAATGATAAGGTTGAAAATATGTGGCTTGCAAGGGGGAATGAGGGTGGAGGAGCTTCAACCTTAAAAACGCTAGCTGAAGAGTATGAGGAGGAGGAGGTCAAAGATCTGTTACCTCACACGCGACATAAGACCCATCAGTAAGAGGTCGTAATTTTCAATGAGCCTTTACAAGTAGATGCGAGTAGTAGTAGGGTTTAATCATAAACCAACTAAATTGTGGTATATGATTGTGCTCTGCATAATGTAGTTGATTCGTGTATCATAGCATGATGTTGTAATAGGTGTTGTTGAATGATGTCTGTTCGAATGAATATTTGTTGATAGATGTATTGTCGCTTGTAATATGTTCTTCTAGGCTGAAGACAATGAACAGGTCTAACTGGCCGTCTTATCCGCATCAAATAAGGAACTGTCTGCAAAGTTACAACAATGTTTGTTGGTAGTTGAAAATGCGACTTTGTCGAATTCGAAGCTGGAATCTGATATGTTGGAACTGTAGAGTCGGCTAAATGCGGTGACTGTAGAGTTGTCATGTAAGGATGGAGAGATATTGACTACTAATAATGAAGCCGAACTGTGGAAAGAATCTCTAAAGAAGAAAAAGTTAGAGACCATGTCTACGAATCAACAAGTTCTGGATCTGTTAAGTACGATTGAAAAGCAAAAGAATGATCTGTTGTCCCATCAGTTGGTGGCAATAAATAATATTAATCTCTTAAAGAAGCAAGATGCTGAAATTCGTCATAAGCGAGAGCGTCTGAAAAAACTAAACTGGGATTTGCGTGAGGCCTGAGACTCATGCCAGAGCAAAAGTGATCGTGCCAAAACTCACGAGGAAGCATGTTCCAAGAGAGATCAAAAGTTGAATGAAACCATCAATAAGTGTAACACACGTATCACTGATCTTGACCGGGAAAAACAAGCTTTGATACTGGAGTGTATGCAAGGTAATGAAGTTTTTGAGGAACTCCATGTGAAGTATAAAGAGTCGCAGAGGATGGTGGACGTAGCTAAAACTGAGATCAATTATTTGAGAAAGGTAGATAAGAAGTTGCAACGTCTGAAGCAGGAGATGGAGCGCAGTGTGCAGATAACGAAGCAATAGAGAGGCTCGTTGCTGCAGGAGAAAAAATCTCTGGAAGCTCGATGTAAAGATCTTGAAGCCAAACTAAACAAGGTGAAGGCCGAATTTTGTGAAGCTACATTGTTGACTGCAGATAATGCTACGTTGTGCGCTATGGCTATGTTGCATGCTGATATAGAATTTTTTTGAACAGAGCGTGTGTCGATCTTGGCTGCTTCAACTGAATACGTCATGGAATATGATTTGCTGCTAGCACGGTTATCTTATATAGATAATTTGATGTCGAGACTTATGGAATTGTTGAATGCACCTTCTACTAGAGTTGATGCGGTTATTCATTTCCCTGTCTTACTTTCATCTGGGCTTGGGGAAAGTTCAAATGTTGTATGCCCAAAGTGTGAACAGTAGCTTCATTGTTTATATTGAAATGAGACAGAGTGTAAATATGTCTTTTCTGTAGAAAAATGTCAAAAGTTTAGTAAAAAGTGTTTTTGTTCTGTAATCTCTTTGTATGGTCGTATTAGTTGAATCGATGAACGACAATGTAGAGATATGATAGCAACGGTGTTGCATGGTCGAATTTATTTGAATACTTATGATGTAGGTCTCAGTCATAGGTTAAATTGAGCGTACTAATAAACGACCGTACCGGGACATCTTTGAATATTAAAATAGCTGTATGGCGCATCTCTGCCAGATTGAATTGATTATCACAATAAGCGACCTTAGGAGAGCAAATTTATTTGACCAGCTATGATGTAGGTCTCAGTCACAGCTCGAATTGAGCGTATCAATAAGCTACCGTACTGGGACATCTTTGAACATTGAAATAGCTGTATGGTGCATCTCTGCCAAATCGAATTGATTATCTTATAAACGACCTTAGGAGAGCGAATTTATTTGACCAGCTATGATGTAGGTCTCAGTCACAGGTCGAATTGAGCGCATCAATAAGTGACCGTACTGAGACATATTTGAATATTGAAATAGCTATATGGCGCATCTCTGCCAGATCGAATTGATTATCTCAATAAGCGACCTTAGGAGAGCGAATTTATTTGACCACCTATAATGTAGATCTCAGTCACAGGTCGAATTGAGCGTATCAATAAGCGATCGTACTGAGATATATTTGAATATTGAAATAGCTGTATGGCGCATCTCTGCCAGATCGAATTGATTATCTCAATAAGCGACCTTAGGAGAGCGAATTTATTTGACCAGCTATGATGTAGATCTCAATCACAGGTCGAATTGAGCTTATCAATAAGCGACCGTACTGAGACATCTTTGAATATTGAAATAGCTGTATGGCGCATCTCTGCCATATTAAATTGATTATCTTAATAAGAAACCTTAGAAGAACAAATTTATTTGACCAACTGTGATGTAGGTCTCAGTCACAGGTCGAATTGAGCGTATCAATAGCGACCGTACTGAGGCATCTTTGAATATTGAAATAGTTGTATGGCGCATCTCTGCCAGATCGAATTGATTATCTTAATAAGCAACCTTAGGAGAGCGAATTTATTTCACCAGCTATGATGTAGGTCTCAGTCACAGGTCGAAATGAACGTATCAATAAGCGACCGTACTGAGACATCTTTAAATATTGAACAGTTGTATGGCGCATCTCTGTCAGATCGAATTGATTATCTCAGCAAGTGACCTTCGGAGAGCAAATTTATTTGAACAACTATGATATATGTCATACTCCGGGATAACAGAAATGCTTGAATTGAGTAGACTTGCAAAATAATGTTGAAAAGTACTTTATTGCATAATGTCAGATGTTACAACATATTTATCTTCGATACAGCTTTAATCGCCAAGTATTCCACGGATTAGGTACAGGGACTCTATCATACGTACTGAGATCGTACGATCCTAAACCACTCATTCCAGTTACGATAAAAGGACCTTCCCAGTTCTCTGCCAGCTTCCCAGCACTAGGTATTTTGTGATGTGGTAGGATTTCTTTGAGAACGAGGTCTTTCATTTTGAATTCTCTGTGTCGGACACATTTGTTATATGACCGGGATAAAGCGAGATGATATCTTCCCAGATTAACGAGAGCTCTGTCACGTGTTTCTTCGATCAAATTCAGATTGCATACAATCTGAAATTTTTTTTTTCATCTGTCATCTCGTGATCATGTATCAGGTGATGATACTGAGTAGGAATGATGGCTTCAGTCCTGTAAGCCAATAAGAACAGAGTACAACCTGTTGCGGTTCTAGGAGTTGTTCGATAGGCCCAAAGTACGTATGGTAACTCGTTCACCCAGTTCCCCTTCTTATCGTCTAAACGCTTCTTGATGCCATCCGCAATAGTTTGATTAGTAATCTCAGCCTGTCCGTTTCCTTGTGGGTAATAAGGGCTGGATGGGGAATGAATGATGTTGTGCTCATTGAGGAATGCGACGATCTTGGAACCAACAAACTGTGGTCCGTTATCAATTCGGATGAGATGTGGTCTGCCGAATCGGATAATAATGTTCTCCCAGATAAATCTGATGACTTCGTCTTCTCCGGTTCGGCACAACGGAACTGCTTCTACCCATTTAGTAAAGTAATCTGTAGCGACCAATAAATAACTGCGTTTCCCTGGTGCTGTAGGAAACTCTCCTACAAGGTCGAGAGCCTATCGTCTGAATGGCCAAGTGACTTGGCTCGAGTGTAGCTCAAGGGCTGGAGCTCGAATTTTAGATCTGTGTCGCTGATAAGCGTCGCACTTACGGGCATATTCAATTGTCTACGCTTTCATCTTAGGCTAAAACATTCCTTGAGTTAAAGCTCTGTTTGCAAGGGATCGTCCTGCTGCATGGGATCCGCACGTGCCTTCGTGTAGATCGTGCAAGAATTATTGTGCTTCTTGTCAGGCAGACAAAGGAGGTAGGGACCAGTGACCGAAATTTTGTATAGGAGATTATCCTGAACAGTATATCTTCGGGCGTTGTCAATTAATCTCCGCCGCTCCGTAGGATCCTCAGGAAGTGAACCGTCAAATTTATTGTAAGGTCTGATGTAAGTAATGAAAGGTTTTCTCCAATCATCATCGATCTCTTCGTTGCCCCCAGTTTTAATGGTGTTGGTTTCGATGGTATTGATACTGGGGTTAGAAATGACGTCGATCTTTAAGTAACGGGCTTCTGATCCGAGGACACCAGCAAGGTAAGCGAGCGCATCTGAATGCCTATTTTCTCCCCTTGGAAAATGCTCCATAGAAATTGTCTGGAATTTGTTCATTCCTTCAACCGTTGCAGTAGCATAGTTGACCATTCTCCCATTGGTTTAATAGACGTATATGTAATGGTTGACTATTAGTAATGAATCTGTGAAGACAGAGAGTTCTCCTACTCCCAGTGTGATTGCCATGTCCAAGCCATGAATTGAAGACTCATATTCTGCTTCGTTATTTTTTGCTTCAAAATCGAGGTGAGCGGATTTTTCAAGCCGATCATTGGAGGGAGTGATAAGAACGATTCTAATCCCTGATCCGGATGAACTGACGGAACCGTCAGTCAAAAGTTGCCAACCCTTCCTTGTTACCCAATCTGACTTATCTTCAGATTGATCTACGAGTGGCTCATCTTTCTGATCAATAAATTTTTCTTCCCAATCGGGATCCTCTACTGGAAAGTCTACTAGGAAATCTGCTACAGCTTGACCCTTTTCGGAGTGACGTGGCTCGAAACGTATATCATGCTCCCCAAGTGTTATTGACCATTGTTGAATGCGTCGAGATTTTTCGCGCTTGGATAAGATTTCACAGAGTGGATAGTTCGTCAAAATGCGAATAATATGAGGTTGGAAATACTGCTTTAATTTATGGGATGTATAAACGAGAGCAAGAAGAAGCTTCTCGATCTTGGTATATCTCGTTTCCGCAGGAGTCAGGGTCTTGCTGATAAAATAAACTGGTTTCTCGGTCTTTTCTTCAACCGGAAGAGAACAGAGCTGAGAGATGTATCAGTGATGGCTAGGTATACTGTTAGTTCTTCTCCTTCTGCTGGTGTACTCATAACTGGTGGTTTGCCCAAATAATGCTTGAGTTCGAAGAAGGCTGCCTCGTATTTATCTGTCCATTCGATCTCTGGGTCTTTCTTTGATTTTCCTCGAGATGTACCTTGTCTTAACAGATTGAACAGAGGTCGGCATCTGTCTGATGATCTGGATACAAATCTGTTGAGCACTGCAATCTTCCCGGCTAGTTTCTGAACGTCCTTCTTTGTTTTTGGTAAAGGCATAGCTAAGAGGGCTCGTATGTTGGATGGATCAGCTTCAATACCTCTTCTTCTTATTAGGTGGCCTAAAATATTCCCGAATTGTACTCTGAATTGGCATTTCTTAGGATTTAAACGCATCTTGTAGGATCGCAAGATTTTGAATATTGCTCACAAATCCGTAAGATGGTCCTCTTTCTTGAGACTTTTGCAGAGCATATCGTCAATGTAGACCTCCATAGTTTTACCGAGATGGTCTTTGAACATCTATGTCATCAATCTCTGATAGGTGGCGCCGGCATTTTTCAGGCCGAAAGGCATGACTCTATAACAATATAGACCTTGTTCAGTAATGAATGCAATTTTGTCCTGATCTTCAGGAAGAAGTGGTATTTGATTATATCCTGATGCAACATTCATCATTAAGAGGAGTTCGTGCCCTGCTGTAGAGTCGAGCAGGTGATTGATGATTGGAAGTGGAAAGCTATCCTTCGGAGTGTGCTTGTTGAGATTCGTGAAATCAACACAGATTCTGATTTTGCCATTCTTTTTAGGTACTACGACAATGTTCGAGATCCAGTCTGGGTAAATAGCTTTGCGAATGAAGCCGACCTCGATCAATTTTTCGATCTCTTTATTCACTTTCTCTCGCAGTTTTGGTGCTAGAGTTCGTTGCTTTTGTTTGACCGGTTCTGCTCTATCCTTCAACCCTAACTTGTGGCATGCTATAGTTGGATCAATCCCTGGCATTTTATGAAGCGTACATATAAAGACGTCGTTATTCTCTGTGAGGAATTGTATAAGACTCGAGCACTCCTCCGTGCTTAAGAGAGTTCCAATGTGAGTTCCTTTGTGAGTGCCACTAATCTCTATGTACTCTGTTGGATCGACGTCTGGCAACTGAGAATCTGTTGGAATTGACTATTGTAATTGCTACACAGTTGTTGCAGATTGTTTAGTTTTAATAGTATTATCACAGGCTCAGGCTAATTTTTGGCTTCCCTTGATTTCATAGATCCCTCCTTTCCAATTGAATCGTAATGTCTGATGATATGTGGGAGGGATAGATTTCATTTCATGTAACCTTGGTCGCCCCATGATGCCCAGGTAACGGGATTTGGCTTTGACGATGTAGAAGGCTACGTCAAGTATGACTGGCCTGGCTGTGATAGGAAGTATCATTTTCCCCACGCGCTCTTCCATAGAGCCGTTGAATCCAGAAACATTGATATCACTTGGTTCAACCTTGTCTGTTAAACCTATTTGGTCGATTGTGCTCTGAAAAAATTAGTTCGATGCTAGTGCCGGTATCGATCATCATCGTATGTAGAACTATGTTCCTCATTTTTAACATGATGACAAGAGCATCGTGGTGCGGAAAGTTGACGTGACGAACGTCACAGTCTTCGAAAGAAATCCCGGTTCACCAATTGCTGGATTCTGGCAACAAACGGGCTTCTTTGTCTTTTATTGTCAGATCATGGCATTGTCCGATGCGCCTATGCTTGGGCCTGTTGGAATTGTTGATTGTCAAAGTCTCAATGAAATACAAATACTTTTCTTCATTTGTTTCGTCAACTTGGACGATCTTGGCATCAGTTTTGTAGGTGCCATCCTTGTATCTTTCGATGTCGACAATGTTCTCCAGCATTCGTCCTTGTGCAAATATAGTCTGGAGAAAATATATCAGTGTAAAATACCGCTCTGTGTCATGATGTTGTATCTGGTGGCGAATGCAGTAAGGCTTTCCTGGTATGGGCGTAAGAGTATTGGCAGCTCTGAAGCATTCACCCTTTTGTATCAGCGGGTACAAGTCTGCAAGAGTAGTTGTTAACTGTGGTATACACGAAATTGGCTTCCTCCGCCCTTGGCATCCTTGATTGTCATTAGATTTGAAACGCTTCTTATCACCCCATAGTCTTTATTGCTGTTATGGGCTCGTTCGTCGGGATGACCTTTTGTTGGTAGGGTGGTGCGTTGAGGTCTTGACTTCTCAGTCGTCAGCCGTTCAAGGTCGATGAAGTTGTTCACCTTCTCGATCATGTCCTCCAACGTCAGTGGTTTGTTGAGAACCAGGTGCTCATTGACTCATCCATCCGCGAGTAGAGCGTTGGTGAAAGCGGATATTGTAATTTTTTTGTCGAGGTTGTCAATTTTTTGAGCTAGCCCAAAAAATTTCTTGGTAAACGTTTCCAATTTTTCATCTGGTGCCTGCTTAAGGTTGAATAAAGAGTAAAGACTTTCCTCCTTGTCTTTATTGTGCGAATAGTTTTTGACAAACAGTTCGCGAAGTTGTTCGAAAGTGAAGATAAATCATTCATTAAGTGTGTGGAACCATCGTAGAGGTTCTCCTTTCAAACTGGTTGGAAAAAGGTGGCAGAGGATGTGGTTAGATGTCGAATGTAGTCCCAAAGAATCCTAGAATTCTTGGACGTGTTCCACAGGATCTCCCCCCTTGTATTTTTGGATTTTGTGAGTATGAAAACTGGCGGGCACTTCCTCATCTAGCAACTCTTGTGCGAGTGGGCTCTTCTACAGTTTAGGATAGTTATTCTTTATAGTGTACATTTGAGCGTCTAACAGCTCCTTGATGCGCCTATCCACCTATTCCGGAGTGAGATGTAGGCGAGATGTGACAGCTCGTCTTGTTGCTGGTCCTTCCGCAAGATTATGCTCTCCTGTTGCTTCTCTCATGCGGTCATAGACCGAAACTCAAGGTTTTTCTCTGTTTTGTTCTTGCTCTTGCTGCAGATCTATTATCCCTCCAGCAGGTAACGGTGGATTGACGTGACTTCGCGGTAAGACTAGTTCCTGCTAAATTTGAGGAAGTGTTGGATTCTTGCCTCGAACTCCCAAGCGATCATGGGCCGATATCCTTGAGGTTACAGGTAGAGCGATCCGTGGTCTCGAATTTGTTGTTATCTGATCTTGAAGTGCTCTGAATGCGTCCTGCATGCTGGCAAGCTGTTTCTCTAGCTCCATTTGTCGTTCGGGTTCTACTTTCACAGTTGTTACAAATCTGTCACTTCTTCAGCAGCGTCAGGCAGGGCGCAGTGTGATTTGTTTTGATTTTCCATCTTTTAAAAGTGAATGCGGTAAAAATTAGATGGAGAACGTTGAGTGTATGCTTCGATTCTCACAGACGGTGCCAAATGTAATAGCCTATTTCCGTAGAGACCGAAAATAGTGCTTTACATCTTTAAATTGTAGAACTTTAGTTGGGAACTAAAAGCAATAGACACGAGTTTTAGCGTGGGAAGCCCTTGAATGGGTAAAAAACCACAACCTCTCCTGAAGATTTCTAAAAGTATGGTCTTTATTTAGATGCTATCTATTACAAAGAGAGAAAGAGGTAGAATATCTAAGTTTTGGTAAGGATGATCTTCTCTCAGAGTTCTTGTAGGTGATAATAGCCGTCCTAGATCCTGATCTTCAGGTCTCCTTTTATAGGTCTTATAATACGACCGTCGGTTACATTGATGAGGAACGTTACAATATCAGGTTTTGTTGAGTCTTTATAATGGTCCTTTGTAACGTCTTGATATTTGTTGATCTTTAACGGATATATTCTTTAGCTGTAACTTCAGACCGTTGGTAAGATACGACCTCTTATGAAGTTCGGGTGCTTACGACCTGTTGATAAGTGAGGAGTATCTTCTATAGCGCGAAGTCACAAGATGTTTTGATATCTCCGAACTGTGATGAAGGTACGATATCCAACAGTGTTCGCATTTATCTTAGTACTTTCTGTAGTGCGATGTTTATTGGATGCTTCGACCTTCCCGAACTGTAGATGAGGAAGTCTGTATTGTGAATGGCTTGCCTTCAGCCCTTGGTTAGTTACCCGTGTGTTAACTTCGACCTATATGAGCTCGAATATCGGACTCAGTATGATGATTAGAAATAAGCCCTCACAACCACCATTACAGAGATCCCATCATTAAAGTTTCTTCACAATCTCCCTTCTTTGAGTACAAACAACCAAGCTATTCCATGTTGGGGTTAGATGGGATATAAGAAACAAATCACCCAACTCTCCAAAATCATCCTTCATCACTTCATTCCCTTATCACCTCATCACTTCACTCCCTTCATCACTTAATTCTCTTTACTAACTTTGCTTGAAATGATGATTTGGGGTTAGATGGGATGTAGGAAACAAATCACCCAACTCTCCAAAATCAACCTTCATCACTTCACCTTCGTTCGACTCCTACGATGCCCTGCGTTGATGACGGCTCCTACACCTTCATTCAACTCCTATGATGCCCAAGTTGATGATGTCTCTTCTAAACAATTGGTGTTGCATTTTCGGTCTCTAAACTACTCTTTCGATCTCTTCTCTTCTTTTGCCGTACGTAAGTGCTAAAAGAAGAAACTACCTTGTTGCTTAAGCATCTATGATATGGGTTACTTTATTCCTCTCTAGAGTTTTGGGCTCTCTCTCAATTGTTTGTTTTTTCAAGCAAAGATTCCAGATGTAGAAATGGGGTGTTTTAAAACTAAAACTTTTTTTAGAGTTTTCTATGATAAAATTCGGTTCGGTTGCCCTTCGGTTCGGTTTTAAACTATATATTATTGGGTCAGGTCGGATCGGTTTGCAAGCCCAAATCGGATCGGTTCGAGTTGAATTTTTAGAAACCGAATTAGGTCGGTTCGGGTTCAGATTTGATCGAAACCGACCTGAGCTACCGGTGCTCAGCCCTAAATTTCATCTAATTTCAGATAAAATTTTCCACTGACAAAGGGTGCGATTCCCAATAATCAGCTAGAGATGGGGAGAGAAAGTGGTGTTGAAGTGACGTTGCCACCCACAACCTGCACCTCGCAATCATCTGCTGGGGGAAGGCGGTTCCCTCTTGTGGCGCAGCCGGAGATCATGCGAGCTGCTGAGAAAGACGACCAGTAGCCTCTTACGTCTACGATGCCTGCCGCAACGCTTTCCGTCATTTATTCGGTTAGTTAAATTAAATCAATGTTAATTTATTATTACCCAATTTTGGGTTTAGTATTTAGCTTGTAAATTAATTCGCCCATTTTTTTGAGAAAAAAAGTGTCATTTTCGGTATTTGAAATTGAAACCCCAAGTGCAATTATAACCTTAAGGCAGGAGAAAGGTTTTATGCCAACTTAGGAAATTATCGAAAATGGACTAAGAATGAAACGAATTATAATCTTGCAGGAATTTACAGAGAAAATGATTCCTGTATTCATAGAGATCGACAATGTATGACGTTGTAATTAGTTGATACCCCGAATGGTTTATACTTTAAGCATCAATCAATATTGTGTAATCTGAAATAGACAATTTTAGAGCCATAGATTGAGTTTTAACTGGGAACGGGAACGGGAGCGGGAGCAGGAAGGGATTTTTCTTGACTATTTGGTGAATTACGTCTCATTGAAAAAAATATGGTGTATATCAGTCTTCACAAAGCGTTTTTCTTTTCACTTGGGAAAAAAGAAGTCTTTGGATTGCCGAAACTTGAACTTCTCCTTTGTGCATTTCTTAACTTGTGTCATCTTTTGTGATACTACTCGAATAACAAAAATGAAGAATTGATTTTCTATTTTCAGATTTAGACATAGCGAATGGTTCCAGGGTGATGTTAGATCTAGAAAAGGTTATTTTCTAGGGTGATGTTAATAACTTAGGTTATTTTCTAGGGTGATGTTAGATCTAGAAAAGGTTCCGAGGAAGCCTAGGGTTTTTGAAGTAATTCATTGTAATTAACTTCGTTTTAAGCAATTGAAGTTTTTATTTTTCCCAATCAATTGGTATTCTTCGTACTTTTTAGCTTTTTCATCGTATTGTGGATTAGTTAGTCAATTAGCATAGATTCCCAATTTGCACCAAATTCTCTAACTAGTTCAAATGTCCTATCAAATTTCACAATTTATACCAAATCTCCAATTCCCATATTTTCCGATATATCATTCAATATCTTGTAGCTACATGTTTTCTGTACTTATTACCAAAGACAATTAGATATCGAAATCAGTACTAACCTCAGTAGTACTGTATATCAAGTTTTGTTATACTGTCATACTGCGATTATTAAAACTGTGGGTAGGTTACTCGATATATGCTGTTTATAGAAGTTACAGCATACTGTCATACCACAATAGTTAAAACCATAAGCGGTTTTCCCGACATTGGCTGTCAAATTACTACCTGGTAATCTGATAAGGCAATAACATTCTCTTACATAACATGCTACCACTTTGTTCTTTTTATTTTATTTTTTATGAATAGAGATATTTATAGTTTATCTTACAGGTTTCAGGTTCTTATGGGCTTCCTCCAACACCAGCAAGACATGCCCTTTTTGTGGTATACCAAACGGCAGTTCCTTATCTAGCAGAAAGAATCAGGTTCGTTCACCTTGCTATCTTAGCATTGCCGTAATACTTGATAAGGGTATGTGTGGTTTTTGGGTGGGTACCAATATATTTTAGGTCTAAATACTTATTAAGATCCAGAACTATTTGAATTAGACTCAGCTCTAAGGTAATCGAATACCAAGTCCCGTTACTAATCGAGAATATATATTGCGTTACAAGCCTACAACCAAATTTTAAATGACGTAACTAGTGGTACTAGTTCCAAACACTTCTTTTTGATATGCTTAGTGTTAGATATTCCCAGACAGATATATTAAATTCCCATGAATTCAAACATATATTTTCTTTTTATCGTAGCAGTTCCACTTGTTTTTATTTAGTTTCAATTTTAAGATATAAATCTATATCCAATCAATCAAAAGAAAGTCTTCTGAGACGTAAAGTAAAGTACAACCCAAATGCTAATAAAGGAGCCAAAGACAACAAATTACACCCCATATCCAAGACAGTAGCATCCAAGGTGCCCCCCCTACACATACACTCAAGAAGCATCCTTCCAGTGAAAACCTTACGCCGCCCATCCTTGGTAGCAGTGCAGAAGTTTCACTTTTGGTTATCATCCCATTGTTAAATTCTAAAATTGTTTCTGTTGGCAGTTCTAGAGTGGCTGCACATGAGATCATCCTAGCTGACTCACAATCTGATGAGCTATATGGAAATGCTAGCTATGGTAGACATCAACATGAGTCTTATACTAGTTTCGAAAGCTCTTCTTCTTCGGCTCATTCAAGATTGCAGCAAAGATTGTACAGATTATGGTTGTCTGCGGTGCAGAAGTGGCCTACTGTATGTGACCCACTTCTATGGACATCTCTTTGATTTCTTTGCATCTCATAATGTTCTTTTTGATACTACACTCACAGGCCAAATGGATACGTATATGTTCCAAAAATCACTGTTGAGGGGTGTTTTCCGGGGTGATTCCAAGGAACTAAAAGTGCAAAACAAGTTCATAGAATATGATACTCTTAGCTATTATTAAATATCATAAATTTTTATAAAGAAATATAGGTATATCAAATACAAACCATGGTTAAGTTTGGCAACTTAATAAATTTATCTATAGAAGATAGATCACACCAAATCTCTCATCTCAAGAGCCATTTGTGTCAAAGTTTAGAAATAAATAAAACTAGTTTTGATATTTTGGGAGTGCCACATCTTTGTACAAATACATAAATAATTCTAGAGCTTCCATGCTTACCGCAAACAATACAGCAAATGAGTTGGGATCAGTTGTTGTTTGGATAACTTAGTTAAGCACACTCTAGGGCTTAACCTTTTTATTTGTAAACTGTATATGGTTAACGTGCCTATACTCTTTGTGCAGGTTCTTCCATAAGCTCGTGAGATCCTACAATTGTTCCTTCGTGCCAATCTCATGTTATTTTATTTCGAAGGTGATTCCTGCATTTTTGGTTTCATTATCGTGTTAATGAATGCTATTTTTAGTTGACAAATTTCATGTAAAAAGCGACCTAAATGATAAAACTATGGCCTTGCATAACCTTTTTCTAGATAGAGAATCTGCCTCAAAACCTTTTTTTTTTGGGTAATATTTAAAGCAACTAACCTGATTTAGGTAACAATGACACTTCACTTAAAAAAAATTAAACGTGTCCGATACTCGGACACTTGGACACTCGGACACACGTATCCAACACTATTTACAAAGTACTTTTCTATATTCTGCCGTTTCTAACACCCCGTACGGGTGTCGGACACCGACACCCGTATCCGCGTCATTGTTACCTAGATTTCGCTTGGAGCACTGGTAAGGAATAAGTACAAATAATAATATATTGAGTCTAAAAATTTCTTTAGTTTCTTTCCCAGTTAGTATAACACATTCTCATATGTTATATGTATCATGCAGGTATGTATTATCACATATCAAAACGTGCTGCAGGTATTCGTTATGTGTTTCTTGGGAAGCCATTGAATCAACGCCCTAGGTATTTAACTGTAAAATTTGGCATGCCTTGAAATTAAACTTCAACTTTGGTGACCAGTACTTTTAAGGCTATTTTGCTCGGAAAAATAAGCTTCTTCGAGGCTTATAACCTTACAAACCACCATTGAAACTAATTCTTCTGGAAGGATAAAATGTTACTATTGGAGATGCTCTACAATTTGCCTATACCAAAATAAAGTAGAGCATTCAGAAAATTATCAGATTCTGTCTCTGAAGTGACTCCAGCTGACCTTCTTATTGGAAGCTTTGTGAAAGAACTATAAAATGTTTATCTTCCTTTTGTGATTGTCCTTGGATGCCTTCTTGTTAATTTTACATGTTTTATCTGAAACTCAGTTATTATATGGATTGTTGTAAATTTATGTACGCTGATAAATGGTTCCTTAACTAGGTACCAAGTACTGGGAGTGTTCCTTTTAATCCAGCTATGTATTATTACTATGGATGGGCTACGATGCAGCAATCGGTCATCTATCGCATGTTCTGCCCACCAGACATCGCTTGGGCCCACCAGACATCAGGAGGTTTCAATCATAAACTCATACTCCACAATATGAAAAGAAAGACTTGTGTTTCCATTTATCTATGAAGCTTCTTTTCATTTCTTCTTTTGTTTATCTTCTCTGATCACACTCTTTTCGGTATGATTTGCTAACCAGCTATACCTTCCTTCGACATACAGAACGAGGTTTGCCTGTCTTGAATGAAGAAGGCAATTTGATTACTTTAGATTCTAGTTATGACAAGGGCAGTTGGGCCTCCGGTTCTGCGGGTAATCCAGAGATACATACTTCGCTCTTTTTATCCAGTGAACTCTTGTGATTTTTTGAGTTTTTGTCAGATTTCTTATAGTATCTATGATGTTAGGAATGCATAATCTCATTTGGTATTTTTTTGGAAATTTAGATTACTAGCTATCATCTGTCAGTCAAAATCTTAAACAAGAGACCAAGAGGAACGACTAGATATATAATGGTTTTCAACAACATGCAGATGAAATGATATATTCTTGCTGCATTCCTTTTTGTTTTGCAGTCTCAAGCAACAAGTGGTATAAGCAAATGTACCCTCTGTCTCAGTATTCGCAAACACCCCACCGCCACTCCTTGTGGTCATGTCTTCTGCTGGTACTGTCTTTTTATGCTATCACACACAAATGAAATAGAAAATTTTAACATCTTTAAAGCTGTGAAAACTAATGTCTTGTGCCTTGGCATTGTACGCCTTTATCGGGATGTACCACAAGGATTTATTATGTTTATCTTGACGGCGCTCTGTGACAGTTAGCCATTAGGCATTCATGTTTTCACTTCTTTTGGAGACGTTAAAAGCTTTTTCCCTCAAACCCTCAAACCCCCTCTACATCCTGATGCAACCCTCCACTAGACCTATTCATTTTTTATTTGTCATTTGCTTCAATTTTGCTTTGTTACATGTTATACTTGCAGACCTGCATCATGGAATGGTGTAGTGAAAAACCCGAGTGCCCACTCTATCGAACTCCTATAACTCACTCTAGTTTACTTTGTATATATCATTCAGACTTCTGATACCATTTTAATTATCGTTAATTAATGATAAACAATAATAAGAGATCTACAATCAATCAATAAATTGCATTTCATATCTTAATCAGTCCCTCTGTATATCTATGATTCAGTAAATATTTCTGTATTTTGTTGTGCTTGGTCTGTTTGATAAGTCTGATCTATTGTATTGGTAATACTGAGCTATCATTGTGTTCATGTCCTGAAAATGCTGCTTGGTCCTTAGGACTTGTGAATCTTGAAGACTATGGTTTTGACATTGTGAAGAAAGTATGCACAGTGGGAGGAAGGAATACTCAAATCCTTCCGATATCACATTGAGGTCCCCATGTTGCCACAATCTTCAGATGCTCAGCTTTATTTAGACGTGGGGCAGAAACATATAATCCCCGCCTTCCGCTCAGAGATTGGTGTATATAAGTTGGATCAGTTCAGCATCTCAAAGCGTAAGATACTGGGCAACTGATCCACCTTTTGCCACACTAGGAGAGGATTTAGCGTTGTCGAATTCTCACTTTTGAGTTCCAATCAGATGACTTTATCCTTAAGTTGAACAGTTGGAAGAGTTGAATGTAAGATATTGGAGGAAACTGAACCCTACTTCATGGAATGAAAAATGATTTAGTTTCATCCAATCCTCACTTTCAAGACCCCAAAGTAATGGCTCAATTTTTTCATCGTACAGAGTTGGAACAATTAGAGTTGGCTTGATTTCTGGCGTGCATACAGTTTGAGTTATTGAATGTAAAATACCGGAGGAAACTAAACCCCCTTCTATCAGAAAGCATGAAAGAAATGGGGATTTAGTTCCATTCAATTATCACTTTCAGAAACCTAATAGAAAGTTTAATCTTTATGGAAGTAGAAGGAAGGGCTGAATGTGAGATACAGGAGGAAACTGAACCCTAAACCACAAAGAAATGCAAAAGGATTCAGTTCCATCCAATTCTCACCTTCAACTCCCACAAAGGCAACACATTTTTGACAAATCCAAAGTTGGAGGGTTAAATTATGAGAACGGCGATGGCAACAAACATTTTTCTGCATAAAGCACAATTTTTTGTTTTTGTTTTTATCAGCCTCACCTTCTAGCCCCTACAAAAGTGACTCAAATCTCTTGCGTAATTGAAGGTTGGAATCAAGGGAGATAACTCCACCCAATATATGCTTTGGTTGAATTATGAAGATGAGATATTGGAGGAAACCAAACCTTCTTAAACAGTTGAACGTAGAAAAGGTTAAGGTTAAGTTACTCAAGGTTTGGTTTCATTTCACATTCAACATTCAACATCCAACATCCAACATTAAAGAAAACTGGAAAAAAACACCAGATACACTCATCACATAGAAGAAACAATGCCTCTTTATATATTATTTTCAAACAAAACATGTTAGCAATGTGATATTCGTTTTGAAAAAATCTGCAGTATTTTTCTTTTTCATGCAGAACTTGTGTGTAGTCCTTTTAGGAAGTTCATTATATGCTTAGGTGGTGACTCAAATAGAAGACCCCAATGTTTTGTTGGAACATTTGTAGTCCCTAAGCAAGTTGAGCCAAAATTCACAATCAACATTGCTCACATTCTAGCGATAAAAGATCGTTGGATCTTAAAATTACAAAGAAAAGATGGAGATTTTAAAAATTATTTCACAGAATTTCTGTAACCAAAAATTGATTTTGCCACTATAGAGTATGGTTTAGTCCCTCAGAACGCATGCTATGCTTAACAACAATGTTCTAATTAAATCACGATAATGAGCAATTTTATGTACAAAAGTAATATAAAACATGATTAATTAGTATGGAGTATAATCAAATATGTGAACATTAGTAGCTGTGTAAAACTGCCGAAACATGGGACTGTTATTAGCGGTTCTAGGTAATTGTTTAGTTCGGAAGATGCAATTAATTAGCCGCAAGATCTTACTTTTAAGTAAACAAAGATTACATTCTTCAAATACAATAGTTTGTATATACATATCATTCAGACTACTGATACCATTTTATGTCGTTAAGTAAAGTAAGTGCTAAGAACTTACACGGTCCCTCATCAATTTTCTTACCTTCTTAGAGCATCTCCAGCAGTCAAAAAATGAGTTTGGGTTGGGTTTGTGTTGTCAGACCAAACCCAAACTCAAACTCTTTTGCCTTCCAGCAGTCAAGAAACGAGTTTGGGTTGGCTCAGCAGGCACTGTCAGAACTCAACTGAGTGTGAGCTCCTCACAAAAAAAAAAAGAATAGTTTGGCGTACATTTGATTACCGCGCGGACTAAAGAACACCGCACATACTAATTATTTTTTTATTGATGTGTGAGAGGAGATGAATAGTTGTGTAGAGTAATGAATATTGCGCGGAGTAAAGAATACCGCCGTGGACTAATTTAAAAAAAAAAAATTAAACTCACACCCACTGCTGGAAGAGATGAGTATGGGTTGGGTAGGTTTGGGTCAGACAAGGTGGGCCAGGTCTCCAAACCCACACCCAACTGCTGTAGATGCTCTTAGTGATAAATGAAGATTTATGCATTAGCCATTTAGAGTTGGCTCGATCTTTCCACATATGTAGAATAGTGATAAATGAAGATGTCCCCAAAGAGATGGCTAGATCTTTCTGCGTATGCAGAATAGTGGGATTTTTTAGAGTTGACTTGTACATGCCGTTAGAATGGATGAGGCGGGCATACAAATTTAAGTTTACCTTAACTTTGGAGCCAGATGGCATTTTCAGTTAAATCTTCAAAAAATTATAATTAAACATATCACCTGGACATAGGTCTTTAGTGTTGAGCTGCGTCGCGGAAATCGAACTCTGATCGATTCAATTAGGGCACAAACAAGCAAATAAGAATACACAATCAACAACAAACAACAAGGATTTAAGGTGGTTCGGCAATTGCCTACATCCACACACAATAGAGAGAGAGTTTATTCCAAGACCAAGGTTACAATCTTTACAAACAATTGAGGTTTCTCTCACAAGAATTCCTCTCACAAAAGATCTTCCCAAACGTGGCTTCTAAAAAACCTAAGTCTCCCTTATATACATTGGGAAACCTATAACAATCACTCAGATCTCAAGGCAAACCAATGACTTCAAACAATGTTATAAGTATAACATCCGCATTGTTGTTCGACCGACTATGAGTCTCGTTCGAACAACATCAAGCAACTCCAAACGCTAGATCAGTTTTTAGGCAAAAAACTAACTATCGTTCGAACGACTTTGAGTCTCAGAATACGCTAAGGCAGATTTTAGCCAAAAATCCGAGGTTCATTCGAACGGGATTCAACATAACAACAGTCCCACAATTCTCCACCTCGGTAAAATTTTCCAAAATCTGAGCAGAACTTCGCCACCAACCAAATCGAACCCAAAACGAAACCCTCTCTCACCAAATGTCTCCAAGGACATAAGCAAACAAACATCCCAAGAAACCCAAACAAACCAACGCCCCAAAGGACTAAACTCAACTGCACCAAATCAATGGTTGCCTACGTACTGCAGATCAAGTCGCCCGTAGTTCCCAAAATCCAATCAATCAATATAAAGAATTTAAACCAAGTCCAAACAATGATTGAACTTAATTCCCGAAATGACTTTCGTAAACATATCCGCCGGGTTATTTTTGGTGTGAATCTTCTTCAGTAGAATCTCACCCTCTTCCAGAACTTCTCTTACAAAGTGATAACAATATGCTTCGTGCGTTAATGATGAGCCTGATCTTTGGCCAAGAAGATAGCGCAAAAGACCCTTCATTCAAATAGAATCTTTGATCACCTCAGTCACTGCCATATACTCTACCTCAGTAGTAGATAGGGTCACTGTTGACTGTAGCATAGATATCCAGCTAACAGGTCCTCCACCCAATGTAAAAACATATCCGGTAGTAGACCGCCGTTTATCCAAATTACCCATATAGTAAGAATCTACATAACCTACACAAAACCGATCAATCGAATTTTGTTTACGAAATTCCAAAACAATATCCACAGTACTTTTGATATACTGTAGAATCTATTTCATAGCTCGCCAATGATCTCTACCCAAATCATGCATGTATCGACTAACCATACCAACCACATGTAAAATATCTGGCCGAGTACATACTGTAATAGCTTATTTCGTACCTCAGACTCAAAGCTTTATCCTCGACCTCGTCAGCATACAGGAAATACTACTAAAGACATATTCAATATTCCTCAGTTCGAGTCATCGTTTTCGACCTCCATGTCTGTTGTTCGATGTACGCAAGTGTACAGTCATCAATAGAGCCATTGTACAACAACAGAGGTCAGGACGTTACATCATCTGGTCAAAAAATATCTTACGTCTACTTTATAACGTCCACCATTAAGAATATTAATGGTCGTCAAACGGTCATATGACGAGACCTATAAATAGGACCAGAGAAATACAGATTAAAGGGAGGCAATTTGATACTCGAAAACTCTATAGATTTAGAGTGCTTATTGTAATAGCTAGCATTCTCAATAATATCTCTATCTTTCTAAAATCCTCAAGAGAGGTCATGGTTTTTAACCTATCAAAGGTTTTCCACGCTAAACTTTTGTATTAGTTATTATTAGCATTTTGATTACATCAGGTGTAAAGGCTAAGTCCGGATCCCGGAATTAGGCTATTACACATACCATAGCATACATCAAGCTACCAACAACGTTGGAATAAGGAACTTGGCTCATATAATCACTATCCTCATCAGTGTTTGGAGATATAAAAACCTTAAGCTTAAAATGAGGAGCAAGGGGCGTACTTACAGATTTTGTATTCCCATCAATACCAAATCTCTGAAGTACCTTCCACATGTACGTCATCTGAGAGAGACGCACCGTTCCCTTTTCCTTATCTCTATAAATCTCCATACCAAGAATCCTTTTTGTATCACCAAGATCCTTTATTTTAAATTCTTTACGCATTTGCTTTTTCAGCTTGTCAATCTCACTTTTGTGCTTACACACAATAAGCATATCATCCACATATAAAGTAAGTAAATAAAAGACCCATCACATAGCTTGTATAAGTAGAGACAGTGGTCATAATGACTCCACTTGTACTTCAGCCTAATCATAAACTGATCAAACTGTTTGTGCCATTGTCTTGGAGACTGCTTCAAACCGTACAACAATTTTTTCAACTTACACACATAGTCTTCCTTTCCCGTAACTGTAAACCCACTCGACTGAGTCATATAGATTTTTTCTTTCAAATTCCCATATAAGAACTGTAGTGGCGTATTTTTCGGGAGAAAAAAGCTTCGCCAATACTTATTCGTAAGGATTGTGTAATAAAGAGTTATTAACCAAGATTTTACATGGAAAACTCAGCAGAAACTGAGAAAAATCTCAACCTCGAGGAGGATTTAATGTAAAATCTAGTAGATGTTAGTTATTATAGATTTTTAGAGTGTTGCTAGTATTTAGGATAAAGAAATGTATGAGGTCCAGTCCCTCTGAACCTATTATCTGCCTATATTTATAGTATATACACGCAGTTTATAAAAAGAAAGAAAGAGTCTCCTATTCCGGGGGTAGTGGGCGAACTTTGCAGATCTCTAACAGTTTATTCTTGACCGGGCTGCAACGACTACTTTTGGTAAGTCGAAGACTCACGGAATCTTCCAGAATATTGAGCTGTCCTTGACTTCAAAGTGCTCAACTATCTTCGACTATAGAATGTTAAACTGTCTTCGACTACAGAGTGTTGAACTGTCTCTTTGTCGAATCTGGGGAATATGATACTACAAGAACGTCGTCTTAACATCGAGTTGTTGAAACTCCAAATCAAATTGCGCTACCAAGGCTAATAGGATACGAATGGAGGAGCATTTCACCACCAAAGAAAAAACTTTATTATAATCAATACCTTCCCTTTGAGCATAACCTTTAACAATGAGTTTTACCTTAAAGTGTATATTATCATCAAAAGATCCTTATTTATTTGTGTAGACCCATTTAGAACCGATCGCCTTCTTTCCATTAGAAAAATCTGAAAGTTCCCAAGTTTTATTATTAAAAAGAGAATACATCTCTTCCTTCATCGTTCCCTCCCAATGTTTAGCCTAAGAGTCGTAAATAACTCTCTTATAATTGGAAGGAACATCCTCTTCAATAACTGATAGTACATAGGCTACCATGGCCTTCACCTTTGGAAGTACCACGTCCTTTGTAAGCTATTCTGGCTTACTCACATTCTTTTTTGGTTTACTAGTTACAATTGATTTCACAACTGTAGTCTCCTTATCAGTATTACCAAATGGTCTACCATTGTCCGTGTCTTCATCATTTGGAACATGAACTAATGGCTCATCACCCGTTGTCATACCGGTAGATGACACCCCTTTTAGTACGGAACTCTCTGGCCATTGTGAAGATGGATCAATCTCTACCCGCTGGAAAACCTTGCTTGTCGTCTTCTCTATGTGCTCAAAGACATGTGACTTCATCATAGAAGCCTCATCAAAAGTGATATCCCTGCTCAAAATGATCTTTCGGTCTCTCATATCCCATAACTTGTGTATCCTTTCATACCCTTCTTCTTACCCAAAAAAATGGTCTTTCTTGTTCGTGGATCCAACTTACCATCTTTGACATGATAGTATGTCGGACACCCAAAAATATGAAAATTATCATAATCTGTATCAGGTTCTCCCAACCAAGCTTTCATTGGTGTTTTACCCTCAATTTTAGCTAAATGCAACCTATTAACGAGGTAGCATCCATATGTCAAAGCCTCAGCCCAAAATGCTTTGCCCAACCTAAAATTGGACAATATATATATATATATATATATATATATATATCATACATTCTCCAGCAAAGTACGATTCATGCGCTCCGCTACCCCATTTTGTTGTAGTGTTTGTATAATGGTAAAATGTCAAACGAACCTCTCATCCTGACATACTTGCAAGAATGGATTACTAGTGTACTCCCCACCATTATCTGAATGAAGCTACTTGATTTTTATGCCAGTTTGAGTTTCAATCAATTTTTTCCTCCTCATGAAAATTTCTAAGACTTCATCTTTCCTTCTCATGGTATATACCTATATAGGCCTAGAAATGTTATCCACAAAAGACACAGAGTAATGTTTACCCTTAAGTGATACATTTTTAGAGGGTCCCCAAACATCTGAGTGAACATAATCAAGGGTTCGACGAGTACGGTGGATAGTAGTGTCATACTTTACCCTTGCCTGCTTACCCAGAACACAATGTTTATAGAAGTCTAATTTATACACCTTAACACCTTTCAATAGCCCTTGGTTCGCGAGAACTCTCAAAAACTTTTCCCCCGCATACGCCAAACACATATGCCATAGCCGAGTAGAATCTTTGGAAGTTGTCTCCTCCCTTCCCGCGGTAGTAACTTCACTAAGAACAGTTGTACTATCCAAGTAGTACAAGTTGTTACTTCTTCTTTGGACCTTCTACACAGCCATGGCTTCTTTAAGAACCTTCTTCACACCACTCTTAGATACAACCTTCTTTAAGTAAACCCGTTGAGATAATGTTCTTCTTCATCGTTGGAATATACCAAACCTTCTCAATCTCTTTAACCAACACATTTTGTAACTATAAATGAATGACACCTATCCCCATGATGCGACAAAAATCATCATTTCCCATAAACACCGTTCTACCTTCTAGCTTGTTCAAACTAAAAAAACAACCCCTCTCGGGACAAATGTGATAAGTAGCACTCGAATCCATGATCCACTCTTTCGAATCAACAACACATACACTAGATGATATGGTTAAAGATAAGTTAAAATCATTACCTCCATTTGCCGTGTCTTGAGCCACATTTATGGAATAACCCAATTTCCCCCCTTTCTTCTTCTTCTTAAGAAGCCTGGGACATTCATTTTTCCAATTTCCCGCCTCTTTATGCAATGTACATTGGTCCTTTCCCAAATTATTACGAGTTACACTGCGACCTCTCGACTTCGATCGAGAGTTGTTACCACCCGACTTCCTTTTGTGTGAAGACCATCCTCTAACCATCACTACCTCAGACGTCGACTTATCGGACTCACACTTTTTCTTCCTCCAGTACTCATGGTTTACCACCACCGTAGTCACATCCTAGTATTGAAATGAACTCTTCTCGTACGTTATCGTTGTAACGAAATGTACAAACTCTTCGGGAAACGAGTTCAAGAACAAAAGTGCATTGTCTTCATCACCAACAATCTCCTCTAGGATCGCCAAGTTGGTTAATAACTTGGTAAAATCATTCAAGTACTCTGACATAGAAATCCCTTATCTCATCGTAAAGCAGTAAAGCTTCCTCTTTAAATAAGTCGATTTTGGATACTTTTTACCACATACATCTCCTCAAGAATCTTCCAAATTTCTTTTGCTGAGGATTCGTTTATTACAAGGTATTTTATATCTTGAGCAAGACATGAGCAGATTTGACGACAAGCCCTCTTGTTCATCTTCTTCCAAATACTCTCCTCTACCTCATCCAGTTTGTCTACCAACACCTCATCTAAGTCTTGTTGACTTAGCACATCAATAACCTAGCATCGCCACATGTAAAAGTTATTGGTATCGTTGAATTTATCAAATCTTATCTTTGTGTTGTTAAATATTATCGTTGTATTCCATTTAGGGACCGAGGAACTAGGTTCATCCCCTTCTACCATGGTTCTTATAATTTTTATACACTAACCAAAATTGAAAACCCAAATTAAATTGAGATAAGTCAACGTTACCTTAATAATGAGTACCACCGAGAAAACAACCTCGCTCTGATACCAATTGTTGAGCCGCGCTGCAGAAGCCGAACTCCGATCGATTCGATTATGGCACAAATAAGCAAATAAACAACTAACATCAATGATTTAAGGTAGTTCGACAATTGCCCACATCCACACATAATAGAGAGAGAGAAAGAGAGTTTATTCCAAGACTAAGGTTACAATCTTTACAAATAATTAAAGCTTCTCTTATAAGAATTCCTTCTTCAAAAGATCTTCCCAAATGTGGCTTCTAAAAAACCTAAGTTTCCCTTATTTACCTTGGAAAACCTATAACAATTACTCAGATCTCGAGGCAAACCAATAAATTTAAACAATGTCACAAGATAAACATCCGCATTGTCGTTCGAACGACTATGAGTCTCGTTCGAACGACATTAATCAACTCCAAACGCTGGATCAGTGATCCATGAGGATCTAGAGTTATTTAAAGATTTTTCAAAGTCATTCGAACGAAGTTGAGTATCGTTCGAACGAGTTGCCATGACCTATGGAATTTTGGCCCAGAGCCATATCTAGTTCGAACGAAGCTGAGTGTCGTTCGATCGAGTTGTCATGTCCTCTAGAATTTTGGCCCAGAGCCATTTTTCGTTCAAACGAATTGGGTTTTGTTCGAACGACCAGACAAGTTTTCTAGGGTTTTAGACCAATTAGTCGTAAATTCGTTCAAATGACTCCCTGTTTGTTCGAACAACTCTGGCGGTGTTTTGATTCTCAGGCATTGTTTTGCCTTGAGATGGGTTCTATTTTGTAATTTTGAGTTTCCTAGTATATAAAGGGAACTTGGGTTATTTTTTAGGTTATGCTAGATCTGAGGAGAGTTCAGAGAGAAGCCAAGGGTTTGAGAGTTTTCATTGTAATTACTTCAAGTTTTAAGTAATCGAATCTCTATTTTTCCAAATCTAATTAGTGTTCTTAGTTCTTTCTACTAACTAAAGCTTCTCAATCGGATTGTGAATTAATCAGTTTTTAGACAAAATACTGACTGTCGTTTGAACATCTTTGAGTCTCGCTCGACGACATCAAGCAATTCTAAACGGCAGATCAGTTTTTAGGCAAAATACTGACTGTCGTTTGAACGACTTTAAGTTTCCAAATACGCTGAGGCATATTTTAGCAAAAAACCCGAGGCTTGTTCGAACAGCTATAAAGCCCGTTCGAACGAACATAACAACAGTCCCATAATTTTCCACCTCGGCGAAGATTTCCTTAAATCTGAGCCGAACTTCACCATGAACTAAATCGAACCCAAAACGAAACCCTCTTTCACCAAATGTCTCCAAGGACCAAAGCAAACAAACGTCTCAAGAAACCCAAACAAGCAAATGCCCCAAATGACCAAACTCGACTGCACCAAATCGATGGTTGCCTACCTACCATGGATCAAGTCGCCTGTAGTTCTCAAAATCCAATCTATCAATATGAAGCATTTGAACCAAGTCCAAACAATGATTAACCTTAATTCCCGAAACAACTTTCGTAAATTTATTCGCTGAGTTATTTTTGGTGTGAATCTTTTTCAACATTTAGCTCTTTTGTTTAAAATGTTACTACATTGGAGATTTCTCTACAATAAATAAAGTATGGCATTCTGGGAAAATTTCCAAAGACACGTTATACATTTGTTTATCAGTTATCAGTAAGAGCATCTGCAATAGTAGGGTGGGTGAATTCACCCAAATCCACCCCAAACGCAGTTCAAGGCTAAAATAAGGTGAATATTACTCATTGCAGTTTAGAACTGCAGGGCACAAAGGACGGCCGAGATATGTCCACGTGTTACAAATCTAACGTCTAAACATGCCTAACAGTTCAGAAATGTGGGGCATGAGAACCAATTAAATGATGTCACGTAACTATTTTGAATTAATTAATTTAGGGATTATATATGCCCCATAGTTTAGAACTGCGGGGAATGAGAGCCACTTAAGTCTTGACAAGTGTTATAATATAATTGGCAATTGATGCCGTGCAGTTCAGAATTGGTGAGGCATCAATAAAGTTAAAATCCACTCTGAGGGTGATGGATTTTTGGTAGACACGTCAGCAAATCAACCTAGTTGTTGTGGGTGGATTTGAGCCAAAACAAGGTAAATTCATGAATTTATCTTGCCATCTCAACCTTCACCTAGTTGTTGTAGATGCTCTAACCAGTCTAATTGACCTTCTCGTTGGAAGCTTTCAGAAGAAATATAATATCGAATACATTATCTGGTTTGTGACTGTCCAAGTATGGTCTCTCAGTTATCGTAATTCAATCCAGAAATGCTTAGGGTCCACCAGTCATGAGAAGGCTATCAATTATGCATAAACGATCATATTCAGTTCAGTGACAGCCATATACGTTAATAAATACCAATAAGCAATATTTTAAAAAATAAAAAGTATCTTAATTTTTATTGGTTGATGAAAATTTGTTTTTTTCTATTCCTTTTCTTATACATCGTCTCTGAACGCTCTCTTTATAATATGATATGCTAACTAGTTATAGCTTACTAGGACCGACAGGACGGTTTAGAACATCAACAGCAGGCTGGCTAAGTTGCGTCACGCAGGAATAAAATCAATAAAAAAATGACATGTAGCTAGGGGTAGAGAAATGGCATTTTTCAGGGTGGGGATAGATGTCAAAATTTTTATTTTTTATGATTTTTTTAAAATAAAAAAATTGTTGTGCGCCAATTGAATTGGCGCCAACATTTTTTAAATAAATAAATAAATATAATAATAAAAAACACTTCAATTGGCGCATGTATTCTTAATTAAATATTAAAAAAAAAAAACTATTTTTTAATAACAAAATATTTTTTAATAATTCATTACGCCTGCCCCACTGACAATCTTACTTGAACTGGCTCGCTTAAGATATCCATTGATTTTCTCAAAATTAGCACGATTTGAGCGATTACTATCCTAAAAAAGAGATTTTTAATAAATTTGGATCGCTAACATAGCGTTGGCGAG
Organism: Kingdonia uniflora; assembly: GCA_014058105.1. NCBI lineage: Eukaryota > Viridiplantae > Streptophyta > Magnoliopsida > Ranunculales > Circaeasteraceae > Kingdonia > Kingdonia uniflora. Next base: position 2,543,788 of record JACGCM010001281.1, read on the forward strand.
CCTGTTGCCCATGCTCTTACCTGTCTGAAATGAAGAAGTTGGCTTTAATAACAAGAGAGCAATATAAAGTACTTGAAACTATATTGGCTTTTTATTATCATCTTGTAGGCTTTCTGTGTTTGCTATCACTTGCGAAGGCAGAAGTTCTTAGACCAACAGAATAATTTGTTGAGTTGAATACAGATTTTAGAATGCCTATCGGATGACTTGATGAAATTGAATTGCAAGTGCTCCCAAAGATAGCCTGGAGCAGTTAGAGTTAATGTATGTGCAGTTGAAACGGTTATAGTTTAGGTATGTGTAGTTGGAACGGTTCAACGTTAGATATTGGACGAAACTAAACCCAATTTAACCATAAATTATAGGAATAAGGATTTAGTTCTGTCCAACTCTCACCTTCAAGCTCCCAATTTAAAGGAAAAGCCTCTGAAGTAGCAGGAGGGAACTCCACTGAAATGAAGAAGTATTGAGTTACACCTAATCCCCACTATCAAGCTCCAAAATTTTGGCATATGTTAGATATTACTGCATGGAGATGGTGAATGTATGATACCGAGGAAACTAAAAGCCTAAAACCTCTTTTACCAGAAATTACAAAAGTAATTAGTTAAGTTGTGTTTTCACCTTTGAGTCTGGATACGGATGACTTCGGATGACTAGTTCTTGCCAAAGCAGTTTGAAGGGCTAAATGTGAGATATTGGAGGAAATTGAATCCTATTCAATAATGAAGTGCAAAAAGGATCGAATTCCAACCAATCCTCACCTTCAATTCTTCAAGGATATGGTATAGAGTAGTCAAACTTGACTCTACCTCTGGCGTATATGCAATCGGAACGTTCAAATTTGAGATATTGAAGGAAACAATATATAGGATTTAGGTAGTTTAGGCAATTTTTACCTTCAAGACCTCAATTCAAAGGCAAAACTTCTGTTGTTACAGGAAGAGTTGAATATAAGATACGAGCACTAAGGCACGTGCTAACGCGCATGATGCACCGTTATTGATGTAAACTTTCAACGCGGAAGCTAAATCGAGAAGTTTTTTTACGTTAAAATCAACCTAAAACTAAATAAGGGCTAAACCTTAAACTTTATTCAATCACAAATAAGAAATAAACTTACACCACTCTCTCCTTATATAGGCCTCAACCATAATCCTCCTATAATGGCAAGTCTCTACCTCTCCAAATTAGAATATAATTAGACTTTAAAATAAAAGCATCTCCAATAGTTAAGCCCTTAATCTTAATAAGCTAAAATAAGAAAACCGTCAACGAGTAGACGACATGCACTAGGAGATGTTCACATCAGTTATGCTCAAAAATTATTTAGGCTTTAAGTGTATATAGTATTTGCAATTATTGAAGAATAACATTAAGTGTTGAAGATATATTTGAAGTTGGTTTTGGTTTTTAATTTTTTATCTAAACAAAATATAAATAATTGTATAATATTGGTTATATATTAATTTTTGCATGAGAAACATTATTATCAAATAAAAATTGTTGTAATATAGAATATGAAAGAAATATAATCAACATTTTGTCGAAAAAATATAGATTATCTGAAATTACAACTCATAATTAAATCATAAAATATTGAATAACATTAAAAATAATATTTAATTTGTGTCCTCATCTTCGCTTATGTTTTCTTCTTTATCATATTTTTCAACATTATTGTTGGATCCATCGCTTGAGGTATCATCATTGATATCTTCAACATCATCTTTGAAATTCAGAGAGTAATCTTGGAACAAATCCAGGGAGGTATACAGTCCTTGTAAAATAACTGAGGAATGACAACATAATCCCATTTTCAGGGGTTGACTGCACACGGATATTAACCGTCATCCCAGGAACAAGAAGATCAGTTGAGATACCCTTGTGATCCTTAATATGTAAAACAATACAAAAAATACAAGATTACCCAATAAGTCAAGGAACCGCTGAAAGAAATAAGAATATGAGAAGTATGGTATGATATCAAAAGAAACTAGTGAACTGTGTGACTTACCACACATTTAGACACTTCAACAGGATCAAAACTCACATGAACAATTTGACGAGTTTTATCAACAGTTCTAACAATTCCTTGCAAAAGTTATCCAATATATTCACCTTAACCTCGCTACTATCTGGAGAAAAAATAAATTTTTATACAATGATAGTTCATATTTAAAAGATAATACACACTAAAAGAAAAGGTAAAAATATAATGAAAAAGAACTTTGTAGGTTAGATGACGGCTATTACCTTTTTCAATTCAAAAACCAGTGAAAGAAGATGATCCAAAATGAAGAATATAACCATGGTCTTCGATACTTTTTACATATGCTGTCAATCCTGTTAATCACATCATATGTATATAGCCAGAGAACTCAAGCACCATATATAGTTGGCAGACCATAAACATTATACTTTTAAACAGAAACCATAAAGCAAAGTAATACTAGCACCATTTGACGGTCATGACAGAAATTGTCATTGAATAACAATTTTGTTTTAAGTTGTCATCATCCATATAACTTACACAAAATATTTTATAGGTGATATATCTTCCAGCTTAGTAGCAATACAAAATGCAAGGACATACCATGTTTTGACAAATAAATTCGTTCCTAATATAATATTTACGCAAATATTTGAGATATGTAGTATCTGGATGAAAATCATATCAATGGTGTACGCACAAGTAATTGTTTTTACAAGAAACGCTAATGAAGGAAATACCTCATTATATATTTATTCTCATCACGACATTTTACATACAAGGATCTAGGATTCCTCCCTTTTTATGACTTTTAAGTTGATAACATTTGTCTAGTGATGACATTAATTTATTTGCTAAATTTTCTAAAGAAGCAATCCCTCCAATATCATATGAATACTACATGCGTTACCAAGGAAAAATAAAAATAAAAACTACAATAAAATAATATTATTGGTTCTAGGTCCAAAAATCGCCCATTTAGATATTAATTTAACAATATAGTCCAATAGATTAGACATTATTTAAGTTCGAGAGTACATAGCATTCCTTCTTGAATTGCATAAAATGTTATCCCTAACAAAGACAGATGCAGAGATACCCGCAAGCAACAAGCTGACCAACTTGGTGTGTAAGAAACATAAACTAAGTTTAATCTAGCCTGAGCATACGAATATGTAGATACCCGCAAACAACAAGCTGACCAACTTGGTGTGTAAGAAACATAAACTAAGTTTAATCCAGCCTGAGCGTACGAATATGTAGATACCCGCAAGCAACAAGCTGACCAACTTGGTGTGTAAGAAACATAGACTAAGTTTAATCCAGCCTGAGCATACGAATATGTGATTCGGTAAAAACTAAAAGCTGCATGTATATAGGTTTAGATATGGGCCTGCCTCGTACTATAAAAAAGATTAAAGATTAAGGATTAAGGATTAAGGATTAAGGATTAAGGATTTAGATAAGGGCCTGCCGGCGGGAAGGAAAGATTAAAGATTCTGTTTCTAGGCATTATAGAGAAATTAACAGTTCTTAGAACAAATTTCCAGTGATATCAAGCAAAATAATCTGTCAGAAAGAAACTCAAACGTAATTAATGATTTTGGATCAAAGTCTGAAGTGTAATACACGCTTATAGAAAAAAAGTATACATACAAAAAAAAATATTTATATGTACATGTACAAATACAGATTACATTTGCCAGGATACAGTATCTTTAAATGAAAACAGCTTCATGAATCAAATGATAAATATATCATACATTCATCTCCTAGTCCTAGGGCATTACCATATTAGCTATTTTACATTCTTTCAATTGCAAAACATGTATGATTTTGTGGGAATTAGTGTCTCTGTTAGAGAACATGTAACTTACGTAGCTTGCCTTGGTCAACCTCCTGTATCTTCCTTTTTCTTTACCTAGTGTAAGAGAATGCTGCTAGATGTTTTCTCAGAAGAGTGCAAAAGAAGTGTTGCCCTAGTGGCCCTAAACGTGGCATGACACGAAAGAAAGAATGAATCAGAGCATTTTGAGAGATGCAATCCTCTTATCAAATGTTCCACCATTTTTGAGCTTCCATTATTTTGACAAGCTCGTTTTCCATAGATGCAAAGTTTTCTACCCCATTTTGCAGCTCCAGTATTTCTGCTGATCCTCTGTATAACAACAGGAGTAGAAGGTTGGTGTTTGCAATCGTAAGATTCGTAACAAGTGGCAAGTTTTAGATATTAGGGTGCAACAAATATGTAAACGACGTGTGCAGGAAATTGAGAATTTGTATACTTTTGGGACCATGCTCTTGTATATATATAAGGCTTATAGATAGAGTTTCAAACTAATACGTTCCTTTTGAAGGATTGATAACTTTATTCACAACGGCGAATGGAGTATATCTATTACTTGTTAAAATGTGCTTCCTATAGTTTTTCTTGGCGTTGAACAAGCTTGTCTCTTGCCTGGGAGGGTACTGCAGACGCGTCCTGGAAATAGTTGATCTGTTAGGAAAAAACAATTCTTAATTATAGAGAAGTTATAGTAAAACTAGTTATGTGAATATAGCCCAGCTTTTCGATATTTAGTCATGATTTCTTCGGGCGTTCTTAATCTTTGGCTTTGTATCAGCAGTTGCACCTTGGAACAACTTTTCTCTCTCGGTTTCTTTATCTGAGGTGCAAAGTGACAATGTTACTATTTTAGGGATTTTGTTTTTGTTTTTTTGAGCTACTATTCCTGGAGATGAAATGTACTATTACATAGTAGACTGACATTAATGAAGTACCTTTCTTATCAGTTTTGCCTTTATGTGTTGAAATAGCAGTGACATGTATGGGCTCATCTATTTGAATGTCATTTATATTGAAAGAAACAATGGTGAGAGAAGGACAAACAAGTGTATGTGTGTGAAAGTGCGTGAGAGAGAGAGAGAGAGATTAAACCTATTATAAGGTGAACAACTCCTTGGTCATCTGCAACCGTCCCAGATGAATCTGAGAATGGAACCTTTGAAAATATTTTCTCTAAATGCGGTACAGAATTAGGCTTGGTAACACTTTCTGTAAGCTCAGTCCTATGTGTCGCTTTATCGACTTTAAATCCCTTGATAGTTATACCTAGAATTCCAGGGCCAGTTTTCTGTACCAACAATAGTGAACCATAGAGGCAGTACTATAAATTTCGATTGATCTGCAAAATAATGTAGGAAGAAACCTATTTTTTCTTTTGATTTGAAGAGAAACTAATGGCGGCATCAATAGCAGCTGCAAGCATTTTATCATGTAGACACGACAAAGATTTTGGAATCCTACGTGAACAAATATAGTTCTTCTAGATTATGTGTTACAATGGAATCAAGTCAGAACAGGATGTATATACAACATAGAGGAAAGATACCTGAACTCATTCTCACAGGCCAAAAGAGAGGTGAAAGCCAATTCGCACCCATTTACCTATAAAATTCTTCATTGGAATACACACTTTAATCATAGCCTGTGAACTTTTATCAATTTACGTAATCAAAAATCAATAAGGTTGTGTCATTCCCCACTTCATAAAGTACACTCCTAGTTTTGAATAAAGACTTTATCTTATCAATGAAAGTATTAAGAGATGGTACAACTCTGAAAGGGGTAGAAGAAAAAAAAAATGATTCGAAAAGTAAGACTTCAAAAGACAGGACCAAAGATGAGATTTCAAATAAATCAAGATATGCATCGGCAATTGATAACAAAAATTAAAAATAAGAAAAATAATTAACTGTTTCAGATAAGAAAGCATGCAAGATATTTACCAAAGTAGTCAGCATATAATTAGTACAACTTGCCGTTCCTTTGCATGTTAGCCTTAAAGCTCCACCTCACAATTGACATTAAAGAGCTTTCTCCCACGACTTCCAGATCCGGTAATGATATGCTCAAAGACGACACCGACAACCACCATTCATTACAAGAAGGCTAGTTTGGCTTAATGATCTTTCACAGTCAGGAAAAATCAAACTCAATAGGAAAGAACTAAAACTGCATCTTTTTCCGGGAAAGAATTAAATTTCACCCTGTAAGTATATCATTTTAGATGTTTTTACACAAAATCAAGCAATAAAAGAATTGTGAAACTTAGCTTTACCTTATTTCAATTATTCTAGTTATCTTCAAAATAAAAAGAGAGTTAGATAATGTACTTGTAGAATAGATTTTAAAGAGAATAAGCGTATTGAATCCTCACAACAAAGTAACATAAGAGATCCCAGTGATCGGTTTCCAAAAGTCGTGGTTTCACTGGAGGTGTGAACTTCAACTTCTTGTGACTCAACTCCAGTCGAGGTACTGATTTCTCCTAGATTTTTAGGGTAGCACTACCCTGAGTAAGCATCTCTTGCTCATTCTCAATAAATAGCTCAGAGACCGTATTGTTGCACTCTGGTATTTAAGAAATACCTCATAAAGGTATACATCATATTAATTAAAGGAGTATCAAAATTAAAGAAAATGGATCATTTCGGGGCATAACTTTATGCTTCAAGGAAGAGTTTAAGAAGAGACAAGAACAACCCCCTTTTAAGATAAGGATTCATTTGTAAGTTAAAAACTTTAACCACGGCTTGTTTTTTCATCAGCGGTTAGTTTTTTTGAGATACCACCCTGCATAGAGGGATACTACATATTAATTGCTAGTGTACAAGATATCTCATGTTTTTTCATTAGTCACGATGGATGGAGGGAAGGGGATCATCTTTTACTTTATACATGCAGTGAGGGAACATGTAGAACAAACCTAAAAATTCAGGAGTAATCTTCAAAACTCTTTTATAGAAAGTAAACGAACTACTATAAAGGAAGTTATCTTGGAGATCCTTATTCATGTAATTGCAGGGGGCTTCAGAAAATAGACCTGAAATACTGAAAATGTATCAATATACTATAATACTGAGGCAACGATTTATTGAATGTGAAAATCATACCCCTTTATACTGGCTCCATGGTGGCTTTGATGTAGCCATCACAAGTATTGTACATCCTAGACATCAAATATCCACTGCAAGGCTGTAGCCAGTGGAGTTCATTATAACCTGGGTACAAGAAAATAAAATATCAGCCAAACACATAAGGTTGAAGAAGAAAATATAGAAATATTGAGTCCCAAATATCTCAGGAGCCATCCAATAAGGACTTCCTTTGAAAGAAAGCATTGTACAATGAGAAATAATCTGGTTAACAGAGACAGACATCAGTAAGTATAAGCATGGTAAAGAGAATTTTTTTTTGATAATGCTCAGTTAACTGTTTCCTCAGATATACCATTAAAGTTTTTATTTCAATTCTGTTATTTATATGAAACATATGAAATTAATATCTCCAGAGCAGTTTTTATGCTTTGACGGGAGTCTTTAATACTACCAGAGCTGCTTTTTATGGAAAGACCAAAAAACACACCCTTCTTCAAATTAGAGTTTTTTCATAAGTTGAAAATTCAATGCCACAATTTGAATTTATGCAAGTTTTTTTTTTAAATTACATATTATTTATTTACAACTTTAAACTGCACTGGGTTCATCCGCCATGATTTATCTTGATTTAAAATGGAGTGTGCGGCTTGCAGAGGTACCGTGGCGAACCCCGAGAGACTAGTTACGAGAATAGTGAAAAATGATGAAACCGACGAACTTCTTGATTCCAAAAAAAAGAAGAAAAGAAAAAAGAAAAAAGCAGCTCCAACAATATAAATTTAGTATAAAAACATGTACATATGTAATGATCAACAATATATACACTCAGGAGATTAACAACTTCTTTCCTCTCTATATATCTACTTTTATAGATTATTCTAGTTTTGCAAGGAAATGCTTGTGTAGAGTAGTCAGAGACACATACGTGTTTAGCCATGCCAAAGTTCACAACCTTGATTTCACATTTAGGACTGACGAGTATGTTTGGCCCTTTAATATCCATGGCAAGAGAAACTCGTTAATCATCTAGAGTTTTTCAACCAGGGTAGGTGCTAGAAGGACTACTGAATAAGACATTGTTGTCAGTACCTCTGAACTGTATTCCTTCCATGTAAGTAGGGCAAGGCCCAAAAGGATTTGCCTGGTGTAATTTTGTAAACCAGGTTCGCTGAAAGGGCCATATTCTTGGAGTAATTTGTAAATGGAACCTCCTGAGACGTACTTCAAATAAACTGTGAGTGTTTCTTCCCCCTGACAATCATTCCGAGTAAATAGTTTAGGTTTGGGCTCTTTACAGTAATCCCATGATTAATCGTATAAAGTACACGCTAATCAACCAACTATAGAGAAAATTTAAGCCATAGTTCAATTTAAATTTATATCAATTCACTCCTGTAGTATCGGACAATGTTTGGATGTGAAAGCTGACCAAGCAACGTTATCTCCTGGGTAAAATTAAATAACCAACATTTCAAGAGATTGCTCAATAAATGTTTACATAACATACAAACTTACAAGAAACGAAGGACTGACCTGATTAAGTTGTCTGAGACATTCTTTTGAGGTCTGATCATCAGTAATGACTGACTTCTTTTATTGCACACATATGACTACCTTCACTATTAAAGAAGTAAAAATATAACAAGAAAATCCTCATCCTGTATAGCTTATTACACTTTCAAACTTCCTTAATAATTATAATAAAGAAAACAATTGTAAACCCTAAACGAAATTTATGAATACCCAACATTCAACCCTTTACTATTTGTATCTTCTGATCACTGATTGAAAGTAAAACAAAAATTAAATGAAAGGATTAAATGAAAGGGAAGGAGATACCATTTAACTTGAATTTGATTGTTGCAGAAATCGAAGATCAATTCATAGTGTAAACCATAGAGAGAGATGTTACTTACTAGAGTAAAATTAGGAAGATTTGATTAAGATTTAAAGCCTAACGTTGATCTAAATAGAGATTTAGAGTGAGAAAGTACACCAATTGAGTAAGTTTGCAGTCACATAAAGCAAATGTAGGGTATGTTTGATATTCAATTTTAAGATTGAAGCAATTGAAATTTGTATCAAAACGAACACCTTACAAGGATTGATTTCAAAAGATTGAGTGGAGGGATTCGGACTCAGGGGATGCAGTAGTGATGATGAACAAAATCGAAGTTTGTATTTGGCACTTTACCTAAAATTTTAAAACAAATGTTTGTTGACTAAAAATTTAATATGGCAGTTTAGAGGTGTGAAGGAAGTCTAAAATTTCTTGTGGGATCCGACCGCTGTTACTTAATTTTAAAGCCTAGGAGAGATCCGAGCGGCTTAAATAATCCTCGACTCACGAGAGATGGATAATCAACGGCTGAGATGGAGAAATGGTTGATGACTTATTCCCTTAGGTGTATAGATTGGAAAAAACTGAATTCTACTCCTCCATTATGAAAGTACAAAAGGATTCAATTTCATCTAATTCTCTCCTTCAAAATTATCACAAATTAAGGTGACTCAATCTTTTGCATATAAGGTTAGTCAGCTGAGGTTCTCGCAGAAGTATTTGGTAGAGTTGAAAGAGAGATAGTGGGAGGAAATTGAATCCTATTTCGCAATAATGTGCAACGAATTTCAATTACATAATCCAACTCTCACCTTCAAGCTCCCTCTGAAATATCACATTCTTTCGCATATTTAAAGATTGGAATAATTGAATATAAGATATTGGAGGAAACTAAACCCTATTCTGCCATAGAGGATGGAAGGATTTAGTTCCATCCAATTCTCACTTACAAGACCCCAACAAGATGACATATTTTTTGCCAATATATGTAGTTGGGATGAAGGAAAGGACATGTACAGTATAGAATTAGATATTTAGCTCAACCATTGAAGATGAGACATTGGAGGAAACCAAACCTTCATTAACCCAAAAAAGGAAGACTAAAAGAGGTTTGGTTTCATCCAACTCAGACATTCAACATCCAACATGAGAGAAAAACTAGATTAGATAAGAAGAAATGGTTATCTATTTATAAAATATCTTTACAAAAAAATAAAAAATGCTGACAATGTGAGAATATCTGTTGTATTTTTCATGCAAAACTTGTGAACTAGGAGGGTACACAACTAGACCGGGCCTGTAATTCCATAGTATTGTAACTCGCTTGACTTATATAACTAGAAAGTAAATAAACTTTTTATCTAAAAAGTTAAAAAATGCACTTTTATATACTTGCTTAACCAAATATATAAAGGAACCAAAAAATTCCCAAATAATTGCCCACTGTTGCCTAAATGACTCAAGTACATCTTTGAAAAAAAAATGAAAAAAAACGCTCACGCTATGCCTAAAATACTTATCTAGCGCGCCTGCAAGGCTGCAATGCTAGTCTGACAGCCTAGCTGATGATGATAGTTGCAACATGTAAAATAGTCAAAATGAATAAAATACTGCTACAGTATAAACGATTGGCAAACTTTATAATAATTTTTAATAGTATAAATCTACTACGTCACAACAGATGATAAAGTGTTTAATCATAGTTAATGGTTGAATGACCACACTCAACCAAGTCAAGTACTGGTGGCAAATTCGTACAATAGCGGGAACTTACCCCCCAAAAATAATGATAAAAGCTTTTACATTAGCTTCATCATGGTACCAACCTTCCTCATTGTATCTTCTACAAAACTACCTTCCATTTGTCTCTGCAAAACCACTGATCTAAGAACACACTAACTGTTAGGAATCACGGTAGCAAATCCCAATCCCTTGCCCAGAACAATAAATGAAAACGCCAATTAAGAAATTAAACGTAAACAAGAGCACAATGATTTTTCCCAGAGAAGGGAAATAGAAAACCCTTACGGATAAAAAATCACTCCCCGGCAATAATCCACTATGATCAAACAAGTTACAACGATCTTTCCAAGCTTCTCAAGCTTTAATAGAGTCTCTTAAATTCTAGGTCTCTCTAGAATTAAACTCACCAAAATAGGATAACAAAATAACCTAAGATTCCCTTATAAACATGGGAAGTCATTACATAAAGATGGACTCAAAGAACGGATCATGAGACACACCAAAGCCTCCAGAACAAACTTCTAAAACTGACTTAATGAAGTCTGGTCGAACAGACTCTAAGTCTATTTGAACAAAGTGGGTTCTGAGGTGTTTTGTTCGAGCAGACAAGGAGTCTATTCGAATTGACAAAATCTTATTCGAACGACTTGCCTTTTGTTCGAATAAACATAAAAGTCTATTCGAACAATCTTGCTCCTGTCTCTTCTGTTCGAACAGACAAATAGTCTATTCGAACAGAACATTGAAAAAACCTTTTTCCAAACCGTCTTCAATCCTCGCTCGTCCTACAAGCTCCGATGAACTTCCTCTAACAAGATTTGAGTTCATACCCTAACAATCTTCCACTTGAAATCAAATCTACTGTAACCCATCTCCAGATCTCCAACTTGCTCGCGCTACCCGGACCTTCAATTATGAAGACCCACTTACTTAATTTCACAATCTTCATCAAATCTCCCCCTTAAAATTTGAAATGTGATGTTTCCGTAACTCTACCTATCTTCAAAGTAACTGCATTTGTAACTGTGTTAAACTAAACTCTTCACGCCAAAAGTTATCGTACCACACAAACTTTCAAAGCCATAATGTACTTATAGTTTTGTAATCAATGATGTAATTAACCATTGTCATCTCGATACCTAAGAGGCTTCAGTATAACACCATGAAACTATAGTCTTTTCCTTGTCACTAACGTACTTTATCATCACAAGTAAACATAACCCTGCAAGCTGAACAAGAAACACTCCATAACTATGAGCTACAACCGAGTCTTCTTCGAATACATAATATTCATTATCAACGTCCCACAGCTCCCACTTCATGGGAAAACTCTGGTCTCATGTAAACAATGACATACATTGGCAAGCAAATCAACAATGAGTTTAGGCATACCTCGATCTATACTCATATCGCATTCCATAGCCAAACAAATACGTGTCTCAAGCCCGAAGTAATGACAAATGGTGTACTACCAAATAACACTCCAACCAGTCTCAATATACTATGTCAATAACAACTTCTGTTTCACATTTTTCCTGTTGTACTATACCATATGCCAAGGATTAGCCAATCCATCGGTCCAACCCTTTATTGAGATAACTGTTCCCATGACTCTTCAATCTCTCCCATGCTAGAACTTGTATACACAACTAGCATATCATCCATACACTAAGAATGGATAATCCATGAGTTCTCAAAACTCATAACATCAACAATAGTCTCTGTTGTATTAAAAAAAACCTACCAATGATATAAATATATCCAACACCGGGCCCCATCATTTCGGTGTATATCTTGAACATGCATATGAAGCTTTCATGTATGAGCCTCCATAATACAACTTCACCCAGTAATTATGTATCCATGTAGCTGACTTACATAACCATCTTCAATAAGATATAAACTATTTTTTATTCTGTATCAAGAATTACTCAATCCAAAAATAAAAGCCACCACAATATAACTAGCTTCACAACCGGCGAACCAAAACATCTTGACATAAATACCTATTTCTTCTTGAAAGCACTTTGTCACAAGTTTCACCTTGAACTGCTTGAACAAATTTGTTCTCGTTTATCTTGTAAACCAACTTACGAAGTAAAGAGTTTTACCATCGATAATAGGATTACATCTTATACCCGATATGACGATTAAGATCCGATCTTATCATCATCCATGACAAGCTCCCACTTGCCCATGACTCCACCTTGTAAAGCTACCTTTTAGTCATCACCAGTACTGGCTAGCCACAAACAATGTCGGAAGTAATGATAATGGGCTGCAGGTCTCGAAACCTTAGTTCTTCTTTTCATTACAATCGGAGGAGTATACGGTTCTCACTGGACCTTTTCAACCAATGGTTCCAGCACTATCTCTGCAGAGATTTTTACACACTCACATGACCATGATAAATCCACTTTTTCGGTCCACTTATCCATGTCTTTGCAGAATACATCATCATTGGATATCACATCAATAAGTTGGATAATTTTCCGAATCTTCGCATTATAAGATCAGTCACCAAAATCATCACAAACATATCCAATGAGCATGCACAAACTAGACATATAATCTAGTAATGATATACTACTAGAATAGACTAAAGAAGTATAAATGATTACCTCTTTTTTCATCCAAGTGATCTCTTTTGATAGTCCAAGATCTAATGCATACTAAAACTCTATATTAACCGCTGAAACTACCGAATCTGCCCAAAATTGCTTTGACAACTCGATAAAACATTTCATACTTCGCGCCCTTTCAGTAATCTCATGGACCACACTTTTAGCTATACCAAACTTTCGTGGTATTATTGGAATCTTCTCACACCTTTCAATCCTAATAGATGATTTATCTATAATAAACTCATCACAGTAAAATTGATCACCATCACCATTAGACCCAAGACGCTTCAACATTGAACCCGTCTCAATCTCAACCCAAGCTTTCCATCTAGCGAAGACATCAAACCAATCTGTTTCATTATTTAAGAAATGTATACCAAGCTCTCGTGTGGAATTACCAATTAAAACAACAAAACCGTGAAATCCCCCGTTGGAACTAACTCTAGTCAGTTCCCATACATCATCGTATAAGTTGTTCGATCCCATATTCTATTTTTTTTCTCTTTCTAGGAAACCCAACTTTCTTTTACTTCACCAAGACAACGCCTTTATAAAAGAATAAGTCTATCGATTTTAACTTGTCAAGTATTATCCTCGAGAACAATGTTTTCATCTAAATGCTTACGTGACCAAGTTTTGCATGTCATGCTCTAGAGTTCACCATCGAAGTAACAATATCAATAATCTCATCATTAACGTTACATGTTCTTAAGAATGCATCTTGTCTTTTGTCTCAAGCAAAAATAGTAGCATCCTTCATGATCTCAAAAGCATCATCGCCGAAGGTAGCCAAAAGACCCAATTTTGATAGTTGGCTTGAAAACATATTTCTGGCCGTACTAGACACATATTACATTGTGTCCGGACTTAAAGAATTATCATTTGTTAATGCAATCCAAACATCTCCATTATCTACTATGTGATAGCACTCATCATAGCTAGACAATTTACTTTTACCCGACGTAATTTCCAATGAAGCAACAAAGTCTAACCTTGACTTTTTACAAACACCATAAGACAACCAACATAACTTCTCCCGTGTACCACGAATCACATTACATGGTTTATCTCGAATATCACAAGTCATATCACACAAGTCATTAGAAACAAGATTGGAGGCACTATCAGAATTTTTACCTTCCCCAGAGAAAGTCATCAAACGTCTCTTTACAGATCTTTTCTTCTTCGTTGATTTACAATCTTCCTTCTTATGACTAACTTTACTGCAATTCCATCAAATATCTTGTTGATTGTAATTCTATGTCTTTATGCGCCTTTTGCTTCCATTCTCAATATGTGAAACTCTCTTTCCTCTAACTTCAACATCCGAGTAATTACCCTATGTTAACAACAAAGATCCAAGAGGTATTACGCGAGAATCATCACCAAAGACTTTAACCACGTCGCTGAAAGTAACCCACTTACGAGAATTTGAAACACTCGGAACACACTTCTGAGAATTTAAATCACTCGAAGTTGATTTAAATATCTTTGATAGCTTGTCCATCATCTTTAACACGGTACTCACTTTAGGCAATTTAGAAGAAATAGAACTTGAGAGTGTTGAACGAACTTTACCAAGAACATCTTAATCTAAAAGCCCCCACTCCAAACAATCCATATCGGCCGGCTTCGTCGAAATCCCTTCTAGAAGAAAATCACAATCATCCGCATATATAAAAAAAATTCTACTTACATCTTCCAAATCCCAAAGTTTAATCCATTAAATTCATCGATTTTTAATTTCTCCATATCGGCTATCGTTCTAATCACACAAGCCCTAACCTTGCTCTGACACCAGTTATTAAGAATCAGAGTAGCTAATCCCAATCTCTCACCAAGAACGATAAACAAAAATGTCAATTAAGAAATTAAACGTAAACAAGAACACAATGATTTTACCCGGAGGAGGGAAGTGGAAAACCCACTATGCGAATTTAAGAGATTTTTGACGGAAATTACGACTGACTTTTTAAGTCACATATTTGGAACGGCCAAAAAGTGTCAAAATAGGGTCGTTTTTTGTATATAGACCCAGAGCTTGGTCTCCTTGTTTTAACAGCCATTTTCCCTCTCTCATCAACTATTTGGGTTTTCTATCCCGCCCATTTACCCATCGAATATCACCTAATTTCCCTCTAATTTTTGAAGATCATGATTTCCCCTGATTTTTTACCAATCAACTTTCAAAAGGAACAAAGCCCTCTCTATAATTTGTTACCCTCCGCAATCGTTAGGTTTTTGAACTTGAGGAGCCGCCAACCCATTGAGAAATTTGAGTAAGTCTCTGAACCAATTAATCTAAAATTGGTTTGATTTGAGTTTTGATTAATAGGTTTTCTATAATCTGAAATTACAGCAAAAGATTTGAGTTTTGATTAATAGGTTTTTGATTTTCTATTTTTGATTCGTAGGCTTGTGAAATTATCGACGGTCTGAAATTGCAGTAAAAGATTTCAGGTCTGAAATTGGTATGTTGCAATTAACAATTATATACTTGATGTTTAAAGTAATTACTTAATGATTAACAATTACTTAATGAAATTGGTATGCTTGTTAAATAAATCATTAACAATTATATACAAAAATTTAAAGTAATTACTGTATGATAATTGTTTGCTGCAAATATTACTTGATTTTTCTCTCTCTTTCTCTGTATATAATTGTTTGTTGTATTGTATGCTGTTATTTCGAAATAGTTTGCTCACTGCGCAGCTTTGCAAAATAGTCTGCTAGGTTGTTAGCTTCCATGAAAATGCGATTAAGAGCACATTGTTAATAACAACAAAGTTCTTTAATAATCTTCCAAATGCCAGCATATTTTGCAGATAAATTGCCTTTCTTGTGATACTAGTTTGTTAGAACTTTTGAGTCACACTTAACCACTAAAGGCAGGAAGTTATACTCCTTGCATAATTTGAGTCCATGCAGTAAGCCATATAGTTCAGCATTTGTGCTTCTCCAAGGTCCTAGAGTAAAAGAGTAGGCCAGTAGCATATCTCCATTAGAGTTTTTGATTACACCACTTACTCCACTCATACCATTGCTGAGAGAAGATCCATCTGTGGTAAGCTTGTAGACCCCATAGTTTGGTTTTCTCCATGCAATGTCCCTGACTAACCTTTTTTTTTATTTATAAATCCAATAGCGCTTTAAAATTTAGTCTGGAAATTATAAAGTTTACAGCCATTGTATATTACATAATTTCATCTCATACAGACTAGTATCTCCCGGGCTGCTTAGGGAGAATATTTCATTTACTTCAGATTCTCACATAGAGACTGATAAGCTGTGCTGCAACGCTTGAAATTCTCTTCCGCTGTTACCTTTGCAGATCTTTGATGATGGTTTGGGTGCCATTTCAAGGCACAGGTTCGATACGCATTTTTGATATTTTCAAGTTTGAGAGGACCATAGGTGCTCAATCCAAGGATTCTTCGTTCCGAAGAAAAATCCAGCTCGGTATTTTTGTCGTACTCATCTTAGGTTTCATAATCATCTTTTTCCCAATGAAAAACTACTGTAGTGTATCTGAATTCTGGATCGGCGTTCCTCGTCTGAACCCAGTCATCGAAATATTCTGTATAAAAAAAGGAATGATCCGCAGCAAGGATTTCTCTCATTGTTTCTCTTACGTCTTTTGCGACTCTATGCATGGGTTTGTAGCATCCATTTTCTTCTCTTGCATATGGTTTACTGGGATCATCATAAGCTCTCCAACTAGAATCGAAATGGGGTTTCCTTGAACGATATGAAACATGAGTTGAATGAAAGGAGGCAACTCTGAGATACAAAGAGGTTGCGTTGGTTATCTTCTTCCATGATGAAGCTTTTGCTTTAATGGAGCTAAACATGATTTAAACCCTAGGTTATGACGACTCAGATTTGATCCTTAGGAAACCCCGGCCCTGACTAACCTTGTTTTGATTAACTTTGCTTTAATTTTGAGTACCTGCAGAAATACAAAATTAGTAAAAGAGGCAGATTTTGTCACCTTCAGCTTTACATTTGATGTCTTTGATCTATTTCATGACTTTCTTAGTCACCTACTCATGTAGTATAAGAGTTTAATCATATTTCTTTTTGCATCTGGCTCTCCAAATTTCCCATGTGATGATACTTGGAAGTAACCCCCTGATGATTCCCGTGTGAGATTTATAGTCTGCAGTGAGTAATCATGTTTCTTGAGTAGCCCAAAAGGAACCAGCGCTGTTGAAATCCACCATACAAACAACACTAAAATGCTTCCAGACTTGCTATACAATATCACTGTGAACAAACAGATGATCTGAACTTTCTGTTTCTGGGGAAGGGCAGCAGTGACATTTAGAAGCCATGGGAACATAGGTTTTTATATTTTTATATACTGTCCACTGGTAAAATGTTCTTCTATTGCCTCCAAGTAAATATCTGAATCCTTGTTGGTTAGGTTCAATGTTGAGCAACACTTATAGTTCTCTTGAAACTTTATCCTGTGCCATTTGATCATTACGTCAATTCTGAGAAAGGGAGTGCATTGGATAGTTTTTTATGCTAGTAATACTCGACTGTCAATCGTTGGATAGTATTGGGTAAAGTACGGGTTAATCCATATCATATGTTTGTTTATGTAGTTTTTATAACCTTTGAAATCATCGTGGGCTGCAGATTAGCTTGGGGTTTGTGATAATAATGTCTTCGACTCATCCGGGTAAAGAATGGATAGATGAAAATAGGAAATCGAAGGGGTATAGCGATGGTGTTAATTTATTTATTCAATTTGCGAAGGACAATTACGGAGACCCCTCATTTGTCCTTGTAAAGAATGTCGCAATGTGAATGGGCTTAAATCACTTAAAAACATATGATACCATTTATTTCTTAATGCCATAGACCAGTCATACGCGACTTGGTGTTTCCATGGAGAGGTCAACGATGAGATCGACAATACCGACATTGAGGATCTTCGCGTTTCTTCAAGTATTCCACTCAATGATACCGGGCAGACAAGAATGTTTGATTTAGTGAATGATGCATTAGGTCGTGCACCACTCGAAGGGTTGAACGATTACACCGATAATGTTAGATCCAATAGCGAAGTTCCTGAAGAAGACACGACGTACAAGAACCTGAGGGAAGATGCTTCAAGATTAATATATCCCATGTGTTCACCACAAGATACAAAGTTATCAGTGACAATTGAGCTGATGAGTTTGAAGACAGATGGTCAATGGTCTGATAGTAGTTTCACATTGCTGCTCGGTTTGCTTAAAAGGATTCTTCCTAAAGGTAACACTTTGCCGGAGAGTGTATGCTGCAAAGAAGATCATTACATCGTTGGGTATGGATTACGAAAGCATTCATGCATGCCTCAATAATTGCATATTATATTGGAAAGAACATGAGACTCATGATAAATGTCCTAAATGCAACGAAAGTAGATGGCAATCTGATTACCTTGCAAGGAAAAAGTCAAGAAAGATACCCAGAAAGGTACTCAGGTACTTCCCTTTAGCGCCAAGATTGAAAAGACTTCATAGCATTCCCTGGATTGCAGAAAACATGACATGGCATCATAAGGGAACCTCTAAAGATGGCGTAATACGTCATCCTGCAGATGCTTCACATTGAAAAGGAGTAGATATTGGGTACCCCGATTTTGCAAATGAATCACGAAATATTCGTTTTGGGCTTGCTACAGGTGGGTTCAATCCATTTGGGAATAAGAGTAATTCATATAGTTGTTGGCCTGTAATGGTCGTCCCCTATAATCTTCCGCAGTCTTTATGCATGCGAAAGGAGTTCACAATGCTTACACTACTTATTCCATGAAAGAGCGGTCCGGGAAAAGATATTGACGTATACTTGCAGCCATTGATCTCTGAGCTAAAAGATTTATGGTATAACGGTATATTAACATATGACTCATTTAGTAAGACCATGTTTACATTGAAAGCAATCTTATTATGGACTATCCATGATTTTCCTGCCTATAGTCATGTATCGGGTTGCACAACTGGAGGAATATATGCTTGCCCCGTTTGCGGCAAAGGCATATATGCTCAATGAGGTTACAACATGGAATGAAGCATGTGTACATGGGAACCAGAAGATTCTTACCAAAAAATCATCCTTTTAGGAAGCAAAAATTGCAATTTAATGGTTCTAAGGAACATGATAGTGCGCCAAAACGCTTAAGTGGCTCTGAAGTATTGAGTAGGGTAAAAAATTTACAGACTGAATGAGGGAAAACACGAGGAATAAAGAGAAAAAGAGATGCAAATAATTATGATGGCCCAATTCCTTGGTCAAAGAGATCAATCTTATTCGACTTGCCATACTAGGAGGTAATTATTATTTGTATCAATTGAAATTTATTTTATTCACTTACAATTAATTACATCTAATATTTGTATGTTTTAAATATAATAGTTTCTGTTGGTTCCTCACAACCTAGGCATCATGCACGTTGAAAGTAATTTCGCTAGTAATATCATTGCGGCGATAATAAACACAAAGGAAAAGACGAAAGATAATCTTAAAGCTCGTTTGGACCTGAAAGAGTTAAAAATAAGAAAAAAGTTATGGCCTCAAGAAAATGGGACAAAGTTGTTTTTGCCAAAGGCTCCTTTCACTTTAGATCGAGCTGAGAAGGAGTCCTTTTGTCATATCTTGCATGAGTTAAAGGTTCCAATTGGCTACAGCTCCAACTGGAAACATAATGTAAACATGGAAGAGTTGCAGTAAAAAGGACTGAAGTCTCACGACTATCACATTCTGATACAACATCTTTTACCAGTACTTTTAATGCACGCTTTCAAAAAAGAGAAGCCATTACTTATTGCATTGCGACAAGTCCCCTTATTCTTTAGCGTCATTTGTTCTAAGACTATTCAGCGAGACGAGCTTAAGGTTATGGGTGATCGTCTAGTAGAAGCTTTATGTGTGTTTGAGAAATATTTCCCGCCTTCGTTTTTTGTTTCCATGGTTCACCTTGTTCTCCATTTGGCTGAGGAAGCAGCAAAATGTGGACCTGCTCGATATCGTTGGATGTATAACTTTGAGAGGTATGCATTATATTTGAACATAAACTTACTTTTAATAGATTTATCTATGTAGTTTATTTTCTTAATATTTTTTTAAAGGAAAATGAGAACATACAAAGAGTCAGTGAGAAGTCCAAGACATGTGGAAGCGTGTATTGCGAATAGCTATATTTTAGATGAAGCTATATTATATTGCATAGAGTACATACCTAATAGTAGGCGGGGAAGTTATAAACAAGGAAAACCATTGTTTATGGATGATGATGCTGACGATGAGCAACCTAGGGATAAAAAGGGCAAAAATATAACTTTTGAGAATCTCAAATTTAAACAAGTTCGTAAATGGGTTTTGAGTTGCTTTGATGGAGTTGAGGAATGGGAGGAGTAAGTATATTTTCCTATTTTTATTTGAATTTTAAGAGATATTTATTAGTGACATACTATGCATAATATTATAAACTATTTATAGGAAACACAAGAATTATCTCAATGAGCAGTTAAGAGCTTCTAGAGGAAGAGGTGCGAGGTCAAATGTGAAACCAATGGCTTTCATACCATGGTTAAGGCAACAGGTATATAACTCATTATATATTTACATTTATAAGGTAGTTTGTGTCAAGTACAATAGTTTTGATATTTACTTTTGTATACCAGTTAGAAAAGGATAAAATGTCCACATTGAAAAGGTTAGTTGATGGCCCAAGCTTTAAAACAGTATCATATAAAGGATATCGAGTTAATGGGTATGTGTTTTATACAAAAGATTTAGAGAGCTGTAAGACTACTCAGAACAGCGGAATCAAAATGAAAGCAATGACTAATTTCAGATCCAGTAGTAGAGATCAGAATCTCGTTCAAGAAGAAACCACGTATTATGGAGCAGAGAGATAATTGAACTAGATTATTATGACTTTAAGCAAACTGTATTCTATTGTGATTGGGTGCGGATTGAAGACAAAGTTAATGGATGTAAAATTGATCCAGAGACAAATTTAACGTTTACTTTTATTTTTAGTTTAAGAAAATTAGAGTTTTAAAGTAGTCATGTTCATTATTTCTTTTGCAGGATTGACTTGCTTATTCAAATTTACCTTCCGAAACAATTGGCATTTTAGACCGCGTTAGTTTATGCTTTTTTATTATTTTGAAGATGTACTTTCTGTGATTCTTCTAGGCATCAAATTCTTCTATATTGTTTGATTAGGTCAATATGGAACTAATTGCACTCTAGAGTGCGTCTTTTGGATATGGAATCTTATGTTAGTTTATTGCTATTTATTTATTGTTTGAATTGGTTTGTGTTCTATGTATACGGAGTACATGTATTAGGTTTTTCCCTCCTATATTGGAGTGCGTAGATTTTTTCGTTTTAAGGTGTGTGTGTGTGTAGCATTTGATTGGATTGGGACATGTCTCGATGAGCTTGAGGAAGATTGTCAAGATGTTAGGGTAAGCACTGCCCATCTTTTCTCTTTAAAATGTACACATGTCTCTCTTGCCCGTCATACATATTATATTATACTCTTGTTTTACATTTAACTTGATTTCCAGGATGCAACAAATAGATGTAATGAGATCCTATATTGCACAAGTGAACATAGCAGCAAGGGATGCACAAGTTAAAGAAACCTACAGGCAGATCCAGAGATTTCAGAAAATGGATGGAAAAGATGCTTTTCAGAAAATGGATGGAAAGGTATGGACTTTGCACTAGCCTGTCTTTGAGGATGCTTTACTTTGCTTTGCTTTTTTTCTTTCTTATGTTTTCGCCGACGGGCAAGCCTACATTATGCCTTGGAGAATGTAATCTACACTAGTATTCTCTAACTTTCTTTAATATGAGTAATTGAGGATATGACTGATCAATCTACACTATTGCAAGCTCAACTTCTGAAATGCACAAGAGACTTAGCTATTGGATACATGTAGACAAGATCAACAACACAGAACATCTCAATGCAATGGATAAATCTCTCAGGAGCTTATTGAATCACATCCAAACACATAAGGAAAATTTCAATAAGCAACAACTTGTGTCACTAGAATGCAATAATCAGTTCCAGAATGGGATGCATTTACCCTTGGTAATGGGTGGAGCACAACAAGGTCAGCCCATATCATGGATTCCTGACAATGACAGAGAACACATGATGCTGTCTGAGGACCTAAACTTACTACCTCAGAGGTTAGTAAATTTTAGTGCTCCAAACTCTCTGATGTTCTTCAAACTCAACGTGTTAATTAATTCATCTTCATGAATTTCTTAGACATAGTTTATGTGTGTTTTCTGTCAATTTTTTGAAGAAAAAGATGCATGTGAGCTTTCAATTTGCCAAGTGGTTCTAGCAAAACTCAAAATATCTACGTTAGATGTATAGAAGTATCTACAAGTAAAAGATGATATAGTGCGAGATCTACTCTACAAGTAAAATATGAAGGTTCGAAGTATCTACAAGTATCACTGTCCGTTATGATGATATATATATTTTTATGTTATTTTACTTTTCCATGTATTTATACTTAATTACAGATTCCAAAGTGTATCTGGATTTAAGGCCAAACTTTATTTTCACTGTCTATTTACCTTATGCTGGCTTGTTGATATTCTACTAAATTCTAATTAGTTATAGTCCTATCTATGTTCGCAAAACAAAATAATTTCACTGGAGTTTTTGCAACTTACAGGTACCTAGGTTACTACGTAAGCATAACTATGGTGAACGGTTCGATCAGTTGATGGATCGAGCAACAGGAATATTCAATACCCTACTAGCCAGGGCCTCAAAGACTCCATGTAATTATATTATTCCTAGGATTATTTGATCAGGTGGTTATAACTGAGAGATGTTAGGATATCCCATTTTTAAAGTTATTCCTAGGATTCATAAATCTTAGACTAAGTAATGCATCAATTCTTTCTGCAAGGTTATCTATCCAGAAGTCGATATAAGAGAGGCCCAGAGATATCTGAAAAAGATGAAGCTTGCACAGCAAACTGCATCTAACTCAGACTCGAAGATAACTGTTTTGCCTTATTCTCGTGAAAGTTCCATACATAAAATGCCTAGCTCTTTTCCCCCAAACCAAGATGCCTTATCAGGTATTGTTAACTTATACTGAAGTTACATTCAGCATTATGTTACTCACTGCTGGTTCTTTCATGTCATATTTTATGAATGTTCTAATGCTGGTGTGCCCTCTCTGCATAACAGATACTCATGGATATTGCCAGAATCGTCCTTCTCTTCATCAACCAGCTGGTTCTTACCCTAGTTCCCAACAAGTAAGCTAAAGCTTGTTCATTTTCAGTAGGATCTATTTTTTTATCTCTTGTTTTAGCGATGATTTAATGATTGGAGGCCACTGGCCGGAGGTCAAAGCAAAATCACGCAACAAAAAACTACCTATTCGGGATATTCATCATGCAACTTGAATAGTTATGAAAGAACTACCCTCTATGCAAACCTCCTTCAAGAGAGCATATACCCTTCGATAGCCTGGATAAGAAGGAATGTTCCTTGATGCTGAATAGTCGGTGGTTCGTCTGCTTCCATATGCCCATATGTAAAAGGATTGTGCCTTTGTCCTATAATATATTAATATATAAAGGGTGGCAACTGCAGGACGTTCAGATACTTAATCCCTTTAGAAAAAGCTTTGCTTTTCACTTTGCCTAAGGCCAGTCAAGCATCATACTTTGCCTATGAGAAGACAGGGGAGCTGCAAATATGGAGAAGGTGCAAAACAGAAGGCAGATGATGCATACACCTCTGCCAAGGACACTATGAGTGGTAAGGCAGAGACCAATTACGAGGCACCGAAGGTACCAATTGTATGGTATTTTGGAATGTCCATACTATCGTGAAGCAAGCGAAAGGTGGAAGACAGTTTAAAGAGTAGTTGCTAAAGATTGTTTTAAGTTCTATTTGGAGGAACTATATACAAAATTTTGAATGAGTATGTTGTATGTACTTTATCATTTTTATAATAAAATGGAATTCATGTTCTTTTGTATGGTGTTTTATTTTTATGTTATTCATGCAATTGTCGCAAATTAAGGACAGTGAATACGACAAATTTATTTTAGTTGTTTCATAAATAGACTTTCCAGGAGAATTAGTCACAAATAAACAACAAAATTTCTAACCAACTAAAACTGTCGTAATAACTATTTTGGGATGCTACATTTGAGCGAGCTTGCGACGGTTTTGAACTGACGCAAATTATCGACGGGGAGAGACCGTCACAAAATTTATGTTTTGCGATGAGACTTTTCCGTCAAAATATATAAACGATGGCTTGTTAGCGACGAGAATCACGACGGTCTAAAACCGTCACAAATGAGCGTTAACGACGGTTTTGGCCTGTCATAAAATTGAGTTATTCGTATAGTGCCTTACGGATATTAAATCACTCCCTGAGAATAATCTACTACGATCAAACAGGTTACAACGATCTCTCAAAGCTTCTCAAGCTTTAATATAGTCTCTCAAATTCTAGGTCTCTCTAGAATTAAACTCACCAAGATAGGCCAGTAAAATAACCTAAGACTCCTTTAGAAACATGGGAACTCATTACATAAAGATGGAATCAAAGTACGGATCACGAGACACACCATCGCCTCCAGAATAAACTTCTAAAACTGACTTAACGAAGTCTGTTTGAACAGACTCTCAGTCTATTTGAACAAAGTGGGTTCTGAGGTGTTTTGCTCGAACAGACAAGGAGTCTGTTAGAACTGACAATTTCTTGTTCAAATGACTTCCTATCTCGTTCGAACGACTTACCTTTTGTTCGAATAAATAGAAAAGTCTATTCGAGCAATCTTGCTCCTGCCTCTTCTGTTCAAATAGACAAATAGTCTATTCGAACAGAACATTGAAAAAATCTTTTTCCAAACCATCTTCGATCCTCGCTCATCCCACGAGCTCTGATGAACTTCCTCGAACAATATTTGAGTTCATACCTTAGCACCAACTGCTTCTAAAGTTTGTAACGCTTCTGCAATACTTTAAAAGGTAAGTTTATCATCGTTATGAGCATTACATGTCATCTGTACTAGTTTCTGTGAACAATTTTTTTTCATATTATTATCAGTCTTTTGTTATTGCAGCTTCATCATCAATTTCTGCTGCATAACATGTCGTCACCCATTCAACTGTATCTCCTGATCCAATTTGGTGGTAAAATGAATCCACCAAGAAACGGATATGAGGCCAGTTATGCCGGAGGCAGTCCTAAAATGGCTAAAATGACATCGTATGCAGTGTATGATGATTTCCAATTAACTTTATATCGATCAAGCGGTATCCATCGACCATCTAGATTTTATACATTGCTAATTGTTGCGCCTGTTGTATTACAACCGCTGATGACTATTCAGTGATGATAGACATGAACTTAGTCACTTATTCCTCCAATTCGAGTGACCTTATAAAAATATGTCTAGTTTCTTAGACGAGGAGGAGTGATCAATCCCCGGTTATATTTAATGATACCTATACACATGACCCATTTTTAATACCTGCAACTCAGACGCCTTCCCAGTTTTTTGCTTTAACTAGAGGGCATGTAAGTGGTTTAAATGTAGATTTATATTTTGACGAAGAAATTCCCTTTGACATAGTATCTGATCCAATGGATGTAGAAGAACCTATTCAAGAACCATATCCTATTCAAGAACCTAAAGACGTGGATGGGCCTTCACTAGTCAGAGGCATTGATATTCCGTCTGAATCTAAAACCGAAGATTTTCCTTCTGAAGCCATTTGTAAGTGTTTTGAAATTATGTCCAATGTTTTCGTAATAATCAGTCATTTGTAATTTATTATGTTTGTCCATATTTAGTGTTTTCCTTATCACTGTTAGTTGTAAGTGTTGATTTTTTGTCCCCAGTCATTTGTGTTGTTTCCTCTTATCGTTTGTCACGACATAGATTGTCATCTATATTGAATTGAACAAGTCATGCTTTTTATTTTTTAGTTGAGTTACAATATGGAGAGGACATGGACATGGAGACCAAAATGCTGGAAAATATGAACCTATTATTCGACCACGCTGCATACACCGAAGAGAGCCACGATTTTTATAAAGAGTTCGAGGTAGGCGAGATATTTCAAGATAGGGTGAAACTGAAGTATAAGTCTTTTTTCATTGTGAATAGATTCAGTCTACTACCCTTGGAGAGTAGCAAATTTAAAGTAAAGTGCATTGTAGAAGTGACCTTTTGCGCATGGCGTGTTTATGCTAGAAGGATAATTGGCACAACCAAGTTTATAATTGGAAGTTATTGTCCTACTCATACCTGTAACTGCATTAAAAATCCTAGAATTGCATTTAATTTAGTGAGTACTAAGTGGGTAGCTGCCTTGATCAAGTCGAAGCTCTGAAAGGACCACACGATTAAAACAAGACAGATTATGGATGATATTCACATCGCGTACAAAGTAAAAATTTCTTGCAAAGTTGGTTATAGAGCCAAAGAGATGGCGTTAAGTGAGATACCTGCTAAATAAATACAGTATCATCATTTGTTTACCATTATTTTACACAATAGTTTTCAGTTCTAAATTGAAGTACATGCATTATTAAGAGTTGACTTTGTCATTTATCATCTTTTTAGCTTCGTAGAAGCTTTAGCCATTCCTACTAACTCCTTACAAGCTACTTTACGGAGATTAATACAATAGATCACCACCAAAAAAAGGGTTTTCGGGGACAGACTACCTTAGCTTTTAGGGACAGGTTATCACTGTCAGTAATTGGCGACGGTCTTTTGTCGTCAGTGAAAAATATAGGTGTCGTTGTTGCTTTTATTAATATATTATTTTGGATTATTTTTTTCCTAGAAAATTAGCGACACACGATGTTTGTTGGGGTTGGACCGAAAAAAATTGATATGGATACGGTTCCATTGTCTTTGGCATGGTCGTAATTCCCTGTCGTCTTTGCCCTCCAAAAAATTGCGATTTAATTTTTACTCCTCATCTTCTCCCTTTCTCTCACGATTCCACTTCTCTTCCTCTCTGATGAAGATGATTCACCACGATCTTCCCGCCTTAAATTGGTGCGAAAAGAACCCAATCGCTACCATCACCCTCTTACAGTTATCATCTTTATATTTGGGATTCTCTCCACATCTTTTTGTTAAATTTTGGTGGCAATTTTCCCTCTTCTTCCCCTGTATTTCTGCAACTTCTCATTTTCTCAATTTATACCTTATAGATGTCATGTTTTACCCAATTTTTCAAGAGTTGCAGGAGATAAAAAGAGTTTAAGAAACTTGGAAATCAACATCAGGTACTAAACCTCTCTCATAATTAAAAAATCAAAGCAATATGGGGTCAATTAAAATTCTTCAATTGGTTCTGAACTGAACGAGCTTGTGTTGCTTTGGATATTTACAAAAATTGATTTTTTTCCTTCTTAAATCGAGTAATATCAGATGTAATTTTCCTTAGAAAATATGTTTATGGATACCCATCCCTATATTTTCTTATAATCTAGTTTTTGCTATTCAAAATCATAAATTTACCTCTCTTCAACCACTCTGTAACAGGTTAAGCACTTTGAGGTCTCAACATTAGGTATTTAAAAGTTCATTGCTGTACTTATTATATGTCTTCCATATCTGATATTAATCGTACTAATTTACAGAAATATGATAATTTATAGAAATATGATCACAATGTTTGTTTCTTATTCTATTAGGATACCATACACTGTACTAAAATAGTTTGTTTCTTAGTTCAAGCTCTTACCCATTCAAACTGCAAGACTTGTTTTATGTTTACTTTATTTTTCTAGTATAATTTTGTTTTTGTAAAATGCAATTATTATTGTTTTATCAGCTGTTTCCCCTCGGGTTTCTTATAGATTAATGGACGCCCGAAACACGCACGAGAGTAATATGACGGTCACTGCGGGTGATGGTAATATAGGTTTAATTTATTAGTATTAGTTAATGTTCACTCTCTACAAATAACATAATTTTTGCAAAAAATTAAAGTACCGTTCTTAATTTAGGAGACTCGCCATCATCTCCTCCAATTGTGGGAGGGAAAATGGGTCATTCTCGCGGTCCAACTATGCTGCCCAATGGGGAGAAAAAGTTTGTAAGTGCAAATTATATATATATCCCATAAAGCCATCATCGGGTAGACAATATATTATTTATGATGTATTATTATTATTATTATCAAATCTCGATTTCGATGAACAGATAGAGGTGATGATCCCCTTTACTGGTTCAGATCTTGAAATGTTGTTACACACTCACAATTGGTATACAAAAATATTGCTCTTTGTTCTCTGATAATATATTATTATATATATATTAGGCAACGGTGTTTTTCGTATACACTTCTGCCATTGTCCAAAAAAAAAAAATACATGATAATTTTATGGGTTGGAGATTAGCATAAAACCCCTCCATGCTTAAAGACGAATTAAAATTCATGACATAAGATGGTTGTTTTTCCATAAAAAGACAATGTTTGAATACTCCATCAATGGGCTAGTTGATACAATAACTATTGTATAATCTCTTCTTAGTTGCTGGTTTAACTTTTTAATAATTTGGGTTAATTACTTCGACCTTACTTGTTAATCTATTTGCTCTAATTATACTTTGGCTTGACTTGTTAATTTATCTACTAATCTCCATACATATAGTTGTAAGGTCCTGTTAAATTATTTTATTCTTAATTTCTTATCCACATTTATATCTCTCATTTGCATCTTTTAGCACTCTGAAATTCGTGTTATCAGTAGTTGTAGCTTTTACCTGTTGTTGGGTTGCTTTTGGGTTGTGGTTTTCCCTCTGGGATGAGAGGAGGAAGAGGTGTGTAGCTTCAGGAGACCAGTGTTTGGTTTTCCTCTTTAATATCAAATATTCCCAGTTGTCGTTCGAACGAGTTCTTTAGTCATTTGAACGAATCAGACTTGTCTTCTGGTCGTTTTGTCCATTTGATGTCCTCTGTCGTTCGAACGAGTTTCTCTGTCGTTCGAACGAGTCGATCACTCCACTTGAATTTTATTCTTGAACAACAGAGTCGTTCGAACGACCTGTCGTTTTCTTTATATACGGAACCTTCCTCATAATTTCATTTTCACTCTCTCTCCCAACCGACTGTACCCTAACCTATTTTTCTTCAAATTGATCACTTCCCTTACTCTATCAGGTGTTTTGAGGTTGGATTATCACTCTGGTTACTCCTGGTTCTGATATTTGGAAGAATTCCGGCTTCGTTCGTGATTGGTCTCCGCTCTTCGCCGAGTATTGGCCGTTCTTCCTTCCGGTGAGTAGTTTTCTCTATTTTCTCCCTTGTGGATGCTTAAATTTCAGTGTTGGCTGTTATTGGTGATTTTAGGGTTTGGTGAATTTGGGGGTTTTGTTAAATCCTTGATCGTAATTGTCGCAGGCAGGGTAGTGATTGTTCTGGCTTGCTTGTTGGACCTTTTTGGATTGGTGTTGATCATTGAACTTGTGGGTTGTTTGGATGCCCTGGCTTTACTTGGCCGGATTTTTCGTTATCCCATATCAGGCGAGTTCCCTTCTTTACTAAATTATTCTACTAGTTCACTTGATGTCGTTTTAGAGAAACAATTGGTTAGAGAGGTGCATGTATTTTAACTATAATTACCTTAGTGATGTTCAGGGTAGTTGATTATCTATCTGTTAATCTTATTAGTTGTACTTGGCTTGGACGGGTGCAGTCCTAGACTTCTGATATTTTTAGGATTCTTGTTGATTCGGGTAGTTGGTCTTGATTCAGTCAAGTCTATTAGAGACTGATATTTTTGCTTAGTGACCGGGTTTTGGTCATGGTTTATGTGTTTGATGTGTGACGGATTTGGTCACGGTTTATCAGAATTTGTGTGACTGGTTTGTTGCGATTCTTCTACGTATAGATGTGCGACGGAGTTACTGTTCATTTTGTTTAGGATCGTTAACCACGGTCTTAGGCAAGTGGTCATCCTAGGCGTGTTTGCTGGGTTTACGACTATTGGTTGTTGATCTTGTAGATCAGTTGCATATGTAGATCATGTGAATCTTAGCATAACTCCTTTGCTTAACGAGATTGGATACGTAGCTCCAGATCGGCTAACCCCCGAGGGTTATTAGGATTCCCAAACCGGGTTGAAATAGAGTGGGTGAGTTTGGGACGAATATTATCATACCTGAGCACCCTATGGAGTATGGGATGGTATGAGATAGTTTTCCGGAAACCCATCTCGTCCGGGGAGATTGAAACATCTCTAGATTACAAATAGAGTTCGGATTCCTTGGGTTGAAAAGCCCGAAACACTTTGATCAAGTGGAATATCCTTGGCCTGGTCGAGCCAGACCAAATCGAACCAATTGTATCCAAGCGATGTCTTTGTTAATGTATCACGCTAGCGGTCGGTCAACCGATATTTCTTAACGTCAATCATTCTTGTGGTGGGATAGGTATTGGACTATCCTACTTTATCATATTTGCATAGCATTTCATCATTGCATTCTGCATATTCTCATTTCCTCGTAACTCTATTCCAAATCCTTCATTCTATTCTTCTTCTCTTATTCCCTATCTCTGCATTTCATCTTCTCTTGACAACTTTGGGTATTTAGATGATGTTAGCTGGAGGTAGTGTGGTTCTTTGAATCTGTATTAGAAACAGTCACTCTATAGTTATATTATACTTTAGATTATTCATATCATTCATCTTTCACTCTTTTCGGCAGTAGCTCTATTAGTAGATTGTTTAGTCTTGTTGGGATTCAGTGAGCCGTAGTTTTGCTCACTCTCGCTATTGTAAACATTTCAGAGATTGATTAGCTGGTTTGCTGAGGACTCCTGTTGAGTTTAGTGCATGCCGAGCAGTTGCAGATCAATCCTAGTCTTTGTACTCATGTATAATATTTTAGACTTTGTACTGTGTCGTTGTATATATTCAGGACATTGTATCGGTTTTCAGTTTTGAGATGTATATATATGTCTATTGCTTCCGCTTATTGTTTCTTTTAACTCTGATGATTATTGCTATTGAATGACCTAGCCTGTATTCTTTATGGCTTGGTCGTTCCTAAGATTACTGGCGTGCCAGAATCATGATATTTGGCTTACCTTACCAAACAGTGATTGCAATGTTGACCGTCCGTCCTATCGTCGCTTTGTCTCCACGAATATCTCTTTCTTTAAACATATGACTTCCATGTAGTCAACTAACACCTTCTATAAAGCACAAATATGGATTTAATTGGTAAATCATTGCTTCATTCGTTGTTTGTTACACCAAAGAGCATCTAAAGTACCAATTATACTAGACAATAATTGATAATGAAATATATATATATATATATATATATATATATATATATATATATATATGCTCAATATTTGTGTTGGATCTTGTAAACTTGCTCACATTGAAACAGCTCATGTATTGTATTATTTACTATCTAACATCAATCATTTGCCCTATTTCTATTAGCAAAATCAGAGTATACTGTTGCAAAGTTAGTTGAGATACATAGTATTGTTTGATCAATTGACGTGAGTAGTTTTCAAATAATTTTCTTAGCTCATTCCAATATCAGTTAAAGCTTGATACATGTTTACTCTTAAAAATGTAAGGTGTAGCCTGTGCTAACTACTATATTTTGCTCCCCATGCACTTCAAAGATATCTATCCGTACAGAAAGTTAAAAGAGAGTTATATCAAAAAAAAATTGCATTAATAGGTTCTCATTCTAGTCACTGTGATAGTTTTGAATATTGTACCTAATTAAAGTTACCTTGGTATTAAATCTTCCCATGTTTTGATGTATTTGAAATTATGTTGTATCAATTCTTCATTGGCATTAGTAACTTAGTATAGAGAAAGAGCCTTAAGCATTGCTAATTAATAACACTTTCATGGGAACGAAGCATGCAACGCATGCGTCATAATGTTAGTAACTTAGTATAGTATAATAAGACAAATAGACTCCTCAACAATTATAGGAACTACAAATAAGTTAATTTTACCATTTAATTAAGAGTACCCACTGTTTCCATTATCAGTTTTTCGGCAAAAAAATATTAGGGCCTTGTGATTGACAGATTGGACACGTTTGAAGTTTATAGACTGTGTTGATGAGTTTGAAGGAATTAGTGCACATGATAAAATTTATTTTTTATGTGATCCTAGTAGTGATTATAGATAAATCAAAATCCAAAGAATCAAACCCATGAGCTGAACTATATGGAAGCAAACTCCTATAAAAATCAATGGAAGCAAACCCTATAATTTAAAAATTAAAAGTGGGTTACTCAAAACCCTTAATTTCAGAAAATAAATTCAATTAGAACCCTAACTATGTACTTTACCAAAATTAAAGAGCCACCATAAAATAATTATCAACTAAAATTGATTGTTGCTTAAAGAAGAATGAAAGATAGAGATAGATACCTTTGATTGCAGAAGAGGAGTGTGAAAACCACCAATGAAACTGTATTCGCTAAAAGAGATGCCACAAATTATAGTCACAGGGGAATTCGCCAAAAATATTGAGCATATATTATATATATTTCATTATCAATTATTGTCTAGTATAATTGGTACTTTAGATGCTCTTTGGTGTAACAAACAACGAATGAAGCAATGATTTACCAATTAAATCCATATTTGTGCTTTATAGAAGGTGTTAGTTGACTACATGGAAGTCATATGTTTAAAGAAAGAGATATTCGTGGAGACAAAGCGACGATAGGACGGACGGTAAACATTGAAATCTTTTTAGGTATTGTAGCTCTCTGTCTAATTTAGGTGAACTGCCCCAAACCCAAAGGCACGTTGACATTGCTGCCGTGGCGAGCCACGGGTAGTACTAGTGTATTATTATTAAGAGATGCGCACAATTATATGACATTTCATCAAATAATTCTCTTTACTTTGGTGATTATTTATCAACTTTGTGTACATGGTCGATATAACAAGAACTATTGGGGAAGAATGCACGAGCATAGGACTATTGGAAGATGGACAAATGAGCAAATCAAACTTGATAAATGATGGATTGAGCATGAGTGCTTTAGAGTTCCATGAGACAAATATTGAAAAATGTTTATAGAAATACGACTTAGACTTCACTTTTGTAATATAAATTATATTTCTCATTTATTTGCAAAATTATTTTTGTTATAATGCTTATTTTAAGCATATAGATGGCAAAACCATAATGTCGTAAGAATAGGTGTTGCAAAAAACATTACGACAAAAGTTATTGTCGCAATAGATGGCGACGCAAAATTTTTTGCGACGAATGTTACTGTCTCAATACATGGCGATGCAAAAAAAAGCTAGCGATGAATGTTACTGTCACAACAGATGGCGATGCAAAAAATTTAACGACAAATATTACCATTACAATAGATGGCGATGCAAAATTATTAGCGACGAAAGTTAACGTCTCAATACATGGCGATGAAAAAAAAATTAGCGATGAATGTTACTTTCGCAACAGATGGCGATGCAAAAAATTTAACGACAAATATTACTGTTACAATATATGGCGATGCAAAATTATTAGCGACGGAAGTTACCGTTGCAATAATTGGCAACGCAAACGATTTAGCGACGAAAATTACCATTACAATAGATGGTGAAAAAAATTTAACGACGAAAGTGAACGTCGCAAATAAGAAACAAATAGCGGCATAAAATAGTTGTCGCAGAATTTTCGCCTTTTGGCGACGGGTTTGTCTGATGCCAAACTTTTGCTGACCCCACCATCAACGGCAAAGATTTGACGGTTACAAACCGTCGCTAAAAGGCTTTTGCAATAGGTAAACACCATCGCGAAAAGTTTTTTTTTTTTTGTAGTGGATCCAGACCTTGTTTACGATATACAAGTAGTTGAAGAAAATGACAAATTTTTAAGATAGTTTTGGTGCTTTGACCCATCTAAGAAAAGTTACCATCTTCTAAGGCCTTTTGTATTGATCGATAACACTTTTATGAAAGGTAGATACAAGGGAACTTTGCTCACAACAATTGGTACTGATCCATCTAATCATATCTTTCCAATAGCATTCACAATTGTGGAAAGTAAGAACAGTCAAATATGGACTTACCTTATGAAGCTGTTTGGGAATAATTTTTACAGATTTGTTACTCTCTTCAGAATCCAATCTGATAGGCATTCTGGCATCTTGCATGTGATTCCCAAGGTATTTTTAAAAGTTGTCCACTCATACTGTTCTTGCCATATTTCTAATAACATCACTACCACAATTGATGCGACATGGATATCATTTAGATAGGCTTTCGAGGCTCTCATAGAAATCGAGTTTTGGAAACATATAACTGAGATCCAAACTACGGACCCTGCGGCGTTCAGATAGATACAGAACATTCCCATGGAACATTGGGCTAATCTTTATGTGCCGATAAACATGTACAAACATCGTCACTTATGTATTTGACATCTTAAAAAACAATTATTGTCATTTGCTTCTCACTAACTTCACATTTATGTTACCAAACTTGCATACGAAGATTCAGAATTGTTTACACCGACCACATTGAGAGCTGGAATAATGTCATCCTCGCTGGTATAGAATTCCCTATTCATGTATTCATTAAAGTAATGAGCAAAATTTGTGCAGAGTATACCTGAAAATAAAGATAGGAGGCATCGCAATGCTAATTTTGTCTAACAAAATGGGCTATAGAGAAGGTGAAGAACAAACAATTTTTGGCAAATGACTTGATATGTAATAGTCACTCAAGAACAAATCTATTTTAGATAATTGGTAACTTTTAAACCGGTAGATTCGACATTGACAAGCGTACGTGTTCTTGCAACTGGTAGCAAACAATGGGCATACCATGCGAATATGGTATAGCCACTCTTGATGAAGTCGCCATTAATCCTGCTTCATTGGCAGAAGAATATTATACTAATGCACTGCAAAAGGCAGTATATGTGCCTGTTTGGATTCCAATCAGAGGTCAAGTGTTGTGGACTATTCTAACTAATGATATCCATGTTCATGCACTTCAACCAAAAATATCGTCATGTCATCCGCGCATTATAAGGAAGTGGAAGAAAATTGTAGGATTGGTAACACGCTTAAGAATATGCAGTATTTGCTAAAAAACTGGTCATAACAAGAGATCATGTAGGTATCTCCCTATCCCTATGGATGCCAATACTCGTCCCTGTGAGGCACCTTTATTTTCTATGGTTGAGCTGGCGATTCCTAATGAATGACTATGATGACCCTACAACAAGTCTGAGATGACGAAGCTTTAGCTCTAATATTTTGGCAAGTGAACTAATCTCTACCTTTTGAACTTCATTTTATATTTTGGTTCCACTATTTTTGAGTTAAGGCAATGTCTGCCGCTATGATTTGTTAATGCTAGAAATAGAACTAAACTAAGACTTCTAGGTTACGCAAGTCGAAGAGTTATTTTGTGGTTACAAAGTCCAAGAGTTGTATTTATTTTAGGCTATTATATAAGCATTTATGATTAATATTAAATATGGTTCATGTATTAAGGTTATTGTATAAAAGCTACGAGCACTTAGGCACGTGCTAACGCGTATGCTAGACTGTTATGCTTAATAAATAATTAGACATTAATGGTGCATAAAATTAGTAAATTAATGTATTTAAAAAGGTATCATTATGCTTAATAAATAATAATTATATTTGAATTTATGAGTTATTGTCTAAATGAGAAACATTGACATCAAATTGTAAACCTTTAAATATTGGAAATATGAAAATAATCTAATCAACCTTCTATTGGATATCTAAAATTATAATGAAAAATTAAATCATAAAATTTAGATTGTGTCCTCATTTTCGCTTATGTTTTCTTTCTTATCATCCCTTTAAACATTATTATTAGATCCACCGCTTGCGGTATCATCATTGATATCTTCAACATCTTCCATGTTATGAAACGCAGTTGTACCAGACCTTTTGGCAACGCTTAAAAGTTCATGATTCACACGCTTTTGTAAGATAGGGTTTTCATTTGTATGTTCTCTCTTTGAAGAAACAGTGGTTGTGCCATTTTTAAGCATTTCCTGTTAAAAATGTACATATAGATATAGTACTTAGTAGTGTTTTGACTGTAAAATTGTAAGCAACAAAATGTATGATATTGTGTATTATTTATATTGTATACCTTAGTAGGAGCATCTTCCAAAGTTGGCATGGTTGGGGATCTTGGACTATCAAGTTCATCTTCTATAGACTGTAAAAATAAGAAAAAATAAGAATAAAATGATTATGATTTATAATTATTTTGTTAATAATAAATCTAGATTATATTAATAGGTAAAATGTAATTCACCGTATCTTCGGATGGTTGTTTAGTGAGTTGTTTCCTTTTCTTCGACTTTGCATTTGTAGACGTAGTTTTAACATGAATATCTTCTAATTCTGACATGGTTCAGGACTTCGGACTACTAGAACCATCATCTCTTAGCTGTATGAAATAATATTATGGATGTTAATTATATAATATTTATTTAATATTGTATATATGTAATATATATCTAACCTCAGTTTTAGTTTGTGTAGTGATTCTTAGTTTCTTGTTTTTCCCCTTCTGATTTGTTGTAGGAGCTTTACGACTAGCTTTAGCACGCACAAGCTGAAAATCGTTTCGTATCACATTTTCATCAGGTTTATCCTTTTTTTCTTCCAAAAGTGTAGATACGTTGTACACTCTATAAGTACTATCTGGGTTCACAATGTTTATGTCATCTATACGTATTTAAAATACTCGTTTCTGCCATAAACAGTTTTTCTCCAAATAGTACGTTACTTTTGAGTCACCAGAGTCCTGTACATATTAGTAAAGCATATAATTAATCATAGAATTATTTCAAATTGCAATCTACATTTTATTACCTTTTCCATCATGTTCTTTGTTTGGGCAGTTGTATTAGGTAGGATCATTTGAATTTGTGAGTCAAACATGATTATCTTGATAAATCCTCCACCATCTTGGATATCTAGTTGTAGTTTATACCTGCATTTGATATATTTTTAGAAATTGACTACTTTAATAGTAGGAGCAAATATGTATAGTACCTTGGTATTGGGGTTGTAACTATTTTTTCACATCCATGACTCATAATAGAAGCCATATTCATGATAAATTCTGGAAATTGTTCTTTTGATGTTAAACATTGAACCCTGAAAAGATAAAATTAGTCATTGAATTCTTAAAATGAATGCCCATTTAATAATAATGAAATGAATAAGAAATGTAGGGAATTCTATTTACCTTTGTCGTTAAATGATCGGAAACATTCCTTTTTAGGGTCAATATTGAAATCTGGTATTCTACCATTTCTTTGTTATATCGTATAGTCCTTTTTGTTGGAGTTAGTTTAATTTCTTTTGGATCGCTCGAAAGTATAATTAGTTATTCTCGATTTTAGTAGTAGTTAACGACTTGATGCAAGATATGTTAAAATATATTGATATGTATTTAATAAAAATAAAAATATTGAAATAATCAACTATCATTGAATATTCCAGTTTCAGGGATGTCTATGTTCAGATAGGTTTTTGTTGAGAAAGTTGAGGAACAATATATAACATCTGCATGTAATATAGAAACAAAGTTAAACACTTTTAACTTTATGTGTTAAATGCAATTTTGTTGTAAGATCTTACCGCGATACACCTTTGCTGATATAGAAGTAATCACCAAAATTACATTAGGTGTGTCAAGCTCATCTAATTGCCTTCCAATTTCAGTAGCAACAGTTCCCCAAAAGGATATGTCCAATGTATTACCCCCCAAAAAAAGATACGTAGTTAATATGTGTTAATTTAAAGTTACTAATAAGCAATATATGTATTTAAGTAAAATTTAAATATGGTTATATGAAATACCTTTCGTTCCCTATTGTTACATTTTTTTTCGAAACATCTTTCCCTATTTTTAGAGGCTGGTTCTCAATTGGTGCCACCGTTATAATTCCCCCGATAAGATCTGAAACTTGTTATTTGTAGTGTCCCGGATTTTTTTATTATTATTATTATTATTATTATTATTATTATTTATCTATTATCATTTTATTTTATTCATTATGCATCATGCATCCATATACATCACCGTTCATCATGCATCTGCATCTTATTGCACTTATCAGGGCTTTGAGTTCTTCTTTCTTCATTTTCTGTGTTTCGGCATTTTTGGTGGTTGTTGGGCGGAGGAGGTTGTGTTGCAATTTTGGGAGCTTGTGGTTGGCTTGGTGGAGGTGTTTGTCGTGTAGGTTGTTGTGTAGTGTGTAATCCGGGAGGATCTGAGGATTTCCTAAGTTTTCGTCAGTTTTCGCTAGGGGGAATCTTTTTGGCTTTCGGAGTTTTTGCCAGTTTTTGCCTATTGTATTCGAACAGTCTTGTTTCTGTTTGAATAGATTTCTATCTGCTTCATTTTATTCGAACAACTCCTTTTCTGTTCGAATAGATTTGTAACTGTTTCTTTCTATTCGAACAAACTTATTCCTGCTTGAATAATATTCTACCTGTTTCACTTTGTTCGAACAACTTATTATTTTGTTCTAATAAGATGTCTGTTCAATTGATTTCCTTCTGTTTGGTTCTGTTCGAACAAGCCCTTTTCTGTCCAAATAGACTTCTACCTGCTTTGTTTTGTCCGAACAAGAATATATCCTGTTCGAATAGAAGGATATTTTAACGACTAGGTTGGGTCTTTTCACGCAATTCTTGGCCGTTGATCCCTTCCTCGAGATGAGTGTTGGTTTTAGGGTTTTATTACCCATTTCATTCTCACTCTCTCATTCATCACTCTCTCTTACTTACTCTCCAAATTGGGATCCATTGTTCCTTTCTCGCTCCTTTACGAGTTGTAATTCGATTGCTGGGATTGATCTTCGTACTCCTTCAGTGTGTAATTCCCCTATTCCTCTTCCATGTTGATTTAATTTTGGTTTCGGCTGGAATCCTTAGTATTTAAGGGTTTGTGATTGTTGGGTTGATTTTAGGGTTTTATGCTTGCGGAGTTGAGTTTGTTATGGGTGTTGGGTTGTTGGCGTTGGTGTGATTATTGCATGTGGGGTTGAGGTTGGGTTAACTTGTCGATTGTTG
The DNA here is from genome assembly GCA_014058105.1 of Kingdonia uniflora. Taxonomy (NCBI): domain Eukaryota; kingdom Viridiplantae; phylum Streptophyta; class Magnoliopsida; order Ranunculales; family Circaeasteraceae; genus Kingdonia; species Kingdonia uniflora. The sequence goes on from JACGCM010001281.1 coordinate 2,583,072, forward strand.
GTTTGCAGTTTATCCTTTATCAGGCGAGTGTCCCTTCCTTGCTAAATTCCTTTACTAATTTGATTGGTGTTAATTTAGAGTGTTACTCTAGACAGAAAGGTGTTTGTGATATAGTTATAGCCTATATTGTATTCCTTAGTAGTTGCTATTTCAGTGCATCTTTTCATATTCTTAGGCATGTAGAGTGGTATTCTCTTTGTCCTTTAGGAAGTTGTGCTTTTGGGTGGTATTCTCATGGCTTTGTCCTTGAATACTGTGTTTCAGTCTTGTAGAGACTGATGTTGTTTGGATGTTGTGATGGGTGAGTCACTATTTGTATATGTGTTAGGATTGTTTACCATCCTCTGAGGCAGGTGGTTATCCTATGTGTGTGCTGGCCTTGTTGGGGCTATTATGTTAGGATTGTTTACCCTTCTCTTAGGTAGGGGGTTATCCTATGTGCGTTGGCCGTGTCGGTGGCCGTTGTGCTTTGATCCTTGGGATCTATTTGCGGCGTGGGTTTTTATATTCTTTTAACTTAACTGGGTCAGATACATAACAAAGCTTTACATCGGCTAACCCTCGATAGGTTTTAGGATTCCTACATCGGGTTAAATTAAGTACGTGAGTTTGGGACAGGTGCTATCATATCTATTACCCATCTGGGAGTGTGTGATGGTATGAGACTGCTTTCCTTTGGTGCCCATCTTATTCTTCCGTGAGGTTGAAGTCCCTTAGAATTATAAATACAGTTTGGACGTTGGCTCCGTGGGTTACAAAGCCCGGAATACTCTGATCAGCTGATAAATCTTTGAGCGTGGTTGAGCTTGACAAAAATCATACCCATTGTATCCAATTAAGATCTCTTTAAGGTTATTATGCATTAGCGGTTGATCAGCCCATATTTTTTTTTATAGGGTCTAGTTCATTGGTTTTTCACATCATAAACATCCACATCAGGACAATTCTAGAACCATATCATATCACACCATATCATATCTGGTCATCACAACATCGCATCACACCATTAGATATTCTCTATTCTTCTATTTTCTCCATTCTTCTCTTATATAATTACTGTAACTTTTAAAATCTTATATCTCATTCACATTTCCTCTTTCTCTGTACTATTTTATTTGTAGGTTATTTAGCTTTGTTGGGCATTAGTGAGCCGTGGTTTTGCACACTCTCGTATTTTCCCCCTTTCAGAGGTAGAGTAGTTATTAGTTTTACTGAGGGCTTCAGATATGTTGGTTCCAGTTTTTACAGCTGCAGATTTTGTTCTTGTTGCAGTATTTCTTGCATGATCTCAGCTTTTGACACGGTACATTATCGAGATATTGTATTGATATTTAAATTTGATATAAATAAATAAATAAATAAATAAATAAATAAATATATATAATATATATATATATATATATATATATATATATATTTTGCTTCCGCTTTATTCTTTTACTCTGATGATATTGCTATAGTGAATGACTGAGCTATTTTTCTATTAGCAAGATTATTTGTGGGGGCGAATATTTGGATTCCCCGACCTGCACGCCCTGGATGACATGGTTTTAGATATGTTTTAATTATTAGATTTTGGGGCGTGACAAACTTGGTATCAGAGCTGGAGGTTTATTCCTATCTCTGTCCTTGCAAATCATATAATGAGTTATTTTTCTAAATGGAGTTAGGACGATTCTTTTTGGCTTTACGCATTTTATCGTATTCCTTCTGTTACCTATCTTTCCTCCTTTTCTTGAGATGTGTCCCTTTGTTCGTATATATGGCTAGAGGTAGTAGAGGAAGAGGCAAAGGTCGCACGGTAGGTCATGCTGATGAGCCAACGCTCAATTAGGAGAGTTTGGGATCTGTTCCGATTGATTAGGGTGTTCCTCCAACTCCGGTGATTCCAGAGCAGCCTGGTATTTTACCTACTCCAGTAGTTCCCGATATTTTAGTCGAGATAAAGCAGTTTATGGAGAGTTTCACTGCCTATTTCCAGCAGGCCAGGAGTCCAGTGGCCAAAGAGTACAATTATCTTGAGGTTTTTCAGAAGTATAAACATCCGACTTTTTTTGGCATGACGGTTCCATCTGAGGCAGAGACATGGTTTAAGTCCATTGGGAAGACTCTGAACGCGATGAAGTATCCGGATGATTAGCGAGTGACGCTTGTGACATAACTTTTACAGGGTGAGGCAGATCACTGGTGGGATATAGCCAAGAGGACTATCTTAGAGGCTCTGATACTTTAGACATCTTTTGAGGAGGTGTTCTTGGAGCAGTACTTTCCCCAGAGTTACAGGGATGCATGTATCTCGGATTTTTACATGCTTGAGCAGGGTGATATGAGTATTACCAAGTATGATCAGCGATTCAACGAGCTCTTTCGATATGTTCTGTTCATTGTTCAAGATGGGGAGTAGCGCGAAAATTTTGAAGGGTCTTTATCCATACTTTAGGAAGTTTTTGATTGCTTCGGGGGCTAGTTCGTATAGAAATGTTTTGTCTAAAGCTTTGGCGATAAAGCATAACGATGTCGAGGAGCGCAAGTCCATGGGATTGAGAAACAAAGTGAGACAAGATCAGAGACACGATAAGGGAAAAGCAGTCCAGAGTCAGTATGAGAACTTGGGTTCGAAGAGATAGAAGTTTACTATTTCCGATGGAGTACCAACTAGAGTTATGGGAGGATAGCTTGCTTTTGGCGTATGTTGGAACTGTGGGGAGAAGGGGCATGGTAAGAGGTTTTGTCCTAAGACAGACAGAGGTCCTCAACCATTACAATAGTTTCAGGGTTCCGTTGGTCACCAGCTGCAACCGCAGCAGATACAGTTTCAGGGTCCGCAGGGTAGGCAGATTATTTTAGGTCCTCCGGGTTGAGAAAGACAACAACATACCAGTCAGAAGTAGGGCCAGGGTCAGTGCCATGGGTAGAGTAAGATGTACACAGTTGGGAGGTGAGGTGCTCGTGTCGCTTCACCTGTAGTAGAAGGTACGATTCATATTTCTAATTCACTTGCTAGAGTTCTTTTTGATTCAGGTGCATCGCATTCATTCATATTATACATTTTTCTTTGTTCTTTTGGTTTTGAGTCATCCTTGTTGCTAGATGATATTTCTATGGGTACACCGCTCGATACTTCGGTATCTATCTATCGTATTTGTAGGGATTGCCCGATAGTCATTTGTGGTCGTGTCCTTTCTGCAGACTTGTTAGTACTACCGATGTTGGAGTTTGACATTATCCTGGGTATGGATTGGTTGTCGACGCACCGAGTTACTTTTGATGGTTTTGTGAGATCCGTTACTTTCAGTATCCATGGGGAGAAGTAATTCATGTTTGCTAGTTCGAAACCTGCGCGGTCAGGAAACGGCTTGTTGGTATTCATAGAGTTAGAGACCACGGGTGTCGATGTTAGTTTTATTCCGGCTGTGTGTGACTTTTCAGATATTTTCCAGAAGATACCTGGTTTACCACTGGCGAGAAAGGTTGATTTTAGTATAGATCTTTTACCTGGCACAACTCCGATTTCGAAGGCTCCATATCGTATGGCACCAGTTGAGCTAAATGAATTGTATGATCATATATATGAGTTGATGGATCAGAAGTTTATCCGGCCGAGTACTTCACCATGGGGCGCTCCAATATTATTTGCTAAGAAGAAGGATGGGTCTATGCATCTTTGTATTGACTATTGCGAGTTGAACAAATTTACGATAGAAAATAAGTATCCCTTACCTAAGATTGAGGACTTGTTTGTCCAGTTTTGGGGAGCTCAGTTCTTTTTAAAGATTGATCTCAGATCAGGTTATCATCAGCTGAGGATCAAGAAGGGGGATATTTCTAAGACGACGTTCAAGAAACGTTATGGGCATTACGAATTTCAGGCTATGCCATTTGGATTGACCAATGCACCTACAACTTTTATGGATTTGATGAATAGAGTTTTTTGTCCTTATCTTGACTGGTTTGTTATTGTGTTTGTAGATGACATTCTCATTTATTTGAAGATCGAGGCCGAGCATGAGAAACACTTGATGATTGCTTTACAGACCTTGAGGAAGAACAAGTTGCTTGGTAAGTTTGAGAAGTGTGATTTCTGGCAGAGGGAGGTGAAATTTCTACGTCATGTGGTATCCAAGGATGGTATTGCAGTGGATCCTTCTAAGGTTGAGGCCATTACAAATTAGGTTCAGCTGACTAATTTTACAGAGATACGCAGTTTTCTGGGTTTAGCTGGGTATTATCGTAGATTCATCGATGGATTTTCTCAGATTGCAGCTCTGTCGACTCGTTTGACTCAGAAGAATAATAGATTTGTTTAAGATGATAAGTGTGATTCGGCATTCGCAGAGTTGAAGAAGAGGTTCACTATAGCTCCAGTTCTTATTGTTCCTTCCAGCGGGCAGCGATATATGGTTTGCAGCGATACATCACTCATCGAACTTGGTTGTGTATTGATGCAGGAAGGAAAGGCTGTTGCTTATGCTTGTAGACAACTTAAGGTGCACACATGACCTTGAGTTGGTAGCTATGGTGTTTGCTTTGAAGATTTGGTAACATTATCTTTATGGGGAGAGGTTTGAGCTCTTTTCGGATTATAAGAGTTTGAGATACCTTTTCTCTCAGAAGGAGTTGAATATGAGGCAGCGCAGATGGATGGAGTTCCTGAAAGATTATGATGTTGACTTGCAGTATCACCCAGGGAAGGTAAATGTGGTAGCCGACGCTTTGAGCCGCTTGCCTAGGGGATTTCTTGCTTGTCTTCAGATTCTTGAATGGTTGTTACTTCACGATATAGCAGATTCGGGGCTAAGTTTATTTTCACAGGGTACTGGTGGCTTTATTGTTAATTTGAGAGTTCAACCGTCTTTGATTTCTCGGATTGTGGAAGCTCAGCAGCAGGATGCAAAGTTACAGTCTTGGGCTTCAGATGATGGCAGACCCGATTAGATAGTTAGGTCAGATAGTAGTATCCGATACAGGGGGAGATTATGTATGCTAGATTCAGAAGTATTGAAGCACGAGATTATTAGTGAGGCTCACGACTATAGGTATACTATTCATCCAGGCAGTATAAAGATGTACCAAGATTTGAAGATGCATTATTGGTGGGACAACATGAAGCGAGAGATAGTTGAGTTTATTTCTAAGTGTCTTACATGTCAGCAGGTGAAAGCCGAGCACCAGAAACCAGCGGGACAGCTTAAACCTTTACAGATTCCAGAGTGGAAGTGGGAACATGTGACTATGGATTTCATTTATGGATTACCGAGGACGAAGAAAAATCATGATTCGATTTGGGTAATTATTAACTATTGACCAAGTCAGCTCATTTTATTCTAGTTCGCAAGACTTTGACCCTTGAGGAGTTGTGCAGGTTGCACGTGATAGAGATAGTACGATTGCATGGAGTACCTGTGTCTATAGTATCAGATCGAGATGCTAGGTTTATCGGTAATTTCTAGAAGAGTTTCCAGCGAGCGATGGATACTAGGCTCAATTTTAGCACAACATTTCACCTCGAAACTGATGGTCAGACCGAGAGAGTTAACCAGATTCTTGAGGACATGCTTCGGGCTTGTGTGTTAGACTTTAAGGGCAGTTTTGATGAGCATTTACCGTGGGCGGAGTTTGCATATATTAACAATTTCTAGTCAAGTATTGGTATGACACCTTATGAGGCTTTGTATGGTAGATCGTGTAGATCACCACTAAGTTAGGCAGAGGTTACTGGAGCCAGATTTGGTTCGTGAGACCACGAAGACCATTTCTATTATTAGGGATCGGTTACGTACAACACAGAGTCGACAAAAGAGTTATGTCGACATTCGCAGGAAACCGTTAGAGTTTGAGATTGGTGATCACGATTTCCTGAAGGTTTCTTCGATGAAAGGTGTGATACGTTTCAGGAAGAAGGGAAAATTGGCTCTGAGATTCATTAGACCTTTTGAGATTCTTGCCAAAGTTGGAGAGTTGGCTTACCATTTAGCATTGCCGCCGCAGCTGGATCAAGTTCACAATGTGTTTCAGGTTTCTATGCTGAAGAAGTATGAGCGGGATCCTACTCATGTGATTGATTGGGAGTCCCTAGAGGTTCAGGAAGATGCCTCATATGGGGAGTATCAGGTGTGTATTTTGGACTGAGAGGATAAGGTTCTGTGTAGTAAGGTTATACCTTTTGTGAAGGTTTAGTGAAGTCACCATGATCCTAGTAGGGCTTCTTGGGAGTTAGAGGCGGATGTAAGAGATTGTTATCCGGACTTGTTCCCTGCTTGAGGCATTTTAAATTTCGGGGCGAAATTTCTTTTTAGGACGGTAGAATGTAGTGTCCCAGATTTATTATTTATTATTATTGATCTATTATCATTTTATTTTATTCATTATGCATCATGCATCCATATACATCACCGTTCATCATGCATCTGTATCTTATTGCACTTATCGGGGCTTTGAGTTCTTCTTTCTTCATTTTCTGTATTTTGGCATTTTCGGTGGCTGTTGGGCGGAGGAGGTTGTATTGTGGTTTTGGGAGCCCGTAGCTGGCTTGGTTGAGGTATTTGTTGTGTAGGTTATTGTGTGGTGTGTGATCCGAGAAGATATGAGGATTTCCTAAGTTTTCGTCAGTTTTTGCTCGAGGGAATCTTTATGGTTTTCAGAGTTTTTACATGTTTTTGCCAGTTGTATTCGAGCAGACTTGTTTATGTTCGAATAGATTTCTATATGCTTCATTTTATTTGAACAACTCCTTTTCTGTTCGAATAGATTTCTAACTATTTCTTTCTATTCGAACAAACTTATTCCTGTTCGAATAAACTTCTATCTGTTTTACTTTGTTCGAACAACTTTTTCTTCTGTTTGAATAAGATGTCTGTTCAATTGATTTCCTTCTGTTTGGTTCTGTTCGAACAAGCCCTTTTCTGTTGGAATTGACTTCTACTCTTTGTTTTATTCGAGCAAGATTATATCCTGTTCGAACAGAGGTATATTTTAACGACCAGGTTGGGTTTTTTACACGATTCTTGGCCATTGATCCCATCCTCGAGATGAGTACTAGTTTTAGGGTTTTATTACCCATTTTATTCTCACTCACTCTCTCATTCATCATTCTCCAAATTGGGATACATTGCTCTACTTTCGCTCCTTTGCGAGTTGTGATTCGATTGTTGGGATTGATCTTCGCACTCCATCGATGAGTAATTCCTCTATTCCTCTTCCTTGTTGATTTTATTTTTGTTTCGGTTGGAATCCTTTGTCTTTTAGGGTTTGTGATTGTTGGGTTGATTTTAGGGTTTTATGCTTGCGGAGTTGTGTTTGTTGCAGGTGTTGGGTTGTTGGCATTGGTGTGATTGTTGCCTGTGGGGTTGAGGTTAGGTAACCCTGTCGATTATTGGTTTGCAGTTTATCCTTTATCATGTAAGTGTTCCTTCCTTGCTAAATTCATTTACTAATTTGATCAGTGTTGATTTAGAGTGTTACTCTGGACAGAGAGGTGTTTGTGATATAGTTATAGTCTATATTGTATTCTTCAGTAGTTATTATTTTAGTGCATCTTTTCCAATTATTAGGCATGTAGAATGGTGTTCTCTTTGTCATTTATGAAGTCTTGCTTTTGGCTTTGTCCTTGAATACTGTGCTTTAGTCTTGTAGAGACTGATGTTATTTGGATGTTGTGACGGGTGAGTCACTGTTTTCATCTATGTTAGGATTGGTTATCATCCTTTGAGGCAGGTGGTTATCCTATGTGTGTGCTGGCCTTGTTGGGGCCGTTGTGTTAGGATTGTTTACCCTTCTTACAAGTAGGGGGTTATCCTATGTGTGTTGGCCGCGTCGGTGGCCGTTGTGTTTTGATCCTTGGGTTCAGTTTGCGCCGTGGGTTTTTATACTCTTTTAACTTAACAGGGTCGGATACATAACAAAGCTCTACATCGGCTAACCCTCGATAGGATTTAGGATTCCTTCATCGGGTTAAAATAAGTACGTGAGTTTGGGACAGGTGCTATCATATATATTACCCATCTGGGAGTGTGGTATGGTATGATGCAGCTTTCCTTTGGTACCCATCTTATTCCTCCTTGTGGTTGAAATCCCTTGGAATTGTAAATACAGTTCGGACGTTGGCTCCGTTGGTTGCAAATCCCGGTACACTCTGATCAAGTGATAAATCTTTGAGCGTGGTCGAGCTTGACAATAATTGTACCCATTGTATCCAATTAACATCTCTTTAAGGTTATTATGCATTAGCGGTTGATCAGCCCATATATATATTTTTATAGGGTTTAGTTCATTGGTTTCATCACATCATAAACATCCATATCAGGACAATTCTAGAGCCATAGCATATCATATCACACCATATCATATCATGTCATCACATCATCGCATCACATCATCGCATCACATCATTAGATATTCTCTATTCTTCTATTTTCTCTATTCTTTACTTATGTAATTACTGTAACTTTTAAAATCCTATATCTCATTCACCTTTCCTCTTTCTCTGTACCGTTTTATTAGTAGGTTATTTAGCTTTGTTGGGCATTACTGAGCCGTGGTTTTGCTCACTCTCGTATTTTCCCCCTTTGAGAGGCAGAGAAGTTGCTAGTTTTGCTGAAGTCTTCAGCTATGTCGGTTCCAGTTTTTGCAGCTGCAGATTCTATCCTTGTTGTAGTATCTTTTGTACGATCTTAAATTTTGACGCGGTACATTATCGAGATATTTTATTGGTATTTCATATATATATATATATATATATATATATATATATATATATATATATATCTTTTGCTTCCGCTTTATTCCTTTTACTCTGATGATATTGCTATAGTGAATGACTGAGCTATTTTCCTATTAGCATGGTTATTTGTGGGGCTGAATCTTTGGATTCTCCGACTTGCACGCCCTGGATGACATGGTTTTAGATATGCTCTAATTATTGGATTTTGGGGCGTGAAATTATTAATTACTTAATATCAACCAAATTTAATTATATGGATAAACGTAAGATTAAAGATTAGTACCTGATGTTTTCTTTGTATCATTAGCTGCACTAAGAAGATCGTTAAAATCAACAAAATTAAAACGATACATTGGGATATCTGAGGCTTCATCTAATCGCTTATAAATGGTCTTGTCTTGTAACTAAATTTGTAGTGAGTTCATAAGATGTGGATATGTATTGCTAGTAAAAACTACAACAAATTCTTGTAAGTACACTATTATTCCTTCTGATAAAAATCTAGAAAATTTAGGTAGGCAATGTCTTTGGCACACAACATCTATCTGGTTTCCCTATAAATAAATGCATATAACCCAATTATATTTGATAACAACTATAATAGCACATAAATTACATAGTACATAGTTTACCTTGTTATCAATTAAAACCATATTTTTACTTTTCAGTTTTTTCTACTATTACCAAATTCCATAACCTCCCATAAGCGTGAGATTCGTGCTTGAATCTTCCAGTTACTCCTTGTTGTCTTTAAGTTGATTAGATTGTCATACTTCATTGCCACAATATTTTTGTCTATAGGCTGCAACAAGGTTAGTATTGTAGTTACTTGGATATTGGAACTGAATATCAGAAAATTGCACAATTGAGTTGAGATACTAGATCATATAAGTTTGTAGGATTAAGCAACCCCAAAGATAAATTTGAGATCAAAGCATATAATAAAATATAAAGTATAATGAGTTGTATAGCTAACTACCATACTAACCTTGCTGCAGCTAGTAGATGCCTATATATAAGATACTATGGGATTATACTAGTATATTTTAGACTTAAATGGGGCAAGTCATAAAATAGGGGAAACCAGGGGAGGGCTTAAAACAACTATAATTCTTTACTTTTAAGACTTAATAAATTCTCTACTTTTAATATACCATATTCATTCAATATAGTAAGTTGTTTGCATTTTTCTTCTAATTTCAATCTCTTTCCCCTTTTTAGGAATCTCTCTACAAACAGTGGAAATCTTAGTTATCTATGTATGTGTTATTTTTCAGAAAACATAAAGTAAATGGGTGACATTGAGTCCCTGATCGATCCTATAACGAGACTTCAATTTTTGATTTTTCAGATGTGGTGCTAATTAATAGTAACTGCTATGCAATGGTTTCTCTCTTCCATGGATTCACTAGAACTCACTGAATATTAAAGGATTGTTAGGCGGTCACATAAGCCTCGGCTGTCTAGACAGGAAAGCATTTTCTTGGGCATCAAAGGATATTAAACTTATTATATATTTTGCATTGCCCTTGTGGCCTATACTGTTTACAAGGTTTCTTTCGGTACAAACGGGAAACATGTTAACATTTTCTAATCCCAACCGCCAGTGGAAAGCTAAGTTGATCTAGTGGAGTGAAACGAACTACCTCATTGAACCAGAGGTACATGAACCTGTTGGTCAAGGGTGTGTGCTCATTCGCAATGAAATAATGTGGGACGACAAATTAGGTTACTTTTTGGCTACTTTATTTAAATAATGTGGAGCTCAGCCGGACAATGCTTGTGACGTAATGAATACAGTGCAGTTACAAACTCTTGGGCAAAGCAGGAAAAAGTACTTCACTGATGGGGGCGACCTGCATTTGAATTACTAAGTAAAAATAATTTGATTGAATGAAGGTTGGTTTGGTTATTTCAAATTTGGGGGGCAGTGATGAGTTTTGGTGTTAATGGGGCTAGTTTGTTGAGGCTTTTTGATGTTACTTGAAAAGAAGAATCAAATGTACGGGGTTGGGTATAATATTTTTAGTGTTTGCTGTCGTGATAAGAAATAACTGTTTATGATATTTAACCTTGTGACTAGTTTCTAACTAATTTATCTCTTGGAATTTACAATGCTTAAATTTTGATGCGGTATTATCATTGCTAACATTTGTATTCTACAAGAAGAATGGTTTGGCAGCTAAAACAATCTAATGAAAAACTATATCAAGATAGTTCTCATGGTAACCTATTGGAATGCTTGAAACTTCATTAATAATGTATGTTGAGAGGTCAATTCTATGAGTAAAATGCAAGAAGATATAACTTAAGGCATGCTTCTTCACTATGACTAAAGTAAAGCCTTTACTTTTGCGATAGTGAAGAAATATAGTTCCTGCAATATATTTTGCATTTGAGCCTTAAATTTGCTATTCAAGTATATATTCTTAATAATGCTCCAAGCTTTGAACTCAGATAGACATGAGTTTTATGTCAATTTTTTGCAATCCATACATTGTGGGTATATTTTGATGGTTTATAATATATTCAATAATTAAGAAGTAAATGAAGTTGCATTAACAATGATTGCCTAATATAATAATTTTATTAATAGGACGACAGGTTACCTCATAGATTTGATAAACTAAAAAAGAGATGATAATAGGATATTAAGATTCAAAATTAGAAATATTTAGAATTTTAAAATAAAGATTTCATTTGTTATGCTTTTGCTTTATTGATATGATAACCTTCCATATGATCGGTTGACTTAGCTTTAAGTTCCAAAGTTTCATTATTACTTGTTGTAGTAATCTTCTTTGTTGTTGGAATACCAAATTCCAATTTGCTACCGACCGACAGATCTGTGATTTCTTCTCCTCTGCCATATGTATTTCCTTGTCCTATCAAATAAAGAAATTTGAGTTAAATATATAACGATGTAGAATGTTAGAAATTGTGAATTTGGATGAAAACATATAATTGCTATCTAGCTTCATTACCTTTAAATGTGCCATGTCGCTAGATGGTGTCATGGTTGAGAGCGTTGTTGGATTTTTGGCTGTTTGTTGATTGGGTTCATTATACACGAGTATCATCTCCACCTTTAAATGCATGTACATTGATGTTCACTTTTTTTCTAGGGTTAAGATGGCGGTCTTTCTAAGAAAATTAGATAGCCAATCACCTTTAATGTCCTAGAAGCGATCTCCAACAACAAGTGATGGATTGTTTCGGCACACTTCTTTTAGAATATTTGAGATTTTTAGCCAACCACAATTGCACAAAATATTCCAAAAATTCAAATCAAGAGGTTGAATTGTTGTTTTATCTTCTTTCGTAGAGATCATAGCTTTTGTTTGGCCATTAAAGAATTTATGCATTTCAATTGCGTCAAGTTGAATGGATGCTCTCATTAAAGCCATGTCTTTCAGTCGTTCCTCAGAGATAGTTTTGTACACATCTCTAATCTTGATTATGGGAATTATAATTGGAGAAACAAAACAATTTGTATTTAATCTATAGGTATATGTGTACTTCTAAATAAATATATTTCAAAAAGGGAAATTAAGCAGCTGATTAGTAGAACTTCTAGGTATATATATTCGTTGGTTGTCAAACTTAAAAATATTTGATAGATCATTTTTTATCGTACACTATGTTCAGTTATAGAAGAACTAATGCATAATTGCATTCGTAAGAAAAAAAATCATATGGGGATCTATAAAAGTTGTCATTATAATGCAAATAGAAAAAGCAGAACTTGGGAAGTATAAGATAAAGGTAAATTTGTAATACATTTAAAAATAGGAGAAAAAAGTATAGCCAACTCAAAATAGGAGATGTAGTTAGCAAAACACTCAGAAAAAGGGGGTGAGTTTATTTGAATGAGATTAATTATATAGCTACAGATTTTGTATAAGATACTATCATAGATTTTTTTTTTGAAAATTACATAGGGAGAGATATTCTACAGAAGGGAGAAGAGCGAACCAAAATATTCTAAGAAAATCGCATATTGTGAGAGTAGTCTTCATCTAAATTAAATATAAAATAATAGAGACTACATATTGAGCGAAATTTGATAGAGGTAATGAATAAAAATTGCAAATAGCAATAGAGAAGAGCTAACCTAAAATATTATAAGAAAAATTGCTAGGAGGAATTCCTTTAACTTGAGGGTTTGTGGTAGTTTCTTGATTTGTTGGATAAATATTAGGAAAGTATTTATTATTAGGAAACCTATATAGTACAATTTTTATTGCTTAAATTCAGTTAAAGACAAATAAATATCTAATACCACTCTCATATAATTAGCCACAATAAGCTGCAAACCTAAATGCTTCAACACTTGGTTCAGAAGGATTTGGCCTCACAACTAAGCTGTCCTTAGTCCTTACCGTACATTGTCCTTAGGTTAGTGTAAAAGAAAGGAACCATAGTAATCTTTCTTTCATCCTTTCAAAACCAAACATTAGGCTCAGTATTATACCAAAGTGTTTGGAGGTGTGAGGAATGAAGTACTGAGACCATTACCTTTTTTTCTGTGGAGACCATACCTTGCTTGTTTCTATTCTTTCAAAAAAATTCTCCTTTAATTGATCTGTATGTGATTTATGTGATCGTAAATCAAAGCTTAGAACAACTACAAAATGGGTGATTCGACAAAAATCTTTAGGTACGTACTAAGTTCTAAGGTTGTAATCTTATGCTAAGCCTAAAATGACGATAATGGAGGCAAGTCATTAAAGTAATTACATAGTTAAAGAAATTCTATAGTTGCTCAGCAGAGCTCTCCAAATTAAGCATTCAAATGACGACAATGGTCTAAAATGTGCTAGGCATAACATTCTTTTGCAAATCAAGGCGAGTTTCAACTTTTCACTATACATATAACAAGCACAAGCTAATCGAAAGGCACATCGCCCTCTTCCACGGGGCTACAAAGGAGGGTGTTGCACTGATTTTGATATAAGATTAACAGGATCAAGGACCACCAACCTATATGAATACGCAAATTGCATGTACTACCCATGTAAGGAAAATAAAAAACCACAAACCTGAATGCTCACAACCAAGCTGTCCTTATCCTACATTGTCAGTATTGATTTAGTGGCAAGAATGGATACCAGTACTTAATTAAAGACTTCCAGGTTTCGGAAATTTACCAATTAGCTTGGTTTTAACCTAATTGCTTACAACTAAGTTAATATAAGATTATACTAGTCTGTTTTAGCTTTAAATGGGGACAAGTCATAAAACAGGAAAAACCAGGGGAGGTCTTAAAACAGTTATAATTCTTTACTTTTAATATACCTTAATCGTTCAATATAGCAAGTTGCTTGTGTTTTTCTTCTAATTTCAATCTCTTTCACCTTTTCAGGAATCTCTCTACAGACACTTACATGAAACATCAAAATCTGATCCATTTTACCATTACAATCTTGTAATATTCTATCTTAAAGCTTCAAAGTTTCAATCTTTACTTCAACTTCTCTATAAATTTGCTTTTTTTAGGGAGTTTACTTATGGGAAAATGGGGAGGATTTGAAGGAAGCAGCTATGGAACAATTTATCACATCTGCCAAGTTAAACCTTAGCAATGCCAACTCGTTTTGATATTTGGGGTATTAATATACTCGAGTTTCCATCGAAAAACAAAGTGCTTTAAAGTGTTACCAGAGAGCTGTCATTCTAAATTTTGGTGATTCCAAAGCAGGGGTTAGTGATTTAATGCTTAACTTATGCACTATTTAGTTTATAGGTATTTTCTTTTGTTTAAACCTGAGTTTATGCTCTGAATTCCTCTATTTTTAATCCAATTTGAGCTTGACAACATGGTTTTTGAGACTTATTATTGCAAAATATAACAACAACAAGTACAAGAAACTACAATTTAAACAGATCTAACACAATTACTATGTGCTAGAATTGTAGCTAGAACTTTAAGATCAAACGCAGGAAGATGTAATTAAAATAGAAGAAAGTTCTTCTCATACCTTAGTATTGTTTCTTAGACTTGAAAAACTTTAAGATCAATGTAATTTTTTTTTATGTGTGATATGTGTTACAATCGTAGCTATTTATAATAGTCGTTTGTAGTTAGAGTTCTAATTAAAGTAGGTATGTAATTATATAGAAACTTGTATAAGTTTAAATATTGGAGAATCCTAGTATGTATACAATTATTTTCTTTTTTGATCCATCTGACGGCCAAGAACGGGTCTCCTTCGAATCCTCTAATCAAAACTTTAGGAAGTTTTTTGAGGATCTTTGGATCTCTATGTTGCATTCATTTTATAACTCCTCTCTTCTTGGGTTCAGTGCCCATCTTTTATCTACGCTTGTAAGGGATTCGTCTTGACACAACGTAAGCTCAATTTGTGTTTCATTATTTGGACTATTATGTCCTGGTTTAACACCCTAAATTTTAGCCTGGTTGATATCAGTGAGTGAGTAGAAAGATTAAAACCACCACCATTTTCTTTTTTTCTGAAGATGTTTGAAACGTAAAGGCGATGGAAATCTTTCATGTAGAACGTGTGGATTTCGTGGTCTAGTGAAATGCCAAACATGTCAAGGAGGAGGTGCCATTCTTAGCCACAATGTCACCACTGTTAAATGGTTAGTATTCTTGATAGTAATGTAGTATTTAACCTTTTAGGCACCAAAAATACTGCGTTCTGCTATCTCCTTTAAGACCTCGTCCGAAAGATTACAGAACACTGTGGTCCTCACAACAAAAATTCATGCAATTTCTAATTTCAAATAAGTACATTTATCAAAATATGATGTAAGATCAAGTCGAAAGTTATCTAAACCCCCTACTTTACACCAACTACTTTAAAACCAAACTCAAAATAAAATTGTTATCACAAGCATAACATATAATAAGATACAGTGTGTATATACATAAAGGGATCCCATACAAATAATACATATAAAAAAATCTTAATATATGTAATATACATAATAGTATCTTGGATTGTATATAGTCTAGACTAAGAACATGACACAGACATACCATCACTCTTCGAAGATACCACGGTACCGAGATCCAAGATTATACATATTGTAAACACAAGGTAACATAAATCAGCATCATAAAACAATTTTTTCATCAACAACACTCTTTGGTTGAGCTGTGCCTTGGGATTTCATGAGTCTGTATTGTCATTGTAACTATGGTGATGATTTATAAATGTTAACAATAACATGTCCAACCCAAGAAGTTTCCTGTCCTAAGAATATGAGTCCAATCCATTTATTTTCCCCTTCCTAAACAAAACTCTTGGATCCGCAGAGGTTTAAGCGCGAGGAAGGACTGAAACTCCATCCATTGAGAGAATGGTAAGTTTTAATAACCCATTAGAAGGCAATTTATTATCAATATATAGTTGTGATGAAACATATAAGAGTAAATAGCACAACAATTAAACATTTAGATGTTGCAAAAAATCTTTTAAAAATAAGTAGAAATTCTAAATAGCAATACTCAAACATGTATTCATGTTTGCTAAATATAATATAAACCCATCTAATCAGTCTCGAGGCCGAATCTACATTTTGGGCAGCTATTTGCCCTCGTGAACCGCTTGTGCAAACAAGTGCTGTAAAATTCACGAAGGCACGACATGGCTGTAATAATAGTATATGCTTCGTAATTGTGTAATCAACATGTGCACTCTTGAATATCTTCATGATCTTTCTTCACATATTTATGTTGATCCAACATTAGTATAGCTTCGATTTTTGGCTCTTTCATTACATGCTTATACCTTCATAGGCCACATTCATTGTAAGTTTGACGCATTCCATGTACCATATTCACTATCATAAATGATTTCTCCTTCAGAAGTGTATCTAACAAATCTATTTTAATAAAAGCAAAAAACCAAACGCAGTTGATATCCCAAAAGTGATTCCCAATAAAAACATTATAATCTCTTTTACATGCATCTTTCAAAAATTTTAAACATTGTTGACGGCCAATTGTAGAAAAAAACATCCAAGGTTTAAGCTCAATAAGTTTGACATAAGTTAGTTCAACAGTTGTGGATAGGATAATATTGTCTTTGGTACGAACAATATCGCGAGTTACAACCATTAACAATTGTAAAATCAACGTTGTTTCAATTACGTTACAAGTTGGATCATCAAAGGAAGTTGTGTAAACATCGTCGAGATCAATGGAATCCATCTATATCTGCTGGTTTTAGATATAAAAGTTAAATCTACGTGTGTCTTCTTTATATTAATAACCACCTCTTCTCTAACAAGATAACCATCTATACTTTCTTACAAAAATTAATATAAAGAGTGTTGTGTAAAAAATCTATATAAAGTACAAATTAGATGAACAACCCTCTTCTCTAACAAGATAACCATCTATACTTTCTTACAAAAATTAATATAAAGAGTGTTGTGTAAAAAATCTATATAAAGTACAAATTAGATGAACAACATATAATGAATTATTTAAAGAAAATAAATAATATACATCGACTTACTTGTAGAAGCAACTAAAGACTAAAGAACTTCGATTCTCAATGTTGAAGAGCTGTTAGTGTGAGCGTTGATTCTACCAAGCTTTATAACCTTGTACAAGTTTTTTTTATATAGAAGTATATATTATACCAATTTAACAGTGATAGAATAGTATTATAAGTTCCTATTATTTATCAAAGTAACCAGTAATTAGAATTCTAATTCAATTAGGTTTATTATTAGATAAGCACTCTTATGAACAGGAATCCTCGGCTGTAGTTTTATGGTATAAGGGTATTTTATATAGGACGTGTTTTTTGTGTGCAAGAAGCATTAGAATAAATGCCACAAATTATAACTGATACAATAGAGTGGCCTAAATTAAAATAGAGCAATTAAATTCCAAATTTATCCATATTCCTTTACGCCCCATGTTTTGACTCACAACAAATTTATTCATGCAATCAAACATAATAAAAACATTTAGAATCATATGGGGATACCTCCTAAGAAACTGCAACAAACTCCAAATCATAAACATTGTTTGAGACTTCGGATCGAAGAATAATGATTACTGGCTCATTCCCCTGATTGGGGCTTACCCATTAGTTGTTAGTCTAATTTAACCTTAATAACATGGTTTTTGGGACTTATTATAGCAGAAGATAGCAACACATGATTGGGATTTACCCATTAGTTGTTTTCTTTAGCTTATCTCTCCCCTTTATGCTCTGAATTCCTCTTTTTTTAGTCCAAATTTGAGCTTGACAACATAGTTTTGGGGACTTATTATTGTAGAAGATAATAACAACAAGTATAAGAAAACGCAATTAAAGCAGATCAAATGCAATTACTATGTGTTACAATCGTAGCTAGAACTTTAAGATCAAATGCAGGAAGAAGTAATCAAAATAGAAGAGAGTTCTTCTCATGCCTTAGTATTGTTTCTTAAACTTGAAGAACTTTAAGATCAAGTTAAATTTTTGTATGTATGATATGTGTTAGAATCATAGCTATTTATAACAGTTGTTTGTATTTATAGTTCTAATTAAAGTAGGTATGTAATTAGATAGAAAATTGTATAAGTTTAAATATTGGAGAATCCTAGTATGTATGCAATTACTTTTTTTTGTGTGTGTGTGTGTTTTGTAGTGAACTAAACAATACATTGTGTGACCAAAAAAACATAATTTGCCAGTTGAAGAGTTCTGAGCTTCAATCGCTTTATACGGTATAGAGATGTATCTGACACAACGTATGCTCAATTTGTGTTTCATTATTTGGAATATTATGTCCTAGTTTAACACCCTAAATTTCTGCCTGGTTGATATCAGTGAGTAGAAAGATTTAGACCAAATTTCTATCAGAGGAATAATCGTCACCAAATTTCAGTCCATTCTGGCGCTTCTAATCCTTGAAACATAGCAGTCAACTTTACAGGAAAAGATGACTATGCTTTCACGGTTAAGTTGGATCACATAGGTGTGATTATAGGTGTTGAAATTGTTTTATTTTATGCGAAGATTTACTCGAGATAGAAACCACCTTCACAAAAAATTTGCAAATATATACCCGTCTCCATGCCACAGATCCTGTTGAACATAATGTGTATTGCATATAATATATATATGATGTATTCAGTCTAGATACTAAGCTAGGAAAGAAAATGCCTTTTTTCAGGAGGACGATTTCAACACAAAGAGTAAATGCAGCAAAAGGTGCAGCCTCAGTTCCATAAGAGGTATTGCACAAAGCTAAAGGAATTAAGTTGTGTAATACACCAGCATATCAATGCACCCCGCCTTCTTTGCATACTTATTCTTCCTCAACAAGTTTTCATCAGAAGTCATTGCTCACAGGCACCCTATTCCTCTTACATCCTGGGTCATATATGAGAGGCACTCTATATCTGTTGTGCCCGTTACACTGGTATCCATGGCTCATCGCAAACAATCCTTCAGCTTCTATATCATCTGAGTAAACAGAGAGGTTTATTTTAAGGATTATTATCCTTCAAGATTTTTTTGGAGACTTTGCCCTTGGATTGGTTATGACTTTAGTTAAATCGATCTACTGATCTTGGTTTTCCATGGCGATGTACAATAAATTTTTTTATTATCTTTTTGGGTATAATTTATATTTACGTATAAATCTCTTATGTATGGAAATAATTGTTGATGAATAATGATTGTTTTTTCAGAGTGTATTCATATTCAACGAACAAAATAAATGTTGATGACTGTTTTACAGAGTATTTTCATACTCTAACTTGTGGTATAATTTCTTATAGTTTTCGGTTGTGAGCTTTCTTCTTGAGTATGAGAGTCACTCGCCATGGACAAGTAAGAAGAGTATGTACATGGCATCCTTTTGATGGCCTTCGATCCATGGAGAAACATCGAGGTCTAAATGTACCACCACCTTCTGGAAAGGGAAACCTCTATATTTCAATTGTCAAATAAAACTGTTTCTCTGCGCTCGCCGAAGATATTGATAAAAATTCATTTTGGGGAAATAGATATACATATAAGCAATGAGTAAAGCATAAATCAAGAAAAGATTACCATATTCATTGAAAGAACTGGTGCTAATTAACAATTTATCATCTTAACATGCTCACTTGAATAATCAGTTCAATCATAAAGAGTGTGCTTTTCATTTCAAGACTGAAAAAAAAACTGATTTCTTATTTTTATTACCACTCTGATCCATGGAGATGCTCTAAAAAGGGGATCAGGCTATATTGCCCAGAAAAAGATTCGCCAACCAAGCGCTTCTTTAGTAGTTCACTGTATTTCACGGAGACTACTTCGAAATTTAGATCTTAGTTGTTCTTCCCAGATTGCTTTACACCAACAGAGAAAAACTCGCAAATGACTTCTGTTGTAGCCTACTCGTAGCCTTCAAACAGACAGCCGAAGCCCACTTCATAGCCTACTCAAATACATCGAAGCCCTCTCAACCCCTAAACAAGGCTCCTCAGAAATCCCCCAGAGACGAACCTTTGACACCGAACAGAACTTCGAGAACGGATCAGTATATTGCAGTAGACATCCTTCGACCATATTTACATACGGTCGATGTATGAAAAGGCAGACAACCATCTCACCGGACAAAACTTCGAGAATGAATTAACATCCCAGCAGCAGGTATCCTTCGACCTCACTATCACGCGGTCGAAGCAAGATAAGACAGATAACTACCTCATCAGATAAGGCAGCGCATTGATTGGCCTGCGCATCTACAGTGACAAACCCAACCACTGTGCCATTCAGAACCATCACCAATAAATGCAGCAGTAGCAGTACCGACAAGACCGGCGTCCGTCACTCGCCAGGATTTTCTGACAACATAATCATGTAAATCGGACCCACACCTGGTGACTCAGCTCCCTATGCTTCTATAAATAGATGAGAGGGGAACCCAGGAAGAGGTTGGAAAGATCTCCTCCGGTCTTTGCATCTTTACCTTCGACCACCCAAAAAATCTGAACTCGAACCCTCTAATTTACTCTTCAGTAAAAAAAATCTGTCTTAAAATTCCTCATCAGAGGTCATAGAGAGTCACATTCGGGCCTCTACGCAAGTATTTGCCTTTAGTTTTATCTTATCATTGGCCGATTACTTGTTCCTTTTGATTGATGATCGAGTTTACTTTGTAAGGATCGACTCCTCGTCCGAACGGAGTTAGCCCCCTACAATTGGCGCCGTTTGTGCTTCCCACCCTACCACTCTCCCTCTCTTATTCCCATACCCTTGTTTTCCACACCAACAACTCATCCTCAATGGCACCCACACGCCGTTCCAACTCCACCCAGGCTGGAAATTCCATCGACGGAGTCACTGCTCAAATAGTATTACTATCTCAACAAGTCGTTCAGGTAGAGGAGCACCATCAGAACCAACTAAATCAGGAACGTGATAACTATCGTTTGGCATTGAAAACAGAGCAGAATCGCCGTTTAGATGACAAAAACCGACAAAACAGAGCAATCGACGAGCTGCGCAACACCGTCCGAGAGCTTGAAAGATTACTGCCCTTGAAACCTGCTCGTCCGTCCCAGGCACCCGACCCATCGCGCATTTCTGCCCGCACCCGCCTTGGCCCTCCTCCAAACCTTAAGTTACCTCCAGTTAGCGCTAGGGACGAAGGTATTCCTCGTATTATTTCCCCAACTGGCTCTATCCACCTCGGGGTTTATCTCACCGAAGACTCTTCCAACTTAACCCTTCGCTCCTCTAGATAACCTACCCGCCGTCCTGCCCGAGAATGGCTCAGGGAACACAGTGCTGACTTTGTACTACATACTCGACCTCATAACCTTCGACTCCACCAATCACCCCCTCATCCTCCATACATTACACAGCAGGAATTTGACCGCAAAATATAACCAGTCATCCGTGATACCGCGAGTCCGGGTACAGACTTATGGAGCCGCCTCATTAACCCGATTTGACCTGAACTTTTGGCCATCGAAATACCCTCTAACTTTCGCGCTGCCAAACTCAGCAAATATCCTAATACATACCTTAAATCCCGTATCCTCGAATTCCGAAATGCCCTGAGCCTATACTCCATGGCTGACTATCTTTTATGTCACCTTTTTCCAACGAGTATTACTGATAACCCTCTTCGATGGTTCCACAACCTCCCAAATGGCGTGATTTGTAACTTTGAGCAACTTTCACAACTTTTCATCGCCCAGTTTGCCTTCAACAAAGACAGAGAGGTCAGAGTTGACGCTCTTTTCAATTTCAGAAAGTCTGGCAATGAGACCCTCGAAGTCTTCACCCGAAGATTCCTCGATGAATCTCGTAAAATTGAAAACCTCGACTGCTCGAGTACTATTTTGGCCTACTCGAATGCGCTGCCTGATCACAACCGAGTAAAAGAACATCTCGTTCTCCACAAACCCAAAACACTCTTAGAAATGTTCTCGGAAGTCAACGGCTATATCGACCTCGATTGCCTTCAAGAGTTCTACAAACAGAGCCAGCCTCCGCAAATAGTAACTTTCAATAAACCTCAACAACATACCCACTCTGTCCCCATACCTCTGATCGCTTTTGTCCCACAGGTAACTGATAGCCGCAAACGCCCCATGATTGATAACAACACCGAAGCGCGCAATAAGCGGCTAAAGCCTATTTTACCTACACTCACTGCTCCCCACAACACCCTTCTACCATACATACAGGCAGGCCCCATTTGGTGCGTTCCTTTCCCCATCGAAGTCAGACCAGGCGAATCTTTCTGCGCCAACCACAAATACAATTGTCATCATACCAATAAATGTTTTTCCCTTCAGCGCTCCCTCGAACTTATCTTTAGAGCATGACGTTTGCACCAATATATTGTCGACCTACCAAGCTACCTTGATGGGTCCTACCTCAAATCCCTATCAACCCCTCTACTGACCCAACCGGGGTACACATTTATAGAGTCAAGTTCATCGAAGTCAACAATATAGAACGTCGACTCTCCAAGAGGAAACAAAAGCGCGTAGAAGAATGTTATAAGCTTACCTATCAGGAGAAATTCTCTACCCTCTTGCCAAAAACTAGCCATCACCCTCAACTCGAAGGCATCTCTTTCATCGACTGCGATACTTCACACGTTCAAGTTTCTCATTCATTCCGATCCATTAGTCATCATGATTAAGATCGAGAACCTCGTTCTCCATACAATGCTCATAGATACTGGGAGAGCAGCCGACGTCCTATTTCTCTAAACAGTCCAAACCATGAAGAAAATAAACCATTTAAGCACAGCTAATGTTGAGCTAAAAGGTTTCAATGGATCAACAAAATTTGTTGTTGGCCGCATCAGTCTACCTGTCATTACAAGGCCCATTACCCTTCAAACCAACTTCATAGTCATTGACCAGAAGTCCGAATACCTTGGTATACTCAAGCGAGATTGGCTTCCCACCATGCACGCTATATCTTTGACCTATCATCAGACCCTTTGATTCAGCAATCACGAGGGTACTTAGAACTTGAAAGGTTCTCAACGCCTTGTCCGCTCATGCGAGTACCCAGAGATCGACCAAACACGAAAACTTGTCAACCGCCCATAGCAATCATAACATCTTCCCATACCTTCAACTTCGACAGATACCATACAACCCATTGAACCCACTGTTTATATCGAACTCGATGGTCCTGGTCGGGGTACATTTATTGGAACCCTCCTTAATGAGTCAGAACACGTCAAACTTTCCAAGTTCCTTCGTAAAAACAAAGATATCTTCACCTGGACATTTCCGGAGATGCCCGACGTCAACCCCCACCTGGCGTGCCATCGCATTGATCTCATCCCCTATTTCTCAGCAGTAAAGCAAAAAAAATGAACATTGGCACCACAACTTTGAGAAGCTGTGAACTTGAAGTTGACAAACTCAAAGCCGCTGGGTTTATCAGAGAAATGTAGTACGCAGACTGGATATCGAACATCGTGGCAGTACCAAAGAAGAATGGCAAAATCAGAATCTGCGTCGACTTCACTGACCTCAACAAGCATACTCCAAAGGATAGTTTCCCCCTTCCAACTATCTCAGTACTCCTCGACGCCACTGTTGGACACGAACGCCTATCTATGATGGACACGGATTCGGGTTACAATCAGGTACCCCTCCTCCCTGAAGATTAACTTTAAATTGCCTTTTTAACCGAACAAGGCCTTTATTGTTTTAATGTTATGCCATTCGGCCTTAAAAATGCCGGTGCCACCTGCCAATGCCTCGTCACAACTATGTTCAAACCCTTGCTTGGCAAGTCAGTCGAAGTCTATATCGATGACATGTTATGCAAAAGCCTCCATAAGAATACTCATATTCAAGACCTAACATAAATCTTTTCAATACTTCGCACGTACAATATGAAACTCAACCCAGATAAGTATCAATTTGGCGCATCATCCGACAAATTTTTGGGTCACCTTATCAGTAAACGCGGGATAGAGATC
Organism: Kingdonia uniflora; assembly: GCA_014058105.1. NCBI lineage: Eukaryota > Viridiplantae > Streptophyta > Magnoliopsida > Ranunculales > Circaeasteraceae > Kingdonia > Kingdonia uniflora. Next base: position 2,607,226 of record JACGCM010001281.1, read on the forward strand.
AATCCCCTACACATTTGAGCCCTCATAGACATGCCTTCGCCCCGAACAAAGAAAGATGTACAAAAAATAGCTGGCAGGATTGTAACCCTTAACCGTTTCATTTTAAAATCATCTGACTGCTGTGTTTGGTTTTTTTCCCTCTTATGCGAACAGGGTGCCCACAAAATAAAAAATAAAAACAACCCTGAGATCAATTAGACCCCTGAGTGCGAACAAGCTTTCCTTGAACTTAAAACTTATCTCGGCTGTCCACCAATTATCAGTACCCCTATCGAAGGTGAGACACTTTCTTTATACCTCGCTGCTACATAAACTTCCATCAGTTCAGTACTTATTTGACTTGATTCCCATATCGAAAAGCCTGTATATTTCATAAGCAAAACTCTGACCCCTGCAGAGACCAGGTATTCAAAACTCAAACTTTTATTCCTCACACTTGTCTATTCAGCCCCCAAACTTAAACCATATTTTCAGGCTCATCCTATTTGTGTCATTACCAGTTAGCTCCTTCGAGAAGTAATCAACAAAAAAGAAAATCCTGATGAGTGCAACAGTGGCCCGTATACCTTGGCAAACACGACATTACCTTCAAGAAACAAATATCCCAGAAAGGCCAAGCAGTAACAGAGTTTCTAGCCATTTCCCGGTCGACGATATTGATTGGGAAGAACACGAAGATGATCTCACAGACTATCAACGTGAATAATTAGATTCGTGGGACCCTCTCACTGGTTGGCGTTTATTCATAGATGGATCAGCAGGACCTAATGGCTCAGGAATTTGTATTGTTCTAGTAACACCAACTAATGATCGCATAGAGAAAGCCATCAAACTTGCCTTCGAATGTTGCAAAAATGAAGCAAAGTATGAAGCCTTAATCCACGGTCTCGACCTCACACTCGACCTCGGCATCCCCAAACTTGCAGTCTTCCTAGATTCCCAACTTATGCCGAGACACTACACAGGAGAAAATCAAGCTAATGGTCGCATGGCTAATTACGCCCTCTTCGTACGACAGAGAATAGACCGATTACCTGAAAAATCCACAATCACACATTACCATCGGGGAGAAAATCGACATGCAGATGCCCTCGTCTACATAGCAGCAATGCCTAGCCACTCAGAGTCACGGACACTCCATATCGAAGTACTCGAACACCCAAGTATCGATCAGATGAAAATTAATACCATCAATATTGGGGGCGAAAGTTATGATCCCGATGATTGGCAAAAACCGTTCCTTTACTACTTCAACAATGCTACTATCCCAGATGATCCCAAAGCCAAACGCTCTATCCTGGAAAATTGCCGCAGATATATCATACACAAAAACCAATTACATCGCAAATCCCCAAATGGCATCCTCCTTCGATGCGTATCTCAAACCGAAGCCTCTCAGATCTTAGCCGAACTTCACGAAGGAACATGTTGTGCTCATACTGCTGGTCACTCTATGGCCCTTTGAGTTGTTACCCAAGGATTATTTTGGCCCGATATGACGAAACAAGCTTCAGACTATGCCAAACAATGTGAAAAATGCCAGCGTCATGCCTACGACATCCATTGCCCCTCTAGAGACCTTTATATCTTACTTCAGCTTCCTTACTTGAGATACCTATGATGCCTCCTTCCCACGAGACAAATATAGATTTTCCTTTGATTGTCACAGCTTCGCCTTCACCGACTTCATCGCCTTATTAGAAGTCTCTACCCAGACTTTCGTCTGCTAAAAATACTCAAGATATCAGTGAACCTCAATACTTGAGCAATTAGCTAAAAACTTTGAAATATCGATATACAAGTTATATATAGTTACCTGAGACATGTGTTTCTTTATCTCCTTCGAAGCTTCGTCAGGGTCATCCTCCCAGAGCTCGATCATCGACGCCTGCTTCGCCACAGCCTGCTCCTGTCGCTCAGCTTCCATCATTTCTTCATCTTCCTCCATTGTATCATCCTCCCCAAGTACCTTACATCTCTTACGTTGAATAACTTTTGATTGTTCTACCTTAAGGGCTTCGGGCAATAATCGACCCTTCCCTTTCTCGGCTTGAGAAGGAAGTTATTTTACTTTTATCAGCGAAGCCTCTCTACCCACTTCGGCCACTGGCGCCGCTGGTTTCGTACCCCTCCGCAGCCTCGGCACAAACTGGTAATTCCTCATCAACTCTTCCCCTCCTATTTCTTTTCTCTTTTAAAACACCTACCCCTCTTTTTCTCCTTGATCACTTTGGTGTAGCGGGTACGTCTCGAGGTTGGGAATCTACCTTTTTTCTCCTTTGCCTCTTGATCTTGAGACTATCAAACACCGAATTTACCCAGTCATCACTAGCCTGAAGTAGAGTATCAATGTAATTTACCGGATTATCCCAAGACGAACATCCTGGACCTGCAAAAATAAAGTAAAACACAGTTATCACATATTTCAGAAGCACACCAACAACAAACCCTCGACAGCAAACTTACTTCCGTTAAATACCCTATGATGTAATTTGTATGGGTCGTCGTTATCTATATTCTCGTAGTTGCCCCTTACTATCAGTAAATCTTTATTCCACCCTTGGCCTGTTGAACACAGATCAAAGAGCCAAGGCTTCTCTGGGTGACATTAGATGTGATATGTCCCTGGATTTTGACTAGCCTTCCTCGAATAAAAGGTGATAATGTCGAACCATTTAATTAAACCTCGGCCCTCCCCAGCCAATTTCACATTCATCCCCTCTATCGCCCTCATCATCTCATAAAAATTACCGTTCATCTGCACTGGAGCTACCCCCCAGAAATTTAGCACTTCTTTCACCAGTCGCCGAAGAGGCAACCCCAGTCCCAATCGAATTTGACCCCAATAAGCCATAATACCTTCCCCAGGGTCCGATTTGAAAGTTAACCCTGCCCCCGCCACACTCAGTTGCACCCCCACCTTCGAGAGTTCTAATTTTGTGGCAAACCGATCTAACTTAACCCTATGTTTTGCCGAAGCGGCGTCCTCGATCTCATCTGACTCAGTCGAATCCTTGTTATCACCCCCCTACATCTTATCCCCCTCCCCACTATCCGAAGGTTCTACACCACATCCCTTCCCCCATATTGTTTCCTCTTCATCACTATCTTCGGTTACTATCGTCCTTCAACGTTTCGCGACTGTATTATATCCAGCCAGTGTAATCATCGACACGGGGCCTCAGTCACCACATCAAACACCTCTAAATCGCTACCCTCACCCATTAGGTCTCGACCAGACGTACTAGCTTTGACCTCGTTAACCTCTTCATCTACCAGTTCCCCCCACGAAGCCCGACGGTTATGCATTTTTTGCCTACAAAAGAAGAGGTGCGACATTAGGGTGTAAAACTCGACAATCCCGTGTCTATCACCCTTACCCCTTCTATACCCTCCAAATATTTCTCCTACCGCAAAAATCAGACACAATAAATCCTCCAAAACCGAAAAAGCCCTCACCAAATTTTTGACTGCGTCGAAACCCAGTTCTACCAAGCCTCCATACTCCCGAAAATAACCTCTTCACTCCAAATGCAAAGTCTCCTACCCACCCCCTCAAATAGAATAAACATGACAGGGATCAAGTGACTTACCAGTGGTTAGCAGCCCTCTCCTCGAACAAGCAAGATTAGACCAGCAAAAGAAGCAGCAACCCCCACGTTCAAAATATCGTATGTTATCTTCTCCCAATCTTTTGATTCTCACATTAAAATAGCACAGTAATCACTCTTATCTCACTTATATATCTTTCAATTTTTTTTAACCGCCTCGATTTACTCACCACTATCATTACCACGACCCCACAACCCCGGCTTTTCGGCTCCAATGTCATTTAACCACTTTACCCCTAGTACTTCCCACGTGCACACAACACCCTTACTACCATCTGCTCATAAAATCCGAAGCTCTCAAACCCTTTTTTTCCCCTACTCAAAGCCAAACAGTCTAGTCCAAACAGCCAATCATTACCTTTTTTCCGTCATACGAGAAAAATGACATCATTGCCTTTTGCACGCTGCCCCAGGCGTTTGTACCAGTCTGACCGACCAACCGTCTGAGCTGTCACAGCAACTAGTCAAATTAAACTCAATCTTTGACATATTCCTGCACTCGAATACTCTACCATTTCACGCCTCGGCCAATCATCAGCACTTTGACTCAACCAAATTCATTTTAATATATTGGCCTTCGACATTCAACACGCTCCTTAACTCAAAGGTTAAAACCTTCGACCAAATACTGTCGTAAGTTCGACTAGTCAAAAGCCTCAGGCCTGCAGATAAATTTTTCAGCTTCACCACAGTTTACTTTTCCCTTCGACAAATTTATTTTTATCTTCGAACAACACAAACTACATATTTTGACAAACTATATCATCCATTCCATATCAAACTTTATCACTATTACCCACAGTTCGAAAAACACGAGTTATTCAAAGAAATCATTTTTGATTCAAAAAGCAGTTAACATTTCAACCCTCTTACAAAACAACAAACAAGAGACAACAAAAACAAAAGAAAAGAAAACAATAACACAATCACATCTCAGAGGACCCTAGTTATTAGTAGGCTGCTCCTCTTCGATAACGGCCGCAGTATTTGCATCCTCCTGGCCAACAATATCCTCTGCGAAGCCTTTGAGGAGAGACATCCGATCACCAGGGAATGGCCCCATCATCTGCCGTATCCCCCACCAGTATGCGAATGGCATCTAGAGAATTGGAGCTTCGGGTTCCACCTCAAAAAGATTTGGCATTTCTGTGTCAATGTCCTCTTCCAGACCAAACCACCATCGCAGCCCCAGCAGGGCCTCCCCTATCCGCCTAACTCTCACAGCAGCCAGGTCCTCTTGAATGGGAATATCTGCCGCCATGTCAATACGAGCAATGAAGAAGAACAGCAAGAAAAACATGTAGAAAGATGAGAAGTAATCTCTACAACAGCTCTTTTATACTTGCAAACCAACCACAACTTTCCCACTTCCGTAACTAAATTAATGACAACCTTTCATTTCCAACCTCGCAAAGTCAACATGCAACCTCTCCAACTTCCTAGACGTAACTGATTTTTTGGTGCATGCACACAAACCTTATTCCCGAGGACCTCTCTTCGAGCACATCACCCAGATCGAGCATTCGACCATCACAACCATCGTTTATTACAAAGTGGCATTTCATCATACCTTCGACTATAATTCATTCTGACCATCACAACCAAATAACACTAAGCCTTCATTCATCATTACCTTCGAGCTCATCACTGTACCTCGCGCCTATAAAAGTATTCGCTTACATTCATCTACACAATATAAGTATAAAGAAAATACTCTGCCCAATCCAAATAGTAAATTCAACAGACAAATTACATTTCTATTATCAACCCTACGTAACAGAAACAACCCCCCCAAACATGGCAAAATAGAAACTCAAAACATTCCCCCTAGACCCGAAGTCCTACTGCCGGAAGGACCCGCCCCGTTCACCACATTATACTGCTCGATGATATCCTCTGCACAAATGAGACTTTCAGCCAGTACCATCAGAAAGAAATAGCGCCGTTCAGCAGTCGTAAATTTAAACCTCAACTGTTCCCAAAGATAAGAATATGGGTCGCCATTGAAGAACTCTTCGGGCCCTGCTTCCACAAGGTCCGGCATGTCCCAGGTTAGCTCATGTTCGCCAAAAAACTTCACGTGCAGTTCCACCATTTTTTGCCCCACTCGACGGTCTCGAGCAAACCCTATCCTCTTGTGGTAGCGTGTGTTCGACGTTGTATCCATCCAAATGATAAGAATATGGGGAACAGAGCAGAATACAATTGCAGATGAAAGAAGATACAGCGTACCTCTAGAATTGCCCATATTTATAGGCCTTAATGCCTTTATTACCCTATAACCAACTACATCCCTTGAAAACCCCTTTTTACAACTTTCTCGAAAAACAAGACAATCAAACCGCCCAGATTCCAAGACCGAACAATTTTCTCAGCGAAGACCTCTCCACCTGGGTTCGAGATCTTCTCGGAGAGGGGGCAAATGTAGTTTCCTACTCGTAGCCTTCGAACAGGCAGCCGAAGCCCACTTCATAGCCTACTCGAATACATCGAAGCCCTCTCAACCCCTAAATAAGGCTTCTGAAAAATCCCCCAGAGATGAACCTTTGACACCGGAGAGAACTTCGAGAATGGATCAGTACAATGTAGCAGACATCCTTCGACCATATCTATATACGGTCGAAGTAAGAAAAGGCAGACATCCATCTCACCAGACAGAACTTCGAGAATGAATTAACGTCCCAGCAGCAGGTATCCTTCAACCTCACTATCATACGGTCGAAGCAAGATAAGATAGACAACTAACTCATTAGATAAGATAGTGCATTGATTGTCCTATGCATCTACAAAGATAATCCCAACCACCGCACCGTTCAAAACCATCACCAATAAATGCAGCAGCAACAATACCGACAAGACCGACGTCCGTCACTCGTCGAGATTTTCTGAAAACATAATCATGTAAACTGGACCCACACCTGGTAACTCAGTTCCCTATGCTTCTATTAATAAAGAAGAGGGGAACCCAGGAAGAGGTTGGAAAGATCTCCTCCGGTCTTTGCATCTTTACCTTCAACCACCTAGAAAATCTGTACTCGAACCCTCTAATTTACTCCTCAATAATATAATTAGTCTTAAAAATCATCATCAGAAGTCGTAGAGAGTCACATTCGGGCCTCTATGCAAGTATTTTCCTTTAGTTTTATCTTATCATTGGCCGATTACTTGTTCCCTTTGATTGAGGATCGAGTTTACTTTGTAAGGATCGACTCCTTGTCCGAACGGAGTTAGCCCCCTACTACTGCATAGATTCCAAACAGCCCATCCAGGCTAATGGAGGTTAGCATCATTGCTTTGTGCATACTAACCCTTAATCGGTAAATATTTATCTTGACATTTGAGGTGTAGCAGATGATTGACTGTCAGATTCTATGTCAGTTTTAACATTGGCAGCTCTATAAGCATCATTAGTATCTAGTTGTGCAGCACCTCTATTTGAGATAAAATCATCTGCTTGAATACTAGTATCCTTGGAAAGATATAAGTATCAGTAGGAATGATGTGTTACATAATTGTAATTATTTAAATGATGGAAGTAAAAAAAAAAAATCTACCTGGGATTCGTAAATTTATTAAGCTGGTTAGTATGAACTCCAGAGCTAGTTATCTCATCGATGGATCTAAAAACATTATCAGTAGCCAGATGCATAACACCTCCATTTTCGGCTTGAGTATTTGTTTCCCCAGAAAGACATAAGTGTCATTAGGAACGTATAGACTACTACATAATTTACCTATTCAATCAATACACGTAGAAAACAATTAGGGTACCTAGGAATCACTAATGCGATATGCAAGTTAGTATGAATTATGGAGCCAGTTTGTCCATTGATGATTCTAGAAACATCGCAAATACCTTGGTGCATGGAATTTCCATTTGAAGCATGACAATTTGCTTTAGTACTTGTTTTCCTTGAAAAGAAAAAATCACACAAGTAACTGTGTGAACTCCAGTAGGCGAGGCCGAGCAAGTTTGTACATTGATAGATCTAGAACCATCATCAGTACCCATATGCATGGCACCTCCATCTGAAAGTTGATAATCTCCTTGGGTACTTGTTTCCCTAGATAGACACAAGTATCATTAGACAATAGGATCGTATATGTTGTGACTTAATTATATAATTGCACCCAATGCAAGTGGATATCAATTAAATCACCTGGGATTTGCTAATGTGCTATGCTGGTTAACACAAAATCCAGATCCAGTTTGCCTATTGATGGTTGTAGAAGTAGTATTAATTCTGAGATGTATGTCACCTCCATTTGAAACACAATACTCTTCTTGGGTACCCATTTCTCTAGAAATACATAAGTATCATTAGTAATATATATTCATACACACACATATATATATTTACATTGTTATATCTATTTAGTCAATAGTTGTAGAAAGCAATTAAGGAACCTGGGAATCGCAAATGTGCTACTCGAGTAAGTATGAAATGCGGATCCAGTTTGCCTATTGATGGTTCTAGAAATATCATCAACACAAAAATGCATGGGACCTCCATTTAAAACATGATAATCTTCTTGAGTACTGGTTTCTTATAAAGATCCAAGAATCATTAGGAAAACATATACTAGATAATTTATATTTATCCAATCAATGGAAGTATAAAGAAAATGAATTACCTGTGACTCGTTAATGTGCTAAGTTGCGCGTTAGTATGAAATCCAGAGCAAGTTTGCTCATTCATGGTTCTAGAAGCATTATAAGTAGTTTGAATGGCACCTCTATTTCAAACACAGTGATCTGTTGGTGTACTCGTTTCCCTATAAACCATAGTCGTTAATAGGGTCTTATATAATACTACAAAACTATATCGATCAATCAATGCAAGAAAAAAATATTTAAGGCACCTGAGAATAGTAAATGTGATGCGCAAGTTAGTATAAAATCCAGGGCCACTTTGCACATTGATGGTTCTATAAACATGATTGATACCCATTTGAATGGCATATCCATTTGAAACATGATAATCTGTTTATCTACTAATTTATCTAGAAATACCCAAGTATCATTAGGAATGTGTATAATAACACGACACAATTATATATATGCAGCCATTGCAAGCAGAAAGTAATTAAGGTACCTGGGAATAGTTAGTGTGCTAAGTAGGCTAGTATGAAACTGAGAGGCAGTTTTCCTATCAATGGTTCTAGAAACATCATGAGCACCCAGATGCATGGCACCTTCATTTGGAACCTGATCATCTGCTTGGGGAATTGATTCCTTATAAACACACAAGGTTCATTAGGGATTGTTCATTTCTATTCATTCAATGAAACTATAAAACAAGAGTGGCACCTGAAATTTCTTAATGCATCACCCGGGTTAGAAATAAATCTAGAGTTAGTAAGTCCATTAGTCATTCTAGAAACATCACCAGTACCCAGATGTACACCACCACCATTTGTAGCAGAATCATATGCTTGAGAACTGGTTTCCCTAGAAAGAAACACGAGTCATTAGGAAAATTATGATGCAACAGAATTACATCTAAATGTATGAAAGTAGAAATCAAATAATGTACCTACGAATTGTAATTGCGTTAAGCGGGCTGGTATGAAAAATGGAGCCAGTTTACTCTTAGGCCACGTAACTAAAATTATTTTATATAGAACTGACAGATTATCTGGCAGTTTATAAGAGTTAACCAAGTCTGAAATTTATTGTGGGATCTGGACTTAATTTTAAAGCCCATACTTCTCGTTCAAGTAATCCAACAGTGGCATCGTAAACACAAACTTATTAGAATTCAAAATATCAAACAAGTTCAATGTTCTCAGAGACTGCAAAACTAAGAACTGTTGGTAAGTACCCTCTTTATATAGAGAAAAATGATATAAAATAATAGATAGACAAAATGAGACGGACAATAATTGACATAACAGAATAAGAATAGTACCTTCTGTTAAGTGATTATATTGATCCAATGTTTCATATATTATTGAACATACCAACCAAATAAGAGCTCATAGAGGATATTCACATACACATGTATGATTAAAAGGCATAATATTGAGAACCTTATAATAAACATGAAAAGGGTAATTGAAGTATAAAACAAAATAGCACAAGTTTGCTAGTTACTGTTATTAATGTACCAAATTACCATAGAAAAGTAGCAAAAAGTTGTAGATCAATTAATAACATGAGTTATACTATAACTATTCCATTGTAACATTTAAGCTACCTTTTATTGAGCAACCAAAATCCATACTAAAAATACAGGCAACATATGTCACGCCCCCAAAATTGGCTTCTTAATAAACTATTAAGAACGCGAATTCTGAGGTATAACATCGGGCATCCTGAAGATGAACCCCCAAAAGATGTACTACAATTTAAAACAAATCTTAAATACATCTACAACACTATGAAACTACGCAGTGGAAGAATAATTTAAAAAGAGATAAAAATGATTTCCAACAGGTAACTAAAACTCCTAAGCTGGCAAGTTCAGCTTGCTCCAACTTACTACCATCGCCACTGTAACTATTCACCTAAAAAAGTATATGTGCAAGATGTCAACAAGCAATGCCCAGCAAGTACAAATATCCAAGGTCATAAGACATGATAGACCAAGAGAATCATAGAAAAGAGTCATGAAGAATCTAACAGAATTATGGGAGAATATCAACCAAGCTACGAGTCTTAAAGAAGGCAGTCTAAATAAAACTAGAAATCCCAATACGGTAACAATGATAGGCTAAAATTAGATCTAATTACTACAACCTAAAAAATATGGTAGATGTGAAAAGAGAATTAGGTAGTCAAGTACACAGGGTTACTTTAAATTCAGTGGGACCACACTCTCACACCCATCTATAATTAACAAAAGCCTATCCCTTATTGTCGAGCCAGGGATTGGCAGATTCCTTTTTATTGAGCTAGGAATTAGCAGGTAATGTACTTGATCAGGGTGTTCAAGGAGTTTCAACCTACAGGTCTAAAGACTTATTTGTTTTCAACTTTTAGGGATCTGCCCACGGGATGTTCGCAAAGCATGCAGCCGAGAAGCAATTGTGGTATAACTTTGGGGCTTGCAACCGTGGAATACTGACTAGCAGTAACTGAATCTTTTGTTTAGGGATTCGAACCCAAGGACCGAAATAGCATAGCCCTACTGTGTACAACAACTCGAAGTCGCCCAACGGAATGGAAAGGAAGAAGTTTGAATCCTAGAAGAATCAAATGATCTGTCTGCCCCTGCCAAAACAACATCTGGGACTATATCAAAAGACCTTCCACTCTTATAACCAGGTAATCTATCTACCCTCACTTTAATAACAAGTGGGGACTTTATCAAATGAAGTACAACTCCAACATCCAATGCTATCTGTCGTAACATGCCAATAAGTGCAACTATATCAAAAGGAAACCCTAAGAGTCAAAGCAAATCAAAGTTGCGTACTACTGAATCATGAAAAATTCACTCTCTTAAATGGTTGTCACAAAAGACAAAACAAGGGATTACCTAAGTTTGCTCAAGAATAAAAGACTCACTCCTAATGTCCAATTGAGATAAAGAACTCTCTTACTCCACCCGCGCCTTAGAATATAAATCTTACAATGAGTACTATGTACAACACTAGGCCGCCTTGTCCAAAATAAACATAATCGATGTCTCGGGAATTCTTATTATTACTAATGTAATATCTAGCAAGGAAAATACCTAGAATATACTTCTCCCGTAGACCATATAAGGTACTTGTATGCTTCACACCCATGTCATTCGCCATATCATGCCATAAATAAATAAATAAATAAATAAATAAATAAATAAATAAATAAATAAATAAATAAATAAATAAATAAATAAATATGGAAATTGCCTCAAACCAAGCAAGTATCGATAAGCTACTAACTGAACAATACAATCTTAAGGTAAAGTTTAGTCCAAACACTTCGTCCCATATAATTTAAGAATAATATCAGCCATACCAAAATGTGTCCAGATCATTCTAAGAGTGGATTACTTTATGAATTTCTATAAGATAACCAACCCTCGATATAAACACCTGACAAGAACACCATATACATACATCTTTCTAAGCATTTATGCCTTCACGGGTTACCCTAAGGGTAAGCCTAATCAGGTTGAATACAAATAAATCAAGAATAAGCGATGCCCAAAAAAGGACCTAAAACAGATCTAATCAAGATCATCACAAATACCAACTTCTCGTAATATCTAGTTTGTTTACCTAGAATACAATCTGAAGTAGTTTCTTTATACTTTCAATGCCCAAGTGATCCTCTAACCAAAATTACCATCAGACTATAAGAATATTAACCTATTAAGAACCAAAACCTAACTCATAAAGATCAATAGTTGTATACCTAAAGAAACATTATGAAATAATCCACTAGGGGATACATGACTGCATACACAATACTGAGATGTATAATATAAATTGATGCGACGATAAGAACGATAACTAAGATGATAATAAACCTAAACTATAATATCAACAGATGTAAATTCATACTCTAATCATGGCATAAGAGAATGGATAAGAGTACTTACCTTATCGACGTATCCAGGGTTTAGAAGAGAAGGAAATCTACCCTCAAAGCTCTAATTTACTGTTTCTCTAATGCTTCACAATCTAGTTTTTTTGGAATATAAATTAAATATGGGAATCAAGCATTGTTCTTCCTGACGGCTAGCTATGGAGTAACATGGGAGTTGAGGGTTTTAGGGAGAATAATAATAAGAGATTTTGAGGAGAATTTGGAGGAGTTGGAGAAGAATTGGGGAAAATTATGGTGGTGGGGTTTAATGGGTTTGGTATAAGGAATTGGGGAGAATAAGAGCTAGGATAACATATAAAGAGGTGCAACCTACTACACTATTATGGCTAACATGAAAAGAGTTATACAGGGAAAGCAAAAATGCGGGGCGCTACAACATATTTCTTGACAAATAGTACATTCTAGCTTAAACATACGATAAATAGTCTATATAGTTATATAAATAAGTTTATTTGTTGATTTATTACACCTGATTAACATGAAAGCAATTATAAATAAATAAATAATTTATATATATATATATATATATATATATTTAGTTTGAAAACTTCTTTATACACAACATTGAGAGTGTGTACTCATGGTTCTCCATTTAATTTGCCATTTTGTATTAAAATTCTAGTCTTATTTCTTGATACACCTCTAGAAAAAGTAATATATAATTGTCCATGGCTGAATACCCGTTCTGGTAAGAAAATGGCAGTTCTAGGGATTGTTCGTCTTTGTGATTTGTTTATCGTAAGTGCAAAAAATAAATGTATAGGAAATTGTCGATGAACAAGAACGAAATGAATGTTTGCGCTTTCTGATGGTCTTAATGATATACGTGGTATGAAGACATCTTGATCTTTATTATGCCCAGTAATTATTGTTGCCACTATTACATTTTTTTCAAATCTTTTACAAACTAGTCTAGTGCCATTACACAATTCATGTTTTGAGCTAATATTTTGTAACAACATAATTGGCGCACCTATTTCTAGGGTCAATTTATATGGAGGTAAACCACCAGGTGTAGTTGTGTTTAGAAATTCTGATGTATATAAGTTATGGGGATCATTCTCATCAGTATCAATTGAATAATAAGTAACTGGCATACCAGGAAAAGATCTAATTATGTGATTATTAACTAAGTCTACATGCTCATTTAAAGGTGTTAGAATGGCCCTGCTTGTCATATAATCTCTATTATTGGCCATCTTAGTCAGATTGGGGAAAGCAAAGTCTATTAAATTGTGTATTGAATTTCCTTCTTCAAAATTTGGAACCATCTCGTCAGGCATGCGAACCATTCTATCGTCGGAAGTAACGTTACATTCACCATTACCAACTTTTAGTAAAAACTCGGATTGACTTAGATCATTAATTGTTCTCATATTTTCTTTTAACTGAATTACCTCAACAACCTTCTACAAGTAATAATTAACAATACATGCATTTACGGTTTCTGCTCTAGTAGACCTTGGAATCACAGGTATAACTTGTCGAAAATCACCCCCAAAAATAATAATTTTACCCCCAAATGGTAAATTACATTCCAGAATGTCACAAAGCGTTCTATCCAATACTTCAAAATGATATTTATGCATCATGGGAGCCTTATCCCATATTAAAACTTTAGCTTGTTGAATAAGCTTTGCTAAATTTGTTCCCTTATTTATGTTACATGTTGAATTTGATGATGGAATTAATGGCAGTTTAAACCTAGAATGTGTTGTGCGACCACCAGGAAAAACAGTTGAGGCGATTCCTGATGATGTTGTAGCTATTACAATATTACCATTTTGGCGTAATTCGGCTAGGACTGTGCGATAAACAAAGGTTTTTCCCATCCCTCCAGAACCATCAATAAAAAAAACTTTACTTTCATTATTTTAAACTGCAGTTAATATCCTATCATATCCATACCTTTGTTTGATATTTAATTTAGCTTCGAAAGTTTTATGTTTATCTGGTGTTTTTACATCTAGTTCATCTCTAAGCAAGATGAATAGCTCATCATCTACATCAGATATATTTAATCAAGGTAAATCATAATCGAGAACACTTTTGCTATGTTGTCCAAGTAAATCATTATTTTTTCTCAAAAGTTTTATTTAAATCTTATCTTTACTGAAACTGTACTTTTTATGATAATCATTTGACATTTCATCTTTAAAATCTCACCACAATTCAGAAATTTTAGCTGGTTCACAAAAAATTAATTAAGTGACAAATAATTTCCTCAAAACAACTAGCATTTTGCCTACAACAGCCTCTTATAAACTTAACCTTATGCTCTTGTCATTCTCTTACAAACCAAATGCCCCAGCAGCTCTTTTAAAAATTTGGTACCCTACACCATTAACAGTAAGTAAATCATCAAATGATGTAGGCCCTCTAACATGATTCAATAAAAGCCTCAAGTAGAATTATTCTCCTTCTGATGGTGCAACTGTGTATACTCTTCTAATACATTGTACCTTACTAGCACGTTTATTCCATATCCGATCAGTACTTTCCCAACAATAGTGTTCAGGAATTTCATGGTATAAATAATTTCTTGCATTTGTATCCTTTAGATTGAGTAGGAAAAATTATGTTAACATAGTCTTTAGGTTGTTTTTATCATTCATAATGTGCTATAGACGTTGGAAATCAATGAATCCAACTTCTTGTTTATTGGGTAAGTGGATTGGCATTCGTTGTATGCTAGGATATATTTGGCTCATTCCAAATAAGAACAACCTCCAAGCAGCTTTGGGTAGAGATATCCACCTTGCATCTATAAATTGTTTTATTTCATCAACCTCGGCCTCTGGATTGATTTCCACAGAAACGCGATCAAGCCCTTTATATACATATTTGTATAAATACTTAACACACTTAATATTGCTGCATAATTCTGCATTTATTTGACAATCATATTTTTTAAAGTATGCATTATAAGGAACAACCCATGCATTATCCACCATCCTTTTCTCAAGAATATCGACCTGTATAGATTTCTTCATCTTCCGTCGTTGATATATAGGGTATGAGTCATTTCCTTGGATTGTATGCTCAACATATTCCTTATGATAACCTTTTTTACATGGCCCATCTTTTACACATGCTAATTTGGAATTCATCTCACCACAAGGTCCATGGACCATATGATTTCTAATTATATCAAATAGATCAAGTTCTTCATCTTCATCTGAGAATTCAGCTCTAACAATTTTATCATATTCATTGGGACCTTTTAATCGGTCTTCTTTATGAAGAATTACCAACTTATGTACGTGTGGGTCACCCCTTTTTAAAAAAATTATAACATATACGTACGCTTTAACCTTATCAAGTACAAAACCATTGACGATGTCAATTTTAAATCTTTTAAACCTAGCTCGAAATACATGGGAGACCAAATCTGGTCGATCTTGAGCTTGTTGACCTGGACCTAGAGCATTTTGTATTTCTGACTACATTGAGTTACAAGTCATAGTTATGAATAAGTCAGGCTTACCATATTTTTGGACAAATGCCATTGCATCCTAAAATCTCTAGAACATATCACAAGGACTGCCATTGAAGGAAGATGGCAATACAATTCGTTTACCTACTTTTTTACCAGAGGTTTCACCAGATTCAAACACATCATATATCTCTTGATACAAATCAACCCGTACTTCTTTTTGATGATTTCTATACCATTGTAGGTTACCATTTTGCATTTTAACACACTGATCTACCAGGTATTGTTGAAACAAACGTCCGCCTCTATGTATAAGAGAGTTATACCTAAGACATACTTGTAACAAATATGCGTAATAAGCACGAACTGTAAGTTTTGTTCCATCTTCATTTGAGAGTGCTATATCCCATCCATAAGTTCCGAGAGGTAGTAACAAAGGATATTGTAAAGGGTCATAATAGCCACAATTCTCTGATATTATTTGTTTTTCCCTTCCTTCAGGGTGAACAACAATATTTCTACCAATTGTTTCTTCTTCTCCACCAGACACAATTCCTATAACATCATCACAAGTTGGCTCTATATACTGTGGTGTACCTATTGCTCCAGATTTTATAACAAAATCATAGTTTCTAATATTTGGTAAAGCAACAAATTTTTTGTAACCTTGTATAAAGGCATTGTACTTGCCAAGAATATTTTCAAACTTAACAACTGTAGTACTGACTAAAGCATCACTCTCCTTTAAGTCTATTTTGAAGTTCAAGGTGAGGATCATAGAAGAATACTTGTATAAAACGACCTCTCTCTTCTTCTGGTTGGAAGAAACTACTAATTTGATGATATATTTGACCATGTGCCCTAAATGTGTATATGCCATTCGTTACATTAGCAAATTATTCATCCAATGTAACACCAATAGATGTTGATTGGAAAGCATGATTTTATATACGTATATTTTTTCTAAAATCTCTTCCAATTGTTGTCTGGCTATTATAAATATCAGATAATTCAATAGGTATAGGATGCATTTTCAATTCTACTTTACCGCTTAAACAAAGAAATCCTTTCGATTCTTTATAAAACAACCATGTCTTACAGTGTTTACAATATCGTAGAGGTGGAAGTTTGTAGCGCTTAAATCTTTGGGAATCTACAAAATTCCTAGGCACAATTATGCCCAAATATACTCCTTTTGGGAATTTGGTTAGATTCTTCCATGACTTTTTTTTAAGTTGTTATTTTCATTGATTCTTTTAATTAGTGTCATAGCCAGTACAGGTTTAGTCTTTTTTTTCATACAAAAGTGAAGTGGGCATTTAATTTTTTTCTTTGTATTGCCTAGTATTGGAATAATTATAGAACTATTATTTCCTTTCATTTGAGCCCTAAAAATAGTGCTACTATCCTTTATTATAGAAGTATTTAGTATAGGTGATATTGGTATAGGAGATACTGTAGGTTTATAAATTATTTTAGTTCGAGTAATGCGAGCAGAAGTTGATTTATTTGTTGGTAATTTATTACCATCTTAGTTAGCATGCAAGGTAGTTCAGGAATAATGTTGGCAACAGATTTTAATATAGATGAGGTTAGCGTACTTGTTGAATGCATTAAAATAGAAGCGGAATAATCTTTACTAGAAATAGACGTAGAACGACCGCCTATATCAACATGAATATTTGATTCTTTAATATTATGTAATCTAGTATCACCTCTTTGTTTGGTATTTGCTTCACAACCCCTTGCATTACGTTTATTAATGAGGATATCTTTAATTTCCTTTGAATCTTTTGCTGTTAAATAATGGCGAAACAAAAAATAAAAAATGAGATTAGTTTTAAATAACAATGCTAGAGAATACATAAATTAAATAAAAAGTTAAATACTGTAAACATAGCATAAATTATATTACCAGGGAGAAAATTTGGTACTGTAGATGCAAATTTCTTAGTAGCATTTAGTCGATGATATCAAAGTCTGTTTCTCGTATTTTTCAGTAATTGTGCAGCCCCGTTGCGATTGTTAGCATTATTAGGCACCCCAACTTCAATATGCAAGCATAAAAAATTGTAAACTTCATTAATATAATAAAAATAAAGATGAAACGTGGTTTATTATTTAAAAAAGAGTACATATGTATTATGAAATTTTAAAATTACTTGATACAACGGTATTCAACAAAGATGAATCTATCTGATTGTTCATAGAGGTTGTGTTTAACAAAATAGTAGCCATGGGAGTGGAACTTGTATCTACAAAAAAGATGCATATATAGTAAAGATGAAAACAAAGACATATAACCCATTTAATAAGAAATATCATAACAATAGGAATTGATAATATTACCTGGCAATATTAAGTTGTAATAGGTATCGAGTTTTTTTTTGAATTGCAAGGAAACTAGATAGGCTTGCATTTTTATACCTTTCTTACTTTAACCGGTTTTGTTCCTTAACATCCTGAACTTTAGCAGTTTTTCTAATTTGTCTTCGGCCAACTAATTCCAGAAAGGTATTAGAAACCTGTTAAAATGGTCAAAAAAATTAATGCACCCCAATTGAAAATTGTTCTATTTAATTGGTTATTATGCATCACTATAACAATATTACTATTATTATTATTATACAAAGTAATAGGTAAAACTAAATAAGTATGAAGTTGTCCATCCTTAATTTCTAACCTACTTGACATTACACCAAATTTTTAACATACTATTGATTACTAAAACGTTAAATGATCTGCCAAAATTGGCAAAAAATTTAGTTAAAAATCATTGTTCGAGAATTTAAGTCTAATCAAATGGCAAAATTTTGGTTTATCACTACTCCCTCCTGCTCTAAATTATACTATT
The DNA here is from genome assembly GCA_014058105.1 of Kingdonia uniflora. Taxonomy (NCBI): domain Eukaryota; kingdom Viridiplantae; phylum Streptophyta; class Magnoliopsida; order Ranunculales; family Circaeasteraceae; genus Kingdonia; species Kingdonia uniflora. Next base: position 2,625,672 of record JACGCM010001281.1, read on the forward strand.
TCAAATTTTGTAGTTGCAAATTGAAATAAGTATTAAGTAAGTTATAAATAAAAAAATAAAAAAATAAAAAACCATCGCATAAATGACATTATTTATGGGCATTATATAAGGTCTTAAGGGGCTAATATTTTAACATACAAAATGGTAATATAAATCTATTATACATTAAGCAAAATATAATTACATTATATGTAAATATGAAATAGTTAAAAATATTAGTAATACCTAGTATTAATTGATCGCCGATGTGTAGATCATGAACATTACTTTCATGATGAGGGTTGGATACCGATTTATCTAGTTGTAGAATACTACTAGATGTCATAGTAGAACTATTGGAAGGAACATTAATATTGTTATTTTCATAAACAATATTTGTACCTACATTGGATTAAAATTTCAAATGGAAATGTTAACACATAAAGATTACATATCCCTAAAAGAAATTGTGATATAATATAACATACTATTGATTATTAGTAATATTACCTTGCATTGTTGAAACATTTGAAATAACCTTAGGAGAATTGTTTCTTGGAAGGATCTGAGATTTGATCTTTCTATTCTCCAATCTACTAAGCTTTAATCGTATTTCCTCTTCAGCAGTCAAAAATTTAGGTGCTTTCTTTATTTGGCTTCGAATAACTAAATGAATATTATAAATAAATAAAAATAATAATGGATTATAAAAATTATTGTTAATTAAAACAACCGATAGGTAATAAATAATAGTGTTCATTCACAATTGTAGAACCTAAATACTATTATGAAATGTCTAAGGAAGAGCACTAAATAGTATCATAAGATGGTTACAACTGCAATTCAGACCAAAGATTACACAATACAAATTAGTCACATCCTAATTTATTGTATCTAATTATTGATGGCTATTTAAGCAATGAGAAGATGGATGCGGAAAATCATTCAAAAATCTTTTAAGTACATGGGATATTGCATGTGTAACTCAATACATATGAAAGAGTGCCGAATATCATCATATGTAAGCTATTTCAAAAAGGCAACATATTAGTATTGTGAAAAGTAGAGGATAATTTATGGATGAGAAATCAAGTAAAACATAGGTAGCTTATGCTTCAATTTTAAAAAATAGTTTCAAACACACAGTATATGAAATTTATTTAAGAAATAAGCGACAATCATACATTAACAACTCATTATATTACCTGGTTGTGGTTCCCCAACACAATGTACAATACTATTTTCGCTTCCCACTCAGATGTTAGATACTGACTTTTGAGCATTTACATTAGTAGTTATCAATTTAATGACTTCTCGTGCACACGGTGCTTTTAATGAAAGTAGCATATGTATTCACATTATAAATGAGTTGTAGCAACATATATGTAAAAATGCAAGGAGCATTAATATGAAGATGATACAGTAGTAAACAAATTACATAGTATTGCTTACAATAATTCTTACCTGGGATATTGTTATCGACATGAGGATGATCAATTAAGAGTATATTTTCTTGAGACCGGAGTTGATAACTGGCCTTTGTTGCTCATTTTTCTTGCATTTTTTTTCTTCCTATGTAATGGATGTTTTATCACAAACTTGATATTGAATCCTTCGAATTGCTTTTTTTTTGTATTTTTTTTCTTCAACCTGCTCAGATTGTATCCTTAAAAAGTCTTCTCTAGATTGTTCTATTTTGGGAAAAAAACAATTAAGGAGAATTAAACAATTAATTCAAACGTATAAAAAATAAATAAATAAATAAATAGGCAAGATTAATATTAAAAGTGCAAAGTTAAATATTACCCTGTAACATATTCGGAGTGCCTATCATTGTAATCAAATAATCTTGATTTTGATCGATGTGGTTCTCATTTATTTTACACTTTTTTAACGTTTTTTATTAGCTCCCATCACTTTAAGAGATTCTCGGCCACGCTTTTGCCTAACTGAAAATAACATATCTCGCCTCAAGTTTAATAATCAAATAAAAATAAATTTAACTTAACAATTAAATATGCAAGTTTAATATAAAAATTGTATCATTAAATATTACCTTGTAACCTATTGGAAGGTTGTAGGGGCCTAACTTCGTGGGAAAGGATGTTGACTCTTACACTTCGAATATTATCCCCAATTAAAGGATGCAGGCATATAATTAGTAATAACACTAATATACTGGCAATATACTTGTGAGGAGGCCTAGAATGGGTAACTCCATGACCTCTGGTGAAATTTTTTAAGAGTAATGATATAAAGATCAAGTAGTCGAAGTTTCGAGTACAAGGTGATTACAGGTTATTTGAAAGTAAAATTCAAGGTCTGTGGGAAGAGTTTTTATAACCCCTCCATAATTCCCCTTCCCTCATATTTATAGAACATAGGATGGGCTGAGTCATCATGGGAGGTCAAATTGTAAGAGTATCCTCTGGACAATTGTCTTGCACCCAGAGTCGGTTATAACGCCGTAACTGTCGGATCTGACACTGTAGCCGTTGTTGGTTCTGACACAGTGGTTGTTGGATTTGACACTATAGTTATCAGGCGGTGTGCTCCGCCGTTATGTCTGGCGAGCTGGCTGTCTGACATGTTTTTCTTCGACCACGTACAATCATGATCAAACCCTATTCACAGTCGAGTGTTCATATTGTCTCAGAGGGCATAATTACGGGTTTATTAGGCTTCGAGGCATCAGGTAGGCTTCGATGTAGCCTTTGAGTGTTCGACTGGAGCTAGAAGGCTACAAGTAGGCTGCTACATTTGCCCCTTCTCAACATGGGTCTCAGAAGTAGGTTTAGAGGCGTTTGCTGAGAAAAACTATTGGTTGGTGGAAGTTGAACGGTTGACTATTGCATATTGGATTTCCGAGGAAGGTAATAAAGGAGGGTAATTAAGAAGTTGTGGTGATTATAGAGTAATAAATGATGTTAATGAAGATATAAATATGGCTTATGAGGGGGTAACACTATATATTCTTCATCTTTAATTTCTTCTACTGCATTACGTGATAACAACATGGACATCACTCCCAACATACGCTATCAGAGATGGATGGGACATGCCAGAGACTGTCGAATAGGATGAAAAATGGCTAAACTGAAGTTGAAGATTTTTGGCGACAAGGAGCTCGACTGGGACATGCCGAACCTGGTGGAACTAGAACCTGGGGAGCCGTTCAACGGGCAATCCTATGTGTAATTGTAGGGGATGATGCAGTGGAGGTTTACAGCTACCAAAGAATGTTACCTCTTCCTGTTAAGTTTGGCCGAACGTATTGTACAAGTAGAGGATAAGTTATTGGAGGACGAGCAAGGCTCAACGGGAAGAACTGATCCATCTGAAAATAGGACGGGTTCTTCGTAAGGTGGTGATGGGTTTTGTTCTGTATGACCGTATTCAAAGTTTTCTATTTTTTGTTGAAGTCTGCACATTTTTCTCTTTTGCCCTTCTCTCTTCTTTTGTATGATTAAAGTAATGAAATGAAAAGATAATTTAATGGAATAAGGTATTTTGCATCTGATAAGTATGGTAGGAGAATAAACTGTTAGCATAGTATCGAACATCCACTTTCGAATGAAGGGTAAATGGTTGAAACAGTAATCTACGAGTGGAAAAGTACTTCGTATTCTCATGTAGTTATCGAAGACATTGGTTAATATTCGACTTGGAATGAATAATTGACTCTGAATTCTCAAAGCTCAATGTATATGTTGAAAGAGTTGTGGGAAAAAGCATAGAGGGGTCGAGGGTTTAAGACAAGGGATGTGTCGACTGTAAAACCTGTAGGGGGCTAACTCCGTTTAGACGAGGTGTTGATCCTTACAAAGTAAACTCGATCCTCAATCAAAGAGAACAAGTAATCAGCCAATGATAAGATGAAACTAAAGGCAAATATATGCGTAGAGGCCCGAATGTGACTCTCTACGACCTCTGATAAGGATTTTTAAGATAGATTATATTACTGAAGAGTAAATTAGAGGGTTCAAGTAATAATTTTTTGGGTGGTCGAAGGTAAAAATGCAAAAGTCGGAGAAGACTTTTCTAGCCCCTTTCTGGGTTCCCCTCTCCTCTATTTATAGAAGCATAGGGAGCTGAGTCACCTGGTGTGGGTCCGGTTTACATTATTATGTTGTCAAAAAATCCTGGCGAGTGACGGACGCCGGTCTTTCGGTACTGTTACTGCTGCATTTATTGGTGATGGTTCTGAACGGCGCGGTCGTTAGGCTTGTTACTGTAGATGCACAGGCCAATCAATGCACTATCTTAGCTGATGTGGTAGTTGTCTGTCTTATCTTGCTTCGACCGCGTGATAGTAAGGTTGAAGGATACCTGCTGCTGGGAGGTTAATTCATTCTCGAAGTTCTGTCTAGTAAGATGGTTGTCTGTCTTTTCGTACTTCGACCGTATGTAGATATTGCCAAAGGATGCCTGCTGCAATATACTGATCTGTTCTCAAAGTTCTGTCCGGTCTCGAAGGTTTATCTCTGGGGGGTTTTTGAGGATCCTTGTTTAGGGGTCGAGAGTGTAGTAGCCTACTCATAGCCTTCGACCTCCTCACTCGAAGTCTACTTCGTATCCTACTCAAACATATCGAAGACTATTTTGACTTAGAATCAATCCCCTCAAAGAACTCTTGTAGTTGAAGCCTCGACAACAGATAAACCTTCGAGAACGGATCAACACATAATGGCAAATATCCTTCGACTGGACATTTTAATAGCAGAAGTGTGATGAGACTAGCAGTCAGCTCAAACAGATTGGATGGCGTATTAATTGGTCTCTCAGCTACAGTGACAGGGATGTCCATAATAAATGCCGCCACCGGAAAACCCAGACAGTAATCATGTAGCCTGGCCCACTCTTGGTGACTCAGCCTCTTATGTCTCTATAAATAAGAGAGAGGGGAAACCAAGTAGGGGTTAAAAAAATATTCTCCAAACCCTATGCTTTTTACCTTTGACCACTTACAAACTGTATTCGATCTTTATTATTACTCATCAGTAAGAGAATCACAGTTTAAAAATCCTCATCAGAGGCCGTAGAGAGTCACATTCGGGCCTCTACGCAAGTATTTGTCTATAATTAGACTCTTTTTGGGCCATATACTTGTACATCTTTGATGAGAGGTTGACCTCTGTGTTCTAAGAGCCATTTTCACTTTGCAATAAAGATCAGTCCCCTACAATTGGCGTTGTCTGTGTTTCCCACACTATCAGTTACCTCGTATTTTTACCTTCCTTTCTTTCCTACCATTTACCGCTCCTTTTAAAAGCCCCCTTCCCGCCGTGCCAACTCAACTCAGGCAGACAACTCCATTGACGGAGTCGCCGCTCAAGTCGTTTTACTATCTCAGCAAATTGCTCAAGTAGAAGAGCGCCATCAGCATTAACTCACCCAGGAACGAGAAAACCACCGCCAGGCATTGGAAACCGAACGGAATCGCCGAGTTGACAACAAAAATAGACAGAATTGAGCAATCGATGAGCTACACAGCACAGTCCGAGAACTTGAAAGGTTAGAGCCCCTGGAACCTGCTCGTCAGTCCCAGGTACCAGATCAATCGCGCGTATCTGCCCGCGCCCACCTTGGACCCTCAACAAACCTCGAGTTGCCCCCAGCTCCCATCGGTGCCGAACGTATTCCCCGTACTATTCCCCCCACTGGCCCTATCTACCTCAGAATCAACCCCACAGAAGACTCTTCTGACTCTACCCTCCATTCATCAAGACACCCTCGACCCGTCAATGACCGACTCGGCGACTGCCGTCCCGCTCGAGACCGAATCGGGGAGCGCAGTGCTGAATATATACCACACATTCGACCCTGCAACCATCGACATCACCAATCTCCCCCTCCTGCATATGTCATGCAACAAGACTTCGACCACAAGATACAACCCGCTATTCGCGTCAGCGCGATCCCAGCCTTAAACTCATGGAGCCACCTCAATAATTCAATTTGTGCCACCCTACTCGCCATCGACATATCCCCCAATTTCCATTCCCCCAAGTTCTGCAAATATCGCAACACAGACCCCAAAACCCACATTTTTGAATTTCAAAACTCAGTAAGCCTTTATTCTACTGCTGACTATCAGTTATGTCGACTTTTCCCAACTAGCCTCACTGAAAACCCACTTCGATGGTATCACAATCTACCAAATGGCTCGATACGAAGCTTCGCGCAACTCACGCAGCTCTTCATCTCCTAGTTTGCCTTCAATAAAGACAGAGAAGTCAGAGTTGACGTATTATTTAATTTCAGAAAGTCAAGCACAGAGACCCTCGAAGCTTTCACAGAGCGATTCCTCGACGAGTCACGGAAAATAGAGAACCTCGACTGTGCAAATGCTATCCTCGTATATTCAAATACTCTGCCTGATCATAGTCGAGTAAAAGAGCACCACGTCCTCTACAAACCGCAAACACTCGAAGAGACGCTCTCGAAGGTTAGCGGCTATATCGACCTCGAAAGACTCCAAGAATCCTGCAAACATACCCAACCTTCGAACACTACCCACTTCAGCAAACCGCGACAACATTCGCATCCCACTTTACTACCCTTGATCGCTCCCATCTCAGAGAAGACTGAGACCCACAAATGCCCTTATACCGACAGATGTGTTGAAGTTCGCAAGAAGCCATCGAAGCCTATCTTGCCTATACTCACCGTCCCCCTCAGTACCCTCCTACCACACATTCAGGCAGACCCCATATGGCGTATCCTTCTCCCAATCGAAGTCAGACCTGAGGAGCCTTATTGCGCCAATCACAAATGCAATTATCACCGTACGAACAAATGCTTCCCCCTCTAACGTTCTCTCAAACTCATCCTCTGAGCAGGATGTCTGCACCAGTACGTTGCCGACCTTCCCAGTTATCTCGACGGGTCTTACCTCCAATCCCTCTCCACCCCTACTGCTGACCCAGCCGTGGTACATATCTACCGATCATATTTCATCGACGCCAACAATATAGACAGTGGTCGTTTGCTTAGCAAACGAAAACACATCGGCGAATGTTACAAACTTTCTTACCAGGAAAAATTCCCTACCCTACTGCCAGAATGCAGCCATCACCCTCATATTGAGGGCATTTCTTTCATCAATTGTGACACATCACACGTCCGTTTCCCTCATTCCGATCCTCTGGTCATTATGATTAAGATTGAGAACATTGTCCTTCACACAATGCTCATCGACACAGGTAGTGCAGCTGATGTCCTATTTCGTCCCACCATCAAAAAAATGCAGAAAACTGAACTCATTACCCTAGCCAACATCGATTTAAAAGGATTCAATGGGACTACTAAAGCCGTCGTCGGTCGTTTCAGCCTACCTGTCACCACATGACCCCTCACCCTTCAAACCAGCTTCCTTGTCATCGATAAGTAATCTGAATACCTCGGTATCCTTGGCCGGGACTAGCTCCATGCTATGCGTGCTATACCCTCAACCTATCACCTAACCCTTTGTTTTGCAACTTCCGAGGGTACGTGGAATCTCAAAGGATCTCAACGTCTTTCCCGCTCATACGAGCACTCAGAAATTGACCAGACCAGAAAACTTGTCAAGCGCCCATAGAAATTACTGCACCTTTCAATCCCATCGACTTCGACAGATACCACCCCCCATATCGAACCTACCGTTTATATCGAACTCGACGGCCCTAGCCGAGGAACATTCATTGGAACTTTTCTCAGCGAGGCCGAACGCCTCGAGCTTACAGATTTCCTTTGAGCAAACACGGAGTCCTTTGCTTGGACATTTTAGGAGATGCCTGGTATCGACCCCAGCCTGGCATGCCATAGCCTTGATCTCATTCCCAATTCCATGGCAGTCAAACAAAAGAAGCGTACCATGGCACCACGACTTCGAGAAGCGGTTAACCTCGAAGTTGACAAGCATATAGCCGCGGGCTTTATCAGAGAAGTCAAGTACGCTGACTTAATATTAAACATTGTGACAGTTCCTAAGAAGAACGGAAAGAACTGAATCTGTGTCAACTTCACCTACCTTAATAAACACACACCGAAGGACAGTTTCCCACTGTCGACCATTTCAGCACTCCTCGATGCTGCTGCTGGACACGAATGCCTATCTATGATGGACACAGCTTTTGGTTGCAATCAGGTACCCCTCCTCCCAGAAGATCAACTTAAAACTTCCTTCATAACTGAACAAGGCCATTATTGTTTTAATGTCATGCCCTTTGGCCTTAAAAATGTGGGTGCCACTCAACAGTGCCTCGTCATAACTATGTTTAAACCCTTGCTTAGCAAGTCAGTCGAAGTCTACATCGACGACATGCCATGCAAGAGCATACAAAAATAGACCCACGTCCACGACCTGACCAACATCTTCTCAATACTTCATACCAATAAAATGAAACTCAAGCCATAGAAGTGCCAGTTTGGCATCTCATCCGGAAAATTCTTGGGCCACCTTATCAGCAAACATTGCATCGAAATCGACCCCACCCATATTCGATCCCTCATTGACATGCCCTCACCCTCAACAAAGAGTGACATCCAAAAGGTGGCTAGCAGGATAGCAGCCCTTAGCCATTTTATTTCCATGTCCTCCGATAGATGTGCTTTGCTCTTCTCCCTCTTACGCAATCAGGGCACCCATAAAATAAGATCGAAAAACAACCCTGAGATCAATTGGACCCCTGAGTGCGAAGACGCCTTTCTCGAACTTAAAAATTTATCATGGCCGCCCACCCATCATCAGTACCCCCATCGAAGGCGAAACACTCTCCTTATATCTCACTACCACAGAAACATTAATTAGTTCCGTACTCATTCGCCTTGATTCCAACATCGAAAAACCTGTGTATTTCATCAGTAAAACTTTAACCCCTGCCGAAACCCGTTATTCCAAACTTGAGCGATTGCTCCTGACACTTGTTTATTCAGCCTGTAAGCTCAAACTATATTTTCGGGCCCACCCCATTCGTGTCATCACGAGTTACCCTCTCCGCGAAGTACTTAGTAAAAAAGAAAAATCCAGGCGAGTATAACAATGGTCTGTCTACCTTGGCGAGCATGACATAACTTTCGAGAAGCAAATATCTCAGAAAGGCCAAAAAGTAACAAATTTCCTCGCTGACTTCCCGGTCGAAGATTGCGACTGGGAAGAACACAAAGACAATCTACCGGAAGATCAACCTGAAGTCGTAAATCCATGAGACCCACTTACCGGTTGACGTTTATTCGCAGATGGCTCCGCATGACCCAATGGTTCAGGAATTGGTATTATCTTGGTCACACCGACTAATGACCGAATAGAGAAAGCAGTTAAACTTACCTTTGAATGTTTTAATAATGAAGCAGAGTATGAAACATTGATCCATGGTCTCGACCTCGCACTCGATCTCGGCATTCCCAAACTCGTAGTCTTTACAGATTCCTAACTCATTCAGAGACATTACTCAAGAGAAAATCAAGCTAACGGCCGCATGGCTGGCTACGCTTTACTTGTGCGATAGCGCATGGACCAATTTTCTAAAAAATCAGCAATTACCCATTATCCTCGAGGGGATAACAGACATGCCGATGCCCTCGCCTAGATAGCAGTTATGCTAGGATAAACAGAATCTCGAACCCTTCACATCGAAGTACTCAAACGCCCAAGTATCGACCAGATGGAAATCAATGCCATCAATACTGGGGGCGAGAGTCTCACTTTAGATGATTGCCGAACACCATTCCTTTGTTACCTTACCAACGCCACCCTTCCCGATGATCCCAATGCCAGACGTCAATAGTTAGAAAACTGCCATAGATACACTATCTATAACAATGAACTATATCGCAAATCTCCAAATGGCGTCCTCCTTCGATGTATATCCAATACTGAAGCCTCTCGAATCTTAGCAGAGCTTCACGAAGGCACCTGTGGTACTCACACCGCTGGTCGATCTTTGGCTTTTCGAGCTGCAACCCAAGGATTGTTTAGGCCCGATATGAGAAAGCAAACATCAAAATATGCAGTACATTGTGACAAATGCCAGCGTCATGCTCATGACATATATTGCCCCTCTCGAGATCTTCATGTCAGCCAAGTTTCTTGGCCATTCAAAAGATGGGCCATCGATCTCATTGGTCCATTTCCAAAAGCTTCGGGTACCAGAGAAAATATCCTCATTGCCACTGATTACTTCACCAAATGGGTCGAAGCTGTTCCCCTATGCCGAACCAGAGAAGAGTAAGTTATCAAGTTTTTATGGGAAAACATCATCACTCGTTCGGCTGCCCCCACATGATTCGGTGCGATAATGGTCCCCAGTTCGTTGACAGTAAAGTAAGGAATTTCCTCAAAAAATACAACATTATTCTCTCGCCCTCCACACCTTACTACCCCCAGGGTAACAGTCAAGTCAAAGCAATTAACAAAACTATCATTGATGGTCTGAAGAAGAGAGTCGATACAAAGAAAGGACGATGAGCACAATAGTTACAACACGTCCTCTGGGCCTATCGCACAACACCAAGAAAATATACCGGATGCACCCCCTCCCTCCTAACATATGTAACTGAAGCAGTACTACCAACTCAGTTCAAAATACCCACTCGAGATCCTAACATCCTAGATGAAGAAAATGAGTTTGAACTCGCATGCAATATGTTGTGGATCGATAAAACTAGAGACTGAGCTTTCGTCAACCTGGGCCGCTGCCACGCATCACTCCAGAAATCTTACAACAAGCGAGTTCGACCACGGAGTTTTAATGATGGTGATCTAGTACTCTGACGTGCTAATCAGTCGACGAAGCCTGCGAATGCTTGTAAATTAGCCAAATCTTGGGAAGGACCCTACATTGTCTACGATAAAACAGATAAAGGATCTTACTACTTGATGACAGAAGACGTAGAGCCTCTACCGAACCCTTGGAACACAATGCAGTTGGTCTCTTATAAAAGGCCTTACCTACAATCATGTACCACCGATGTAATCCATGATAATCAATAAAAGAGTCTTTTGTCACCAATACTTCGCCTCATGTTTCACTTTAAATTTCTTGGTTTAACTCGAATACCATGTCAACCTTCGACCCAACTGGTACTCGAGGATGATCTCGACAATTTTCCAGTCTCCAAAATTAGAGCAAACTCGAGGGGCAAGAATGGTCGAAGGACCGGACCCTCGGGGATGCATTGGAGGCAGTTCGATATTCCTTCGCTGTGGCTACGGCCTTTGAAGTACAGTCTTTTTCTTAGCCTACCCCGGGTATCTTGTCCACCCTCACCCCGACAGGTACTTGGGGGCGACCTTGAATTGCTCAAGTCTCCAAAATTTGAGCAAACTCGAGGGACAAGGATGGTCGAAAGACCGGACCCTCGGGGATGCATTGGAGGCGATTCGATATTCCTACGTCCAGGCTCTAAAGCCGATGAAGTGCAGTCCTTTTCTTGGTCTACCCGGGATATTATGTCTACCCTCGCCCCGACAGATACATGGGGGCGACCTTGAATTGCTCAAGTTTCCAACATTCAAACAAACTCGAGGGGCAAGGATGGTCGAAAGACCGGACCTTCGGGAATGCGCTGGAGGAGATTCGAATGCTTCGCTATGTCTTAGGACTTCAAAGTTCAGCACATTTTCGGGTTTCCCCTAGGTATTACGTCCCCTCGCCCCGACTGATACTCGGGGGCGACCTTGAAATGTTTTAAGTTTTCAACATCGCTGTGGCTTCGGCCTTCGATGTCCAAAAAAACACACTGAGTTTGATTCATATTACACCCACATTCTACATGGATCAACAATGCTACAGTAATGTAAACATCAAGGAAATATCTTGCATATTATCTCTCAACACAACCGTCGTAGAGCAAGTCAAAGATCAATCATCAACAGTTCAAAGTAAGCAAAATTAGCAGAATAAGCATGCAAATTCAATCATTCCAAGGTTAACATAAGATAGCATGACTCCTAAGGCAGTACATCAAAAAGTTAGATTCATGAGACTCAGAATCTACCATAGAAAATACACATCAGCATGTTCGGAATTAACTACAAAAGTTCAAAGAAAAACAGCAGCAGCACAGTACAACATATTACAAATCACCACATGAACAACCCCAGCTACAAGTACCTCACACCGACACGGTCTCACATTCTTGTTCCACAGATGCTCTACAATTAGAAACCTCGGCAGCTTCATTCGAGACTCCAACAGCTCTACCATCAACAAGACCACTACTGGGTGCTCCAAGGAGAGAAATATCTCCACCACCTTCAGTACCCCAACTATCTCATGAACAACGGGTAACTCCACTCCCTTCAGTTGGACCTCATCACCTTCAGCAAATTCTGGAGACACAGGGTATGGTTCAAGTGTATCAGGGTCATACCCCTTTTCATCTATGAAAGTCTTCAACCTCACAGTCACCTTGCATTCGCCATCGTACTGTCCCTAGAACCACACCTTCTGTTCAGCCTTCTCCCTCTCATACACAGCAAGCTTCGCTGCCCACTCCTGCTCCAGCCTCGACCGCTGAAGTTTGAGTCTCTCATCATAAGATTCGGTAATAACCCCAAGGTCATGCTTCAACTTCTTCACCTCCGACACCAATGATGCCTCCGTCCTACAGGAAAGATCAAGATTTTCCCTTGTTTGCCGCAACTTCACTTTTACCGACTTCATAGCCTTGCTGCACGTTCGCACCCAGGCATCTGTCTGCTAAAATATTCAATCAGTTAGTGAACCTCAAAACTTGAAGAATTTAAAAGACATTTCAAAGTATCACAATAAGGAGTACTATATAGTTACATGAAACATGTACATCTTACTTCCTTCGGCACCTCGTCTTGGTCGTCCCCCCAGAGTTCGACCATCGAAGATTACTTAGCGATAACTTGCTTCTGTCGTTCCGCCTCTATCATTTCTTCATCCTCCTCCTGTGTATCATCTTCCCCCAGTGCCCTATGCCTCTTACGTTGGCTATCCCTCGATTGCTGTAAATTCAGGGCTTCGGGTGTAGTACGACTCTTCCCTTTCTCAACATGAGTCGATACAGGCCTTGGGCTCAACCTCGAAGCCTCGATAGACACTTCGGGCACCATTGCCACTTGCTTTTACCCCTTGCAAGATCTTGGCACAAACTGATAGTTCCTCGGTAGCTCCTCTCCTCCCATTTCCTTTAAGCTATTGGAAGAACCTTCACTTCTTTTTCTCTTTGCTAGCTTCGGTGTAGTGGGTACGCTTCGATGCAAGGAATCAGCCTTTTTTCTCCTTTGCCTCTTGATTTTAAGACTGTCAAACACCGAATTTACCCAGTCTTCACTAGCCTTGAGCAAATTATCAATGTAATTCACCAGATTATCCCAAGTCGAACTTCCCGGACCTGCAATAGGAAAAACAAAGCACAGTTATCACTTATTTGAGAACCACATCAACAATAAACCCTTCGACAACAAACTTAGTTTCATTATATACCCCATGATACAATTTATAAGGGTCATCCTCATCTACATTCTCAAAGTTACCTCTCACTATCAATAAATCTTTATTCTACCCTTGACCCGTCGAGCACAGATCAAAGAACCAAGGTTTCTCAGGGTGACATTGGATGTGATAGGTCCCTAGGTTCTGAATCGCCTTCCTCGAGTAAAAGGTAACAATATCAAACCACTTAATCAAATTTCGGCCCTCACCAACCAATTTTGCAATCATCCCCTCTATCACCTTCATCATCTCATAGAAATTTCCGTTCATTTGCACTGGAGTCACCTCCCAAAAATTCAGAACCTCTTTCGCTAGCCTACAGAGCGGTAACTCCATCCCCAATCGAATCTGTCCCCTATAAGCCATAATTCCGCTCCCTCCCAGAATTTGATTTAAAGGTCAATCCTGCCCCTGCAACACTAAAAAATATCTCCACCTTCGACAGTTCTAACTTAGCGGCAAACCGCTCTAACCTAACCCTATCCTTAGCTACAATGCCCTTTATCTCCCTCTCTCTCACTCGAGGGCCCTACATCATCCCTCTCCCCCCACACTTTTTCCTCCTCCTCACTATCCTCAGCTACTATTGTCCTTCGACGCCTCGAAACCACAACCTTCTCAGCAGGCAATACCATTGATAATGGGGCCTCGGTTACTACATCTAAAACTTCTACATCACTACTATCACCCACTGGGGCTCGACCAGAAATACTAGCTTCGATTTCTTCGATCTCTTCATCTATCAGTGCTCGTCTAGAAGCCGGGCGGTTATCCATTTTTGGCCTACAGAAGAAGGGGCAGGAAATTAGATTGACAAACTCGACAAATTCCGTGACCATCCTATCTACCCCCTCCAAAACAAACCACAGACCGGGTCGTAACCCAGACTTTTCCCCTCTCTGACCTCTCGAGTACAATTTCAAAACCATAAACACAGATTGTTTTGCCTCTACTATCTAAAAAAAAACAAACAACCAAACAGAACAAAGTTCACAGAGGTCAAATGCCATACCTGAAATTAGAGGAACTACCACCAAATCTGAAAGATCACAGCCTCAGATGCCCTAACAGCTTCCACATTCGCAAAGGCGCTTGTCCTTCTCCTTCTCACTCTCTATGGTTTTCACAGCAAACTAGCACAGTAATTCCTCATCTCTCACTTATATATATATTTCGAAAACCCAAAAATACTTCAATTTATTAACCGCTATCATTACCACGACCCCACCTCCCCAGCTTTTCGGCTAACAGTGTGCTTTGAAAAATATAACCTTTACATTTCCCATGTGCGAACAACCCGTTTACCTAAAATTACATGTACTACCAAAGATTCTCGAACCTTATTCTCCCAGATTGAAACTAAACAACCATAATCTAATAGTCACATCACCACCTTTTTCGACAAACGAGTTAAACATAATCATTACTTCCCGGCTTACTGCTCTAAACACACGTACCACTCTTATAGACCAACTATTTGGATTGTTAGATCGGCCAGTCAAATCAAACTTCACCTTCGATACACTATCAAACTTCACCTTCGATATACTTCCGAACTCAAGCATTCGACCAGTCTACACCTCAAAGAATCTTCCACAAACTACCTCAGATTTATTAAATCTCTCATACCAACAAACCCCCCATTCGACCAGTCAAACTTCGTTCCTTCAGACAAAATTTTCAGTTTCGACAAAGCTTTTTATATTATCCCAACAAGTTTAGTTTTATATTCCAATATTCAATCAATACAGTTATACTACCGAACTCGTACCGAATAATATTATATTCGGAATTCAGATTCTACTACTATATCCCACAGTTTGCGACAATTTCTATTAGTAGTATTAACAAAAGCATTTTTCATTCCGACAATGAGGACAATACTACAAAAGTCATGCAAAAAAATTGAAAAGAAGAGAAAAATAGAGCAAATGAACGAAGCAACATGAGAAACTACAAAAGGGAACCCTATCTAATTAGCAGGTTGCTCCTCTGCAATAGCGGCCACCACAGCTTCATCCTCCCGATCCACTATATCCTCTGCGAAGCCTTTGTGAAGTGACAGCCGATGGCCGGGTAGCGGCCCCATTATTTGCACTATTCCCCACCAGTACGAGAATGGCATATCATAGAAAGGTACTCTGGGTTCCGCTTCAAAGAGATCTGGCATTTTAGTGCTAATGTCGCCCTCTATCTCAAACCTTCGTTGAAGACCTTGCAGGGCCTCTTGAATCCTCCTCGCTCTCACGGCCGCTTGATCTTCAGCAACTAGCACGTTCTCAGCCATATTGATAAACAGGAACTACTTAGTTAGAAGAGAAGAATGTTGTAAGATAGATAAAGAAATCTTTCCCTCCTTACCCCTTTTTATGCCTCCAAACTCACCAGAACTTTCCCTATTCCCTAACTGAATTAATGGTAACCTTCAATTCCCAATAACAAAAAGTCAACATGTAACCTCTCCAACTTCTAAGACGTAACTGATTCTTCTGTACTAGCATTCAAACCTCCTCCCCAATGACTCCCAGTCGAACATATCTCCAGCATCGACCATTCAACAATCGTAAGACTCGATCTTCACATCAGCCCATCATCAACCTTTGATCATAATTTTCTTCGAGCATATCTTTATACCTCGCACCTAGAAGAGTAGTCATTTGTATTCATCTACATTATCTAACCAAATAAAAGGAGTACAGACACGAGCAAAATATTCTATTTATTTCAATTTCTGAATCCAGAAAAACAAATTACATTTTTCCCCTACCACCCCAAACTCAAAACAACTTCCTCCCACAGAACAAAATAAAAACTACACAAAATAATACCAAAACGTTCACAACATCAACCCAATGCCCTACTTTCATAAGAACCAGCTCCGCCCACCGCATGTTCCTCCTCGATGATCTCCTTTGCAAAGACAAGGCTTTCAGCTAATGCCATCAAGAAAATATAATGTCTCTGCTTGGTCATAAAGCACGACCTCAATTTCTCCCAAAGATAGGCGTATGGTTCGCCATTGATGAACTTTTCTGGCCTCTCGTCCACAAGATCCGGCATGTCCCAATTCAAATTGTGATTTCCAAAAAACCTCATGTGCAGCTCTGCCATTTTCCGCCCCATATGACAATCACGGGCAAACCCCATCCTCTTCTGATAACGGGAATTGGGTGGGCTATCCATTCAGATATTTAGAATGAAGAACAGAACAATGTTGAAGATGGAAGAAGATACAAAATCCCCGTACTAGAACACATTTTTATTGCCTTCACCCTATTTATTACCTTTTACCCACCTACGCCTCTTAATTGCCCCCCCCCCCACTTTATTATTTTCCCAAAAACCAACGGTCAAACAAGAACAGGTTCCAAGACAATAGTTTTCTCAGCAAACGCCTCTCCACCAGGCTTCGAGACCCTTGCTGAGAGGGGGCGAATACAACAGCCTACTTGCAGCCTTCGACCTCCTCACTCGAAGTCTACTTTGTATCCTACTTGAACATATCGAAGACTATTTCAACTCAGAATCAAGCCCCTCAAGGAACTCTTGTAGTCGAAGCCTCGACAACAGATAAACCTTCGGGAACGGATCAGCATATAATAACAGATATCCTTCGACTGAACATTTTAATAGCAGAAGTGTGATGAGACTATCAGTCATCTCAAGCGGATTGGGCGGCGCATTAATTGACCTCTCAGCTATAGTGACAAGGATATCCGTAATAAAGGCCACCGCCGGAAAAACCAGACAGTAATCATGTAGCCTGGCCCACTCTTGGTGACTCAGCCTCTTATATCTCTATAAATAAGAGAGAGGGGAAACCAAGAAGGGGATAGAAAATCCTCCCCAAACCCTATGCTTTTTACCTTCGACCACTTGCAAACTGTATTCGATCTTTATTATTTCTCATCAGTAATAGAATCACAATTTTAAAATTTTCATCGGAGGTCGTAGAGAGTCACATTCGGGCCTCTACGCAAGTATTTGTCTCTAATTAGTCTCTTTTTAGGCCATATACTTGTACATCTTTGATGAGAGGTTGACCTCTGTGTTGTAAGAGCCATCTTCGCTTGTCAACGACGGCGGTTTGGCCTGGAAGAGGACATTGACGCCGAAATGCCGAATCTTTTTAGGCTGGAACCCGAAGTTCCAATTTTTGAGATGCCATTCGCATACTGGTGGGGGATACTACAGATGATGGGGCCATTCCCTGGTCATCAGATGTCTCTCCTCGAAGGCTTTGCAGAGGATATTGTTGATCAGGAGGATGCAGATATTGCGGCCGTTATCGAAGTGGAGCAGCTTGCTAATAACTAGGGTCCTCTGAGATATGATTGTGTTATTGTTTTCTTTTATTTTGTTTTTGTTGTCTCTTGTTTGCTGTTTTGTGTGAAATGTTAGCTATTTTTTGAATGAAAAATAATTTCTTTGAATAACTCGTGTTTGTCGAACTGTGGGTAATAGTGATAAAGTCTGATGTGGAATGGATGATATAGTTTATCGAAATATGTAGTTTGTGTTGTTCAAAGATAAAAATGAGTTTGTCGAAGGGAAAAGTTAACTGTGGTGAAGCTGAAAAATTTGTCTGCAGGCCTGAGGTTTTTGACTAATCGAACTTACAACTGTATTTGGTCGAAGGTTTTAACCCTTTGAGTTAAGGAGCATGCCGAATGTCGAAGGCTAATATATTAAAATAAATTTCGCTGAGGCCAGGCGCTGATGATTGTTCGAGGCGTGAAATGGTCGAGTATTCGAGTGCAGGAATATGTCGAAGATTGAGTTTGATTTGACTAGCTGCTCTGATAGCTCAGACGGCCGGTCGGTCAGACTGTACGAATGTCTGGGGCAGTGTGCAAAAGGTAATGATGCTATTTTTCTCGTATGATGGAAAAAAGGTAATGATTGGCTGTTTGGACTGGACTGTTTGGCTTCGAGTTGGGGAGAAAAAAGGGTTTGAGAGCTTCGGGTTTTGCAAGTAGATGGTAGTAAGGGTGTTGCGTGCACGTGGGAAGTACGAGGGGTAAAGTGGTCAAATGACATTGGAGCCGAAAAGTCGGGGTAGTGGGGTCGTGGTAATGATAGTGGCGAGTAAATCGAGGCGGTTAATTTTTTTTAAAGATATATATAAGTGAGAGAAGAGTGATTACTGTGCTATTTTGTGGTGAGAATCAAAAGATTGGGAAAAGAGAATATACGTTATTTCAAACGTGGGGGTTACTGCTTCTTTTGCTGGTCAGATCTTGTTTGTTCGAGGAGAGGGCTGCTAGCCACTGGTAAGTCACTTGATCTCAGTCATGTTTATTCAGTTTGAGGGGGTGGGCAGGAGACTTTGCAATTGGAGTGAAGAGGTTATTTTTGGGAGTATGGAGGCTTGGTAGAACTGGGTTTTGACCCAGTCAGAAATTTGGTGAGGTTTTTTGTTTTGTTTTGGAGGAGTTATTGTGACTAATTTTTGCGGTAGGAGAAATATCAGGAGGGGATAGATGGGGTAAGGGTGATAGACACGGGATTGTTGAGTTTTCTACCCTAATGTCGTGCTTCTTCTTCTGTAGGCAAACAATGCATAACTGCCGGACATCGAGGTGGGAACTGGTGGATGAAGAGATTGGTGAGGTCGAGGCTAGTACATCTGGTCGAGACCCAATGGGCGAGGGCAGCAATTTAGAGGTGTTAGATGTGGTGACCGAGGCCCCGTTATCGATGATTCTGCCGGATGGAGATGATACGGTCACGAAGCGTCGAAGGACGATAGTGACCAAAGATAATGATGAAGAGGAAACAGTATGTATGGGGGAAGGGATGTGGTGTAGAACCTTCAGGTAGTAGGGAGGGGGATAAGGTACAGGAGGTGATAACGAGGATTTGACTGAGTTGGATGAGATCGAGGATGCCGTTTCGGCAAAACATAGGGTTATGTTAGATCGGTTTGCCACAAAATTAGAACTTTCGAAGGTGGGGGTGCAACTGAGTGTGGTGGGGGCAGGGTTGACTTTTAAATCGAACCCTGGGAAAGGGATTACGGCTTATAGGGGTCAAATTCGATTGGGACTGGAGCTGCCTCTTCGGCGACTGGTGAAAGAAGTGTTGAATTTCTAGGGGGGCAGCTTTGGTGCAGATGAACGGTAATTTTTATGAGATGATGAGGGTGATAGAGGGGATGAATGTGAAATTAGCTAGCGAGGGTCGAGGCTTAATTAAATGGCTCGACATTACCACCTTTTATTCGAGGAAGGCTAGTCAAAATCCGGGGACATATCACATCCAATGTCACCCAGAGAAGCCTTGGTTCTTTGATATATGCATAACAGGCTGGGGGTGGAATAAAGATTTACTGATAGTAAGGGGTAACTATGAGAATGTAGATAACGACGACCCATACAAATTATATCATAAGGTATTTAACGGAAGTAAGTTTGCTGTCGAAGGTTTGTGGTTGGTGTGCTTCTGAAATAAATGATAACTATGTTTTGCTTTATTTTTAACTAATTGCTCGTGTTTCGAGGTTCACTGATATCTTGAGCATTTTTAGCAGACGGATGTCTGGGTAGAGACTTGTAACAAGGCGATGAAGTCGGTGAAAGCGAAGCTGCGACAATCAAAAGAAAATCTAGATCTGTCTCCTGGGAAGGAGGCATCATGGGTATCTCAAGTTAGGAAGCTGAAGCATGATATAGATGTGCTTACTGACTCTTATGACGAGAGGCTTGAGCAACAGCGGTCAAGGTTGGAGCAAGAGTTGTAGGCCAAGCTGAAGACGTGTGAGAAGGCAAAAGAGGAACAGAGGGTAGGTTTCTAGGGGTAGTATGATGTCAATACGTTGGGGTATGATGTCGATACGCGAGGTTGAAAAAGTTTTTTGATGGTATGGGGTATGATGTCGATACGTTGCAGCCTTATCTTGTTTCTCTGAGACTTTTGGAGGGGGATGAATTGCAGGTGAATGAAAGGGAGGTGAACGCTACTGAGGAAGCACTTGGGGGTGTTGGGGGTGATGTTGAGGGTGCCTTCCTTGTTGCGCCCATTGGTGGAACTTCTGATGATCTGATCGAAGGGTTGCGTGAGGCTGCTGAGGTTGGTGGTACTGGGGTGACTATGGAGCCAGAGGGTGTAACCACACCCACGTGAGTTATTTTGAGGTAGGATTCGCATGTCTTCTTCTAGTGGTTGTGATGTTAAGCTGTAATATTGTGAACGATGTTTGTAGTTTTCTGTTGGTATTGGAACTCATTAGGGGGGGTTTATTTTTTGTTTTTGTTATCTGTTGAACTTCTGCGGTTGATGCTGAACATATTGATGCTTGTTTCCTTGAAAATCTGTAATTTGAATGCACATGCTATTGATTTTCCTTGTTTTTGGATTCTTGCTGATTGATTTTTGAATTATACTACAACAGTTTCTTCTGACGGGTAATATGCTGAGTATTCTCTGCATTTGATGGCATTAACGAGTGTTTTTGTATTTATGAAGTAAACATTTGATCTGTTCGAAATAGGAAGTTGATATATTTGATTGACTGTAGTATGATCGAAGTCTGAAGAGTATCTGAGATATATAGATCGAACTCTGAATGTTCTGCTGGACATCGAAGGCTAAAGCCACAACGATGTTTGAAATTTTGAACAACTTCTACGTCGCCTCTGAGTATCAGTCAGGCCGAGGGGACGTGATACCTATAGGAAACCCGAAAATTAACCGATCGCCTCCAGCGCATTCCCGAGGGTCCGGTCGTTCGACTATCCTTGCCTCTCAAGTTTGCTCGAATGTTGGAAACTTGTGCAATTCAAGGTCGCCCCAAGTACCAGTTGGGGCGAGGGTGGACGTGATACCAGGATTAAACCGATAAAAGGACTGGACTTCAACGGTTTTAGAGCCTGACCGAAGTGTATTTGATCGCCTCTAATGCATCCCTGAGGGTCCGATCTTTCGACCTTCCTTGCCCCTCAGGCTTGCTCGAAATTAGAGACTTGTGCCATTCAAGGTTGCCCCTAAGTATCAGTCGGGGCGAGGGTGGACGTGATACCTAGGTTCAACCAGGAAGAAAACTGGACTTCGAAGGCTTAAGCCACAGCGAAGCAATATCTGATCGCCCCCGATGCATCCCCGAGGGTCTAGTCTTTCGACCTTCCTTGCCCCTCGAGTTTGCTCAAAATTGGAGACTTAGAAAAATTCAGGGTCATCCCCAAGTATCAGTCGGGGCGAGGGTTGACATGATACCTAGCTTCAACCAAGAATTTAAAAATGAAATAGTAGACGAAGTCGGAATGGAGCAACTTGTTTATTGAATATTCTGGGTGACATCAGATGTACATGATTGTAGATATGGCCTGTTGTAGGTGGCCAATTGCATTGTATTCCAAGGGTGCGGTAGGGGCTCTTCGTCTTTTGTCATTTGGTAATAAGAACCCTTGTCTGTTTTATCATAAACAATGTAGGGTCCTTCCCAAGATTCAGCAAGCTTTCCAACATTCCGGGGTTTCGAAGATTGATTGATGTGTCAAAGCACTAGATCTCCTATGTTGAAACTTCTTGGTCGAACTCTCTTGTTATTAGATTTTTGAAGTGAAATGTGGTAACGGTCAAGGTTGGCGATAACCAGGTCTCTGGTCTCGTCAATCCATAACATGTTGTAAGCAAGTTCGAACTCATTATCTTCGTCTGAGAGGTTAGGGTCTCGGGTGGGTACTTCAAATTGAGTTGGTAGAAGAGCTTCAGTCCCATATGTTAGGAGGAAAGGGGTGCATCCTGTAGATTTTCTTGCTATTGTGCGATAAGCCCAGATGACGTGTTATAACTCTTGGACCCATCTTCCTTTCTTTATATCGACTCTCTTCTTAAGACCGTCGACGATTGTTTTGTTGATTGCTTCGAATTGATCGTTGCCCTGAGGATAGTATGGTGTTGATGGTGAGAGAATGATGTTGTGTTTTTAGAGGAAGTTTCTAACTTTGCTTCCAACAAACTGGGGACCGTTGTCACATTGGATCATATGGGGGCAACCGAAGCGAGTGATGATATTTTCCCACAAGAATTTGATAACTTCTTCCTTTCCTGTTCGGCATAGAGGGACAACTTTGACCCATTTAGTTAAGTAGTCGGTTGCGACAAGGATGTTTTCTCTGCTACCTGAGGCTTTTAAAAAGGGTCCAATGTGATCGATAGTCCATCTTTTGAATGGCCAAGAAACTTGACTGACATGGAGGTCTCTAGAGGGACAATGGATGCTGTGGGCGTGACGCTGGCATTTGTCACATTGTTTGGCATAGTCTGAAGCTTGGTTATTCATATCGGGCTAAAATAATCCTTGGGTAACAGCTTGAAGGGCCATAGAGCGACCAGCAGTATGAGCATCGTAGGTTCCTTCGTGAAGTTTGGCTAAGATCTGAGAGGCTTCGGTTTGGCATACGCATCGAAGGAGGATGCCATTTGGGGATTTGCGGTATAGTTGGTTTTTGTGGATGATATATCTGCGGCAATTTTCCAGGATAGAGCGTTTGGCTTTGGAATCATCTGGGAAAGTAGAGTAACATTGTTGAAGTTGTGAAAGAACGGCTTTCGCCAATCATCGGGATCGTGACTCTTGCCCCCAGTATTGAGGGTACTAATTTCCATCTGATCGATACTTGGGCGTTTGAGTACTTTGATATGGAGTGTCCGCGACTCTGAATGGCCAAGCATAGCTGCTATGTAGGTATGGGCATCTGCATGTCGATTTTCTCCCTGAGGGTAATGTGTAATTGTAAATTTTTCGGGGAACCGGTCCAATCCCTGTCAAACAAAGAAGGCGTAATCAGCTATGCGACCATTAGCTTGGTTTTCTCCTGTGTAGTGTCTCTGAATTAGATGGGAACCTGTGAAGACTGCAAGTTTGGGGATGTCGAGGTTGAATGCGAGGTCTAGGCCATGAATCAAGGCTTCATACTCTGCTTCGTTATTGGAACATTCGAAGGCAAGTTTGACGGCTTTCTCTATGTGGTCATTAGTGGGTGTTACTAGATCAATACCAATTTCTGAGCCATTAGGTCCTGCTGATCCGTCTGTGAATAAACGCCAACCAATGAGATGGTCCCACAGATCTATTTCTTCTGGTTGATAGTCTGTGAGATCATCTTCGTGTTCTTCCTAATCTATATCTTTGACCGGGAAGTTGACTAGAAAATCTGCTACTGCTTGGCCTTTATGGGATATTTAGTTCTCGAAGGTAATGTCGTGTTCGCCAAGGTATACAGACCACTGTTGCACTCATCTGGATTTTTCTTTTTTGCTGAGTACTTCTCGAAGGGAGTAACTGGTAATGACATGAATGGGATGAGCCTGAAAATATGGTTTGAGTTTGCGGGCTGAATAGACAAGTGCGAGGAGTAAAAGTTTGAGTTTTGAATACCGGGTCTCTGCAGGGGTGAGGGATTTGCTTATAAAATATACTGGTATTTCGATATGGGAATCAAGTTGAATAAGTACTGAACTGATAGAAGTTTCTGTAGCAGCGAGGTATAAAGAGAGTGTCTTGCCATCGATAGGGGTACTGATAATAGGTGGACAGCCGAGATAACTTTTAAGTTCAAGGAAAGCTTGATCGCACTCAGGGGTCAAATTGATCTCAGGGTTGCTTTTCTTTTTTATTTTGTGGGCACCCTGTTCGCGTAAGAGGGGAAAAAGCCAAGCACACCTGTCAGATAATTTTGAAATGAAACGGTTAAGGGCTGCTATCTTGCCAGCTATTTTTTGAACGTCTTTCTTTGTTTGGGGTGAAGGCATGTCTATGAGGGGTCAAATGCGTGTGGGATCGATCTCTATCCCGTGTTAATTGATAAGGTGACCCAAAAATTTGTCGGGTGACACGCCAAATTAACACTTATCTAGGATAAGTTTCATATTGTACGTGCGAACTATTGAAAAGATTTCTGTTAAGTCCTGAATATGAGTAGTCTTAGGGATGCTTTTGCATAACATGTCATCGATATAGACTTTGACTGACTTGCCAAGGAAGTGTTTGAACATAGTTGTGATGAGGCGTTGGTAGGTGGTACCTGCATTTTTAAGGCCGAATGGCATAACATTGAAACAGTAAAGGCCTTGTTCGGTTAAAAAGGTAATTTTAAGTTGATCTTCAGGGAGGAGGGGTACCTGATTGTAACCCGAAGCCACGTCCATCATAGATAGGCGTTCGTGTCCAGCGGTGACGTCGAGGAGTGCTGGGATAGTTGGAAGCGGGAAACTGTCCTTATGTGTATGCTTGTTGAGGTTAGTGAAGTCGATGCAGATTCTGATTTTGCCATTCTTCTTTGGTACTGCTACGATGTTCAATATCCAGTCTGCGTACTTCACTTCTCTGATAAACCCAGCAGCTATGAGTTTGTCAACTTCAAGGTTCACAGCTTCTCGAAGTCATGGTGCCAATGTTCATTTTTTTTTACTGCTAAGGAATATGGGATGGGATCAAGGCGATGGCACGCCAGGTGGGGGTTGACGTCGGGCATCTCCTGAAATGTCAAGGCGAAGATATCGTTGTTTCCTCGAAGGAACACATAAATTTTGAGGTGTTCTGACTTATTAAGGAGGGTTCTAATAAATGTACCCTGACCAGGACCATCGAGTTTGATATAAACAATGGGTTTAATGGGTTGTGTGGTATCTGTCGAAGTTGAAGGTATGGGAAGATGCTGTGATTGCTATGGGCAGTTAACAAGTTTTCGTGCTTGGTTTATCTCTGGGTGCTCGTATGAGTGGACAAGGTGTTGAGAACCTTTCAAGTTCCAAGTACCCTCGTGATTGCTGAATCGAAGGGTCTGATGATTGGTCGATGGTATAGCGTGCATGGCGTGAAGCCAATCTCGTCCGAGTATTCCAAGGTATTCGGACTTCTGGTCAATGACTATGAAGTTGGTTTGAAGGGTAATGGGCTCTGCAGTCACAGGTAGACTGATGCGGCCAACAATGACTTTTGTTGATCCATTAAAACCTTTTAGCTCGATGCTAGCTACGGTTAAAAGGTCAGTTTTATTCATGGTTTGGACTGTTTGGAGAAATAGGACGTCGGCTGCGCTCCCAGTATCTATGAGCATTGTATGGAGAACGAGATTCTCGATCTTAATCATGATGACTAATGGATCAGAATGAGGAAAACGGACATGTGAAGTATCGCAGTCGATGAAAGAGATGCCTTCAAGTCAAGGGTGACAGCTAACTTCTAGCATGAGGGTGGGGAATTTCTCTTGATAGGTGAGCTTATAACATTCTTCTACACGTATTCGTTTGCACTTAGAGAGTCGACTGTCTATATTGCTGACTTCGATGAACTTGACTCTGTATATGTGTACCTCGGTTGGGTCAGCAGTAGGGGTTGATAGGGATTTGAGGTAGGACCCATCAAGGTATCTTGGTAGGTCGGCAATATATTGGTGCAAACGTCCTGCTTTGAAGATAAGTTCAAGGGAATGCTGAAGGGTGAAACATTTATTGATATGGTGACAATTGTATTTGTGGCAAGCGCAGAAAGATTTGCCTGGTCTGACTTCGATGGGGAAAGGAACGCGCCAAATGGGGTCTGCCAGTATGTGTGGTAGAAAGGTACTGAGGGGAGCAGTGAGTATAGGTAAAATAGGCTTTAGTTGCTTCTTGCGGGCTTTGGTGCTGTTATCAATCATGGGGCATTTGTGGCTCTCAGTCTCCAGTGAGATAGGTGCGATCAAGGGTGTGGGGGTAGAGTGGGTATGTTGCCGAGGTTTGTTGAAAGTTGTTGTTTGCAAAGGCTAGCTCTGTTTATGGGACTCTTGAAGGCGCTCGAGGTCGATATAGCTATTGACTTTCGAGATCATTTCTTCGAGTGTTTTGGGTTTGTGGAGAACGAGATGTTCTTTTACTCGGCTGTGATCGGGCAAAGCATTCGAGTAGGCTAAAATGGCATTCGAGCAGTCAAGGTTTTTAATTTTACGAGATTCGTCGAGGAATCTTTGGGTGAAGGCTACGAGGGTCTCATTGCCAAACTTTCTAAAATTGAAAAGGGCGTCAACTCTGAGCTCTCTGTCTTTGTTGAAGGCAAACTGGGCGATGAAAAGTTGTAAAAGTTGCTCAAAGTTACGAATCACGCCATTTGGGAGGTTGTGGTACCATCAAAGGGGGTTATCGGTAAGACTCATTGGAAAAAGGCAACATAAAAGATAGTCAGCCGTGGAGTATAGGCCCAGGGAATTTCAAAATTCAAGGATGTGGGATTTAGGGTCTGTATTATGATATTTGTTGAGTTTGGGAGCTCAAAAGTTAGAGTGTATTTCGATGGCCAAAAGTTTAGGGAAAATTGGGTTATTGAGGTGGCTCCATGAGTCTGTAGCTGACTCGCGATAACACGAATGACTGGTTGTATTTTGTGGTCAAATTCCTACTGTGTAACATATGGAGGATGACGGGTAGATTGGTGGAGTTGAAGGTTGTGAGGTCGAGTATGTGGTACAAAGTCAGTACTGTGTTCCCCGAGCCGTTCTCAGGCAGGACGGCGTGTAGGTTGTCTGGAGGTGGATAGAGCTGGTTGGGGGAATAATACGGGGAATATCTTCGGCCCTAGTATTAACTGGGGGTAACTTGAGGTTTGGAGGATGGCCAAGGGGGGTGCGGGCAGAAATGCGCGACGGGTTGGGTGCCTGGGACGGACGAGCAGGTTTTAAGGGCTATAATCTTTGTATCTCGCGGACGGTGTTGCGCAGCCCATCGATTGCTCTGTTTTGTGAGTTCTCGTCATCCAAATGGCGATTCCGCTCTGTTTCCAATGCCAAACGATGGTTTTTACATTCCTGATTCAGTTGGTTCTGGTGGCGCTCCTCTGCCAGAGTGACTTGTTGAAATAGTAATGCTATTTGAGCAGTGACTCTATCAATGGAATTTCCAGCCTGGGTAGAGTTGGAACGGCGTGTGGGTGCCATTGAGGATGAGTTGTTGGTGTGGAAAACAGGGGTATGGGAACAAGGGAGGGAGAGTGGTAGGGTGGGAAGCACAAACGACGCTAATTGTAGGGGGCTAACTCCGTTTGGACGAGGAGTCGATCCTTACAAAGTAAACTCGATCCTCAATCAATGGGAACAAGTAATCGACCAATGATAAGATGAAACTAAAGGAAAATACTTGCGTAGAGGCCTGAATGTGACTCTCTACGACCTCTGATGAGGATTTTGGAGACCGATTATAATACTGAAGAGTAAATTAGAGGGTTCGAGTACATATTTTCTGGGTGGTCGAAGGTAAAAATGCAAAGACCGGAGGATATAAAAGATCTATGCACGAGCTCGTTCCCCCCTTGCGGACCCTGATTTTCCTACCCAGACCTTGTACTCTCACATCAAGCCAAATCTCAGGTATAAAACATGTCTACCAAATTTTCCTAACGGCCTAACAAATTCTCAATTAATCCAAACTGCGGAAGCGGGCCTGACACCGGCTCTCAGTTACCCATGATTGTTTTCTCATGGAATTGTAGGGGGACCGTTAAGCGATCCACCCTTAGGGAGCTCCTAGCCCATAACTCCAAATTTCACCCCGATATTATCTTTCTCTCCGAGACCAAAGCCTCTAACCCGGACATGCTTAAGAAGCTCAACTCCTTGGGATTCAGCAACTTTCACTCTATCAGCGCTTCTCTGCAACATGCGGGAGGGCTTTGGCTGGCATCGAATTCGAATATTGACCTCACTATCCTCGCCTCCTCTACGAATGGCATTAACACGCTCATTCATTCTCGCATGCCCCACCTTCCTCCGTCTACTGATCCTGTGCCGTGGTTGTGCTCTTTCACCTATGGCCCTCCCGAAGCTCAGCACCGAGCCTCTTACTGGACTACTATTGCAAACATGGCCCACTCAATCCATATACCTTGGATGATCATTGGGGACCTGAACTGTATCACGTGCAAGGGGGATAAGTATGAAAAGATTGCGTTTGACAGCACGGCCACAAACCCTCTGGAGACCTTCATTTTTGATGCCACTATGATTGACATGGGTTTTAACAGTGTCCCTTTCACCTGGCCAAACAAGAGGAAAGGACAAGAGCTGGTTAAGCAGCGCCTGGACCGGGCGCTGGCCTCTGCTCCTTGGTATGCCACTTTCCCGGAAGCCACCATCCAAAATCTCCCCATTATGGGGTCTGACCATGGCCCTATTGTTCTCAACACGGATCCTTCTAAGATCTCCCTGCCTAAGCAATTCTGCTTCCAATCTGCCTGGCTGAAGCACGTTGACTGCATCAAGATCATCTCTCAAGCTTGGGAGGAAAGTCAGCGCGGATCCAGGCAATTGAGGCTCTGCAAGAAGCTCTGACATACCAAAAAAGAGCTTATTGCCTGGAGCAGAGAGGTCTTTAACAAAAACTCTGGTACCATCCAGCACATTCGGAACCAGATTACGGAAGCACAGAAGAAGCCCACTTTGGACAATAACTCCAATCTTGAGAGGGATCTGCAGAGCAAGCTCCACCTCCTCCTGGAGCAGGAAGAAGCGGTCTGGCGAGACAAGTCTCGTGGGCTGTGGCTTCAGGCAGGGGACCGTAACACAAAATTCTTTCATATCTCCACCATTTTTTGGCATCGTCACAATGAAATTCGGAGGATTCGGCGGGTTGATGGCACATGGGGGCATGAGATTGGGGATACGTTTCTGAATTTTTATCAGGACCTTTTCACTTCCTCCCGCCCGCCTTTAAAGCTTCAGGAGATAAACATTATGGAAAAACAGATTAAAAATGAGGACAATGCGATGCTCACAAAAGAACCATCTATGGAAGAGCTCAAGGAAGCTCTGTTCTCTATGAACCCCCACAAGGCCCCTGGTCCAGATAGATTTACTCCCTTACTATACCAGAAATCGTGGAACACGGTCAAGCACGACCTCCTTAATTCCATCCTTGCTTTCTTTAAGAGCGGAAGCCTCCTTCAGGAATTCAGCCACACAAATGTTCCTCTTATCCCGAAAAGGAAGCACCCTGACTCTCCTGATCATTTCCGCCCGATCAGCCTTTGTAATGTCAAATTCAAACTTATCACCAAAATCCTTGCTGCAAGGCTTAAACCCCTTCTTAACAGGATCATTTCGCCTGCCCAGAATACCTTCATTCCTGGGCGCCAGATCTTCGATAACATCATTCTGGCCCAGGAAATCCTCGCCGCTATCAGAAAAAAGAAAGGTGACTCGGGATGCATGGCTATTAAGCTCGACTTGAGTAAAGTTTTTGATAGAGTGGAATGGGATTTCCTCTATGTGCCCTTGTTGCCATGGGATTTTGCAAACAGTGGTGCGAATGGATCCAGCAATGCATCTCTACTACAGAGTTCTCTTTAATATAAATGGCACCGCTTACGGTCGCCTCAAGCCCAGGGGTGGCCTCAGACAAGGAGATTCCCTCTCCCCTACTCTTTTCCTCATCTGCTCGGAGGTCCTCTCTTGGATCATCCTTAAAAAAGAGAGTGAGGGTTCCCTCCACGGCATTAAGACGGCTAGAGGGAGCACCCTTGTTTCCCACCTGCTCTTTGCGGACGACAGCTTTATTTTCTGCAAAGCTACACTTGACGAAGCTGGGGCTATTAAAGACGGACTCAACACTTTCAAGCTCGTCTCTGGCCAAGAGGTAAACTGGCATAAATCTTGCATCCTCTTCAGCAAAAACTGCCACCATAGACACCACAAGCTCATCTAGAAAATCTTACACATAAAGATGGACACCTTAGGCAAAAAATACCTCGGAGCCCCGCTCACCTTCGACCGCTCCAAGAGCCTAAACTTCCAAGAAATCGTTACCATAGTGTCCAACCGCATTGAAGGCTGGAAAGCAAAGAACCTGTCCCAAGCCGGAAGGCATACTCTTATTAAAGCTGTTAACTCAGCAATTCCATCTTATCAGATGGCCGTGTTTCCTTTCTCGAATTTTTTTTGCAATAAATTGGATTCGCTCAACGCTCGCTTTCTTTGGGGTACAAGCCAGACCGAAAAATCCAAGATCCAGCTGATCAAATGGAAGCATGTCTACAAACATTAAAAGAATGGGGGCCTAGGTATTCGCACTACATTTCATCATAACCAAGCTTTGCTGGCCAGGCTATTCTGGCGGCTTATCAAAGAGCCTGATAAGCTCTGGGCTCACAACATGTGCAAAAAGTACACTCCCATAGCTTCCCCTATGCTTGCTACTGCCCAGCCGCAAGACTCCTGGATCTGGAAAGGGATTATCAGAGTCAGAAACCAGATTTAGCCTGACCTCTGCTGGCATATTAATACGGGCGCGAACATGGATCTCTGGCTCGAACCATGGATTCCTAAAATTCGTTTCGGCAGACCGGCGGTCCCTGCCCCACTGTACCACCCCTTCACTCGGGTCGCCGATCTGATCTGCCCTATGAACCGCTATTGGCATACAACACGAATTCGTTCCATTTTCCATGACGACACTGCTGAGCTATTCGGCTATTCCGCTGAGTAGATACCCAGCAAAGGACACCCTCAGATGGAAGCAGGAAAAAAATGGCATCCTCACGGTGCGTTCTGTTCATTCCCATGCCATGTCAATGCAAAATCAATTGGGGCTTACTACACCCTACAACTCTTCCTATGGAAAGCCATCCAAGATGGTATGCCCACTAAATTCAGGCTCTGGCACGGAAACAAGAGCTTGGATACAAACTGCCCCAGATGTGGAGTTGAGACTGAGACAGCCTCGCACGCCCATTTTTCTGCACTAAGATCCAAGATATCTCGTCACAATCCGAGCTTCAGATTTACTTCGACAACTGGAATTTTTTGGACTCTGTTAGCAAGATCATTCTCCAGTGCTACCAGATTTATGGCAGAATGATCGGCCTGTCAGATTTTTGTTGTAAGCTCAGCTCCATTATGTACGTTGTTTGGATTACTAGAAGCGAGCTTATTTTCGAGAAAAAGTGTACTCACCCTGGAGAGGCTCTCAAACGGGAAAAGTTCCACACCTCGCCCCAAACTAAGGAACACACCACCCTTCCTCTCTTAGCTGCCCCACCTGCGGGAAAAGTTGGTTGGCATACCATCTATGTGGATGCCGCTTGGACTCGGCCTGACAATCCAGGGGGTACAGGTTTTATTATTGAATCCTTTAGTAATTCTATTTTTTGTGCAGGGCATGACACCACACGAGCTGCAGGCCCCGAAGAGGCTGAGGCCATCTCAGTGATCCGAGGGATGGAGGCGGCGCACGGACTTGGGTTCGACCGGGTGCTCCTCCTTATAGACTGTCAAAGCCTTGTTAGAGCTTTTCATGAGTGCTCAGATGACCTCTCTTGGGGGGCGCTTACACTTGCACCTGACATGCGTGCTCTCGCATCTAAGTTCCTTAATTTTCAGTTTGAATATGTTGAACGTTCGCTAAATTTTGTTGCTCATTCTCTAGCGGCTAGAGGAGCCTATTCCCCTCCTTTTGTATGCTCGGAGCCCGATGAGGTTTCTTTATTTGTAAATTCTATTTGTTCTCGCCTTCGGGTGTGAGCTTTCTGTTATGGTATTTTTCTTTAAAAAAAATGGATTACATGTACTACTAAATAAAGAACTCATATGTAGTGCACAAATCATTTAGGTGAAGGAGTTTAACGTTACAGAAATGACGGAATCCAGTGAGAGTAGGGTAAGAAATAATAGTAGAAGTGTGGATGAGGAGAGCTGGTTTGACATGGTTGATGGTAGGCAAGAGGGGAGTGACCGATAATTTTTTAGGCTTAATACAATTTGCGAGATGGAAACAAACTTTATTAGAGATTGCTCAATTGCTTAAAGAACATTTACTGAAACTGGAAGTGGCGACTGCTTAAAAAAAGGCATGTGACGGAAGATTTAATGATATGAAAATCAGGTATTGGTTGAGCGGTTAGGTAAAGATGAGTACAAAAGGCCTTGGGAAGAGTGTGCAGCTGAAAAATCTTGTTTACAATAAAAAATCGTGGCATTTGAACATAAGTCGGAGTTAGAGTGGGAGTCTGAGTCAGAGAAGGAGTCGTAGTCGGAGATGGGATCGGACAGTGACAGAAAAATATGTTCCATTTTCCAGGCGTCTATTTTAATACTTGTAACCGTATGGTCGCATGTAATGTTTAATTTGTCTAAGTTACAAATTCACAAACTCATAATAAATTATTTCAAGACAGATGACGACTTATGCGAATTCAATACCTAGAAATAAAGGCAAGATCAGATAATACTAATTTTATTGTTTAAGCAAAGAGGAATATATAGAAAGAAAACCTAGCAAGTGCTAGGAACAACAGTGTTTACAAAATTTGTGGCCTCCAACGGCCCTAAAACAACAGGGCTAAGGGCAACTGTACCCTTAGCCGCTAAAAAGTGACCAATAAAATTACAACGACGGTTAACAAAATCAAAAGTGAAGTCCTGAAACTGGGTGGCCAGCGCACACAAATCGGGGGCCAGAGTGAGTGCTCCCCAGGTGAGGTCGTCAGATCTGTCTCTAAAGGCTCGAACAAGACACTGGCAATTGGACAAAAGAAGGACCCTAGCGAGACCCAAGCTGTGCCCTGCCCTCTGATCACTGAGATAGCCTCAGCCTCTTCGGGGCTGTCGGCTCGGGCTGAATCAAAACCTACACATAAAAAAATGTTTGAATGGGATTTAATGGTGAAACTAGTTCCCCCTGGAATGTTTTTCTTTTTCCAGGGAGCATCCACGTTGATGACATGCCACCCTTCTCTGACGGGAGGCAGGGCTTGCAAGGGCTTTGGAGGGGCTGTGGGGGTCCTGTTATGGTTTATGAGAAAATTCTTGGCTCGCTTAATAGCTTCAGTCGGGTTAGGTCTCTTCTGCTCGAAAATAAGCTCATTTTAGCCGGACCAGATGGCATACATGATCGTGCTGACAAAGCTACAGGAAGTTTGGAGACCACTTGTACCGCCTTGCATCTGAAATTTTTTCTGGATAGTATTCCTAATGGAATCAGAGTAGGTCTAGCTCCTAAAATCAATGGGAGGGCTGAAGTAAGCCCAGTAGTCTTGGATCTTACTATAGAAAAAGAGGGCATGAGAGGTGGTTTCTTCTTCCAGCTCACATCTGGGGCAAGTGGTGTCCCGGTCTCTATCGCCATTCCACTGTTTAGTCTTCATAGGGATGCCGTTTTGTAGGGCTTTCCATAGAAAGAATTGGATGCGGAAGGGGCAGGCAACTTCCAGATGTGATCCCAAGAGGGTTCGCAGGGCTCTTGAGAAGTGGTGCTACAATTCACACTCTCTTTGTTAATAATAGTATAGTTGTGAACAGAGCGCACCGTGAGAATACCATTTTTTTCTTGCTTCCAGCAGAAGACGTCCTTAGAGGGGAATTTACTGAGCGGGATAGCAGTGATAATATCGGCGATGTCCTTATGGAAAATGGAAAAGATAAGGTGGGTTTTCCAAGTGGGGTTGATCGGGCAAATGAGGTCAGCAACTCTTGAGAGAGAGCGGGTGAGGGGGGGGGGGGGGCAGGGCCAGCAGGCCGACCAAAATTGATGCCGGGGATCCATGGTTTGAGCCAGTAGTCGACATCCTTGCCATTACCGATATGCCAGCAAAGCTCAAGCCAGATCCAGTTTCTGGCCTTGAGGATGCCTTTCCAAATCCAGGAGTCAGTTAGTTGGGCAGTGGCTAGCATTGGGGAAGTCTTGGGTGTGTATTTTGAAATCATGTTGTGAGCCCAGAGTTTGTCTGGTTTTTTAAAGATACGCCTGAAAAGCTTAGCCATCATGGCCTGGTTGTGATGGGAGGCAGTCCGGATTCTGAGCCCCCCTAGTCTAGGGGGTCGGCAAATGTTCTTCCATTTGATGAGTTGGGCATTCGGATTTCCCTCCTTATTTGTTCCCCATAGGAATCTGGCGTTGAGGGAGTTCAGTTTTTTGCAGGTTTTGATGGGGAAGGGGAAGACAACCATCTAATAAACAAAAGACAGACATGTACATATATGTTACACACAATACAAAAAAAACATAGATCAACCTCCTTTCGTCTATCTATAAGTAATCTAATTTTCCAAATCATCCAACCTTTCCTCAAACACTAGAAACATGTTCTCGAACCTTTTCTCAAGAGTATCAAATCAATTATTGAGTCGTTCAATGATATCACAGATTGCAATAATGATTCCCACTATCTCAGTATGAGCTATTTGAACATCTCGCGTATCATCTGGTGGTGGGGGAGGTGGAGGAGGGGAAGGCTCTAACGGTTGTGGACGATTGCTTGAGCCCTGTGATGCTACATAGTATCTTCTAATGAACTACAAATAGATTAATTTTACAATAGCAAGTGTATGAGTTTAAAGCGGCCTACATGTGAGTTTCAAATATGTTCAACTATCTCTGTCAAACTTCCATGTAGCTTCTAGCTTCGGAGCATTATATGACATTATAAAATCTATTTATTATAACAGGGCAGTGTTTTAGCCACTTGGGACAAGTTTGTCCTTATGTCCAGAGATAAAGAGGGGATGCGATGCGCTGTTGACACCTTGAGGAATGCACAAGGAAGGGCAGTTTTGGAAGTTTAGGTTTTAAAACTAAAGTCTAAAAAAAAAACCCCAACTCCAAACTTCTCTTCTCTTCCCCCGAGTCCATCTCTTCTCCTCTCAATAACAAAACAAAACCTACAATCTCTCTCCACTCTCTCTCTTTCCAGCTATAATGAAGACTCATCTTCAACAATCGATCATTCTTGCAGTCTTCACGATCGTCTCCCTGCGTATCATCTCCAAGGAGAATTTTGTTGAATCGTCCACCTTTGTAAGCTCATAATATTTTAACGATTGGGGATTTTCTACTGATCTTACCCATGATTTCCGCTAATTTTGAAGATTGATGCAGCGAGAAAGGGCTTCAAGAGGTAGAAAATCCTCTCCTTCTCTCTCTCTTTCTATATTGGTGCTTAGTGCTTAAAAATTGATTTCAATATTATGTGATGTTAGGGTTTTAACCATGACACAATGTTAGATATGAATCCAGAGTATACTTTTGAAGTTTAAGCATAGTGTTTTAGTCATGGGTTAGGTCTCACTAGCTTGGACCTTGGACCTTGAATTTGAAGTTATTTTTACATGCCAGAGGAAAATGGGGATAGTTATTCTTATGCTTCTAAGGCTACCTAATTTAGGATTCATAGGAGGCATTTGGTATTTTTCAAAGTTCTGAACAGCTTTGAAGCTATAGTTGGAAGGAAAATCATTTGTAGATTGTAAATGGTACATTTACGCAAAGAAATCTAAAAACACCTATTCTTTAAAAGCATTTACCCTAAGGCTTTGAATTAGTTGAAAGAGAATCGTTAGCTAAAATTGTTTCAAAAATCATGTTTGTAATCAGACCGACGTCAGGAGGTCCTACATTAGATATGGCAAGAAAAGGAGATGGGCTGTTGGTGCCACGAGATTGAGAATTAGAGGGGTTGTTTTGGTACTTTGTGTTTTAAGAGAGAAAGCTAAAGATCCCCATCCCAACTTAAAACTTACTCCTCCTGCCCAACTAAAAATTTTACTCTCAGAAAACTAAAAAAGAAACATGCGAGTTATCTCCCCATTATAAGATTTTGATCGAAGCTTCCTTTTCATTCGCACAACACTAAGGTATGCTTCATCTCTATCTCTAGATTCTACCTCTGATCTTCAAGTTCAAATCGACCCTCCTATTCTTTCTCGCTCTCTCTCTGAAACTATGATTTTAGATGAAATGGGTTGTTTGACTGGAGAAGATGAGGCTATGCGAGTATGACACAGTAATGGGATTTGGGTGAAATGGGTTATTATATTTGTGAAAATGAGAATACCATTTAATATTTGGCTGAATTAGAGATATGATGGAATTTTTTTGAGAAGTTGAGCATCACTTTGTTAACATTCGGCTGAATTTGGAAATAAGATGCTAACAATAATGGGGCCTGATGGGTATTTGGGAGCATAACCCAATTGCTTTTGGTTGAATTAAGAACTATGACGGTTGCAACATTGGATTAATGTGTTTGGGGGAGATGGGTTTTTTGTTTTTGGCTTTTGCCTTTTCAAAATATCTATGTTTGAAAGTAGTAGGAATTGGGTTAAGAGATACTGAGAAACCCATGTAACCTTATGATGTTTTCAACATAGCCATAATTCCTACTCATAAATACTTAAAACCCTTTAGGCCTTAAAGTGATATTGCAAATTTAGAACTCTTGTCCCTATATCATTCCAAATGAGATATACAGGTCACCGTCTAATGTCGTCCACTTAAGTCATCATTCTATTCCTAATAAAATCTTTACATTGTTTAATAGCTATGATTATGTAAAAAAATGTTGAATATAAAACTTCTCCATTTAGTATTGATCTCCAGACCTTTTAAGTTGATATACCTATCAAAACTTCTCTATTTAGTATTGATCTCTATGGATGAGTCTTTTGCTGAGTAGTAAACCGATACCACCTGCACGACCATTGTCATACTAAAAAATGGACTGAGTTTTAGCCATATACTGTTAAAGTAGTTCCTTCTTCTCTCTAGAGAAGTTTTATAGGAATTTTAGTAGCCAGTTGGGTTGCAAGGCATCATTAACTAGCACAAAAACTGAGAAATATGGGTAATCAACCATGTCTTCAAATGGCAGTTTAATATTGTCACTGACAATCACTGGTATACAGAGACTTAAGATAACATCAAAGAGTAGACTGAAGTGGGTATATCTCTAGCTGGGTGTAAATATAGTTTTAAACTCCTCATTCTATTTATTGGCTGCTCAATTCTAGTGGCATTAGAAAAACCTTCTTCCATGATAATGTCAGGTTCATTAACTAAGATGTCTCATAATTTCTCTCGCACCAGGCCTTCTTGGAACATGATAGGTTAAAAAAATTGAGTACGGAGTATGAAAGTATGGAAGTAGTCAATCAAATATTAACAATTGAAGGTGATATAGCAAGGAGCTTCAAAAAAATTAGCAGCAAAACAATGGATATGAGAGTTAGACTAAAAGCACTCTTATTTGGTTTATCTAGACTTTGCATATTTGTTTGATACAAATCTATGAAATTTACTCAAAACTAATTTATAACAATATTACCCCGATAACAATGCTTAGCCTCTTTAAAGTAAAGAAGAGTTTGGCGACGTTGATTCTCAGGTAAGTGTAGCCTGGGGAGGAGATGAGTGTAGGAAATGAATACGTCTTTGAGCAGTGAAACTTCGGTGTGTTGTATCATATCCAAAGGATCGCTATTCTACATTTTTGAATCGAGCCTGTAACACACACACCCAAATTGACCATGAGGAGAATAGCAGGTGTTATCTCAATAATGTAATGTCTATTTTTGGCATTCCCAACTTTTCCGTACTCATTTTCTTCATATACTGTCCTAACATGTTTCCATGATTTTATTGCTTTAGTTACAATAGCATGGAATGGTACTATCATCAGATTTAATATTTATTTTTTATGCAAGCATTATTTATTTACTTTTTAGGGCAACAATGGTGTTCAAGATGATGTTGAGCAAAGGGTTTCACAAGTTCAACCAAAGTTTGAGGTATGAATAGAGCAATATTTTAAGTTTGGGAGTTGTGCTAAAGAGTTTAGGACCTTGATATTGCTCAAAATTCCCATTTGATAGTATTTTTATTAAATAATAAGATGTTAGTTTTATTCAAACAAGCTAATGATTTAATTTTTATTCAATTTAGACACTTGCTCTGACTGATGTTAGTTTGATTTCATTTACTAAGTATCTATGAACCTGAACTTCTCTATTTAGTATTGATCTCTATGGATGAGTCCTTTGCTGAGTACTAAACCGATACCACCTGTACGATCATTGTCATACTTAAAAATGGACTGAGTTTTAGCCATATTCTATCAAAGTAGTTCCTTCTTCCCTCTAGAGAAGTTTTTTAGGTATTTTAGTAGCAAGTTAGGTTGTAAGACATCATTAACTAGCACAAAAACTGAGAAATTTGAGTAATCAGCCATGTCTTCTACGGGGAAACGTGTATATTTGGCTAATTAATATAGTGTAGACATTTTTATAGTAAAAGACGGATAAAGTTTATGTGCATTATTTACATTTTCCTCCAATCTATTTGCAGAAGAAAAAAAACCGTAGAAAGGGTACAAATATTTTCATATACATATATAACCATGTAGGTATATGAACACGGTCAGACAAGGCCTAGAGTATCACGACATCCACTAATCATACATAACCTCTAGCTGAGTCAAGTCGGTGGTCTTCAAAGACAATCCATAGAGATTCTTAAGTTTCCCAATATCTCCAGATCTATTAGTATTGGTGGTGATTCTATGAGGTTCAGATGATTTGCTTGAATTTACAGGTAGAGCTACTTGCAACACTCTCTTTAACAGTACCTATAACTGAGTTCTAAGTCTAGCAGTTATCTCAGACTCATCGTTGCTCAAAGAATTTACGGCCGGTTCTCCAAGTACAAGACGACCTTTAAGTAGGTAACATAGTGCGGACTCAATCATCTGTAATAGTAACAAGTGAAAATATATTAGAGTATCTCCAGTAACAATGCTAAAATTTCTAAGGAAACCACAGAAAACAGTTTTCAAAAACTCTAAAAAAGATTTCTAACTAATTAGTTCCATCCTTTAAGTTCCATCTTTTTTGTTATGGACAGGTTGTCTCATAGTTTTCATTTATGGTTGTTACATGGGTCGGCAGTAGTTAGGCCTCTTTCCGCTTGCACTTCGATGTCACCATCTCCAAGGTCGCAAGCCTCGGAGGAGTCTAAAGCTACATTAGCCTTCCTTTGCATTTTCTTTTCTAGAAACAAAAAAGGAGCTAAAGGCTCCCAGTAGAAGCTTATACAATTTAATTTAAGTTAAATTCATAGGTGATTCACTATGGGTTTCATGTTATACTGTATGTTTTTCGTATAGGCTTGGACTTTCAGTTGCATACCATTGTTGGTGTTGTATACCATTGTTAGTATATTATTCTCGCTTATTCTCAAGCATATATATATATACGTGTTGATATTGTTTTGCATCAGTTCTAAACATTATTTGCTCTTACTGCAATTTCCACATTCAACTACAAGGATGCATATTCATTACGCTCTTTTGCGGCAATTAACCCTTTTAAGTGACCGTTGGACTCTAAAAGTGCGTTTGAGTCGAATGTGGATCACTAAGAACTTCACAACCAAAGAAATATGGGGTCAAGATATGCATCTTATCGATGAGAATGAAAGTACATTCCTATTATTTGCTACCTATACATTATGTCTTCACAATAAGATTTTAACTATATTTATGATATTAACTCTGCAGGAAGAATAAATACATGCATCAGTTCCCCGAGACATTATTCCGCAATTTGACAAAGTACTTAAAGAGGGCGATATTATTCAGCTTGAAAATTTTAATGTCCCCAAAAGTAATGGAACTTATCGTCCCATTGATGGGGAATATAAGATCTACTTCAAAAATGACACTATCGTGAAGCGATTAGACGATCAACATTTACCTATACCAAGGCACACATGTTTTCCTTAATAGAGTTCAAAGACATCCCTATCATATGCCAAAACACACAAATTTTCACATGTATTTACTATTGGCATTATTTTATGCATTTCACATTTCATGAAAAGATTTCTAATTTAATATAAAATTGTAATGAAGACATTGTCAGGAAGCTGAAGGCCATAACAGAAATTGAAATGGTCAGCAAAAGGAATAGATACACATCCAAAAAACAAGATATTATCCTTGAAAATATATGGTAAGAAAATCAATTAAATTAAAATTATGCATGTATATTGCCGTTATCTACATTCTTATGCCTTTTTTTATGACTTCATGTAGCGGATCAACCATTAAGTTTACTATATGGGATGAAATGCTAGAAAAAATACCAATTGATCTCTCATACTTACCTTCAACTCCTGTAATTTTGGTTGTTACCTCTACCATAGTAGACATTTGGTAATTAAACGTCTCCTTATATCGTTCGCTTTATTGTTTTATGAACCTAGGTTGTGATGTGATTTTAGTTCAAGATTTTAACAAAAGTTACTCTTTCAATGGAATTAGTTTCGATTCACAATCAAGTAATATCCGTGAGCATGATTGGTGGAGGATTTGGGGAGGATTTGCTTATTTTCATCGACCTATGCATCTCTTCTTACAAATCCAAAAAATTGGTAACTAATTTAATTTATGCAATTACTAAATTATTCTTAGCCTTAGAACCTTAGTGATGTTTTTGATATAAACCATAGTAGACTTCAAATTGTGCTCATCATAAGTTGCGTAGCACGGGCTCTTATCCGTGTGTAGCACGGGTAGTATTAGGAAATGATTGCCAGACATATATAAATAAAATTACAAGCGAAAATGGCAATGCTGAACTTTATTTTTTATTTTTTTGCTGCCAATGTTGAAATATCCAAATGTTTACATAAGAATATTGCATACCTAAATGTCTTTAGTGATATATCATTTTCTTTACCTGCCTCAATTTAGTGGATTGATGTTTCTGCTAAGTACCCTACATAATTGAGTTGAAAAATTAGGTATGTTGGTGTCGAACTAATCATGATAGCATAAATAAACAAGATGTTATTGCAATTAATAATTGTAAACTTAAACATTCGTGCGTAGCACGGGCTTATAACCTAGTCTATTATATATTAGTCAATGGTGTTTTTTGCATAGACATATTCACTATTGTCTCAGGGATAAAGAGGGGTTGGGATTTGTGGGAAGGAGGGAGATGGACGGCCTAGATTTGTTAAACTATTTGGCTTAGGGGTATTTTTTGACATTGTCCCTCTCTCTCCTATCAAAGCTACTACTCTTCTCTTCTTCTCCCCCGACTCTTCTTCTTTTTCCCTCCATCTCTCCGGACTCTTCTTCTTTCAAGGTACTATCTCTCTCTCTCTCTCTCTCTCTCTCTCTCTCTCTCTCTCTCTCTCTCTCTCTCTCTCTCTCTCTCTCCTTCCCTCTCTCTTTACTCTGTTACTATTGTATTTCCTTTCATGGGTAAGGGAATTCTAATCTGGGTAAGGGAATTTATTTTGACTCTATGCTTCGTTATTTAATTATCTGGTTTGTAGAGTTTAAGTTTAATATCAGATTTTGGATTTCAAAGAAGGTATCTCATCCTCTTAAGCATTCTGATTCAAGTATTATAATTGATGATAAATCAGTATCATAAGATAGCAAGTTATATTCGCAAAACAACTAGATAGAACTTGGTGTACTTTTTTACTTTGTTGTATTTTTTGTTCGCCCCTCTTAGAGATTCAAGTATAGGTTGTTTATTTTTTATTCTTCCAAATGATTATGTAGGATTAAGATGGAAGCCTCATGTAGACTCAACTCTTTCCCCTAGATAATCAAATGAATCGATCAATTATTTATTTATTTTTTATCGATGACGATTGACCCCTCACAGAGATTCGTAAAGATTTCTCACAGAAACATCATGCTCGTTTCATGACAGTTGAATTTTCTTATAAAAAAGAAGGAAGATACTCTGTATGTATATCACCAGGAAAATGACCATACTTAATTAGCCCTTTTGCTGTTATATATCCTGTATTCTTTCTTTCTTTTTTGGCAGGCATAATGAAAGATGATTTGTTTAATTATTATGGCCAAGCGGAGCCTAAGACATGCTTCTTAAAGCATGATTTTTAACCATTGTCAAGTTCGTAATAATGATATATGAATGTTTCCATTGTCAATTTCAGGTTAATTAAGATATTGGAAGCGATATTGGAAATGATAAAAGTAACCTGAGCAATAATGATTAAGAGAATCAAAAGTGGCTGTC
Source organism: Kingdonia uniflora (assembly GCA_014058105.1). NCBI lineage: Eukaryota > Viridiplantae > Streptophyta > Magnoliopsida > Ranunculales > Circaeasteraceae > Kingdonia > Kingdonia uniflora. The sequence goes on from JACGCM010001281.1 coordinate 2,667,907, forward strand.
CGAATAAGATGGGGGGAGAAGAATTAAAAAATCATATCTTAGGACTCTCAAATAAACACACATAAATATTTACTACGCTTATATGTGACCTTCATAGATACTAGGACCTGCACTGTTAAAGATCGTTTCATGCACAATTGTTTGTACACCGAAACTCCAGTAAGAAGTTATAGCGTGATGCGTGTTGGTAAATGATCCATGTGATTTTGTTCTTCACAGGAGGCATTAAGGGAAAGAGCTCACCTGTCAAATCCATTAAGGTGAGTAAATCGTCATGACAGGATTCTTCAACCATTCATGAGAAAATGCATAGTCGTGTTGATTTACTCACTGTCAAACTACGTTGATTTGGTTATTACTATTCATTGTGGCTGTTAGGTTTAATTGCGCTGTTGATTTCTATTTTGATCATTGTTGTTGCTGTTTGATTGGGTTTGATTACGTTGTTACTTGCTGTTTTGATTGCTTCTATTGCTATTTGATTGGTACTTAACTCTTTCTCTCTCTCTCTCTCTCTCTCTCTCTCTTTGTTGTAAGTCTCTTTTACAGCTTATGCCCTATTTGCTATTTACTATTATGTTGTACTTGCTGGTTTGATAATTTTTTCATGTTGTGTTTGTTGTTTGATGATAATTTGTTCATGTTGTGTTTTCTATTTAATAATTTTTTCATGTTGATAGCACCGATAAATCGAAAAGAACCCATAGTAAATAATTAAACAATCTACATATAATCTACACATCAATTATCATGTACTAAAACAATTAAACCGATAAATCGAAAAGAACCCATAGCCTTGGGGATTTTCCATTTATAGGATCTTCAAGAAGATATCGTTCCTTTGTGGAGCATGTGTACCAATAAGTTTGCAGTCACCAATTGATTAAGACGAAATGTGATTTTTACTACTACACTGAAGGTTATTGGGACTAAAGGGATGGAGTATATTTGAGTACTTTAAGAAAATGAATTAGGATTCTACATTTTAATAGTATTGGTAGATAAGTTGAAGAAGGCCTGCGATTCATCGAGGGCTAATCTATTAAGGGGTGAGACACCAAGGTATTAATTTCCTACATTAGTTACCATAATTATGTGCTTTCTTAACTCGCATATTGTTGTAGTAGCCACAAAAATAGGTCTCGAATAGATAAGGGTCACTACAGGATTGAAGAGTTATTTTCTGTGTTTATGGGTAGACAGGTTTTGAGAGGAGATTATGCAGCATTACGATATGATTGAGGATCCACCGATTCGTAAGACATCATTTGAGGATACAGATATTGGATGCATACTTATAATAGAGATGCAGGGGTAGTTCAGTGAATACAAGAGTGTATAGTAGAGACTGTAGACATAGTGGCAGGGGAACGAACGTCTACAAAAATAGATAATCATGGAAATCATAAATAGGAGAAATTAAACCCGTTATCTGAACTCGAGCTTATGAAACAACCACAAGGGTTCCCTCCATCGACTCTCAAACTCATACTACATGAAGCACAATATACTTTAGCGCATAACAACACATAGTTCGGAGAAGGGGTCACATTTTACGAACGTATTATAATAAGTATGGAGGAGTGTGATACCATGGCTTTCCAATAATGCAGAAAGATCGAAGCACCATTTTGTGATTACATCGAAACCCACTATAACTAACAGGTCCTGTCTTACCAGACCCACCTACGTCGCAGTTAAAGGATCGGTAGGTTAAATGGCTCGAAAAGTTCCCGGTTGGCTCTGTGGTGTATTGTTCCTTTGGAAGTGAGTGTGTTCTAATAAAGGAAAAGTTTCAATAGTTATTATTGGGATTCAAGCTATCAGGGTTGCTATTCTTAGTAACCTTGAAGCCACCGATAGGAGCAAACACAATAGCAGCGACATTACCAACAGGATTCAAAGAGAGTGTGGAAGGAAGAGGAAACGTAGATGGTGGATGGATGTAGTAACAACTCATACTGGGGCATCCTTTAGTAGGGTGTTTTATGATACACTATGGATCAGGGTCTTTATTAGAGGCATTGGTGAATAAGTGTCAGTTGGTTTTGTTATCGCATTTTGGAGATCAGTACTTGAACGCGAGAATGATGGCCAAAGATCTGAAGCTCGGTGTGGAAGTAGAGAAGAGGGAGGAGGATGGGTGGGTGGGAAGAGGAGTGTTTGCAAAGCCATGAAGTTAGTGATGGATGAGGAGAGTGAGATTGGGCGTGAAGTGAGAAAAAATCATACCAAGTTTAGAGAGATTTTGTTAAGTGAAGGCCTTGAATCTTCCTATATTGATAGCTTCATTCCAAAGTTGTAAGATTTAGTTGATAATTAGTTTTATTTCTCAAGAGGCTGAAAATTTATTTTTATTTCTCAGAAATAAAAACTGCAAGAAAATAAAACTTGATATTATTATCAGAGAGTGAGTGAGTGAAGAGTTAACAAAGTTAAACAAATTTTAGGAGCAAGCACACCAAATCAAAAGCAATAAAGCTAGTCATTCAGGATGAACTAATGAGCAAAAAGAATACAGAAAGATGTGATAACAGGTTAGCAAATAAACACACTTACTTTGAGCAGTCTGCACAAATAAAGAGTGGATCACCTATAATCTACTTCCCTGGAATAGTGAAACCTTCTAATCACATACATCAAATGGAAAGAATAGCTGATAGTAAGTGGTCAGTTATGCTGTGAAGAGTTAACAAAGTTAGTACTTATCATTTTACCAACTAATATTAGGATCTACTATGATTTGGCACTTTCAAGTGTTTCATCTGTGAGTTAGCCTCCCCATAGTCTACTGTGAAACATGAAGAATGATTTACTGGGATTATTATATGATTTACAGAGATTACTGTGATTTTGCACTTTCAAGTGTTTCAAGTTCAAACAATATAGTTTTTTGACTCTTTTTGATGTGCAGTGTGAGAAAGTGGGGATTGCTAATTTTTGCTTTGTGAATTCATGTCCAACATATTGGAAGAGTTATTTTACGGAATGCTCAAACGTCAAGAATACTACTCCTTATGGTTTTAAGTTTATGTTCTTTGAACTCATGGTATTCTTTGATATGATTACAGACAACTTCAAAGCATCTAGCAGATAGGAAGGTGGAGAGGTTTCAAAAGAACGTCGCTAAGAGAGGTGCAGTGCCTGAAACAACTACAAAGAAAGGTACTGACTACCCCGTTGGACCAATTTTTCTTGGCGAGAAGAAGTAAACCTACAATGGATAAACTCATGCCTTTTATCACTAAACTGTTTTGATTCGTCAAAATACTTTACAGTAAATAATTTGTGTTTCCCTTCTTAGGTTCCATTCTCTTAACTTCTACTTATGCAGGCTTCAATCGCATGAATAATTCGATGGCATCGTCCACCACCATGCCCGCCTCATGTTGGGCATTTGCTAACAGGCTCCAAACTGCATCTTCTTCAACAAGGAATGCAAACTCCACAACTCGCTTGATACTTTGAATGTTATAAAAAAAAACATTAATAGCTTGAACATTCAAGTTGAACTTCTTAAAAACAGCAAATGCTTCTTCATAAAGCTGTGCTTTTACGGCAATCTCTCCAAAATCGGATCCATCAAAATTGTCTAACCTATTGATGTAATCCATCACTCTTGATACATCCACCTTGAAAGTTGTCGCAAGCAGAAGAGTTTCCAAGTCAAAGCTCCCACTAAAGGTAGGGCTTTGAAACACAATCTTTTCAAGAAGTTCAATTAGTTCGTGTAGAAGATCGGGTGCCATGAATGCTTTGATGGCAGCAACAACTTTCCCGCGACTCTTACTTTCAGCCAAAGCAGTACTAGATACAACTTAATCGATTAGTTTGCAATTTTGCATTGCCTCTTCATTATCTAAATTGGTTATATTGATGTTGTTGAGGGGCGATTGTGCTTTAATTGGTGCGTAGCATGATCCCCGTGCTTTCGTTAATTAAAATATGTTCTTGATGTCTTCACAAACCCAGCGGAGTGTGGGAGCAGATTCATTTCTCTTGGTGAGATGGTTGCTCCTTTAGATAGGAAACTTCTCTTCGTGGAATCCTTCTCAAGTGAGCCTTCACCTTCAGCTATTTGTATAGTTATTTATTTTTGAACATATTGTTCTTCGTATAGATATTTATGGAATTCCTAATGTATCAAGGGTATGTAAGTTCTCATCGAAGTTGACATTAAGTACTTCATAAGATTGTGCCATTAACTTCGTGTCTTTTCTATAACATTTATTGAAAAATTAGGAACGCCATTTAGTAATGGCACAAGGGTCTTCCATGTAAATAATTTTGTATCAGTTACCTTAATTTGTAGTTGTTTGTACTTTGAATCCATGATGGGGTTTTTGTTGCAACAAAAGGTGATCAATAAAAGAATAAGCAATGTCAGAAGAAAAAAGAATATGCTGTAGAAGGGACTATGCAAAGTTCTCGAGTTTGATTTTCGCGACCAAATCCCAGTTGTTACCGAGGAACATACATTGGAAGTTGATACTACGGACTTCGAATTGGAAAATGCAAAAATCTTAAGTAATGTATGTGCTTTTGATTTCCTTCATAAACAGTAGTGAATCTTAGTCCATTTGCCTATGGATGGCTTGATGTATTAGTTGAAGTTGTCGAAGGCGTGTGAATGCAACAATTGCGCATGACTGATAATGTATTTTTCACATGACAAGAAAATTAGTTCTCAATATAGATAAGTAACTATGATTTCACGATGAATAAGATATACTAAAAATTATTAAGAGAAGTTGGTAACGCCGAATACACGTGAACGTATTCACCGGGATTTGGTCGCGGGTGACGTTTTTGTCGTGGGGAGCCACGGGTATTACTAGTCTATTATACATTAGGTAACAGTGTTTTTTATATAGACACATCTGCCATTGTCTCAAAGATAAAGAGGGGCTGGGATTTGTGGGACAGAGAGAGATAGACGGCCTAGATTTATTGAATATTCATACTGATGGGTACTTTGGACAAAACACAAAAAATGGGTAGTTTAGTCCTATCATTAACTACCTAAACCACCCTCTCATCCCTACTCCCTTTCTGCCAATTCATCACTCTCTCTAAGGCCGGCTCTCTCCAACAACTGTCCCATCTCTCCCTTTCTATAAATTAAGCAAGGTACTTTTTTTTCTCTCTCTCCCTCTCCCTCTCCAAGCATCCTTAGGATTTCGAATTTTACTGAAGCACACCTAGAGTTTTGTGTTGATCGTATATACTTGCTGTGATATATTTGTTGTGATATATTTGCTGTGATATTCAGATTAAGGTTAATGATGTGATATACTTGAACTCAAATCTATGTATCTGAAGATTGTAATTTTGGGTTCTTTCAAGCAATTCCTATAGGTCTCTGCAAGTACCTTTTTCAACTTCATCTCCATCTTTATTTATTATTTAATTATAATAGCTTTGTTTAACTATAATAGCTTATATTTGTTATCATCTCCCCCGATTGTTTGAGTTTGAAAGTGTTTCATGTCAATATTGCAAAGGGTTTCATATATACCTCAAATTAAGGGATTTTTGATTCTCGATATTTACTTTATTTTAGTGTACTCAATTTTCATGGAACATTAGTATGACAATAATTTGGAGGATGATTTCGGTAGAATTATTGATAATAAGATGGGAACTCACCTTCTTAATATGATGCAATAAGGCCTCCATAGCTACAATGCCTTCATGTATTTTCCTTCAAAAACTTGAATCTTTGAAGGTAAACCCATTCCATCCGGTCTTCAAGGAGGTGATGAGCTCCAATCAATCCCAGAAGATTTAATCGTAAATTTTCCATTTTGTGTGAGAGCCCAAATTACTTGATAACCAACATCTGATATATAAATATTTGTGTTGAGGATTACTTCCATTCTTGAGGTTATAGGACGAGAAAGTAATTGGCAATTCCATTCTCGAGTACTGGATGCAACATCACCAACTTGATTTACTTGATTGGTTTTAATTTAGAATTATAGCTAACCTTCTCCCGACCAATTCGTATGCCAAAAGTGGACTTTGCCTTCACCAAGTAACCGTTAGGTGTATTTTTCAAGTATATGTAGTTCTTTGACCATATTTTTCCACATGTTAGAACTGAAAGTGGTTGTTCTTCTGAGTATCCCTTTTCCATAGTAGTTCTTCATAAACCTTTACCAAAATGAATCTTTATTTAGGAGTTTAGAGAATGTTCAAGCAAGTTTGTCATTAAAAAGTTCCATACCAAGTTCTCCTTCAGATTTTTGAGTACAGAGCGAACTCCTAGCTTTCCATTTCTTCTTTTTTTTTCCTTTATAACTACCCTAGAAGAAAGAAGCAAATACCCTCCCAAGCTTGGTGATGACTGATTTTAACACATGGATTATAGATAACAGATGCATCTAATGGTTAGTTTATTTGTATTGGCAGTGGTGATCGTGATATGTGTGTAATATGGGAACTTAAACATAGGCCGGATCACTTGGATATCAGAGCAAAAGAAGCATGAAAGAGTGACCGAGTGTTTACGGTACATGGTGAGTTGGCCTCATTAATATCTTTCCACCCGTGGATGGCGTTATCTGGTAATTATATCTTGCACCTCATATATAGTATGTGTAGTGCTTACAAGGGTCATTTCAAAGCTTTATTAAGGGAAAGATACTATTGCCATTTTATGAGGGAAATGAGATGGTCAGCAGAGACGATAACCACTACGAATTCTTAGTCAATTATGAACCATGGGTATATTCTGTAAAGCATCAATGTGGACTTAAGAGATGGTGGTTATAACTTATAAACTACCAAGATCCTGTAGTCTTTAGATGTGACACAAGTGAAATATAATAAGTAGAGTAAGCATTTATGCCAATATTCTTAAACAAATATGATTCGTCTATTATTAGAAATTGAAGAACTGATCGAAGTCATTAAGGGACTTCTCTATAATATCAAAATAAAAAATAATCTCGAAAGATGACCTAAGGTCTTTTTCAATAATCTTCAAGTAATACTCTGAGATTTATTTTTAGTTTTTGTTACTTATGTAGTACATCTATCCACAACTTTTGTTTAAAGGGAAAACTGGAATATAAAGACAGAAAACATAAGTAGCAAGGCCAATTAGTTGAGGTACTTAGCTTGAACCAATATCCAAGCTACTAGCAAGATAAGGAGTAAATGTTATTTCACCAGCTACAGCATTTCACGAGTCACAATCATATACGCACCCCTCAATCACTTTTCTATTTTATGCACTAATATATCTTTGTAACATATCCTTGACTTATAATTTGGCATTGTAATTTTTGGAGAAAATTTTAAACTGATCCTTTACGATATGCCCGAGCTTATTAATGTTGTTTCTTCAAATTTGTAAGGTATTTAATGTTTGATGCATATCAAGTAGCCAAGGCTTTGTGAAACAAATACTACTGAGTTTTGGCATTGACTTTTCAAATCAGAATCACGACTATTAAATGGTAAAGGGATTGAATGTAACCCTAGATGTAGGCTATCGTGATTCCCATAATGTTAGCTTCATCAAAACTACTCAATACTGTAGACTGCTCCCCTGCACTACAATATGAGCAACCTTCAGACAATATTTAGAAGTTTATGGAGTAAATAGAAGAGTTTGTTGACCAAATTACAGACCTTTCAGAATGAATATGTGATGCCCCGAAATCATAATAATTTGGAGATTGATTTTAAAGATGTAGATTTTTATATGTTGTCATATCTTTGCAAGAATTTTAGGGGACCCGATGTTGTTCTCAATATGCCGCATACGTCTTTACTGGAAGTTGGTATGATCTACAACAAATAATCTGTAAGAAGTAACAGAAGGATGGAATGAAAATAATACTGCTATAAGTTGACTGGCTTCTCCAAGTAGAGGGAGACAGGTAGAGGAAGAGTTTTGACCTAAACAAAGCCAGACCCTGCAGATGTTGCTGCTACTGCAAAATGGTTGATTTCCCAAAATTCATGGGGTGCCTTAAGGTATAAATAATGATCTTAATTTAAGTTTTTATGTTGATTTTTACAATTTTAGATGATTTGGGTATGCTTATTTTCTTGATTTAAGAGATGGGGCATGATTTTTGTTTTTGGGTATTTAGTTGATTCATGATTGATAATCTCTAAGTTATGAGTTTTTTTTTAGTATGTGAAGGTTAAGTTAGTTGGTATTGAGCTATTTTGTTTGGTGGATGATAAAACTGATTGATGTTATTGTGTTTATATGATGATATGATGATTTGAGTTCGATCATGGCGCCAGTCATGAGATCACCATAGTTGAAGGAGTTAAAAATTTTCATCGAACAATGTAAATCAAACCCATCTATGCTCGATGACCCTTCTCTCCCCTTCTATCCTATTTACCTCCTCAAGTATTACTACTTCTCCAACTAAGCCCTAAACCCAATTTCTCTCTCTCTATTTCTACGGTTTAACTTTCTCATTTGATTTGATGTTTTTGTTTCAGCCTCGGTGCCAAGGTTTCCCAACTGGTACCTCTCTCTAATCTAATCTCACTGTATTGTTTCGTAAACACTAGAAATTGATTATAGTTTTGTGTTTGGGATTGAACTATAGGGAGTTGAAGCGTTTAGTGAAGAGATGAAGAGTTTGATTGAGTCTGATCTTGAAGTATTAGGAGAGCATGTTCTGGAGCCTGATAATGATCCACTACAGAAGGTGAACTTTTCTAACATTTCGGTATTTCTAAAAAATTTTAGTTTTTGTTGAGTTGATTGTAAATGGGGTTTTTTTGATTGGGTTGTAAATGTTAATGTAGATGGGAGATCCGTCTATTGAGGTTACGGATGAGAGTCGAGATGAATCTCAAATGGCAAAGTATTTGGCTATGGAAGCCCTTACGGAGGGTAAGGGTCAATGGATTATGTTTATAGATGTGATAATTGTATTAATATTTTATGGAACTTGATTATGTACATATTGTTTAGGTGAACTTGAGAAAGCTATTGATCATCTTATAGAGGCGATTTTACTTAATTTGACATCGGCTACTTACTCCTTTATGTTTATCAGATCAGATAGAGATATTCTTTTTTAATTGAAAATGTTGAGATATCTCAACATCCAATGATACCTTTGTAGTTTGCATGTTTTATTAATGATGATAACTTTGTACTCACAGTTTAGTGCTGATACTAATTTGTATTTACCATTAGGAGCTAATTAGTTACATTCTAACTATACAATGAACGAAGTTTGGATAGATGAACTAACACCAGAGTCTCAAAAGCTCAGTTCTGATGATATTTGGTCATCTCCTGGATGGGGCTGTAAGATTGATATGAGGAAACATGTTTTTTACAACAAATCTTTAAATATAAAAAATATTGGTGCAGTTGGGTTCGATATGGATCGCACCTTGGCATAATATATGCCTAAAACTTTTGAATCTTTGGCATATGACGGTACTATCGGAAAATTGGTTTATGATCTAGGGTACCCATCGGAGGTTTCTATGAAATTTAACTATTTGTATCATCGACAAAATGATATTCTTATGTTATATGCGCTAAGATATTCTACTTTGAAGGTTTTGATATGGTTTGGTCTTTGAGCAGTTATTGAAATGGACATTCAATTGGGAATACATGGTCAGGGGATTGGTTCTTGATAAGAGGAGAGGCAACATTTTGAAGGTTGGCCTCATTTATTGGATTTCTGATGCATGCTGACAAATTAGTCAGCTATCTTGCTTCTTTAGATTATAGGTTTCACAGAGCTAATATCAGATTATATCAGACATTATTTAGAGTTAAATGAGTAAATACCTTAACCACTGGGATTAATTTCACTATGATTCGTGTCCAAAACATCCTTTACAGATACCTTTCTTACTTCTTATTGAGTATCAACTATCAAGGTTCGTGAGTCATGACTTATAGATAATATATTATAAAATATTTCATAAATGTGGCGATTTTAAATATAATTTTACTTAATTTCACTATGTAGTCATGTTTGTTTATTTTCTTGGAAGCATTTTCAATTTTTTCATGTGATTTTTCAGTTGTATATTTCTTGATTGAGAATGTTGTTTTTTATCCTAGGACCAGTCACCTTTTTGTTTTAACAATTACATCATATATTTTTGTATCTTTGTAGTGCCTCATGCAATTTCCTAAATATTGGTGCAGATATGAAAGTTGGTATTTATTTGGTTTTTGCATTTCTAATTAGTAAGTTTCGCGTATGATGATATAGCAATCTAGAGTCCTTCATCCTTTTATTCCTTTACGTTATTTTATTTTTTTGCAGATGGAAAGACCCCAAGCATAATGAAAAGGAGACTGGGGTTTATAATGGTGTTAAGGGAGTCAATATTGTAATGGGACATTACTAGAACTTCCTTTAATAAAATACCATTCGTGAATCATTAGGTTTTTTTTTACCATGGAGGAGGTAAAAAATTTGTATTGATACTAATGAGGGTTTGCATAGGTTTATGTGATTTGTGGAAATTAAACATGTCTCTTGGTGTATTATGATATTAAAAATGTGTTAACAAGTTTACACATACTTATTTGTTTATTTATGTTATCTTTTAAAGAAAACTCATGGAAGTCATAATTTTATATGACGTTTTAGTTGAATGATGAAGTCATTTAGAAATATGAGTTTCCAGTTAACAGTTTCCATAGATTTTATCCTAGGCTGCCACTAATGATGCTAAGTAATAATTCATACATAAATTAGTGTCGCAAAATAATTTGATGCTAATGGAAACCTTTGATGAACAAAAAGATTTTAAGATAGTTTTACTCTAAAAAGAGCAATCAGGAGTGGAGCAACTAATATCAAAAGATGTTACGTTGGGAGCTGCCAACAATAGCATATTAAATAATAATATGGTTAATGCGTTTAACTGATATCAAAGATGTTATGAAACTATGCAAATGTAAGGTCGATGGCGTATACTCTTAAAGCCTTTAACTGAAGTGCTAAAAGTACGGCAAACATAGGCTGTTTAATTATAGCACTAAAGGTGTGTCAACATACTTGCTGCGTTGTCGAACGAACACATATCTACGCACCAAATATAGCGCCACGTCGACATATTCACCGTCGACATATTCACCGTGGCAAGCCACGGATAGTACTAGTCTATATTAAATTACACAATAGTGTTCTTCAAATAGACAAGCTTGCTATTGTCTCAAATTCAAATAGACAAGTTTGCCATTGTCTCAAAGATAAAGAGGGGCTGAGATTTCTGGGAAAGAGCGAGATCGACGGACGAGATTTGCTTAACTCTCATACTTTGGGGTAGTTTCGACATAACACCTAAAAAGGTAAGGGTAGTTAAGTCTTATTGGTTTGAACTTAAAGTCTTATTGGTTTTAACTCTCATAATAAAGGGACTTTATCTCTCCAACTCTTCATCTCTCCCAACTCTCCCAACTCTTTGTCTCCCACAAGGTACTCTCTCTCATACTCTCTTTTTCTCTCTATCTTTCTAAACATCTAAGAACATATCTCACATTGGTTTCTTATTAGCATCTCTAAGGCGCAGCTTTTCGAAAGAGAGAGAAAGAGAGAGGAAAGGAACCTCAGAAGCTTCAAGCACCAAGGTTTGAACTTTAATCTGCAGAAACCATTATTTTAAACTCTGTGAAGTCTTCTTTATTTTAAGTGGTAAAATGTTTGTTTTAAGTGGGGTTATCTTCATCGTCTATCACATCTTCTCTCTCTCTCTTTCAAACAAACTAATTTTGGATCTCTTTTTTGATTCACTCTTCGCTGCTGCTATGAAGTCCTACTACTCTGAAGTCCTTCAATTTAGCAAAAAAGCAGTTATAGTCCTTTATTTACAGTTTGACCTTGGTCAACTGGAATTGACAGCATTGACTCTGTAAATCTGGGCATAAAGTAAAATGACTAAAATACCCTTGGAGATCACGTGTTAACTAGATGCTCTCTCAGGTAAAAAAAATTTAGACCAGATCTTCTCTCTCACTTCTCAAAAAAACCAGAATTGAGTTGTTTCTCGAGTTTCTCACTTCTCTCTCACTGAATTTTTTAGACCGTAAAACTTGCCTCTGAAAATGGTGAAGAAGAACTCGAAGAAGAAGGCCAAGAAGATGGTATTGAGAGATGAGGTTGGTGATGATGATTCAAACCCCAACACCATCCCTGATAACACACCAGATGATTGCCCCCACCTGAAAACCAAGAACCAATGTTGAGCCATATTCCCTTCCCAAGGTATGTAATTTATACTATACATTACCCAATTGGAAAAAAATTAAAGTTTATTAGAAATCTAAATAAAAAATTGGGTTTGTAATTAAATTGGGGGTTCATAATTTAGGGTATTTTTTACTCAATTAGGATTTTTTGTAGGATAGTACCACTGTATAATGTTCAATTCCTATATGTTGTATTGGTGTTTAATTATTCGGTAAGACAATATTCAATTCCTATCTGTTGTATTAGGGTTTTTTGTAGGCATTCATACGATTTGAGGCATGTTTTTATTAACTATGGGGGAAAGTAGAGTAGAATGAGTCCTACAGGTTGGGTTAACAGTAATTATAAAGGGGGGAAGAGTTTTAAGTATGGGATATTATGTGGGGAGGGGATAAATTATGAAGAATATGTAAAAGATATTGCAGTCAGGGTTAATGACCACCATGGGGTGGGGAGTTACATTCTAGAGGGGAATATGATAGAGGTTATGTGTTTGTACAATGGGTTGTCTTTTGTTATCACATGTACAGATGATATAAGGGATATGTGGGCAAAGGGTGATGAAAGTTATCCAATGAGAACAATGTTTTACATCAAGCCAACAGATGTAGTAAGAAAGATCCATGGGGCTGAAGCTGGGGAGTATATTCTTCTAGATGAAGATGATAATGATTATATCATATCCCCAAGAGAGACAAAAAGAAGAATACCACCCCAGTTAAGGCTGCCTCAGTTAAGGCCATCCCAATTAAGACCAATGCGAAAAGAAAGGGAAAATTAGTGGCAATGAGTCCAGCCAAGAGACAGATGAAGAAGGAGAAGATTGTTGTGCTCTTAAAAAAAGGAGAAGACTTTGATGATTTACCTGAAGTTTATCATAGCGACAAAAAGATTGACCCAGAGGAAATAAATGCTTATGAGATAGAAACTCCAGTGAATATTGTGCCAGAAAGTGAAAGTAAATGTGATGATATAGATGAAGAACAAGAGAGATGGGTTAGGTATGCCCAAGTTGGGATTGATTGTTTGGGGGCTGTGGATGGCTATTACAGTACCCACTCAACTGATGATGAGGATTATGTTCCTACTGCTGAAGATCCTGAAAGATGTAATGAATTTGAAAATGTTGATATTGAATTAGATGATATTTATAGTAAAGATGAGGATGAAAAAGCCAAAACACCATTGACTGTTGGTTTCAAAGAACTTGAGGTAGGGATGCAATGGGCAACTGTATAAGAAGCTAAAGAACATATGAGATGGTTTGGAATTTTAAGCCATTTTACATATATATATATATCAAGAATGACAGTACTAGGTTGAGGCTAAAGTGTTCAGAGGAAGAGTGTGAGTGGTTGGTATTTGTATCAATAAACAATGATGGGTACACTCTAGTTTTAAGACATGGTAACTTTCAACATTCTTGTGAAGAAAAGCTAGGGGCAGATAACATCTTGTGTAATGCACCATGGGTTGCTAGAGAAGTTGATGCATTGGTTAGATATGTTAGGGCAATGACTCCCAAGGCAATTAAGACCAGAATGAAGACATAGTATGGTGTTGAGATTAGTTACTGGACTCTTGGAATGCAAGGCAAATCTGCATGGAGAGTATAGTAGGGTCTTATGATCAGGGTTACCATGACTTTCCTTCATTGTGTGTGGAGATTTTGAAATCTAATCCTGGGAGTATAGCTAGAACTTGGAGAAAAGATGACACACTGCAATGAACTGGTACTTTTGTGGCTTTCAAGGCATCTTTGAATGGCTTTGTTAAGGGTTGCAGACCTATATTGAGGCTAGATGGTTGCTTTTTAAAAGGGAAGTATGGAGGGGTTTGCCTATCTGTACTTAGTCTTGATACTAGCAATGGCTTGTTTCCAATTGGAGTGTACATGTGGAAAACTGAATGTAAAGAGAGTTGGCTTGATTTTTTTGCTAAGATAGAATCTTACTTATCTGCATACCCAGAAAAGTTGACTTTTATCTCTGATAGGCAGAAGGGGCTTATTGATTCAGTGGCAGAGATTTTTCCATATGCAAATCATAGGTTTTGTTTCAAACACATGTTTAAGAACATGAAAAACTACCACAAGGGAGCAGCACACTTAGAAAGACTGTCATGGGGAGCTGTAAGAGCTTTTAGGCATAATGAAAAATAAGAGTTTCTAAATCAGCTTGGTATTGACATCCCCGGGACAAAGGACTACTTGGAGAAAGAACCATATGAGTATTGGTGTAGATCTCATTTTGATTGTACTACAAAATGTGAACATATAACCAATAATTTTAGTGACTCCTTCAATTGGTGGATCATGAAGATCAGAAATAAATCACTAACCAAAGCATTTGAGAGACTGAGTTTGATGCTTATGAAACTAATGTTTAAGAGAAGAACCAAAGCAAAGTCATGGGATCAAGGTGGTTTGGTACCAGGAGCAGTTAAACATCTTGAGTATTTAATGGCACATTATGGGGAGTATGATATGAAAGGAGGTGACAAAAATGAATGGGTTTCAATCTCTAGTATTGGGGCAAGGTGGGTACTAAATCTAGAAGAAAGAACTTGTCAATCCATTGAGTGACAATTGGCAAGAATGCCTTGTATCCGTGCTGCAAGTGTATTAATCCCAATGAGGCAATCATTGAAGAGGTAAGAAATATATTTTCCTAATTTATTTATTTATTACTTTTTTTCATTTGATTTCACTGTCTCATGTATTTTTATTTGATTTTATTGCAACTTTTTTTCACCATATCACTTTGTTGCTTCATATGTGGCCACATATAGTGGTATTATACATCCTTTATCTGATGATACACACTGGGCCTATGTAAGTTAAAATTATTCTTTAGTGGTATTATACATCCAGTATTATACATATAGTATATATCCAGTATCTGTGTATTATCTGATGATACACACTGGTATTATACATCCAGTATCTAGAATTATTCTTTAGTGGCATTATACATTTAGTATCTGTGTATTCACTTTGTTCTTTTAATGTATAAACACTGTTCTTTTTTGTTGCTATGAGTTCTTTTAATGTATAAACATTGTTCTTTTACTTTTAATGTATAAAGACTGATGATACACACTGGTATTATACATCCAGTATCTGATGATAGACGCTGGGCCTCAGTAAGTTAAAAAAATTTAGTGGCATTATACATATAGTGGTATTATACATTTTCTGATAACTTTTAATGTATTCACTTTGTTCTTTTAATGTATACATATACACTGTTCTTTTTGTTACTTCTTATGCCTCACTTCTAATTGTATTATACTAATTTGTTGCTTCTTATGTAGCCACCTTATGTGGTTGATCCACCACCATTGCAGAGAGGGAGGGGAAGACCTAGAAAAGAGAGAAGAAAGGGTGATGATGAAGTGCATAAAGAACAAAAAAATGTGGGAAATGTGGTGCTTTTGGCCACAATAAAAAAACTTGCAAAGGTGAACCTATCCAAATTCAAAGTACACCTGCACCTAAGGCAAGGGGAAGACCATCACAAAAGTCAGCCAGAGTATACATCAATCAGTCACAACAATCAGATGTTACTTAAGTATAAACAACACCCATAGTTGGAGGAGTACAAACAATACCCATAGCTGGAGGAGTACAAACAATACCCATAGCTGGAGGAGTACAAACAAGAGGAGTACAAACAACACCCATAGCTTGAGGAAGGGGTAGTAGTCGGAGGGCATCCAATACTAGCAGAGGGAGGGGAAGAAGTGAAGGTGCTTCAAGTTCATCCAATGCTGGCAGAGGGAGGGGAAGAGCTATGCAAACAAATCACCAAAGGTTTGTAGATGAATGGTTGAGTAACTCAGTCCCTGTAGAAACACCATAATCACAAGAGAGGCCACCACTAGTGATACCACCCATACCTCCAAGGATAGATGCTTCAGGAAATCCTTATAAGAAAACCTTCAAGCCACCTAGGCAAAACTAGAGGCTTTGAACTTTTTGTAAACAATGGAGTTTGTTTTGGGGTATGTTGATACAATGTGTTGTTGTTGCAGTTTTTTGAGGTATGTTGATACAATGTGTTTTGGGGTATGCTGATACAATGTATTCTAGTATTTTAATTGCAGTTTATGAATGTGAAACAATGTCACTGTGTTGCAGTTTGACTGTTTATGAATATAATGCAGTATGATGTGGTTTATTACAGTTTAACTGTTTATGAATGATATATTGTGTTGCAGTTTGACTATTAATGTTGTACTGCAGTTTGAATATTGATCGAATGTTACTGTTTATGAATGAGAATATAAGTTTGAATGCGAAGTAGTTTATATGAATATATTGTGTCACTGTCTATATGAATGTTGATCCAAAATATTTGAATGTTGATCTAATATAAGTTTGTGTCACTGTCTATATGAATGTTGATCCAATGTTGATATAATGTCACTGTCTATATGAATATATTGTGTTGCAGTTTGTCAATGTGTTGCAGTTTATCAATGAGCTACAGTTTGTAATGTTGTTGCAGATTGTAATGTTGAATTACTATATACTACATACAACATTCTAATGTTGCAGTTTGACTGTTAATATTGTCAATGCGTTGTAGTTTGTCAATGTGTTGTTGTAGATTTTGGAATGGTGAAATGCTTATGAGGACATAAAAAGAAGGCAAGAGAATGAGGTATACTAGATAATCTAATTTATTCAATTAAAACCATGCATTCTTGTTTTCAAATCATTACATTCATGCTTTTAAACACATATCTCTTTTAAATAGTTGTTTTTTCTTTAAACTCTTTAATGAATTCATCTAGCCCCATCTCCATAGTGACCTTCACATTAAGCTTTTCATTGTTACCTTCCTTGAAGTCTTCTAAAGTATCCTTCAACTACTAGAAATTGCCACAAGTAAAACATTTTAAATACTTATGCCCATAACAATGATCTTGCCTAGAGGTAAGAAGTATCATTGTCCCAACACAACCTTGTACTTCACATTTGGATTCTTTCCAAGGAAAATCTCAAATCCAATGAGATGAACCACCACACCCAAAGCACCCACTTCAAGAGAAGGTCCCAATAGAAATTTTAGATTGAACATTTGCATCAAATAACCATTGAAATTCGGTGCATTTTGAGTGTTGACACTTGAGATATTTTTTGTTGAAGTTCTTTGTTGTGTATGAAGTCATAAGCTTCCTAATGCCATCACAATGAGGAAACCTACATTTGGTTTATAGCCAAGGGCAACAGTCAGGGGAGTGGCCTTGAAGGTAACACATTACACACTGTAATTTGGAATAAAAAAAATAGTCCCACATAAGAAACATATATTAGACAGTATAAAGTACAAAGAACATAAGCTTTAGTCTAAACCCCCTCTGTTTGGAATTTACAATTTGGAATAATAACATCTGTTTGGGATTTGGAATAACAATATATTAGACTTAGCCCCCTCTGCTTGTAAAGAAGATAAGCTTTAGTCTTTTCTCTCTGAAATTTGATTCATGGACTAAAAGCTTTATTTTTTTCAATTAAGACTATAACTAAGCTTACAGTAATGCTAAATTACATTTGTTTGTGATTCAGAACCACCTCCCATGGCTAAATTAGCTTGGTTTATTTTCTATATTTTTTGTTCCAAATAGGAAACTTGGTTAAAACTTGGAGAAGAAGAAGGATACTCAGATTGGCGAGGAAGATTGGAGAGAGGGAAGGGAAGCTCAGATTGGAGAGAGGGTGAAAGAGGGAGAAATGATTTTGGCCGACGAGCAATGGTCGACAGTTGTGCATCATCAGATACTACAGGTAAGTATATCGAGGCTGTGATTTTTGTTTTGTTTTTTTTTTTAAATTGTAAAAGGGCAAACTTGTCTTTAAATTTTGTTGATTTAGTCAAATGTGGGTCAACTGCGGTCAATTGTAGTTGACCAAGGTCAAACTTCAAATAAAGGACTATAGTTGCTTTTTTGCTAAATGGCAGGACTTAAGTCAAATATGCATAGAAATATCAGGACATAAGTCTAAAAAACTATTTTATCTCTCCCAACTCTCCTAACTCTTCGTCTCCCACAAGGTACTCTCTCTCTCTCTCTTTTTAAGCATCTAAGAACATATCTCACATCGGTTTTTTATTAGCTCCTCTAAGGCGCAGCTTTTTGAAAGAGAAAGAGTGAGAGAGCAAAGGAACCGCAGAAGCTTCAAGCACCAAGGTTTGAACTTTAATCCGCAGAAACCATTGTTTTAAACTCTGTGAAGTCTTCTTTGTTTTAAGTGGTAAATTTTTTTCTTTAAGTGAGGTTATCTTCTTCGTCTCTCACATATTCTCTCTCACTCTCTTTCTAACAAACTAATTTTGAATCTATTTTTTGATTCACTCTTCGTTGTTGCTGTGAAGTCCTACTGCTGTGAAGTCCTAGTTTTAGTGTGAAGTCCTGCTGCTGTGTGAAGTCATGCTGCTGTGAATCACACTTCGCATCGACGATGGCTTCACTCAACTGATTTTGATTCTAAGCAAGGTCCTCAACTGTCAAACTGTTGTGAGGCCATTCTCTATTCTTCTTGATTTCTGAATTTGTCTTTGTTAGGCCCTGTTTGGTTGCAATACAGCTTAAAATTTGCATTTTTAAATAATTTAGCTTAGCTTATTAGTTGAAGTAGGTAGATAGTTTTATCATTGATGGAGCTTAAAGTGTACAACATTACTGAATACCTAAAGATGATGTTCTACATAAAAGTGAGCACTTTTGTTGGCAGGCTTCATTTGAGAATACTTATAGTGATCCAAATTTTTCCAAGTGCTGGGATTTGAATATAATGTTATATATCGTTTGGGGTTCAAGTATAATGCTTAATAAAGCTTTGTATATCAACTGAAGAGTTATGGAATTCTTTTGGTTTTGCGTGCATGTTAAGTTTTGTTCTATTGTGTAAACTAAAAGCTTAAAAAGTTCAGTTATGTTAAGTTATGTACGCTCAAGAAGATTAAGTAGCTTTGATTAGAAGGAGGAATATGTTCTTTAGCTAAGTCTAAAATTGAAGATCATGCAGGCACAAATTAGAATTTTCAAATACAACTTTAAGTGGGAGGATATAACAACTCAAAATATGTTTATGTGTTCAACGCTAGATGCATAGCTTATCAAAGCTCAAGTTTTGAATCATTATCAATCTATTTTTCTCCTTCTCTTTTTTACTTCCCTTTGCCCGGTGTCTCGCCGTACGCAAGTCTTCCAATGACATCTACAACTAAGGTGCATCAGTTTGAGTAGTTAGAGTGCGCTTTCCCTTCTTCGAGTAGTACAGATGCTTGCCTTTCTTTTAACTAGCAACTTCGTATGCGCTTCATAAGCTGCTTAGGCAGCGGACTAGCGACTTCGTATGTTTTGTAGGCTATTTTGGAGTATGAGTTGTTTTCTGAAGTAAAATCGAGCTCTACATACTTGGGGCGCTCTTAAGGTAAAGCGCCTTCTCCAATACGTGAGTTGCTTTCTAAAGTGAAAATGGGCTCGACATACTGGGGCTTTCTTAAAGTTAGGTGCCCTCCCAAATACATCAGTCATTTTCTAAATTTATGACAAGCTTTACATACTGGAGGCATTCTTAAAGTAAAGTGCCCTCCCCAATACGTGAGCCATTTTTAAAGTGAAAATGAGCTCTACATATTGGCGGCATTCTTAAAGTAGAGTGCCCTCCCCAATACGTAAGTCATTTTTTGAAGTAGAAATGAGCTATACATACTAGGGGTATTCTGGAAGTAAAGCGCCCTCCCCAATACGTGAGTCTATTTTTTAAATGCAAATGGGCCCTACATACTGGGGACATTTTTAAAGTAGAGCGCCCTCCGCAATACGTGTATCATTTTTCTGAAGTAAAAATGTACTCTACATACTGGGGGCATTCTTAAAGTCAAGCACCCTCCCCAATACGTGTGTCATTTTCTGAAGTGAAAACGAGCTCTACATACTTAGGGTGTTCTTGAAGTTGAGTGCCCTCCCCACTTCGTGAGTCATTTTTAGAAGTGAAAATGAACTCTACATACTGGGGGCGTTCTTGAACTAAAAGTACCCTCCCTAATACGTGAGTCATTTTCTAAAGTTAAAATAAGCTCTACATACTGGGAGCATTCTTGTAGAAGAACGCCCTCCCCAATGCATGAGTCATTTTCTGAGGTTAAATCGAGCTCGACATATAGGGGGCGTTCTTGAAATCGAGCTCCCACCCCAATACGTGAGTTGTTTTTGAAGTAAAAATGAAATCTCCGTACTGGGGGCAATCTTGATATAGAAGTGCCCTCCCCAATACGTGAGTCAGTTTTAACGAACAAATGTGCCCTCCATATTGGGAGCGTCTCAAACAAGAAGTGCCCCCTCGCAGTAATAAATGATTGATTGACGCCCAATACCATCACGACGTCGGCATAGTTATCACGAATGCAAGAAGCAATGTAGAAAAAGATTGTTTATTCACCATAGATAATACTATTTCAAACTCACCCACGAAGGATAGCTAGGGTACCGGCCAATACTAATAACATCGGTCAAAGAAAGATAACAAATGAAATCTTTTGGTTTCTAAATTTTAATGATTTTAACGGACACAAACACAATAGCATAAAGATGACAATCACAAACAACACGGGAATGGCCCTCCTACCTACCATAATTGGGACCCTCTACAGTAGACCACCATACATCTTCTAAGACAATAGTACGGCCGGAGAACGTCTTTGCCTAATCATAGAGGATTAGTTACCAGAACTAGCGCTTCTGATTCACCTATCGCTTCCCCCTGGAAGAGCTGAAGGATCGACATACTCATGCTCCAACGGCTTACCCCCAAGCCGCGATGGTCAAAATACATTAAGGTATAGAAGTCCACCCACACCTTAACACGAGCCTCAAATCAAGCTTGAAAGCGGATCTGCATGGTGTACACAAACTTCAGAAGCAAAAGAGATAATGATACTTAAAGTAAAGTGAAAGCCCGGGATGACATTATACAGACTAACAACCCTCCTATAAGGCATGTGTATTAAGCCTAACATTTATAACGTTGATTCCCAATAATAGTTAATGCACATAGGGATATCCAACAACCCCATCACCCTTTCCAAAGCCCAAGGAACATTCATTTCACTTCCCTAACAACAGCCCTATAGAGCACATTTAAAATTCTGGGGAACCCCCAATAAAACATTTGCATTACCAAAGCTTGGGTCATCTTTACGACCAAGATACGAGTCCAAGGAAGACTAGCAAAAATATTTGTGGGAGTCTCACAAAAAAATTCCAAGTCTAAAGCTTGGGTCGTCTTTACGACCAAGATACTTATCCAAGGAGGACAAGAAAATGTTTCTGGGAGTCTTGCAAAAACATTCCAAGTCTAAGGCTTGGGTCGTCTCTCCAACTAAGATCCAAGTTTAACGAGGACTAGCAAAAATATTCTTGAGAGTCTCGCAAAAAAATTCCAAGCCTAAAGCATGGTTCGTCATTACGACCAAGGTCCTAGTACAATGAGGACTAGCATATATGTTTGTTGTTGTCTCGTAAAAAATTCCAACTCTAAAGCACGGGTCGCCTTTGCGACCAAGATCCTAGTCTAACGAGGACTATCAAAAATGTTTGTGGGAGTCACGCAAAAAATTTCCAAGCCTAAAGCATGGGTTATCATTACGACCAAGGTCCTAGTACAACGAAAACTAGCAAATATCTTTGAAGGAGTCTCGCAAAAAATTCCATGTCTAAAGCATGGGCCATCTTTACAAGCAAGATCCTAGTCCAATGAGGACTAGCAAATATGTTTTTGGGAGTCACGCAAAAAAAAATCCTAAGTATAAAGCATGGACCGTCTTTACCACCAAGATTTTAGTCCATCGAGGACTGGCAAAAATGTTTTGGGAGTCTCGCAAAAAAAAAAAAAAAAACTCCCATGTTTAAAGCATCGGTCGTCATTATGACCAATTTCCTAGTACAACAAGGACTAGCAAATATGTTTGTTGGAGTCTAGCAAAAAATACCCAAGTCTAAAGCATTTACAATCAAGGTCCTAGTACAACGAGGACTAGCGAACATGTTTCTTGGAGTCTCGCAAAACATTCCAGGTCAAAAGCATGGGTGTCCTTACGACCAAGGTCTTAGTCCAACGAGAACTAGCAAAAATGTTTGTGAAAGTCTTGCAAAAAATTCTGAATCTAATGCATAGGTCATTATTACGACCAAGATACCACACCAGCAAGGACTATCAGAAGTATAGTCTCAACTACGAGTTTTAGCAGAGAAATGAGCATAAAATAAAAGCTTGTTTTACAGTTTATCACCCCCATGGGATCTCCAAAAGAGTCAGCAAACATAGCCACCACCGTACGTACTCCATAGCCACAACGGGTACTATAGAGTTCACTTACGTACTCCATCTACGGGTTAGAGCTCGGCTCGACCATAGCCGCATCCTCAGCAACAACCTTGACCTATTCCTCAGGGGTAATGTCCATCTGATTCCTTGGGGGTATCCGACCTTGCCGTACATAATAGCCAAGGTGATACAGCTCTGGTATGTCTTGGGACAGCCGTAAAGTTAGGAGTGGTGGAGCTACTGTGGCAACCCACCATTCAGTTAACAAGCAGAATTCCTTCTCAATATGCACCATGTTCCCCACCAGCTCTACCACACGACCCTGCAGGTTGTTGAATATATACTTCTCTTCCACGAGTTGCTCGTGGAGCGCCTGTTCGTCCGCCTCCTTTTCCAGTGCTAAACTCTTGAACCAACCATAGGCTGCCTCAAGGTCCAGCTTCGCCTCCCTGATTGCTTTGGCCTCATCTTCCAGGCACTTGGTCTAGTTTTCCACGTAGTCGACCAGCTCGAGTTGTACAACCTCTTAGAGGAGCTCTTTCTAATGGGCTTGTATGTTTGCGAGGTGGTGTTCAAGTTTGTGGTTACAGCTGGCGAGGTTCTCACTGTAAAGTGGCCTCCAGAGTCAGGGTACCCTACGCCCAATTAAAAACATAATGGATTAAAATAAAGATAGTGTGTTCGTTACATAATAAATGATGTAAATATATAAACTGAAAACAAATCCCCACCCGCACAGCAGCCATGAGCGCTTCTCGATGAGCGCGGAGGTCGTCAAGAACTTCCGTGAGGTGCGCCTTCTCTTTCTTTGCGTAAGGTGTGCTTTGTAATTCCCCCTCTAGCAGGGGACCGACAAAGAATTTTCTGCTGCCCACGGACCGAGTCGTCTCCTCTATGAAGGACTGGGAGAGGAGCTCTCGTTCCTTTCCTCGTAGCCCCTTAACCTCCTCGTCAACGAAGCCTTAATAAGCAGATTTGTACCTCCTTGGGGTTGGTACATCCTTTTCATTATGGATGTTAATGCCCTTCATACCCGTACTTTGATATGTAACGAGGGGGTTAGCCGACGAGGCATCAGCTGCATCCCTTCCCTTTGACACAAGGAGACTAGGCTTCATATCAATGCTTTTCGTTGACTTGTACGTATACATACTCAACACAGAGATCGTATCGCTCGCAGTACTCCCCTGTGGCTCACTGTAATTAGCACGCGACCAAAAGTGGTCTACCTTGAAATTCCTACCAAATATATTCATCAGCACCTGACACTTTTTTTCTTTAATGCCCAACCAGCGTACACGAGAACCCTTGTACGACACCTCCACGAGGGTGACACCTACAAAGAAAGGATAGAACGTCTAGCAACAAGTATATAAATCACGTTTGATCACAAATATTCAAAATAAAATTGAGCATACACTTTGTTTTAAATACGTTGTGCCGGAGACGAGGTTTCAGACCGTCGTCAAAATCAAATACACCCGTTATCGGGTGGCGATACCAAAAGTTACCAGCTTTTGGTAACTTTAGTATTCTTGGCTCGCCAGGCTTACGAGCTATGTAGTACCAGTGCCTTCACTCAGGTGCATATGTACGCATGACCTTGTACACCTTTACATCGACTTCCCCCTTCCTAATGGGGGCGTCTTAGCCAAACCCGTCCTCCCCATCGCCAAGGTACGCATTTGAGAACCCTCAAGACGTAACCTTGAACGAGCGTGGGTCACACGTGGTGAGGCTACGGGTTCACCTGACACACCTACCCCCTCTCTATTATCCCTAACATCCCCAGAGACTATGTCCCACTAACGCGGCCAGTGCCCCATCTTGTATGCGACCATCACATCCGCATAACCCACGTTAAAATTTGGAGGCACTGACTGATTAATCAGACGACAAGTAGTCATCACCCTACAAAAGTTTCCATTCATCTGGCCTAGTGCTCGCCCGAACAAGTTCAAACATTTCTTCGTCAGGTCGTCTAATGTAAACCGTAGGCCAACATCAAACTGGCCAAAATAGCAAATGTACTGGTTCAGGGCTAGCATTTTGCAATCCAACCCAATCCATTCCTCACTACCACTCGCGCTCGCCCATTCATTGACATCGTCCAAGAATTCCATCTTTTCCCCATCCGACTTGTACTCCGCAAGCGAAGTGGGCGATCTTTACTCACTCGTATATGGCCAGAAGCTCTCCGAGCTACACATGGCATAAAATCCATGCTGGCCTCAGCCTCTAAGTATAGAGGAACTGAGATGCCTGCCTCATGATAATGGCTACCACCCCAATCTGGAGGCATAGCACAAGGAAGCCTCGCAGATGACCCTTCGGTCAGTGACTCATCACCAGGGGTATCCATCGTTCTCAACAACCACTCATACATGGTCGCACAGGCTCTAACAAGTTGCTTGGCTGTCCCTACACAAGCCAGGTACAAAGATTAGACTCAGCCTAACAAAAAGGCGCAACTCTAATAAACTCCACTAGGGAACCTCAGGGACCCACCATCCCAAAGGTACCTTTCACCCCTACACGGCCACCATCCCAACTATGGTTCTACAGGGATGATCTAGTCCATACTTCTAATTCAAGCCCTAAGTCACATACATAACACAGCATACAACTGCACAGTTTTTGAAACCCCTACGATCGACCAACATCCTTATAGTTAACGGTGGCCAAACTAATAGAAACACCACAAATTGAAAACCATGCAGTCATAATGTGAATTGTAAACAAATAGAACAATGAATATAAAACTTACTGGAAACGAAATAGAAACAGCAAGGCACGACGACCCAAATCGGCACAGCACTCACAGCGCAACGGTCAAAGATAGCTCACAATTTTTTTAAGCAACAGACTATCAGAAGAAACTAAAGGTTTGGCAGGCTGCAGAAATCCTTCTTATATAGGAGCACATGAAGAGATGGTTATAATTAATGCATCCAGTAGGCCCCACCTTAATGATGGAACACGCACACCACATATTTTAAGAACATTTGTAACTGTATTTTCTCTTCCCAAAGCACTGACAGCCATGATGTCACACAACTCCCATCATACAGGCTAGCCATAATGGGATTCAAAAAATGAGAACAACCTTTTATGCCCAAAGAATACACCAACATTCCTCCTCAGCTCTCCCTCACTCTGAGCGAGAACTGAGAAGGAGGGGGGGAATTGTAGAAGCATGCTCTCACTGACCATGAGGCAGAGGGTCGTTAGGCAACCTCCCCACCTATAGGAGCGTGCTCCCACTAACCACGAGGTGGAAGGTCATTAGACGACCTCCCTACTTGTAGGAGCACGATCCTGCTAACCATGAGGTGGGACGTCATTAGACGACTTCTCCTAACGACCCTAAAGGCATGACAAAAGCAGCCAATAGCAACAAGCATGAACCCCTGCCCACGTAGAAAGGTAAAGCCTATAACCCCAGGGGGTATCTTAGGAATTACGCACGGCATGTAAGTAGGAGCGCTCCTAGGTCAAGACTCTCCCTATAAATAGAAAGGGAAGGTAACCTAAGAGATGATCTTTTTTTGATACTTTCGTCTCTATCAAAGAAGCCCAAATAGCCTGAGAAGATGAGGAAGAAGAGACCCAGAGAGAGTCGAGTGGTGCCCTCCTCCGGTCAGACGTGTCAAGTCCAAAACTAATAGTCACGTATTATCATCCCTGAGAGGAATCTTGTGACAGCAAATAGGGCAGGTGTTCGCTTAAATGTTAAATCATTCAGCTATCTTTAGTTGAATAGGTATTTGAGTTCCAATGTTAACTTTAAAGTTCTTGCTGCTTTACCAGTTCCAATGTAGATATTAGAAAGCCAAAGAGCTTTCATTTTGTTATCTTAATTCTATGTTGAAATGGCATCATCTTGTTCATGTTCATCTTGCAATTTAATTTCATGTTCCTATTATGGTAAAATAGAGGAGCTTACATTGTATAGCTTAGGTTGGTCAGTACATAAGAATGCTGATTGGAATGATATAATGGAGTTGATTTCGACTGAGGATAGTGAAGGTGCTAACTAATTTTACCAATTAATGAATCATTTATGCTAGATCCAAAAAGTCCCATTAGCTGTTCTTCTGTAACCAAACTCTTGAATATGGAAATAGATCTTTATCAAAATAGAACACCAATTGGTAACATAGGCAAAGAAATTAATTAGGAATAAGGGGAAGAAGAAGATCATGGAAGCTAGTATGCGAAGTGATAAGGGCAAAAGAGAAGTTGTGAAGAAGCAGATAAGGGATAGCAAAGGAAGATGGATTAAAGTGAAGGTGAATGTTTAATTCTCCATTTAATTATTTTATTATAGTTTATTTATTCATTTTAAATGTTTAATTAATTTTTTTTTTTAAGATTTTAAATGTTTTCTACAATTAAAATTGACCAATTATATTAGATTACATATTATGAACGAATCTAATTGTTAGCAATTGTTAGTTATTCACAAATTTGTATGTTTCAGTAAATTAAACAGGTTAAACAATGTTAAAACATTTAGACAAGGGAAAACAATTGCAGAGTGCGTAATACCATATTTTTTTGTTTCTTATAGTTAGGTGTGTTATAGTAAAACAACATAAATTCCTAGTGGTTCTTAAAACTTAAGTTAATAAATGTTGATTCATATGAATGGGTCGTAATCAAAGAAGTTTTGTATTAGATGAAGAACGAAAGCTGGCAAGTGTTTCCCTTTATTTCGAGTTATCATCAACCTAACTACCATAATGGAGAGACTTGTTAATTCACGTATATTTAGATGGGTGGATGTTTATCCCTTGTGAATAAGTTTAATTTGTTATTTTCTTGATGATGAACCATTACACATTTTGTTTTGCAAGAATTATACTATAAAAGGTGTACAGTGGGTGAATGTATTCAACATTTTTTCACATATTAGGTATGAGGACATTATTAGACCTACAGTAAATATTGTAGTAATCTTGGGATAAATTTATTTATTGCACTTGATTGTTTTAATTTTCTGACTTGAGTGTTCATCTTTATATTTTCCTTAAAGTAAAGGTACGGATGTTACAGCTTTTATTGTGAGTTGTAGTAGATTCCAAGATAAGAATGGTCAGTTGCCAAATATTATATAAATGGATGTTATAGGTATCAATTAGTTTACTTAAAAGAAGGATGTTTATTATTGAGATTGCATATTGAGCTACTATTGTAAGTACTGGAATGGGAATAAGTGTTGGTATAAGTTATATTGAACATAGAAATTATGAACTTGAGATTTAAAGGGATTGATCGATCCTAGATTTCAGTAAGTTAATAGATTTTAGTAATTCATTATTTTGTTTATATTAAGATAGTTTTATAGTTGATTAATTGTACTATATTTTCTAGTTAAGGAAAAGAAGGTTAAACAATATGCTAAATTTTAGTCCAATTCTCGAATAATCGAGAAAGATATCATAGTAGTTTCTTTTTTTGATTTGTATCGATTAGATTTCTTAGTTTCTACATTATAATCCATATTTAAATATTAATACATTATCATCCAAGAAAGGCTTGATTCTTTTAAGTTTTTTAATTTATTTTTTATGAAGGTTTCAAGTAAGCCAAATTCTGATGGTGATAAAGTTAGTTATGCGACTAATGATGTTGCACCTGTTGTTAGTAATACAACACATGGAGACAAGAATAAAAATCAACAAAGAAGGTTGGTGATGTAATGAAGTCTAATTAAATTTCTAGTTTTATTTGGTATGTTTTCGGGATGTTTTTTCTATTATAATAGTGATATTGGCCAAGTGTTAATCAATAATGTTTTCTTTAAGATTTATATTATTGTCGTAATTGCTAAGCTATATTTGAGTGGTGGAGGAGAAATTAAAGTAGTAATTGTAATTTCTAATGCCATATCTTTGTCTATTTTATCTCAATTGTAACGAAAATTATGTAAAGGCATCAAAGGCCCTTGTATACTTGTAGGAAGTGTTAACTCGTGTATGACCTTATCTTTAATAGATAGCAATTCACCAACATTGTAATAAATAAATAAACAGAGTAAAAGGAATATTGTTGCAGGCACTACTTAAGTAATAAACTAAGTAGTCTTTAGTATATGTAAATGTATTGACAAATCTTAACCTATCTTGCAAAATAATTTGGCATTTTTGAAGCTCGGCCAGTTTATTTAGTAAAACACACAAATAACTAAATCAGTTAGTGTTAAGTTATTTGTTATACTAATCAGCATGAACTACATGTTTCTTTTTTTATAAGTGATACAACTTTTCTTCACACAAGATACACAAAAGAATAGGTGCCAGGATACATGATTTGTAAACATGCAATGGTTTTGAAAGGTATATTAGTGTATGTACTAAGATTCTTGTAATACTATATGTCCTATGATAAACTCATTTTCCTAAAATATCAAATGGTGAACCATTTATTCTTTATGGGCTATATTTATGGATCTAGTTCATGTCTTTGGAGGTATAAATATGGTTCCAAAGTCCATTTAGTTTTGAAGATTGATTGGGCCTTGAATTTTGCAAGCCCATTAGATATTTGGGTCATAATAGAGTTCCAATCTTAACTCTTGGAATTCACGTTAACACAACAGTTGAGTGTATAGAAAGTTGTGCACCAAATTTTTCTACATATCATCTCCTACACCCAAATGCATAAGTGGTTCTCATCTCTAGCTAGAAATGGTTTCTTCTTCTTATCTTTCCTTTTCTTTATCTTCAATTTCATCTTTAAATGTTAGTCACAATTCTTATTCTAGTAGTAGTGAAGAGGAGAGTCAAATCCCATTGGAGACAGCTGTTTGGTATCTTTATAAGAATGTTGATGGCAAAGATGCAATGGAGATGGTTTCAATTGATGAGGAGAGTGGAGGTGATTTAGAAAGCTAACTCTTGAATATAAAAAGAAATATTCCCAAAAAGAGGTAGGTAGTGGGTGTTGTAGACAAATATATTAGAAATTAACGAAAGAAGAAAATTTTGGTAGGTGGTGTGAGGAATCGCAAGGGCGAGAGTATAGCTATTAAGAAACAGTTGAGGGATAGCAAAGGAAGATGGGTGAAAAGTCACCAAAGTAATTTGCAGCTTTATAAGAAAGAAGGTTTGAAGGTGAGCATAAAAATACCCTAAAAATTTGTTTGATCATGTTATTTCTTAAATTGAATTTATATTGATTTCCATGTTGTATTCAATATAAAAATTTACTTTTTGGTTTAATATTTTTGTTGGACTTATGTAGAGCATAGTGTGCAATAGTTGTTATAAACAAAGTTGACTGAAGAAGACATAGTATTAAAAAATGTAATTGTAATCCATCTTCCTGTTAGGAATCACACCAACTCTTGTGAGGCGAAAGTTAGAGATGGATCAAAATGAGTTGTGTGAAAATATGCAAACAATGACACCATCACCACCTTCTTTGTTGAAATCAGGTTTCCCAATTTTTTTTTCTTTTATTTATGTCTATGATGAAAGAAAAAAAAAAAGGTATTGTGGTGAAATGGAGATGGATTTATAGAGGTTTAAGTCCACAAGAACTACCAACTAATCATAGGTACCTTCCAGTTTTGAACTACATTTATTCAATTAGCATTTAATGGATTTGGACTTTCGTACAAACTTCATTTACTCATGTTTGATCCATTAAAATTTACTACCTGTTCCCTTGCACAACAAAAAAACTGTAGAGATTAATAAAGGGAGAGTGACATAATATGTGTATACTAGAGAGTGAAGTTTATCATAATTGGTTTGGCATGGGTAGATGTTTGTCATTCATGCAAGAGATATAATCATGATGCCTATGCTTTGTATGTTATAGCCTTATTGTTGTCCTTTTTGAGACTTTATACATAAAGATTTGAATTGTGTTGGATATATATGTAGGTTTCATGCATTCCTGTTGTTGATTGTCTTGATGGTATTTCTACGAATAACGTTGTCGTACCTATTTCAAATGTTGAAGGCAAGAAGAAAATACCTTCAAGGATAGTGAATGATAAGTAGGAGATGGAGTCCAACTAGATTACTAGTTTTAGGTAATACGTGTTTTTGGAACATTTGTTTATCTCTATGTTAATGTTGGATTTGAACTTTTGTCATACACTAAATGACTGTTTATGATATTAAAGTGTGTTAGTTATTATTCCTATTTAGTAATTCGTTGCTGCTTTTTTTTTTTGGCATTTTCTTAGGTTATCAGTAGGTTCATTGCCATCTTGAGATTGTAGTTTTAATTATATATATTTTATTCGCAATGTGTCATGTCACTAGATGGTGTTATGGCTAAGAGCGTTGTTGAATTTTTGGCTGTCTGCTGATTGTGTTCATTATACACTGGCTGCCTATCACACCTAAGAAGATCTAATAGACTAATTTTTGTCATACACTATCTTTACATATAGAAGAATTAATGCATAATTGTATTTGTAAAAAATAAAGACATATGGGGGTCTATAAAAGGATTCATTATGATGCAAATATTGAAAGAAAAACTTGGTGAGAAAATTATGTAGCAAGGAAGATAAGGGTAAATATCAAATACATAAAGAAATAGGAAAAAAAAAGTAAAATCTAGCATATTAAAAGAACTATAAGGTAACATATAAATATTTTTATACAATGCTGAAACTCGACAGACAAGAATTATTTGGATTCAGCAGTTCAGGCA
This sequence comes from Kingdonia uniflora, assembly GCA_014058105.1. Lineage (NCBI taxonomy): Eukaryota > Viridiplantae > Streptophyta > Magnoliopsida > Ranunculales > Circaeasteraceae > Kingdonia > Kingdonia uniflora. The sequence continues at coordinate 2,699,140 of JACGCM010001281.1, forward strand.
TAGATCTTAACTCAGTTCATGTTGGTTTAGTTGCAAAATTTGCATTTAGTATCTTTGATAGAAATTTTTTTTTTCTCAATTTTTAATGCGGGCTAAATGTACAATCAAAACAGGATGTCAGGTTTAGTATGTTGTGAGAAACTTGAACGAAGATGGAGTTAGCCAAGCACTCAGACAACGGTGGTGAGTTTATTTCAACAACATTGATTATATAGCTTTAGATTTTGTATAGGATAGTATCATAGAATTATTTTTAATGGGGAAAACTAATAAAGTTCTTAAAGAATTTTATATAAAATTTATATCATATTAAAATTTTAATAACATTGTTATATATTCTTCATCTAAATTAAATGTAAATTAATGAAGACTAAATATTGAGAGAGTTTTGATAGAGGTAATGAATAATACCTGCAAATCGCAAGAGATAAGAGCTTTCTAAGAAAAATTGTTAGCAGTGATCCTAATATGTTTAGGGTTTGTGACAGTTTCTTGATTTATTGAATTAGTATTAGGAAAGTTTTTATTTTTTGGAAACTTATATAAAATTATTTTTATTGCTTAAATTTAGTTAAAGACACATAAAATATCTAATACTAGACCTAATATTGAGGAGTTTTTAATTATTTAAAGAGTTTTGTGTTAAGGTATAGATAGATTAGAATTCAGTGTTAGTGTTTTGCGTTAGGGTAACATAACTTTGCATGTTTAGGTGGCAAAAAGATTTCATAAGCTCAGTGCAGAAGGTTTGTTTGCTTATGATACATTTTTTATATGAGTATGCATAACTTGTCGTTATAACTAGAGCAAGTTGCATGTTTGATTAAAAAGAGAGAACAAATTAAATTAAACCATTCTCATATCCACTAGACATGGCAATATGAACTTTGAAGAATATTTCATTAGTTTGTTGTAACTCAATAAATTTATTGAGCCTAATCATGTAGTAGGTCTGTGGTGAATAAAATTTGAAGTAATTCATGTTACTTCTAGAGAATGGTATTTATTAACTAAGCCATACTAGATGAATCATACTTCATATAGCGACCCTTTAGAAGGCAGGGTGTTTATAGGTAATCCTATCGTAGGCTGTGTATATGAAATTAGTTATTTAGATGAAAGAAGTAATATCGCTTTTAGATGTTATACCAATGAAACTATGTTGTTGTTGGCTTGTTTATTTAGTGTGTTTCTAATTACAATCTTATTTAAATACTAGTAATAACATATAAACTTCATTTGTCTTAGTTTTTTAGAATGACTTTATTATTAATATATAGCGGTTGATGAGACATAAGAATAAATATCATAACAATTAGACATTTAGATATTGCATAAAATCTTTTAAAAATAAGTAGAAATTCAAAATAGTAGCACTCAAACATGTATTCATGTTTGTTGAATATAATGTATACTAATCTAATTCGTCTCGAGGCCGAATATACATTTTGGGTAGCTATTTGCCCTCATGAACCACTTGTGCAAACAAGTATTGTGGAATTCAATAGGATCGGCTTCATAATTGTCCTTACAACAAGTGTACTCTTGAATATCTTTAAGATCTTTCTTCACATATTTATGTTGATCCCACATTAGTATAGCTTTGAATTTCAGCTCCTTCATTACATGCTTATACTTTCATAGAACACGTTCGTTGTAAGTTTGGCGCATTCCAAGTACCATATTAACTATATATATGATTTTTCCTTCAGAAGTGTATCTAACAAATCTGTTTTAATAAAAGCAAAAAACCAATCATAGTTGATATCCCAAAAGTCATCCCCAATGAAAATATTGAAATCTCTTCTACAATCATCTTTTAAAAACTTCAGACTTTGTTGACGGCCAGCTGTATAAAAAAGAACATCCAAGGAATGAGCTTAATAAGTTTTACATAAGTTGTTTCAACATTTGTGGATAGGAGAATATTTTCTTTGGTAGAAACAACATCCCAGGTTACAACCATTAACAATTATAAAATCAGCCTCGTTTCTATTGCGTTATAGGCTGGACCATCAGAGAAAATTGTGTAAATGTCGTCGAGCTCAAAGGAATCCATCTATATATGTACATTAAAGGAATAGGGTAAGCTTTTTGATATAAAAGTTAAACCTACGCAAATCTGTGTCTTCTTGATATTAACAACCATCTGGTCTCTAACAAGACGACCATTTATACTTGTATAAGAAAATTAATATAAAGAGTTTTGCATAAAAAATTAATATAAAGTACAAATTAGATGAGCAACATATCATGAATTAAAAGAAAACAAATAATATACATGTACTTACTTATAGAAGTAACTAAAGACTAGACGGCTTTGATTCCCAATATTGAAGAACGGTTAATGAGAGAGTTGATTATACTAAGCTTTATAATCATACACAAGTTTTTTTATAGAAATATATTTTACCAATTTAGATGTGATATAATAGTATAAGAAGTTCCTATTCTTTATTAAAATAAACTATTACTTAGATTTTTAATTCAATAAGGTTTATTATTAGATAAGTACTCTTATGGTTAAAGGTGGAACCAGTAGAGGGCAACTGTGGGATGTAGTCTGGACTAGATTTTTTTATTTTATTTTATTCTAAATATGCTAATTTATTTAAAGATATAGTAAACTAAGGAATATTAAAATTTATGGAATAATTTTTTATATTACTTATCCAATTCATGTATTCTATCTTTCATTAGACAATAATTCCACTTAAAAATCTCTCAGCAGCCATAAATAAAAATGGCAATACAGGTATAACTAAAATACATCAAGTTTGAGTAATGAGTACAAGAAATAACTTCAAAAAAAATTGTAGGGGTTATGTACGGATATCCTCAGCTGAAGTTTTATGATGTAAGGGTATTGTTATATAGGATTTAATGTACAAAAGAGTGTTTTTATGTATGGTTTGTGCTTGGAGAAACTCATGCTTTAACTTGGACGTGTTAAGAACAATGCAATCACCTATTTTTACAAATAAAATGTGCATATCGTTAAACATGGTAGACTATAATAATAAACAAAAATACTTATAAAATGGAACTATATTTATTTTATTCTTAAAGTCAGGCTAAACAATTTATGGAGATAAAGCACTTTTAGTGCTTATGATTGAATGGGTACTATAGATTTTAGTAAACTTTGCTTATTAATAATAAATAGAATACAAATATTTAACCGTATATTAGTATCATTAGTTAGTTTTGTTAATAATAAGTAGATTGAAATAAATACTACTATGTAGATAAAGATCAAAGTACTTTATTTAACTTAATAGGTAGTTTGCTTCTTACATTGTTAAACTGAATTAGTACACCATCACCAAAAATTCAGTACACACAGGAACACAAAAATATCTGTTAAAACTTTGACTAAACATAGATAATAAAAGGGGAAACGTTACATTATCAAAATGTTATTCATTCAATTGGAACTTGATTGATGTTATTTTCTTACTCCCAATTACAGCCACATCTCAACAGCTCTTGCCTAGCATCTTTCGGAAGTTAAGATCATTTCCGCACTCATGTTATTTTAATTAGCAAAAAAATTCCTAGCTTCAATATCCACAGGTAATTCTTCATGATCTTCCTCTTCATTAGCATTTGTATTATCATTTTTGTCTTTAGTACAACTTTCCTCACTAGTATCACTATTCATCATGCTTTTATCGCCTACCTCTTCACCATCACTTAGAGCTTCTTCATCAGAACCATCAAAATCACTATCTTCTTCCTCTTCAAAGTTCTTTAAGTCCGTGGTGACATCATCATCGTTGAAATCAGAATACTCAGTAGTATCACTCCAATTAACTGGAGACGTATTTTTCTATGTTAGAAATAACTGAGTAAATGGATGAGAGTTGTAAAAACTGCAAACACTAAGAACTGTCGGTAAGTACCCTCTTTCTAAAGAAAAGAATAATATAAAATAAAATATAGACAAAATAAAATAGAGGGTAATTGACATAACAGAATGAGAATAGTACATTTTGTTCAGTGATTTTATGGATCCAATGTTTCATATATTGTTGAACGTACGAACCAAATGAAAGTTCATTGGGGAAATTGATATACATATCCTAATTAACATGAAAACTATTCCTTTGTATATAATCTTATTTATAATTAACATAAAAACTATAATTAACTCATACTACTATAATTGACATTCATTTTGTTCAGTGATTCTGTAGTTATATAAATAAGATTATTTATTGATTTATTATACTTAATTAACATCAAAACTACTACAATTAAATATATATATATTTGGAGTTTAAAAACTTCTTTATACACAACATCGGGAGTATGTACTCACGGTTCTCCATTAAATTTGCCATTTTGTATTAAAGTCAGATCTTATTTCTTGATACATCTCTAGACAAAGCAACGCATAATTGCCCATGGCTGAATACCCACTCTGGTAAGAAAATGGCCATTTTAGGGATTGTTTGTCCCTGTGATTTGTTTATTGTTAGTGCAAAACATAAACATATAGGAAATTATTGACGAACAAGAATGAAAGTAAGATTAACATTCTCTGAAGGTCTTAATGATATACGTGGTATGAAGGCATCTTGACCTTTATTATGCCCAGTTATTATTGTTGCCACTATTACATTTTTATCAAGTCTTTTGCATACCATTCTAGGGCTATTGCACAATCCATGTTTTGTGCAAATATTTTGTAAAAATATAATTAACGCACCTATCTTTAGGGTTAATTTATGTGAGGGTAAACCACCAGGCGCACTTCAGTTTATAAATTCTAATATATACAAGTTATGGGGATCATTCTCAATAGTATCAGTTGAATAATAAGTAACTGGCATAAAAGGAAAAGATCAAATTATCTTATTATTAACTAAATTCACATGCTTATTTAAAGGTGTTAGAATAGACCTGGTTGTCATATAATCTCTGTCATTGACCTTCTTAGCCAGTCTTGGGAAAGCAAAGCCTATCATATTGTGTATTGAATTTCCATCTTCAAAATTATGCGAACCATTCTATTATCGGGAGCAACGTTACATTCACCATTATCAACTTTTAGCAAAAACTTGGAGTGATTTATATCATTATCTGCTCTCATATTTTCTTTTAGCTGAATTTTCTCAACTACCTTCTATAAGTAAGAATAAACAATACATGCTTTTACAGTTTCTGGTCTAGTAGACCTTGGTATCAGAGGTAGAACTTGTCAAAAATCACCTCCTAAAATAACAATTTAATGCCAAATGATTAATCACATTCCAGAATATCACGAGGAGTTTTATCTAGTACTTTAAGAAAATATTTATGCATCATGGGAGCCTCATCCCATATTAGAATTTTAGCTTGTTGAATAAGCTTTGTTAAATTTGTTCCCTTATATATGTTACATGTCAAATTTGATGATAGGGTTAACGGTAGTTTGAACCTAGAATGTACTGTGTGACCACCAGGCAAAATAGTTGAGGTTATTCCTGATAAGGCTGTAGTTATAACAATATTACCATTTTGACATAATTTGGCTAGAACTGCGCGATAAACAAAGGTTTTTCCCATCCCTCCACGGCAATCAATAAAAAAAATATACTTTTATTATTTTTAACTGCACTTAAAATTCTATCATACGCAAACCTTTGTTCGATATTCAATTTCTCTTCGGAAGTCTTATCTTTATCTGGTGTTTTTACATCTAGTTTATCTTTAAGCAAACTGAACATCTCATCATCCACATCAAATATATTTAATCTAGGTAAATCATAATCGAGAACACTTTTTCCATGTTGTCCATGTAGATCATTAATTTCTCTCAAAAGTTTTATTTCAATCTTATCTTTATTGAAATTGTGCCTTTTATGATAACTATCTGACATTTCATCTTTAAAATCTAGCCATAATTTAGAAACTTTAGCTACTTATAAACAACTAATATTGTTACAAATAATTCCTCAAAGCAACCGGTACTTTATCCACAACAACCTCTTTTAAACTTAACCTTATGCTCTTGTCATCCTTTAACAAACCAAATACCTCAGCAGCTCTTTTAACAGATTGGTACCCTACACCATTAATAGTAAGTAAATCATCAAAAGATGTAGGTCCTCTAACATGATTCAGTAAAAGCCTCAAGTATAATCGTTCTCCCGAGTTAACATGTGGTATTTCGGACCTTGTGATGAGGTGGGTAGTTACAGGTAAGAGATGAGAGTCTCTCTCTGGCGATCTGGTTATTCTTTTGGATTTTCAATTCCTTCTTCATGATCAAATATCTATCCTAGGTCTTTGATTATTATGTCTCCTGCCATAATTGTTTTGGGTTTTGATCTTCTTCTGAGTTCTTCTCTCAAAATTGTGATAGATCTTGGTGTGGATATTTCTTTTCACTCTTTGAGATGCCTTTGATCTTTAACTTTTTTTTTCTCTTCTTTGGATCTGTTCTGATCTCTCGCTGCAGATTATTTCCTACTATCATGGGATTAGGTTTTTGCAGATCTTCTCTTTTGATCTCTTATGATCTATCTTTGTAGATCCTATCCCTTGATCTGTTTGACAACCTTTTGGCTATTTTCGTGCCTTTTTCCTGGGATTAGATCTTTTTCTGAGATCTTTTCTCAACAATGTCAACCCTAGCTACCTAGGGTTTTTGCAGTCTATTTATTCATACACCTAACCCCTTCTTTCAGTACCTTTTGATCAAGATCTTCTCTTCTCTCGGTTTTTTTGTTGGTTCTCTACACCCATGCAAGATCTACTCTCTTCTCTCCCCTACCTTTTTTCTTCTTCATGGGCATCAATACAATATCCAAGAGTTTTGCCAATGTCAACATTGGTATGAAAACTGATATAATGCCAGTTGAAGCTCGTACCTTAGTGAAAGATGGCATGCCTGCCATAGTTTTTAATCCTCATTCTGTTGTGATGGTAGAGGCTTCTATGTGCTGCACTTTGACGATGAAGTTCAATGCTGGAAGGCCATCTTCTGATCTATAATAACACGTATATATTTTTTCTTATTATGGTGCATTCATTTTGGTTATCACATTATAATCATGTTGTATCATCACATCATTTTATTTTGTTTTATAATGTTAGGCTTATCATTCAATTATATGTTATATAGTCGTTCGTCGCGTACATTTTGAGTAGGACTCCTAGTAAGGTTTAGTGGGGCCGTTGTAGTATATCACTTACTCTTTTGAAACCCAGATATTCGAGTAAATGCTAGAGATTATTTAGGAATAGATGAGAGAAAGAGAGAAGGACGACAGTAGAGAGAAAGAGTTACTTCATCTCTTCTTCACCATTAAAGCTCACATGTTACCCTCATAAACACCATAATTAAATCTCATCTCCAATTATTACCACCAACTAGTTTGAGGTACCTGCTTGGAAGATCATCATGCTTAACCTCATCTGACTTCTTCTTGGCATTAAAGTTCATCTATCTTCTTAAAATAAATTCAGGTACTTTATTTGTTTACTGCCTTTAACTTTGAGGGAAGTTATTTGAATCTATTTTGGCTCATACATATTCAAACCTTGGTGTTATCTAGGGTTTATGGTGGATCAAAGAACAATCTAAGAACAGGTGGTGTTCACTGATTTCGGAAATATCAGAATTGGGAAAAGCTTCAATAGTTAAGATTGATTCCTTGAGCAGTCCTGGACTAATTAGTTGCTATTAGAGGTTTATCTTCAGCTGATTTCAGGGTTTGAATTCCTTGATTCTGATTTTGTGCTAGCTGTATTACACATACGAGATATTAGGTACTTGCTTGGTTTGTAGTTTAGTGGGAAATCTTATATATAATACTTTGGTTCAGTGCAGCTATAGTCAGGTTAGTATGGTACAACTAGACTTATTGTACTAGTGTTAAAACCTTGAAGATTTGTTTGTAAGCTGTTGTTCTTAATCGGTTAGTTCATTCTGTGATATACCATTGTTGGAGAGTTGATTTATTTGCTTGGATTGATTCATCTTTAAGCATTATATCAGGCAAATTCTCTCTTAATGCTAAATTTCTTTTCTAGTTTAATTGATCTTAGTTAAGAGTGATATTCCTAAATAGACATATTATGCAAGATCAAGTCTATATATTAGAGATGTGTTTCATTTGTGAAGTTTGATAAATGCTAGGTAAGATAGGTACTTAACTACTCTTTTGCTTAGTACAACCTCTAGGTGACACGTAGTTTGACCACTAGTTGACTTGATTGCCTCTGGACTTTAAGAATTGGTTAGACTATTATGCTTATTCTCGTGGCCTTGTCCTTAAACACTGATGGTGTAGTTACTTTGTTATAAGTAGTCATTCATTGCAGTCTGCCGTATTCTAAGACATTTTTTTTTAGCAAATATGGATTTTTATATATGGAGAAACATAGAACAAGAGGGGGACATAAAGCCTGACCTCATATCAATACAAAAACATCAATGTCTAATGGCAGCAACCCCCAATTTTTCTAGAAAATAGGAGGCTCTTATGTTTCTAAGTAAAGATACAACATACCAAAAGAGAAGATTCCATTGTGCACTGCCCAGCATAGAAAAGCATCTGCTGAACCATTACCCTTTCTGTATGTATGCACCATGATGATTTGCAGCTCTTGGGTGAACTGTAAAACCGCCTTCCATATTGCTTCAAACTTGCTGCAGCATAAACTTTTTTGCTTATACTAGTTGACTATTACCTTAGCAACCATTTCAACCACAAGTGAAAACCAGTGATTCTCTTTACATAGGATTAGGCCATGAAGTAGCCTATATAATTCAGCTATCATATTTGTACCATTGCCTAGAGCAATACTGTAACCCAACTTCATCTCTTCATGTGAATCTCTTATGATACCTTCAGCACCAGATAATCCTGCACTCAGTGAGGAGCAATCAGTATTTAATTTAAACCATCCTGGTGATGGTGCTTGCCATTTCATGACTATTCTCACTCTGTACTTAATTGGTCTTTTCTCAGAACTTGAAGAGACAGTGTATCACCAAAACTGCAGCCTTGTGTTACCTTTGTTTTGATCATAATATCCTGCAACCATCTGCATATTTTTGTAACAATGGATTGTGCATTCATAAGATCACCTTCAAGCCTCTGCTTGCACCTAGCTTTCCTTATTTCCCAGCTTATGACTGCAGGTAAAACTCCTTTAATGATACCCATTTGAGTGCTCTTATTTACTGCTAGCAACCACACCCCTTGTCTTGCCCAAAACCTTCAGTTGGCACATTTCTTACTCCGCAGAGCTATTTCTCCATTTACAATCAAATGATCCAGAGTTTCAATGTTCCCTGACCTTGAATAGCTACACCTGGACACAAAAGGAATATTTTGTTGTAAGAAGTCATCCACTATTATAATCCTTTTCCACGTTTTCCACTGAAAACTTTAATTTTGGTAGGAACTATTTTGTACCATATCCAGTCCATTCTGCTTTGAACATCCTCTTTACTTCTCCAGAATTGCCAAGATGACTTCACAATGAAATCTTCACTTTCAGATGGTCCCCACAGTGGTGTATCTTGTCCCTCATTGATATAAAACTTGTTAACAAAGGTAGCTTTCCATTATGCAGGCAGTTCATGTTACAATCAATTCTAATGCCAGTTCCCCCCATTTGCAATAAATTCTTGATAAGAGGTTTTTAGGGCCTCTACAAAATACCCGCACAAAGTACGGTTGTCAAATTGTAGCATGAATGTGTGGGATCGAATCCACAAGGAGGTTTGGGAAAACAAATACTTCCTAGGCCAAATAACGATTTATACTAGATAAATCTAAGAAGAATAAATAAAAACTAATTATAAAACTTAATGAGCGAGAGAGCTAAGGTTCGGACTTGGCCTCTAACTTTCAAAGTACTAATTGATATATAACTTGATCCTAATATCACCACCCATCATATGTTCGTGTTAAGACGCATACGATGTTGTAAAATAAACCACTAAATCTATGGTCAAACATTTAATGGTTATGATTTTAAGAGATGCTGAAGAGTGTCTTAGAGAATTATCACTAGGCCAAAACGAGTAAAAAATGACGGGGCAGGTCACTCGTTATTTTGCTAAAGTGACTTCCATTTTAGTCGAAAAAAGCGCCGTTCCTTTTGCAGTAGTTTTATGTTTTCGACTTGAAATGCGTCATAATATTATGACTGTAAACCACGTCATAATATCTGTCATTTTTAGTTAAAATTGTGACACATTTATGAGTCATTTTATAAGTAGCAAAAAATATACACAAAAATCAATCGTTATTTTGGTCGCATTTGTTCCATTTTTCGATTTATTTATCCTTTGTTTTATACGTCGCACTTTTACGACGCCAAAATCGTCTAATTTGATGTAATTCTAAAAAAAATCGACATACAAACTAGTCATGCTATCTGCTACACAAAAACGTCGACGTATTAGACACAATTATTGATGATGATTTTAGTTGCTTCTCGCAATTATAAATTTCAAAATTTTATTAAATAATATTAGTTTATTTAAAGAGTCTTTCCAATATTTTTACAATTTTAACTAGATGGATTTGAGCCATCATTGTCTCAAGTTCATGAGAGCTCTTGCCATTTAAAGCTTATACTTCTATCATAAGAGAAGCATCACAATAAGAATGTCTAGCCTGGAAATGTTATGAGTTCTTGTTACAGCTTCGCACCTCTGGCTTGTGAACCTCTAGCTTTATCCTCTTGACTGTACAGATTTGGTACCACTGTAACAGATAAACAGAACAACATGGTCAATAGATTTGGTACCACTGTACAGATATAAAGAACAACATTCTAGGCGTGCAGCTAAACAGATAAACAAATGGACAAAGCATAAATAGATGGGCAAAGCATAAATAGATGGACAAAGCATTAGTGTACCACTTTATAGTATTCCCCCAATCTTGAAGAAAAATAACAATGACTCTTAGTACAAGCAGTATCAAGAATAACAGTGTTAGTTGTTTTGTGCATCCACTGTATGTTCTCTCCTCCCATATATAGTATATAGAAGCATCAAAAGCAGCTTTGAGGATCTCTCTAAGGGAAGGGTTAAGAGTATACTCATTAATCAACCAATTGAGTTCACTGCTTTATCCATACACTCCATACACATAAAGAGCAGTAAAATGCATCAAGAACCCCAATATGGACTAGGAAGCATCAAGAGCAGTAAGGTAAAAAATTAACTAAAGTACTTTATGCATAAATAGATAAGCCCTATAGTCCTATAGTCCTATAGTCCTCTAATAAGTTCTTATGCTTTGTTGTCTTAATGTTTCACTAAAGCCGTTTTTGCATTTTTGTTGTTGTTGTGATAGGAGCAACACCAAAATCAGTTCTTGAGTTGCAGATCTACTTCTACCAATTCATCTACCAGTTGATCTACAAGTAATGTTTGAATGTTTCCATGTGTTGATGACCATTGCAGGCCAAGAGCAACATATAAAGCTGATGACCATAATCTTTGGATAACAGAGATCACCACCACTATCACTAAACCTTAATTTAAACGTTTAATTCCATTAACTATTAAGTACATATATTTTCGATAGTAAAACATAAATGTTGGCCGATGGGGTAGAACCACATACGAAAATAGTGATTTGTCTTATTGCTTGTAATCGATCTGATTCCCCATGTGTTATTCAGCAATAATGTATTGTATCTACATGGTATTGGCACATTGGTCACGATAAATAAAAGCAAGTTTGGGAAACAATATGGGAAACTGAAAACTACCCTCAAAAAGTTTTGATGCAGGAAACAGTTGGTACTCGATAACAAAATATGCATATAAACATAAAAAGAAAGAAATTGTCAAATTGACGTGCAAGTCCATCAGGTGGTGAGATACGTACTTAAATATACGGTTGGAACCTAAAGAGTGCCACATAGCATACTAACAAGTAAGAGAAGATGAGACTAACTTGCTCAAGCAAAAGTGCAGCCTGGGATTCTCCGAGCTGTTTTTCTAGTGTAAGGGTCGTTTGGAAAAGGGACTACTTCTCCACGTCCATATTGACTCCAGCTGCGGAGAGCATGTCATGGACTGCCTGCACCAATTCAGCTGTTGACACTCGTCCATATTGGAGTTCTTTACTTGGCTGTGTCTGGTCATACAAGAAAATTCTTCTTAGTATAACGCTCAACAAAAACCAAGGCAGAAAAGTTAGAAGGAAAAAAGAATAGTTCAATTTTAGGGGATTTTTTTTGGTGCAAAACCTTGTTTTTCCCTTCAAAAATAACACAAACTAGATATTTTGGTTAAGAAAAAATAGTCGTCATGACGCGAAGATAGGCAAAATGCATACGTACCACAAGGTTTATTACTTCCTCTTTCTTTTAGCGATAAGTATAAGTTACCACTGTTATATCATTCATGTTACCATTTTTTCAAACAGTGATAAAAACTAGTTACATCAATCTAATGATAAGGCAATTTGGTCTATTATATGTGGCTTAATGTCATTATATCTAAGAAGAATGTAATTTCTTCAATCGAAGTGTATCATTTAAAAATTAGTTTATTGTTACCATTCTTATATTTACAGTACTTGAAGATATTTAGTAAATACGTAGCGATATATAAGATAAATCACAAATTCTATTTAGCTAAAAAAGAGATTGCACAATTTATGAAATATGTTGTGATATGTTCTTCTTGATATATCACTCCATATGGTATTCCTTCTACCTTCCAGTGAGTCATTTTCCTATTTATTACTTGTTTTTACCATTTCTACTGGATTAAATCAAATAAATTGAAGTGGCTCATACCTTAGAAGATGAGCTTTTCGCACTCCCAACACTTTCAAGCACTTGAACAAGCTTCCTATTTCCCATTTCTGTTTTACCCTTATCTGGAAATGTTTACAAGGAAGACTCATTTGCAGTTGATATGTTTCGAAATGAGAAAACCTGAGATGAAACAAGAAATTCGGCATCCCCTAGAGCAGTTTCAGCCATAAACCTGTAAAGTGCTTGACCGGCGGACGGCCTCATATCCCCCAGAACTCTACCATTCTTCAATTTATCTCTATCATTTCCTGTCTTCCAAGCAACTATTTCACCCCTATAAAAGGGTCTCAATGGATGAAATTGTACTTGAAGGACATATTGTGGTAGAAGTTCCTTCCCTGCCAGCCCATCCCTATTACTTGTTTCACTTCTATAACTCCCAAGTTTCAGGGCGCCGAAAATCCCATTATCTGAACCCTCGAGACCAGAAAGGAATGACCCAATAGGTAAAGATATTGGTGAGCCTAACACTTGGCTCACAACAACAACAAGAACATAAAAAACTGAGAAGTATAGAGGAGGTTTGACAATTATGGCACATGGTTGTGATTGGTTGACAAAGTAGAGAGTTCGATGCCTTGGCTCGTTCTCCCACTCAAGAATAACTGAGCCTTTTGATGCACGTGTAATGTCCAAATATTTTGGAAGTAACATAAATCGGGTGTGAAGGCATCGAACAAACTGTAGTGTCTCTGCAACAGAGACCGATAAAATTTGAACTTGCTCTAAAGTATGTACGCTTAAAGAAGATATGGAACTAGTTATGCTATTTGCAAGAGCGTAAACTGCAGCATGAAAAGATTTGCTTGAGAGTTTCATCTTGACTTCAACTAAGGAAACAGATCCAATCTTATCCAGAGTCTGCAATTGTTCTTCGTTATCAAGTTCCTACAGTAAGACACACACTCTGATCAAAATATAGAATAAGTTTTATACTAGCGAGATTTATCAACACAATTAAGTGCAATAAGAAGACAGGAATAGTAGGGTCATTATCAAATTCAATTAAAAACCCGATATCAGAGATTTAGATATGGATGAAAATTTTATCAATTTGATCCAAAAGTCTAAATTATGATCAAGTTTCAATGATGATTCAGAGTAGCCCCAATCCAATAAGGATCAAAATTTGATTATGTTAAGAAGTTTGAAGTGTACCAGACTCTTGTACAGTTTAAAGTTTTTTAATTTATAGTGTGTATTATGGATTTGGTTATGCAAACAAACCTTCTATAGTCGACTAAAATTCTGATCAGTAGTTATTTTGTTAAAATGACTTCCATTTTAGTAAAAAAAAATGTCGTTCTTTTTGCAGTAGTTTTATGTTTTCGACTTGAAATGCGTCGTAATATTACGACTGTAAACGACATCGTAATATATGTCATTTTTAGTTAACATTGCAACACATTTGTGAGTCGATTTATGCGTCGCAAAAAACAGACTCAAGTATGAGTCGTAATTTTCATCGTATTTGTTCAATTTTCTGATTTATTTATTTGTTGTTTTATGTGTCGCAATTTTACGACGCTAAAATCGCATAATTTGTCGTAATTCTAAAAAAAATTGACATACAAACTAGTCGCGTTATCTGTCACGCAAAAACATCAACGTACTAAACACAATTATTGACAATGATTTTAGTCGCTTCTCCCAATTATAAATTTCAAAATTTTATTAAATAATATTAGTTTACTTAAAGAGTTTTTCCTATACTTTACAACTAGAACTAGATGGATTTGAACCATCATTGTCTCAAGTTCATGAGAGTTCTTGCCATTTAGAGCTCATAGTTCTTTCAATAAATATGCATAAAAAGACAATGTGTATAATAGTAGCAATTGTGGAGTTATATTATAAAGGGAAAACTTGTGTCTTTGTAAAATGCAATTACATCATTGCAAAGAATGAAAACCTTAAGTTACTATATATTGAAACAAAAGGGGGATGCCTGAAGTATACAAAACATTTTGTGTAGGGAGGCCCTGATGAACTATGTACTCAGAGTCCACAACCCCAACATTTTGTGTCTGTCAAAAAAATGGATTAGACACCAAGGGACATAACAAAGATACGTTAAAAGAAAATAAGATTTAATACTGGAGGTCTTACTTGTACAAAGTAACCGAGTTGCATATCAACACCCCATGCATAAATCAAATCGTTTTGAGAGAAAAATAAGTAACCAGTTAACGCAAAAGCAGACCAGAAATGGACCTCAAATTGAAAAGTTATGAAAAAGATATTGTGAATGGCACATGATCCATAAGCATTAGGAATAACAACTCCCATGTACTAAATTAACAAGGTAAAATACTAGTATATATGGCCTCGTATATAAATTCCAATATATAGTAGATTACAGGTTTGTAGAAGGGTTATACCTGGATCATATACCACGTACAACGCCAAGCTTCTCTTGAGAAAATAGGTGCCATTATTTCTACCCACCTGCACCAGATAACAATTCTATGAAATATAATCCTGGTTATAGATGAATTTGTAACATGCGATGATAATTGAGAAGATGAATACCAATAAAAGAAACAAAAATTATAAGTATAATACATAGGGCAGGAAGGCTTGTAAATCATTACTCTGTGCATGAAGGGCATGTACTGTTTCTATCACACCTCTTCCTCCAGTTAACTTATACGTCTGTTTGTTGCATTAACATATAATATGAGTTAGTATACAAATATAATAGGTCAATTCCAGACGAACATACTTCCTTTAACAAAAATAGTAGTTTGCCATGAACCCTAACTCAATAAATCATACCCATAAGTCTATTCTCAACTACTATCCTCAATGTTTTGTTTTTTATCTAAGAAGGTAATGATCAACAATCATCTAATCAGGTTAACTTTTGGGCAGAGAAGTTCATAAAAACACCCAAAAAATGATGTCACTGTGCCTCCTGGACATGAACCGTGATTAGAAAATACCATTTACAAAAAGTTGCATTTGCAATTTGATTTATTCATTTGTATGAAGCTTATTTTCCCAGAAGAGATATTAAATTACCTGTGCACCCTTGAGCTCCTCCCACGTGTAATGATTTGATGATGCACTTCGAACTTCGTAGCATCTAGTGCTGGTTGTGAAATATGTAATCCTTCCTTTTTAATGACTGATATATAGCAGCAGAAACATAGATTTTTGAGATTAGAGAGATTTAAATCTTATTGTACTACCGAAATTAATTTTGACACTTAAAGAAATAAATAAATAAAATAGATTGCGGTCATAATAGCCCAAGGCTTTTGCAAGTACTTTGGGCCTATAGTTATTAACAGATAAAGGTTATTCACTTCAAAATATTTTAATTAAGCCGAACGCAGAAATTGGGTTTGAGCCAGACATGCTCCAAATATTCAGAAACTAATCAGGGAATCCAGGTGCAGGCACTTAGGAAGCAATAGGTGAGGCTATAAAGACTGGAATTAAGACTAAATAGAGAAAAAATATAGAGGTTAAATCTGCTTTCTGTTCTAGTTGACTAACATTTCTGCATAGATATCAAACTTCGAATCAATAAGAATCTTACTCTGCAAAGGTAGACAGTATGGTCTTCCATGTAAATTTTGTTATTCGAGTTTATGACTACACTTTTTTTGTGTCTATTTCTTTGTTTGTCTATGCTTAGTAGCATCAAAACTCAATGAAGTTCTGCAAACATCTCAAATGGAAGGAGCGGTATCTCAAGCATGCCTACAGTGCATATTTTGCTAAAACCACCTCAGTCATCATGGAGGATACAAAAGCGTGGACGAGTCGCCCTTAAGAATCGTGTATATAGTAATGAGATCTAGGGAGACTCGCGCATGAAGTGATGAGATCATTAATTCTTAATTGTTATGTTTTTTTTTTTCTTTTCTTTGTTGCAATAAGATGTGATTAAGGCTTCCTTTACTATTGCGGCAAGTATTCGTGTTATGATACCAAAAGGGATAACCAATGTGAGAATATGCCAACCATCAATAAACTATATCAATGTTCACTTTTTCTTTTCTAAAAATAACCCTCACTGGAACCAGCACTAAAGTTAATATTACTAAGATCCACGCATAAATTAATTGGCAATTTTTGCTATCAATGGTTGCAATATTAATCTAAGCTGTAAATGCATCATACCGTCTTGCGTGAAATTTTTTAACTCCGAGGTCTTCATCCCAAAGAAAAATATAATCGTATTCAGCTACAATGTCTAGATATAAGAAACGCATGGCAAACCACCAACACATCGTAAGAAAGTCATATTAAACAACAATACTACATGAACAAAATGATTTGGACAACTTCCCTAAAAATAATGGAAGAAACTATATGTAATGCACAAGTACAATTTAGTTTGATTGACTACAGACATGTGGATGGCACGATCACTCCATTCCAAATCCCTCCAAGCATCAACAGCTCCATCATAATGGAAAAGCATGATGACAAAATCACTTGACGGAAACTGATAGTAACCAAAAACAAAACAAAAAATTCTTAACTACAAGAAATATAGAGAATGATGTGGGTAAGTCTAATGAAATAGCCGTCACTTTCTGAATAATTAGATCCACATACTTTTTTTGCTTTATTTTAACAGCAATGGGTAATAAGCTCAATGAGTTTGTGTTCTAGTTTTAACATAATACGAAATAAACATCAGTATTTAGCAGATAATAAAGGAAACTTGTTCAGTTATCACCTATGCTCTGCAAATGAGATCTTACGCACCTTCTTTGGGGAACCAAGTTAGGTATTCTGGAAACAATACCTTTTGGTAATGCTTCACTCCCATTAGGTTTGCACTGATCCTTAAACAAGTAAAAAAAAGTACAAAATCACATCATCATCATCAAACTATTATTCAAAGGGAAAAAGAACATTATAAAATAAAATTTGCAAATTCGAACTTTGCATGTATCAATTTGTGTGTTCTGGATAGATTCGGCCACTCCCAATCTTGACAGTTTATGCACAAGGATCCCAAATTCATTTATTCATTGAAACATAGAATAAAGTAGTATCCTTAGAAATATCTAGAATATATGACTTGTCCGATAAAAAATGATCAAAACATATAGAAGTTATGAAGCTCTTGTAGAACACATACCTCTTTATAATCTGTGACGACGAAGGTACTTCCAATGAAGGAAAGTAAGCAAAGAAAAAAAGCTGTTGGGAATAAACTGTATAGACATGATCTCCTACTTTTAGGATCTTCTAGTAGATAAACCTGAAACTAACAACATCAATGATCAAATAACATAAGCCACATTCTACATACGTAGGACATATATTAGATTTTCATGGAAAAAGAGCCCGCCCATAACAATACCACGCTTATCTAGAACTTATTGTAACATTCTTTGACATAGGAAGCAATTTCATCAGAAAAAAGATGAGCCCAGAAGGGAGCGAATACAAATATACAAATCGTGACCAAAAAAAAAATCACTTTCGGCAAACCCAAGAAACACTCAAACATTCCATCACAAAATAATCCAACAAACAGGTTCCGAAATGTCTCCACGTATTCAACAATTTATTTCAAGTTGGGTTCTTTAACAACCTTAAATCTTTGCTATTACTTGTAATCAAAGGTTTTACAGTATTCACTTAAAGATCCTAAATTTATAGTTTTGGTTGTAAATGAGACAACCATTAACTAACCATCCCAGCCCAACAACTCAACAATAGTTGGTATAACTAGACTAAGTCCAAAAATAGTAACACATAGCAGTCAGCAATCCTGATGCTTAGCTCAACATACAAAAATTTCATCACAATCCATTTTGATTACCCTTTATACACAAAAATTTAAAATTAAGACCGCTATTACCTCTATTTCTACAAATTGCTAAGAGGGTTAGAGAGGGATAACAAATTTTCAATCTCGATTTCTAATTGGTATAATGATGCCAAATGAAGCTCTCTATTAGAAGGATCCCAGAGTTAACTTTGAAGCTCAAAAATTATCATTTCCTTGAATCAATTTCAATCCCAAACAAACATCGATTAAAGCTCAAAAATTATCCGATAGAAATTGACTATTTTACTTTAAATTGAAGGAAAGTCCACAATATTTGGTAAAATAGAGAAACCCATTAATGGATGTATGCAAAAATTTGTGTATCAAAACATACTAAGAAACCAATTTTACATACATTTGGGCTAGTTGTGATTAGTGCTAGATGGGCATCAACAGATTTACATTCCTCGCAATATATCTCAAAAGAATCATAATGGGTTTATGGATCTCGGTCAGTTGTTGAATGAATGAAAAGTTTGGAACTTGTATAATTTTTCTTTTAGGGTGAGGATTCCCCTACACTCTCTTTATGATACTCTTACACTCTCTCCTCTCCACTTAAACCGTCACCTCACCTGCCCACTCAACTTTCCCTCTCTCCTACTCACCTCTCCCTCTCTCCCACTCAACTCTCCTTCTCTCCCACGTGGCCAAAAAAAATTATAAAAACAAAAAAAAACTCTCTCTCTCTCCACTCAACTCACTCTGTCTCTCTCACTCGCTCTGTACGGCAAGATTCAAATTCAAATTTTAGCAAGTTTTCTGTCCCGTCGTTTGTTGCAGGCAATCCATCTCCTACTGAATCACTTTTACGTCGAGGTACGAAGCTTTCTCAGTCTCTATAATAAATAAACTTTGATTGTTGCAATCTTCTGTTGTTGCAGTTCTTTATTGTTCTATGGTAGGGTTACAAAAATTTTCTTCCTGTTAAACTTCTGTAGATGGAAGATCTTTGTCTTCTGCATAAGGGAAGCAATCCGTACTAGATTGGGTTTCAGGTGTACTAGCGTCTTCTCCCCTAAAGTCTTCTGCAGACTCTCCTTGGGAATCAGAGGTACTACTAGACTCCTCTTCAAGTGTGACTGGCACACATGGGAGACTGACACTTATTGAGGAATCCCTCAGTGGTACCTTAGTCAAACGGGTTTTTCTTCTTTTCGCAAAACCCATGGTGGGTTGTTATAATTCGAATGTGATGGATCGTCTCGCTTCTCATTGAGCCTCATTCTTAGAGAGACCGTTGGTACAATATTCCTCCTTCTTGTTGTGGGTAACTTGCATCTACCCTTTGGTGGCATGCTGCAAAAATTTCAATAGAACTGTCGGTTCAAAAATTGTCGAATGCACTAAAGTTCGACAAATAATTATCGAATTCTATAACAATTCGACAATTAATTGTCGCATGTATTTCAATTCGAAAAAAAATTATCGTATTTTTATTAATTCAACAATTAATTATCGAATTTGAATAAATACGACAATTAATTTTTAAATTTCAATATATTCGATAATTAATTATCTAATTTTGACAGATATTCGACATACTTCTGTCGAATACTTCAAAATTCGACAATTCTCCATAAGAATATACCACATTCAGTGGTACATTTGTCAATTTTGTGTGTACATATCAAATTTCGGGGAAATTTATGTCCAATTTTGTCAAAAAAACAGTTACAAAAAGGCGTAACGACATTTCGGGCGTGAAATTTTTGAATTTTAATTTTATCGTTTCATAATTTTTATACAAATTAGGGGGAATTATAAATGGAATTATACCTTATTATGACGGCGAGAGTACGTTATTGACCGTGAATTCGACAAAGGTATCACGGTGACTGAGTGAGCTCAGTGGAGAGCGAGAGAGAGAGAGAGCGACTGGGTGAGTGTGAGAGAGAGAGAGAGAGCGACTGAGTGAGTTAGTGAGTGAATGAGTGAGTTCGGCGAGTAAGAGAGAGAGTGTGAGTTGAGTGGAGAGAGAGAGAGTTTTTTTTTGAATTTGTATAGCTGAGTGGGCAGGTGAGTTAGAGGATTGAGTGGAGAGGAGAGAGTGTAGCATAAAGAGAGTATAGGGGAATCCTCCCCCTTCTAAAGATGAAAAAGAGATATGCGGTGGAATCGGGTTATTTCAGTAATTAGTAGGTTGGATTTTGAAACAACAATCGTATCAAATGGAGAAAACAAGTAACGACAGTGTCTAAAGTCAAAATTGAATTGTTTTCTCAACTATAAGACTATAAGAGGAGTCGATTTTTTTTAGTCAAAAATAAGATGGGGAAAGTAAATAACGATGGTGGTTTAAAATAACGATTGTTAATGGAAGTCATATTATTACAACAGAGTAGCCGAGTCGTAAATCTACCTCCAAAAGTGTCATTATTTACCATGTTTGGCCTAGATATCCAGACACATAACATATTGGAAATGAAATTTACTTTACTATTCTGAGATAAGGTTCAAATTTAGCAAAACACCAGTTTGGTTTTAGACTTGATTTGCTCCAATGGTCCAAATCCGATCAATTGAAAAATAGCCTTTGAAAAAATTATTTACCTCCACGACAACGTTAGAAAGATTTTTAATTCCCAATGCCGTACATAGTCTTTCTGGAAGATCTGGATGACCAAATCTTATCCACGAGGTATCAATGCTCCCGATACACCGTGACCCACCAGAATCAATGTAAACACAAAATCTCGCTACCACAAGTCGACATCCATCATCTGGGACTATTGTGTGATAAAAGCCCAAAATTTAAACGAAATAAGAACATAAGAGGCTCAAGATGCATACCATAAACAATGGATTTCTCGTCCTCTAGATTCCTATCCAACTCAAAAAACTCCTCCAAAGGATTGTGAGTTGTCTTAGTTGAAGTAAAAGAACCAGCAGCAACAGCAGCAGCAGTGCTAGTACAATACTCTGATCTCGCCATACCAGACAACAACGCCCTTCGAAAAATCCTGGCTATCAACATCTCGATAAACCCTCCAATGAATCCTACATGTAAAAAGCTCTAATGATCATTTCATCAAATAATTGAAATGCAACATAAACCCTAAAATACATTGAGATCCTAATATGTTCTGTATTGAAACATGTATCTTAATTTAACATTAAATTTTGTTTGGTCATAGGTGATAAAAAAAATAGATACATTGCCTCCAAAGTTCAGCAGATAACAATATAACTGATACAAGGTACTGATTCATAGCAGCCATATCAAAAATGTTAATGAAACGCAATTGAGGGCCATGATAAAACCGGCATGTACGCTAGATTCAGGATAAAAAAATCTTCCACCTTGCCACAACCTGCTCGAACCTCATATTTTGAAAACTTCAACAAATAAATAACAATTCGATTCACACAAGAAAGAACTTCAACAAAAGATTATAATTTGATTCAAAGAGAGAGAAAGAGATGGAGAGAGCATACCCATTGTATAACTTGCAATTTGATTCCTCAATTTTGTTGGTAATGGTTCATCAATTTTGTTAATTCCCCAATTTAGATGAAATCAAAGAGAAAAATTGCATCTGGAGAAGAATTGTAACTGAAGTTTAAAGAATTGGTGAGAAGAATACTTACTCTTTCATTTCGATTCAAAGGGTTAGAGTTATTAGGGATTTAGAGATTTAGGGTTGAGAGTTGAAACTTGAGAGTTGAAATGAGAAACGACAGTCTCTAAAGTCAAAATTGAATGGTTTTTTCGACTACAGGAGGAGTTAATTTTTTTGAGTCGAAAATAAGAGGGGAAAAGTAAAAAACAACGGTGATTCAAAAATAACGACTGTTAATGGAAGTCATATTGTTACAATAGAGTAACCAAATCATAAATCTACCTCCAAAAGTGTCATTATTTATAGTTTTTGGCCTAGTGTATAAACTCAACCATGTCTAGGCTTAAGTGAGTTCTTTAATGTTTTCTCTTGTTTAGATCTCCAAAACAAGTCTACGGTTAGTAGCACTTGTTTGTATCCAAAGTTATCGTAGCCTTCGATATGATGCACTAACTTATTAATTATAAAGTACTAAGAGAAAACTAATTGGAACCTAATTATTATCAACTATTTCGCATCCAAGAAGAGGCATCATCCTAGCCTTAGCTAGGAGATTAGCCGCTCATCTTAGACTTCATCGCATTAACAACTAAAAAAGACATTAACAAAAATTAAACTAAAAGAGAAGAAGAGACAATTAAATAAAACTTATCACTTTATTTCTTCTAAACTTACTCTAATATGAGATGCTCTATTACAATGGGGGAAAAGTTTCTTTTATAGGAGAAGAAACCCAAATTTATAAACTATACATTAAATTGTAAAGAATATTTTCATAATAATATCTTCTAATTTTGCAACTAATCTCCTAAGATTCTTACATATAATTCCCTTAAGTGATGTAAAGATCTTTCTTCATAGAAACTCTTGCATATATCTTCAATATAAAATATTTTCAAGGATCTTGGATGCAATATGTTCTTTAATCTTATTCTCCAAGAATATTTGTGTATATATTTCTTAAATCTTGAGACCAAATATATTGTGTCTTTGACTTTTTGTGCTATAAACTACTGGAGACATTTTTACTTGACTTTAAGAGTTTGGTTTCAAATATCCATCTCCAATAGCTACAATCAAACAAACGCATATAAGTATCTAAAATTAAATATAATGGACAACTAAAATACATATTCGGGTATATTAAGAATGTCATAAGTATGCTCTCATCAATTCTTTTACCTTTATTTCTTGAGTACAGTTTATATCCAGCAAGTCTGCTATTCTGCCCTCCCCAATCTAGTCATCCATCCAAAAATTACAGTTTCCTTCACCCAGTCTCCATTCATTGTTGGCTTGAACATTTGCAATTAAGTATCTTATTCTTTTCCACAAAGTAGAAGAGTTTGCCCTTAGTTGAGCAAAATCTCCATTAACAGTGTACTTACTTTTAAGAAACTGAGCCCATAATGAGTCTGTGTAAAGCACATTCCAACATTTCTTGAGTAACAAGCTATATCTTATATCTTTAATTTTCTGATGCCTAGTTCCCCTTCTTCTTTAGGCAGACATATGTCACCTCATGATGCCCAATGTCTTTTGTTTCTCTCTTCAAATTTTCCCCAAAAAAATTTTTAGAACATGCAATCAAATTTTCTAATAACAGATTTAGGAAGATTGATGCAGGCTAGTAGGTGAATAGGCATGGAGTTCAAGACATGATTTATCATTATGAGTTTCCCTCCTTGAGATAATAGCTTACCATGCCAACCCTCAATTATTTTTTGTATCTTAGAGATGAGATTCTCAAAGTGAGAGTATAGTACCTTGCCATAGCTGATGGGAGCCCCCAAATAAATCATATGAAAGAGCTTTTGATGGAACCCAATCGTGGTTTGTATAATTTATTTCCTAGGTACTGTAATAGTATAATGAACGTAGACTCTACTTTTCTCCTTATTAACTAGCTAGCCAGAGAATGCTTCATATCTTTTCATAAACTTCATCAGCCCTTTGAGAGAGTTTTGACTTCCATTAAGGAATACCATAAAGCCATTTGCATTCAACAAATGTGTGATCGGAATACAACCTCTACACATTGAGTAATAAGATCCACACATATACTATTAAACTCAAATTTACCAAGTACCAGCCTGAGGAATCTCCAGTCCAACCTATCATAAGCCTTTGCCATATCCACCTTTATCATGACATTATTACCCCTGACCTTCCTATGTAAGGCCCCCACAATTTCTTGTGCTAGAGTGATAGTATCACTTATATCCTTTCCATGTATATATGCTCCCTGATTTTTTGAGATCAACTTATGCAGCATTTTACTCAACCTAGTAGCAATGATTTTTGAGAATATCTCATAAACCACATAACATAAACTGATTGGCTTGTATTCTCCCAATGTTGTAGAAGTGTCAACCTTTGGGACTAGGGTCAGAAAATTGGACATATAGAATCTAGATAAAGGGGCCCTATTAAAGAATTCTTTGGATGCTCCATGTAAGTCTTCCTTTATGATTTCCTTACACGTAGTAAAGAAACTGGTAGTGAAGCCATCATTTATGGGAGTACTGCCAATGGGTATACTAAAAATACTATCTTTTAACTCCTCCATAGATGGTGCTTTAGTAATGCAGTTGTTCTCTTCTTCTGTAATTACAGTTGGTATGCAGTTCAACAACTCCATATCAATTTGGGTATTTGTTGTAGTTCACACAGCCTTGTAGTATATGATAGCTGCTTTAGGAATTAGCCCAATGCCTTGAGTTTGAGTGCCATCTAGTAAAGTAAAATTCGTTAGAAAGGATCTTTTTCTATTGACCTGAGTCATACTATGAAAAAATTAAGTATTTGCATCACCTGTTTGAATCCACTTAACTCGGGATTGCTCTCTCCAAAAAACCTCCTTCTTGTGTAACATTGCAGCATGTTCTCTTTGCATATTGCTAAGATCTACACTTACCTGTTCATCCCATCTAATTTGTAGCAAAAAATCTAGTTTAGTTATTTTATCTTCAAGCAATTTGATGTTCTAAGTAACATTACCAAAAATTAACATATTCCATTCTCGCAGAGTTGATTTCACTTTTCTCAGTTTATATAGAAATGAAGAGAGACAATTGCCATACACCCCCGCTCAAGTATCTTCTATTAGTTTATGAAAAGTGGTATGAGTAGTCCATATTTTCAAAAATCTGAACTGTCTTGGACCTTGGTAAAAATTGTTAGTAAATGATAAAAGAAGTGGGGAGTGATCTGAGCATACCCTTTTAAGATGATTTATCATATGTACAGGAAACCCAGTCATGAAAGCAGCATTGATGAATGTTTTATCCTATCTTGCCCACTACCTTGACTTTCCCTGATGATTGTTGCACCATGTGTATCTCGATCCATAAAACATATTATCCATTAATCCGACAACTTATATCATATTCTCAAGCTCTAAAACATCCCTGTTGAAAGAACTTCTACCCCCCCCCCCCCCCCCCCCCCCCCCCCCCCCCCCCCCCCCAATCTCTTATTATCATAACTGACTGTATTAAAATCCCCCATGACACACCAAGGTGAAGTAACAAACTACGCAAGCATGCAAATGTCGTCCAACATCGGTCTTCTTTTATGACTATTACATTTAGCTTATACAAGAGTCACTAAAGCACTCTTGGTTATTGGAAGACATCTTGCAGTGAATAAATTGATTAGAGGAAGATATGAACTCCACAACATAGTCTTGCTTCCATAAAATCTAGATTTTTCCATTCTTATCTTAATTGGAGAGAAAAGAAGTTCAATTTATTTTACTACAATTACTACCAATATGAGAGAATCTAAAAAAGAAAGCACAACAATAAATACATTGTGTTGTTTGATGATCTTTTTAAGATGATTTATTGTCTTGGTATTGCTAATACCCCTATAATTCCAAACAATTAAAGGATCAACAACCATTTAAACTATTTGGGGGGTTTAAGAGCACTCTTGCTTCTTGTCACCACACTCAGTGGTATCTTTTGTGGTTTTGATCTCACTTTCTTCACTGGGATCCAATCTTTACATATTTCCCCGCCATAGTACTCAATATCTAAATAAAAACCCCGTTTAAACTCTTTGTTGCAGGCTGCTTCAAGCTCCCCTTCAGACACAAGGCATTCGTACCCCAAACCATTGAACTTGTTGGCAATCGCAGTTGTTGGTATCTCTACCACATTCTGAATGCCTACTATTTCCATTGTACTAACTTTATTAGTCTTTGTTATAGTATATTCCCTAGTGATCACTTCCTCAACGACTACTGAAACATCTTCACTGTGGGCTTAACAGCTACTACCTTAGTATTAGCCCCAACCCAATATTTGTTAAGTTACTGCTCAAAAATAGACAAAGTCGTTCGAATGAGACATAAAGTCGTTCAAACGAGACTTAGGTCGTTCGAATAAAAAATGTTCTGCTTGTTTTGTTTAAGTTCGTTCTAAAGGGGATTTATTCCAAAGTGATGGTTTATCTCATGATGTGTACTTCGCTGATGACCTAATAGAAAGTCTATAAATATAGAGTGTGAGTTCAAAGCCTTTATACAGTGTATGAGTTAAAAAGCCTCTGTATAAGAAACTTGAAATCTATAAGAGATGTAGCCTCTATGATATACCTTGTAAAGAGTCGGTCTTTACAAGGAAGAAGGTGGAGGGTGTTCTCTTGGTATTTGATGGTGAGAGGGGAAGTACCTCTTGGTTACTAAGATAAGAAATCAATAAAGAGAGAAAATTGAAAGGATTCAAGAAGAAGGTATGCAACATGGTCT
The DNA here is from genome assembly GCA_014058105.1 of Kingdonia uniflora. Taxonomy (NCBI): domain Eukaryota; kingdom Viridiplantae; phylum Streptophyta; class Magnoliopsida; order Ranunculales; family Circaeasteraceae; genus Kingdonia; species Kingdonia uniflora. The sequence goes on from JACGCM010001281.1 coordinate 2,726,060, forward strand.
TTGTTGAGGTAATCTTTGGATTCTCGAAGGATCTCATGTTTTCTTCTTCTCTTGTAAATCTATATGAGGGTATTATGAGATTTGAGAATTCCATGTTCATTGGAATCTCTTGAAGGCTTGTAATTGAACTTGGATACATATTGGATTTCTAGCTTAGTGGTGGGGAGTAGCCTTAAGGTAAACCTCTGGTAAATATTGTGTTTTGTGTACATGTTAATTGTATTAATCTTTCTTGGTTGATTATTTGTATGCCATGAGGCTAATGGATAAAACCAAATTGCGCGAAGGGGGTGTATTCTGCACGTTCACCCAGTTGTTAGGAATCAGGGTAGCTAATCCCAATCCCTCGCCCAAGAATGATAAACGGAAAAACCAATTGAGAATTTAAACATAAACAAAAACATAATGATTTACCCGGAGGGGGGAAGTGGAAAAATCTTATGGATAAAAAACCACTCCCCGAATAATCTATTATGATGATCAAACAGGTTACAATGATCTCTCCAAGATTCTCAAGATTTAATGGAGTCTTTCAAATTCTAGGTCTCTTGAATTAAACTCACAACCTCTTTATATACTAGAGGATTGATTACAAGCAGAACGGATCTCGAAGAAAACTCAACGTCTCAAAAGAACTCTCAAGGACAACCTACGCACATCTCATTCGAACAAAACACAAACTCGTTCGAACGACTTAGACGATTAAAGGTTCCAGCCCTAGAAATACACATGTCGTTCGAACGAAATTCATTCTCATTCGAACAACTTCTTCGATTTTTAAGTTTCAATGTGAAAAATAAACATCTCGTTCGAACGACTTCGATCCTTATTCGAATGACCTTGACATTTTGAATTTACCTTTAACAGCACGAACTCCAGTTTGAACAACACCAGCTCAAACCTTAGGTAAAAGAATCAGCTCGAACATTAGTCGATCATAACCAACTCGAATCGGAACATTGAAAATCCTATTTTCAATCCGACTTCAATCCTTGAAATGAAATAAATCGAACTGAAACGACCTCGAACATAATTCGAGTTCATACCTTAACAATCTCTCACTTAAAATTGAATCTACTATAACCCATCTCCTGATCTCCAAATAAATTGCTCATACTACCCGAATCTCCAACACCTTGAAGACCTCCTTACAAAATTTTACAGTCTTCAACAAATCTCCCACTTGAAATTTGAAATGTGAGTTTCTCGTAACTTCACCCATCTTCAAAGTAACCATACTTGTAACTATGTCAAACCGAACTTTTTACGCCAAAAACTACTGTACCACACTGTACTTATGCATTTGCAATCAATGATGCAATTAACCATTGTCATCTCGATACCCAAGTAGCTTCGGTATAACACCACAAATTTGTTGCCCTTTCCATATCACTAATGTACTTCTCTATCACAAGTAAAACACGACCCTGCAAGCCGAACAAGAATCACTCCATAGCTATGACACTTAAAGTTAGTGATTTTCATTCGTCATTTAGAAAGTCATACATGAGTGGTGTTCTCCTGGCTTTGTCCTTGAATACCGAGTTCGCCTTTCAGAGACTAATGTTGTGTAGATGTTGTGACTAGTAAGTCATTGTCCATCTACGTTAGGATTGTTTACTACTTATTCAGACAAGTGGTTTATTCTGTATGTACAAGCCATGTTAGTGGTGGTTGTATATTGATCATAAAAATTTGTTTGCATTAGAAGGTCATAGGGAAATTCTTCTAAAACTTTAAGGTCGGATACATGAATAAGTTTTAAATAGGCTAACCCCCAATACGTTACTAGGATTCCTAGCTCGGGTTAAAATAGTAGGTGAGTTTGGGCATGTTACTATCATACCTATGCTACCCATCCAGAAGTGTAGGATCGTATGAGCCAGTTCTCCTCTGGTACCCATCTTATCCTCCGTGAGGTTGAAATTCCTTTGAATAGAAATAGTATGAGGACAATTAGGCTCCTTGGGTTGAAACACCCGAAACACTTTGATCAAGTAAAATATCCTTAGCTTGGTTGAGCTTAACAAAAATTGAACCCCTTGTATCCATTAATGTCATCATACGCTAGCGGTTGATCAACCAATTAATTATGTAATCGAGTTCATTGGTTTAACGTCTTTAATCATCCAACATTAGGGTATCATTAGAATCATTTTATTTTCTCATATTTAATTCATTTTCACCTAGTAATACCGAACTATAAGCAAATCTCATCACATTTATCATTTTCTCTTTATTCTAACATCAGCTTTATTATTATAGTTATTTAGCCTCGTCGGGTTATAGTGGGTCGTGGTTGCTCACTCTCGCTTTTTAAAACATTTTAGAGACGAAGTAGTTGTGTGGAGTTGCAGAGAGCTACAGCTAGGATTGGAGCTTAGTTCTTACTGCTACCGTTAGTCCTTACTTGTTTATTTAATTATTTGAGATATCAGACTCCGTTGAACTCCTTTCATTCTTTGTTTTTTAACGCTTTTGAGATATTTGATTATATTTCAAATTTGACATTTATCTTTCGCTTTCTCTATTCTTATCCTTTTATAACTCTGATGAATTGTTATAGTGAATTACTGAGTTATTTCCTATTAGCATGGTTATTTGTGGGGGTGAATCTTTGGATTCCCCGACCTGTATGTCTTGAATGACATTAGTTAAATAGGTTTTAATTATTGAAATTTGGGGCGTGACAAAATCTAATCGGCTCCCCCATTGATAACACTTGGGGTTTGTCTGCTAAGGCACAAACCACCTCCTTTAATGCTAGATGTATGGTGCTCACTTTGGCTTGTGATAAAGATGTGGTTGTTGCTCTCTCAAGAGAATCGGATCATATCAAAGGTTATTATTTCAGGTTCTCTCGATGGTCTATCAATTATGATGCCAAAAAAGAGTCTTCTGTAGTATCCATTTGGATTCAATTTTATGGTTTTAAGATGTGCTATTTCTATGAAAATTTCATCAGACCTGTGGTTCATCTGATTGGTACTAAATTCCTAAGGCTTAATCATCCTACTAAGGTTAGATCTCGACCTTGCACTGCTAGGGCTGGTGTGGAGCTCGATATTCTCAAAAAGTATCCAACTAGTGTCTTGATTGGTCCTAAGGTGGGAGGCTATGCTCAGCCTATTTTGTATGAGAAGAAACCTAAATTCTGCTCACACTGCTTTGTTCAAGGTCATGAGGTGGACTCGTGTACTAAGGGTAAGTTTGTGGTGGCTAAAACCAAGACTAAGCAGGATGTGACTGAAGTGGAGATGGTTAAACAGGCAAGAAGGACTGAAATTTAAGAGGGCAAAAAGGATTTTGTTCAGAAATCCCCAGCTAGGAAGAACAAGGGTATTGTGATAAATGAACCCAAGGGAAATGGTGAAGCTGTTTTTGAGAAGAATGCTGAGATCAATGAAGTGTAAAACAAGGAGAAAATCAGTGAGATTAGTGATGCCATTGGCCATCACAACAAGGGGTCAGATCCGTAAAACTTCAACATAGACCCTGATGTGATACATGTTGAGGAGGAGATGGCTGCTGAATTCATCCATATAAATTCTTTTGAGGTTCTGGATCGAAACAAGGAGAACAATGACAACAGTGTACTGGTTAGTGAGTCTGAGAATGAAGTTCCCAAAGCTGCTAGAGTTCTACACTTTCACTTTGATGGTGATGAAGAAGAGCTCAGAACAGCCCATGAGAGGGGGGTAGTGTCAGATCTAGAAGGATATGGTTGCTTAGATGGTATTCAGATGCAGTTCATAACTCCATCAAGCACGAAAAAGAAGAATAAACCTTTTATTACCCTAAGTGTCATCACTAGGAGCAAGAGCAACCTCAAAAACAATTAGTTTCCAATGTTTGGATCTATTGTTGTGTGGAACTACGGAGGAGTAGGGAATATTACCACCATTGGTCACATAAAATCTTTGATTAGGGATCATAAATCTCCATTATTGTTTTGTTAGAACCATTTTTGCCTTTGGAGCAATTGAATAATGTAGCCATGAAAATAAAATTCAGTTCCACTCTTTCTAATGCTCAATTTGATGGTAAGATATGGGTATTGTGGAAACATCCTTATACTATTGATCTAATCAATACTTCAGGCCAATATCTGCATTGCTGCATCAGACATAACAACAACTCATGGAGTACACAATAAACTTTTGTGTATGCTAAATATTCAACTACTGGAAAAATGGTTCTCTGGAGTGACCTAATTATGCTTTCTAACTCGGTCCCTAATGCATGGTTTGTTGCTGGTGACTTTAACTCACTAAGGAGCAATAGTGTGAAGCTGGGAAAGAAGGGTGTATCTATGAATGCTATGAGAAAATTTGAAGATATGATTCAGTCTGCAGGTATTATAGAAGCTGATTTTATTAGATCTAGGTTCACCTGGTGTAATAATCAACAAGGGAGGGAAAGATTTTGAGCTCGGCTGGATGGAGCCTTTTACAATGCTCAATTTATGACTGATTTTCCAGCAATGTAAGTGAGAGAGTATGCTCAGATCACTTACCTCTTTTGTTCACTCTAAAGGAAGATAGAGATAGATATGAGGGACCTTGACCTTTCAAATTCATGAAGAGGTGGGCTATGCATGAATCTTTCAAAGAGCTTGTAAAACTTCATTGGTGTCATGGGGTTTATGGTAATTGTATCTCTTCTTTAATGTACAAGCCATAACTGGTCAAGAAGACTATTAAGGTTTGAAGCATTGAAGTGTTTGGCAGGATGGAGAACAACATAGCTCAACTAAAAGGCCAGATCACATACCTGGATTTTGCGCTTCAACAAGGTTAGGATGAGAGTATGGGAAAGAAATTGGCATGTGCTCACTCTGAATTGGAAACTATGATGGGAAGAGATCTTATGAAGAGAGAAGTCCAGAATCACTTGGTTAGAAGCTAGGGACAAGAATACCTCTTATTTTCACAAAGTTACTTAAGTTCAAAGAAAATTTGTAGCCCTGGCTTCATTCAATTTACCTGATGGCACTACCACACATAAGCTGGAGGAGATTCATGAGGCAGCCATATCATATTGTAAAGGTGTTCTTACTGCAGAATCTATTGTGCATGATCCTGAGATGTGGGAGTGCATTCCCTACATGATTACTAAGGCTAAAAATGAGATGTTACTTGCTTGCCCTTCTCTTCAAGAGGTACATGCTACAAGAAAATATGGTTTTAACGTCATCAAAGTCACTTATTTAAAAACTGACGTTATAACTTTATTTTTAAGTTTCCGCCCCGCAAATATTTATCATCAAATTACTTGCAACGTTTATTTACTGCAAAAGTGATGTCATATATGATTTGTTTAACACTGTTAACGTCAATTTTTTTTTTCCCGGTGACAGAATGTATTACATCAAGGTTGTTTTTATTTTGATGTAAATAGCCCAGTTTTCTTAGCCACGACACTATTTTCTTAACTGACGTGGTTTCTTAGTGTTTTAATATTAGAAAATCCCACGAGACTAAAATTTGCAAAGCGCAAACCAATTTTCGTGGGAGAGTAGGGATAGAGTTTTGAGGAGATCTTGATGAGATTTTTGTGCCCGAGAGAAGAATTGTAAAATCTCTCTACAATGAGATTAAAAGCCCTAAACTTGATTGAATTGGGAGAAACTCAAAGGAGGAACCATGGCAGCTTTGAGAACCACCTAATTTTCGTCTTCCCAATTTATCTCTGCAATCTCCGCCTCTTCGATTTCAGTTTGCCGTCTTCGTCATCTCAATTTCAGATTGGGAACTTCATTGGATTGGATTCAAGGTAAACTATTTTCAGTTCTGATTTTATCTATAAACCATTTTCTTTGATCTAATTTCTCTTTATCTTCAAATCAATCTCATATTAATGCTTATCTTTAATAAACTGTAGAATTTGATAGGGCAAGGCAATAAATTTTGTATATCTTAAGTTCTCTTGAACTATGGGCATTCATAAATGTAAAAGTTCCCTGCCCAGTACTCATTGTCTTTGAAGAGGAAGACTTAGTCAAAGGCTTTTTGGTGCTGGATAGGTGGCTGTTTGCTTAAGAGAGGTACAAAATTGGGAGATTGTTCTTTATTTTAGGAGGTTAATATGCCTCCTAGGGTCATTCTGTGTGGATAATCTATCCCTAGGGCCTTAAAAGAACTAGTGCAAAGTTAATTTGCTTTTTTTTATGACCAGAATAGGTTTCTACAGTATATTTATCAACTAATTAAATCCTGAAAAGTTCTTTAAGAGCTCACTCCATATATGATTAAGTTTGGCCATTGGAAAGAAAGGAACAAAGTGATCATTTTGAGATTCATGTGAGATTAGTTTATCAGGCATCTTCGTATCCGAGCAAGAGAGGGGCAAGAACTGAAGATACTGTAGTTAGATGGGATTCAATATTGATTCAAATGTACATTGTCTTTTCATTTTTTTGGTATTCTCTTGCTCCCTTGATTTAACCTTGCTCTCTAGTTCGAGCAGTTTTTTTCTCAATTTCTGAATACTTGAATTTGTAAAAATAAATCAAATGAGCAGCCTTTTCTTATATGGTCTGCATCTGCTTATCTAGCGGTATTGGTTATGATTAGTACGATGCGCCTTCGGCGCTAAGTTTGAAGCATTAAGCGCCTATAGCTTTAAAATGATGCTTATAGGAAATACGTTTTATTTGGCGCACCTTTTCCTCAATGAGTATTTACGTGTCCCTTTGAAAACAACCCTATGGATAGATGCATTGAGTTTCGGCTTTTTAATCTTGCTAGAAATACGATTTCTTTATAGAGTACTTTTCCTTTCGTAATCCAAGTTCTTTACTCTATCCTAATACCATTTTATATTGCGGGCTTACTTCATTTGTTACAATTAATGATTATCCTTTTGCCTGCAAATACTACTACTTACAAAAGTTACCATGCAAAAAGTTTAGGATAGAGGACCATATCAACTGAATATCACTAAAAGCTTTAATGAAGTTGATATCTTATTTGCTTTTTAGTATAACAGTAATGGACCTAATTTAAGAAAATGAAAAGAAAAAATTACTTTTCTTACCCGGCAGGCCAAATGATTAACTTATTCCTTCCTTCTTTCTTAGGTATGATTTGAACCGGTTGAGCATTAGAAGTGAAGGCACCTTGGGTGTTATAATTGAAGTTACTTTAAAGCGTCATAAATAAAATTCCTCAGCATTCAGTGGTAACATCTCATCTTCAACTAATGGTATTATATAGGATTATGTTTTCTTCGATACTGGTTGGTTTGATGTATGTTCCAAAGAGATTTTCTTCAATGTAATGTTTGGCATGATTTATGTACCAAAGTGATTTTCTTCAACACAATGTTTTCATAGTATTATAATGCATCTTTATTTTTCTTAGTATTTATACATCACAAACATGTGATAAGCATATTTCCTTCTAAAGTATAATTGACACTGATAAAGGGTGAATTTTTTACCATTTTCATGGACAAGTAAATTTTCTTTATTTCATCATGCAACTGTTTATGCTAAAAAAAAGTTTTGGGCATTTGGGGGCGAACACACTGGCATAGTAGGGGCTAAAAATAAGCTAAACCATAATGAGTGTGAACATAGTACCTGATAATGAGTTTAATCGTTTGGAGTGCCTCGATACTTTGGTACTTTTCTAGTATGTGGATTTTTTTTTTTTGTGTTTTTAAGTTTGTTGTTTATGAAACTGGCAGGAACTGTTGTAGATTCAAAATTTTGCCATCCTACTGATTTTGACTTGTATTTATGTAGTTATGCAGGTATTCAGGTCTTATTTTGTATTTTTTTGTTGTTGTTTCTGAATATTTAATCTTATTCTTATCCAAAACTTAAAAAATAATAATAATAAGGCTTAGGCTGGCATACACTTGTTCAGCCTTCTTGTGGCCTTATTTACTGGGCTCTTTAACACTATTTAAACATGTATTGGATGTAAGTTGTATAGGTTCTATAAAGTTTCATCGCAAACTGTAGTTAGATAAAGTAAAAAAAAAAATATCGACAAAGTTCTGTAACTGGTGTATCCTTTTTGTTGTTGTTCTAGTATCTTTCTTAAAAGTGGGAGTAGAGTATGGTGTTATAATGTGTCTTGCAAAGTAGTTAGATATGGTCGTAGACCATGTCGGTCGTAGACCATGTCTTGCTCTTTTTTCTTGTGGTTAAATTTGGGATTTTATTGATAAGAAAATATAATTACTAGGAGAGGACATGTAGCCTGGTAAACATAAGCATTTATTTTCTAAACATAACAATACCCAATTTGTCAAGAATTAAGACAGCTCTAGTGCTTCTATACAGGCCAACCATAGTTCAGAACTCCGCTGTGATCTGAGCACTTCCCAACTTTGCCAAACTATGAGTAGTACCATTTACCTCCCAAATATTTGCCATAGAGCAATGATGAGTTCTTCTCCCAGTAGTATTTCTTCCCATATTCCACTTTATTTTGGTGACCCTGCATTCTTTCTGTTATACCAGTTAGCTATCATCATGGAGTAAGTTTCTCTTATTCAGGAAATGAACATTGCTTTTTGACCTTTATGTATGCCATAATACTCGATCATATCTTCCTATACCAACACCATAGTTGCCGCCACCTCCAGTGCCCACCACCATTTCCACCATCTATATAGTTTCAATCTTCAGGTCTAGCACCTATCCAGTTTCCTTTTTTTTGCCCCCTATTTTTTTAATCCTCTAGAAGAACTCGAGGAGCGTGAATGTTATATTCACATCCATGGATATGTTTTTAAGTATGAAGAAGTTCACAACCAAGATTTTTATACATGTCTGCTATTTTAGAGATAAATATTTTGTGTCTACTGGAATGCAATGGTATTTGTTAATGAGGCATCGTACTTTTTCATTTCAGGCAGCGTACAGTTATTCTTTCAGTACTGCTAGCTGCTGCCATTGAGTACTCTAGTATCAAAGAGCTGAAATTGCTGCCTTCATGTCTTTATATTTGTTTTGTTTTTTCTTAGAAATTAAATGCTTGAAACAAAAAAATTTGATTTCTTGTTAGATTCCTTTAAGACATTGTTCTTATCTCCCACCATTTGCATATGATTATAAATAATATGCATTTGTAATTATCATGGTGTGGACTATTATGAACATCTGTTATCGTCATTAACTCAATTCTTTTCTGTCATGTTCAATTTTTTATCACATCTCACTCACTGTTTTATGCATTCTCGTTACAAATAATGTTCATGAAGAAAAAACCAGAAGTTGGATCATGATCTATTTGGGATCTGCAAACTAGTCAAAGATCTTCTATGGGATCTGCAAATCTTTTCTGAACTTTTTCCTTGACTTTTTGGATCATTGAAGAACCTAATGGATCACTAGTACAGGCTTCAAGTTTAACGCTTTTGGAGACCCCACAGGTCACTCAATGTTAATCATCTAGCAAGACTAAATACAATCCATTTAAGTTGTAATGAAAAGTTAGCTTTCTGTATCAATGTGTACAATGCACTGATTTATCACATACTAAGTGGTAGTGAAGTTTATGAAAGCAAGTGATAATAAATTTCAAGTAAAGGATACTGAAGCAACGTTTTTAGGGTTGTTTCTATTACTTGATAACAGGTTTATTGGTGTAGGCAAAAAATGTGACTGCCTTGCAGATGAAGTGTGTAATGTGCATTGCATGCGATGCACGGGTTGCAGGGTAAATATGCATTTTTTTTTTTTTAGCCAACATCACTTTTACAGTGACATAGATTCGTTTGTATTATGTAACTACATCACTTCTAACATAACATTAATTCTTCAATTACGTCAGTTTCTGACATGAAAGCTCACCTATTACGTCACTTAAACATGACGTTAATAAACGTCTCAGCTAAATAAGAAAATACATATAACATCAATTATTCTACATTATAATGTCACTAATGTCCAAGTAATTGAGGTCAACGTCGCTTGCAAAGTGACGTGGTATCTCTTTCAAGTCACTTTTGTAGTGAGTAAAAACCCATATTTGTTATAGGTACACGATGTTCTATGCTCAATACCTAATGATGGTCCCTCTAGATGTGATGGTTTCACATCTCTTTTCTTTACTACATCCTAGGACTTTATTAAGGACTTTTATGCTGCAGTTAAAGAATTTTGCAATGGAACTCCCCTCCTTAAAAGCTACATTTCTACCTTCATAACCCTGATTCCCAAGGTTGAGAAACCTGAAGTTCTATGTGACTACAGACCTATTAGTCTCTACACAGTGGTTTACAAAGTTTTTGCCAAGCTAATTGCTAAACGATTGAATATTGCCTAAACTGATAACTGGGAACCAAGGTGCTTATGTTGCTGATAAGGATATATCGATAGTATATCACTTGCTCAGGAGATGGTGGACGAGCTGGGAAGAAAAACTAGAGGTAAATAATGTGGTCATCAAAGTAGACATGACTAAAGCCTATGATAGACTTGATTGGGGATTTATTAAATCTGTCCTTGCAAAGCTTGGGTTCTGTGAGAGATGGATTGCCCTAATATCTCAATGTATTGAATTACCATGGTTTTCTATCGTATTTCAAGGTGTTTTTAAGGGGTTCATCAAGTCTTCCAGGGGATTGAGGCAAGGTGATCCTCTTGTCTCCACTCATCTTTATACTTGCAGAAGAAGTTTTATCCAGAGGTCTCTCTGAAATAACCAGTCATTTGAGACTAACTAATTTTGATTGTTTTAGGTCTAAATCGATAGGTCATAATTCTTTTAAATTAATGGTTTACGCTTAACCTAAATCAAGTCGATACGATTTTCTAATGTCAAGCAAGCAATGAAAATTAAAGACAATGCAAATATTTTTAACCCTGTGGGAAACCTTTCTCAAGAGAAAAACCAACAGGTTGTTATCGAATCACCGGACAGCTAAACAATTTACTATTGAAAAAAGATTACAAGAATTTAATCACTTACAGACTCGATAAGCACCTCCCATGGTTATCTATCTTCCAATTAATCTTCTTGCAACCAATTCCGCATTCTCGCAACGCCTCGCTCCAATCTCACATCGAAGCTCCTAATCTTGAATCGCTCCAGTTCTTCAATGCATGAATAAGGTTTCTTGGTCAATTGATTAATTCAAGGTTTGAGTGATTTGATTCTCTCTTGAATTTCTCAAAGATAGATCTCTCTTCACTCTAAAAAACAAGCCCTCAAAAAATAGGTTTTCAAGAAGTGAGTCTTTGAAAAAAGGTAAGTATATCTTAAGAAGGAAAACAAAAAACACGGGCTCTGTTCTAATATAAATTAATCTATTCGAATAGGAATCAAACTGATGAAAGTTATTCGAACAACAATTAATATATTTGAATAGAAATGCAACTGTTGAAAGTTATTCGAACAACAATTAATCTATTCGAATATAAATGCAACTGTTAAAAATTATTCGAACAAAAATAATTATATTCGAATACAATTCAAACTGTTGCAAAATATTCGAACAACATTAAAAGTTTTGTTTGACTTTTTTCCAGGAATTTTTCCAGTTCTATTTGAATAGAAAATAATCTATTCAAATAGAAGTTCTGTTTTTTTTAAGAGGACATTCTTATTATTTTTTCATACTCTATAAAATACATAGGCTTGACTTTTTAGATCAAAAAGTTAGAAACCCACTTACCTGCCCAGAGTCAGTCAGTCCAGCTGTAGTCGCTCCACGTGCACTCACTGACGCCGGATAACCACGAGATAATGTTGACGCCTACTCTAGACACTAAATGAAACAAACTCCAAAATTAGATGTTTCAATCTCCTCCTTTGGTTCATTTTGTGTCAAAACTAGAACTAGAGATAATAACTGAAAAAATACAGACTCGATGGACTGACTCACTCACAGAACATCCATACTCAAGAGCCTAACCTCTAAAATCCCTGCACACTAAACAAACTATATCACGTAACCGTTCATATTCAAAATAAGGAATTCAGAGGACAAAAAAAATTTACTTACCTGACTTACCTGTCAGAAACATCTCTCCCCCTTTTTGACACAGAAGAACAAAGGGTAATCAAGCAAAAAGAGAGGGAAAAATAACACCATATTAGACATGGCAAAGTATATAACAGTTATGAACGAGTAAATATCATGAAAATAGTATCCATGGATAAAAGGAACTATTAATACATAGTAAAGTCAAAATAAAGAATCCACACAAAATATACATGCACTAAAGAGAGCAGAATCACAAAAAAGTCATTGAAAAGACAAAACATAAAAGACTATTACTATAAAGTGCACTGGTTAAAACCAAAATATCAAAAGACCTAAGACTCCTCAGCTATATCTGCAGCGGGAGGACCACTCGATAAGGCTCGCACTATACCACTCAATCAATCCACAGATGTCTGGAGCCGAGCTATCTGAGTATCCATACCACTAAAACGAGACTCTATATGAGCTTAAAAAGACTTCAGATAGGTGTATAGAGAAGCAAAATTATGTGGGACCAATCCAGTAGGAGCAGATGTAGAAGTACCAGGTACAGAGGTAGTAGTAGTCCTTGAAGTAGAAGGTCTCGCAACTCGTCTAGCAGGTACAGACTCAGTTCCCGAGTCCTCTGCATCCCCTTCGGCCTCAGACGCCGTCTCAATGATCATATGCTTTCTGCTCTTCTTCCAATACCGAGAGTTAATAACCTCGTTCTTTGCGTCAACCTCCTCATCTTGACAAATAACATACCCTATCTCAGTCAGAAGCTAAGAGATGAATCTGTTGTAAGGCAAAGTCCGTGTCTGATGATCCGGGTTTGCCGTGGCAATCATCTCATGCATGATAATGAGGACCAAGTCAACACTGAGCCCCTTAGCGTAAAGATATACTAGATAAAGCATATTGCCCACAAGAACATTCTTATTCCCCTTTTGGGGAATGATATTCCTATGAGCCACCATATGGAAAAGGCAGAGTGTTGGGCTCAGGTTCTTGCGCTTAACATAGGGACCTTTATTCTTTCCAGTAACAATTAGCTCCTCCTCCATCTCCTCCTTAGGAGGAAACTGACTAAGAACCGGAGGCCACTCCAAATATTCCACATCGGGATTGTCAGACTTTCCTAAACCAAAAGCTTTCCGGATATCATCTGAATCTATATGAAACTCAGACTCATCTATGGAGACCTTGAACGTCTTGTCAATTCCCGTGCCTTGCACAACGTGTAAAGAAGCATAAAAGAGTCGCACTAATCGAGGGTAGCACGGCAGCTGAGGTTCCATAATCCCAGTCCAACCATGTATAGCAAAAATATCAAAAATCGTAGAGAGTCTGGATATTTCATACGCAACTCCTCCCTATCTAGAGTCACCTCTTTCTGATATCCTCTAAACTTAAATCCCGATTTCGGGGTTGACCAATGGGGAAGATTAGGAAGTCGTGCTCTTGCACTAGACTCCCCAACTCCACTAGCTCCTCATCTTCGAGAGCCTAGAGGGTTAGTGTGACGAGGACCTGTCCTAGTACCTTGAGTCGTTCGTCCCCGTTTTGTCGTACCGCTCAAATTGGGAACAGGAGGCCCCTTCTGAGGGTGTTTAACCCTTGCCATAGTAAACAATACAGTATATATAGAATCCTTTGTAAACAATATCAAGCACAAACCCAAACAATCTCCTCACACATCCTGCAAGAAAATCACCAATTTCCCCAAACTCAACCCACACGGTTAAGCAGGGGAACCCCAACAAACAAACACACAACTCCTACTTCCTACCTGCACTTCACAACCCAAACAAACACACTTTATTGCAGTAACAAACCAAATCAATAGTTCAACCAACAAGCGGAGTTTTGTAGCACTACTTTCAACAACCAATTTAAGCCAATATGCACAAAACAATCATCCCCAATTAGAAACAATCAATTACCAAGAGTAACCAACAACCAACTTCATCAAGATCAAGCCACTTCCAATTTTAATAGAAAAAACTCCCAATTTCTCAAACCAAACCTAAACCAACAACAATCCTCCCCAAGCAATCGAAAACCCACACAATACTTGTCAATATAGGTGGAGACAAGGAGAGAGAGTGAAAAACCAACCTTTGATTGGAGATAGAGCAAGGAAAATCACCCTAATTTACAGCAGTCGCAAATTAGGGCATCAATTCGACCCCAAAACATGAAATTGAAGCAATTAGAGAAACTTCAAGGGTTGAATTTGATCAAGAAATCATAGGCGATGTAATGACGATCAAGAGGAGAGACTCTGCAAAAAAAAAATCGCTTTGTATGGAGAGTGAGTGAGTGAATAGAAGGAAAAAAAATAAAATAAAACAAAACAAAGCTCTTATGTTAATCATCTGGAGAGAAATATTCGAATAAGTCCTGAACGTATTCGAATAAAAAATGTGCCCTTTTAAAAAAACAAACTGAAGAAAAATATTCGAATAAGTCAAGAAACGTATTCGAATTAAATAAAGACAAAAAATACTGAGGCAAAATATTCGAATAAAGAAAAAATTTATTCGAACAGAGAGAATCATTTTTTTTTTCAATAGACACCAAAACGAAATGGAACACAACAGGAAAAACAACAAACTCGAAGGAATAATAAAATAATAAGTAAACAATACTCCCCCTGTCTACTATAGATCAAAGACTAATCACGGACTATATGAATATCAGATAGGAAGTTATTCAATAGAAAATTCAGGCATAATAAATATTTAGTCATAGTGTGTATGCGCAGTCAACGTAAAACAGTACCATGTATTTAACAGACCCAACATCTAGAAAGAAGACACTATAAGGAAAGTTGTTTCAACTTAGGCCTCTTATCGGTGGTCACTTGAAATCACTGAGAATTGACTAGCTAACACTATGTGTGAAATATGAATATGAATGATATGCATAGAAATACTCATATTTCGTCAAATAAGCAGCGCACTGTGAGCTGGAAGATCTCATGGACAAAAAATCAATTGTCATTTATGGTGCCAAGTTAATTAATATAGACTCCATATCTCTCATCTCCACTAAACTAACTGTGCTAAACTCAAGATCAAACAGGTCTTGAAAAGGTTATAATGTAGGCACGGGTAGGCATATGACAGAATAGGTGTTTTGCTGGCATTCTGAGACTACAGTTACACTCTTTCCCTATCTTCCTTCAAAAATCAAAAAGAGTTCACCAATTGACACTCTTCCTCTTTAAGGAGTACACATATATCAGAACACTTTTTCCCCTACTTCTTGCCCCTTTTTTTCTTTTCTTTTCTCGTTACCCCAATTTTTTTTAATTTTTTTTAAGACCCAAAGTTACATACTATCAAAGATATGGGGGAATACAATCTATTCTTTCATTCAGCTTTCTAACCCCCCTTATATTGTTTTACTAAAAAGTCTCAGAACAAACGGGTAAATAAATAAAGGATTTGGGTAGAAAAATAAAAGGCTTATTTGCAGGCACAAAGGGTTACAAGTGGATAAAAATATGGTTATGAATAACGAAGACCAAAAAATGTGTAGCAATAAAAAGCCTATTAGCATATCTTCGGTCTCACATAGTATTTTTCGTCTCGAATCAAGTATAGGGAATGTTCTATTAGACTAACTTGAACTTGAAGTTACCATTTGAAAATTAAGTAAGGAAACGAAATGAGATTACAAATAACAAGATCAAATAGAGGAGTAAATTTCATAACACTCGAAGCTCATAAATAAGATCAGATCCTCGCATAATATTAGGTACGAAGTCTCTACATGTATCCTAAAGTATAATATCAATGAGTGCCTATCTATTTAAGCATGCGATAGTTAACTGCCGTGAGATAAATCAAATCCAAGTAAACACTATACTGAATTGTCCTAATATTAAATTAAAAAGCGTATCTGACCAAGCATATATCACTGTGATAATCTAACAAAATAGTGTAAAGAGGAAGTAAAAGGCATACCTAATCAATAGAGCAGATACCAATTGACCGTCTCAGAATCTCAAACCTCATAGCATCTAACGGCTTGGTAAAAAAAAATTGCTAACTGACTCTCTGTAGAAACATACTCAACACTGACTATCTTGCACTCAACAAGATCATGGATGAAGTAGAATCGAATATCGATGTGCTTGGTTCTGGAATGTTGTTCAGGATTCTTGGAGATATTGATCGCATTTGTATTATCACAAAAAACTGACATCGTCCCCTGGACTATTCCATAGTCATGCACCATCTGTTTCATCCAAATCAATTGAGTGCAACAACTACCCGCAGCAATATACTCCGCTTCTGCTGTGGATTGGGAAATACAATTCTACTTCTTGTTCTGCCAAGCCACAATATTATTTCCAATATAATAGTATCCACCAGAAGTGCTCTTCCAATCATCTGCATTACCTGCCCAATCTGCATCGGAATACCCAATAACCTCGGAGGTTGTGTCATGTGAATACCATAAGCCAAAATCAGAAGTCTCACATATATAACGAATAATATGCTTAACAGCCTGTAAATGGGACTCTTTCAGACTACCTTGATAACGAGCACAAATACATACACTAAACATAATATCAGGATGAGTAGTAGTAAGATAAAGTAAACTACCTACCATACTTCTATATTTCTTTTGATCAACATCCTTACCTGTCGAGTCCTTACTTAACTTTGTAGTGGTACTCATGGGTGTCCTGACATGTTTTGCAGAAGAGAGACCAAACTTCTTCACAAGATCCCTGGCATACGTGGATTGAGAAACAAACATTCCTTTTTCCACTTGACATATTTGGAGACCTAAGAAATAAGTTAATTCCCCAACCATGCTCATCTCAAATTCACTTTTCATTAAAGCTGCAAAAGAACTGGTTAGTGAACTCGAAGTAGAGCCAAACATAATATCATCTACATATACATGTGCAACAAACATCGCACCTCCCTTCCGTTTGATAAATAACATTTTATCAACTCCCCCTCGAACAAATCCCTTAGCTAAGAAAAAATTGGAGAACCGTTGATACCATGCTCGAGGAGCTTGCTTCAGACCGTAAAGTGCCTTCTTCAAGTAGAACACGTGATCTGGATGATGAGGATCCTTAAACCCTTTTGGTTGGGCCATGTACACCTCTTCCTCTAAGAGCCCGTTCAGAAAAGCACTCTTCACATCCATCTGATATAACTTGAACTTTTGATTACAAGCAAGAGCAAGCAGTAGGCGAATAGACTCAAGCCTTGCAGTAGGAGCAAACGTTTCAGCAACATCAACCCCTTTTACTTGATTGTACCCTCGAGCGACCAATCTAACTTTGTTTCGAATTACATTCCCAAGTTCGTCATATTTGTTCTTATAAACTCATTTAGTTCCAATGATATTTGTACTTGAAGGACGTGAAACCAAATCCCAAACATCTTGACGTCGAAACTGGTGAAGCTCATCTTGTATTGTATGTGGCCAATATTCATCTGAAAGAGCTTCCTTTACCGCTGTTGGTTCGATCGCAGAAACATAACAAACAAAGTGCACCGCCTCATGGTGTTGGCTCCTAGTCTGAACCCGAGAGGTAGCATCCCTGATGATATCGGCATGTGAGTAATCCATACGAACTTGATGCCATCCAGGTTGTGGTACACTTGGGGCGGGAGGGAGTGGTAGAGCTGAAAGTGATGGAGTAGGCAAAGGAGAACCAACCTTTGATGTAGGGCTCGATGCAAGAATGTCACTAGTAGATGTTTTTAGATTTTTCGTTGTACTATCATCTTCTCTCACATCTGCAGAACCAATAGTGCAAGTATCATCAGCAACCACATTACAAGACTCCATCATCACATTGGTCCTCAAATTGTAGACTCGAAAAGCTCAACTATTTGTTGAATAGCCCAATAAAATACATTCATCACTCCGAGAGTCAAATTTCCCAATGTTCTCCCGATCTCTAAAGATGAAATATTTACTCCCTAAAACACAGAAGTAGTTGACATTCGGCTTCTTTCCAAACCACAGTTCATAGGGCGTGTTTAAAGTAAGTGGACATAAATACATTCTATTAATAGTATAGCACGCAGTATGAATGGCCTCCCCCCCCAAAATGTGCCGGAAGATCCTTGCTGTGAAGTAAGACTCGTCCCATTTCTTGAAGAAATTTATTCTTCCTTTCTGCAATCCCATTTTGTTGTGGAGTGATTGGAGCAAAGAATTCATGTTTAATCCCATTAGAAGTACAATACTCAATCACCCTAGTATCCTTAAACTCTCCCCCACGATCACTTCGAATTTTATCAATAGAGCAATCTTTCCCATTTTGGATTCGAAGTGATATACTACGGAATTCTTCAAAAGTATTAGACTTCTCTCTCAAAAGCGATATCCATGTATAACGAGAAAAATCATCCACTATTACCAAAATATACCTTTTACCTCCCAAGGATGTTGTTCTCATAGGACTCATCTAGTCCATGTGTATTAGCTCAAGAATCCGAGTAGTAGCAATATTGTTGAACTTCTTGTGAGAGCTCTTTATTTGCTTGCCAATTTGACAAGGACCGTACACCACGTTGCTCAATCTTTCCAACTTCGAAACTCCTCGAATAAGCTCTTTTCTTGTAATCTTGGACAAATCATTAAAATTTATATGTCCCAGCCTTTGATGCCATAAGTCCACATCATTCAGTTTTGCTTTGTTACATGGTATAGCTTCTTGTTGAATAGCATAACAGCTATCAGCGGTTCTAGCAGCGTGCATCACGCGTTGTCCTTGAGAGTTCAAAACATCACATCCACCTTTGGAAAACGTAATAGTGTGATCTGTATCACATAATTGACTGACACTAAGAAGATTTACCTTCAGCCCCTTAACCAGGAGAACATTATCAATTGCTAGAGTACCAAGTCCTTCGGCCTTTCCCTTTCTTGCCACAGGAGATATGCTCCCATCATCAAAAGTAACATCACCTCCCTAAATATCCTCTAGGTGACTCAGGTTGGACTCATCACCAGTCATATGACAAGAACACCCACTATCCATATACCATTGAACTGACTTGGAAAACATTCAAAGCAGTTAGTGTAACATTGTACCTTATCTGAGGTGCCAAATCCAACTTTCGTACCCAAATGCTTCGAAGAGTTCTTCGACCTGTAGTTTTCTGTGCAAAATATCTAAACACATTCTCACTTTTCTCATTAGTAAAAATCACATTAGAATTATATTTATATCATTAAAAAAGCAAGTATGTGGTTGATAAGGTCCAACAAATCTACAGTAAGATGCAATATGTCCCTTTCGACCACATAAACTACAATAATAAATTTGAGAATAAGAGGCCCGTTTGGTGTGATTACGAGTAGTAGATATATCATGTTATATTTGGGCACCAAAGTAGGAGCATTTGCTTTTACAAACTTAGTGATTTGAGGAGTCTTGGCATTAGGAAGAGGTTCCTTATATCCTAGACTCCTTTTATCTCTTTCCGTCTTTCCCATGCATAACATTTTATCAATGTTTATGGCCCCACGACTGAATTTCCCAAGTTTCTGCTGAGATATAACTACGTCAAGCTTGGCCGAATGAAGTTCGTCCAAAGTTGATTTCATTTTCTATTTTGCATCATTAACTTCTTTTTCCAAAAGCAAAACTTTGTCATGAAGGCCTTGTTTCTCATTCTCAAGTGCCTCTATCTTGTGACTTGTATTCTTAGTTGTGTTTTTAAGATCGTACTTAAGTGTATTAACTTGGTCTTTCAAGACTTTGGTCAGTTTACCTAGCTTCAAACACTTGAAGAGAGTCTGATCATACAAGTCCTCAAGATTCGGGTCCTCAAACTCGTTTTGTTCTTGATTACTCTAATTTTTATCAGAATTTTCAAGTTCAAAAATATCAAAGTTATTATTGCCACAATTAAGGACCGCAGGATATGCACAATAATTTCTGGTATCAACTACGTGGGGATGACTCTCATTGTTATCATGTTCATCGTCACTGTAATCCCAAGTAACACTGATATTCATAGCTTTATAATCTGTTCCAGATTTTTTAATAGGACAGTTATGGGCATAATGACCAAACTTGTGACATTTATAACATTCAACTTGACTAAGGTCAGTATCACTGTTGGTCTGCCGGTTATAAGTTTTAACCCGATCATGAGGTCGCTGTTTATAGTTCATTGATTGCCCTTGTTTTTGTTCTTGTTTTTGAAATTGACGTTTCTACAAGATTTTTTAAAATTGCTGACTAATAAGAGCAATTGATGAATCTATATCCGAACCTTCATCATCGTTTGAGATATATGAGTTATCAACCTCTTTGGAACCCTTGGAAGAAGAGGAGTAAGGTGAAGACTTGAAAGTAACACTCTTATTCTTCTTACGGTTTTCCATTCTCATCTCAAGTTCAAACGTTCACAATTTTCCAGCTAATGTATCGGGTTTCATTTTTTTAAGATCTTGAGCTTCCTCGATAGCATCACGTCTGGATCTAAAGCTCTTAGGAAGAGACCTTAGGACTTTGTGAACAATTTGAACATCGGAGTACGCTGCTCCTAATGCGGCACTAGTGTTTGCAATATCACTTAGTCTCGCATAGAACTCGTCAAAATGTTCGTTTTTACTCATTCTGATATTCTTAAATTGCGAAGTATTTGAAGCTTACTTTCTTTGACTGTATCATCGCCTTCATGAGTTTGAACTCGGATGTCCCAAGCTTCTTTAGAAGTGGTACATGCAGAGATATGTAAAAACTCACTTCGACTCACAGCTATAAAGATCGTATTGAGGCCTTTAGAATTATAACCAACAGTATCATTTTCTTATCTTGACCATTGGTTCCTAGGTTTAAGGACCTCAATAACACTCCCTAGTTGACCTTGCATCATAGTAAGGGGTGTCCATCCATCCTCAACAACAATCCATATAACTTCTCTGATTGATTATAAGTATGCAATCATTCAGACTTTTTAATATGGCTATTTTGTGCCATCAAAGGCTGGAGGGCAATTTATAGGACCTCTAAACTTCTCGGAACTCATTAATCTCCAGCGAACTATCCGAGATCCACGCTTAGGTTGTTAAACCTCGAAACGTGACCGCTCTGATACCAATTGAAATAACTAGTTACTTAAGACTAACCAATTTCGATTGTTTTAGGTCTAAATCGATAGGTCCTAATTCCTTTAAATTAATGGTTTACGCTTAACCGAAATCAAGTTGATACGATTATCTAATGTCAAGCAAGCAATGGAAATTAAAGACAAGATAAAGATTTTTAACCCTGTGGGAAACCTTTCTCATGAGAAAAACCCATAGGTCGCTATCGAATCACCCGACAGCTATACAATCCACTATTGAAAAATAATTACAAGAATTTAATCACTTACAGACTCGATAAGCACCTCCCATGGTTATCTTTCTTCCAATTAATCTTCTTGCAACCAATTCCGCATTCCCGCAATGCCTCGCTCCAATCTCACGTCTAAGCTCCTAATCTTGAATCGCTCAAGTTCTTCAATCCAGTTCTTCAATGCATGAATAGAGTTTCTTGATCAATTGATTGATTCAAGGTTTGATTGATTTGATTATATCTTGAATCTCTCAAATATAGATCTCTCTTAACTTTAAAAACCAAACCCTCAAAAAATAGGTTTCCAAAAAGTGAGTCTTTGAAAAAAGGTAAGTATGTCTTAAGAAGGAAAACAAAAAACACAGGCTCTGTTCGAATAGAAATTAATCTATTCGAATAGGAATCAAACTGATGAAAGTTATTCGAACAACAATTAATATATTTAAATAGAAATGCAACTGTTGAAAGTTATTCGAACAACAATTAATCTATTCGAATATAAATGCAACTGTTGAAAATTATTCGAATAAAAAGAATTATATTCGAATACAATTCAAACTGTTGCAAAATATTCGAACAACATTAAAAGTTATTCGAATAGAATGAATCTTTCCAGTTTTATTCAAATAGAAAATAATCTATTCGAATAGAAGTTCTGTTTTCTTTAAGGAGACATTCTTATTACTTTTTCATACTTTGTAAAATACATAGGCTTGACTTTTTAGAACAAAGAGTTAGAAACCCACTTACCTACTCAGAGTCAGTCAGTCCAGCTGTAGTCACTCCACGTGCACTCATTGACGCCGGATAACCACGAGATAATGTTGACGCCTACTCTAGACACTAAATAAAACAAACTCTAAAATTAGATGTTTCACTCGCCATATGCTTTCTTGAGAACAAAATTGGGTACTACAACATACCAAGGGGATGTACAAGCCTCACTCACCATTTGTATGTTGATGACTTCATGATTTTTTTAATGGTTGTAAATCTTCTTTGAATGGGCTTATATAGTTTTGGGGGAGGTATGAGGCATGTTCTGGACAGCTCATAAATAAATCAAAAAGTGTTATTTTTGTAGCTAGCAAGAAAGGTATTATTCAAGCTGAATGTGGCTTTCATATCAAGTCTATTCCAATTATCTACCTAGGTGCCCCAATTGCATATGGTGGAATGTTGATCCAGTACTTCAAGCCTTTACTTCAAAAAGTTTAAGGGAGCCACTACTTGCACACCCCAATTTTACCTTAGATACACACCCCAACCGAAAGACAAGTATGCCCTTTGAAGTGTTGAATATTTACAACTTTTCAAACCATTTTTTTACTTCTCCCACACCCCAAATTAGATTAATTTAGTTAGATTTATGTTTAGTTAGGTTTTTTAATTAAGAGCTTCTTCCCTTCATATTTAGTTAAGAGCTTCTTCTCTCCATTACTATAATTTTCCACCATCACTCTAATCTTCCCTCCATTCCTAAAACATTACTTTGGAAGACCCTAAATGGATCATGTTAGTACCGGAGATCATGTTGACACCGGAGATACTTCTAATTTCGACGGAGAACCTCCTATAACTCCCATCAACTTAGAACCCGACAATCACGATCTTTACGATGACGTAGACCGCAATGGTGTTCCATACGTTTATTTCAATTTCCTCAACTCCGAGGTATCTAGTTTTTCTCTTCTCTATTTGTGGATTGGGACAATTTTGTTAGAAAATGTATGTTCTCTAGTACATATTTGATATTATAGAATGAAGTAAATGTTCATTTCACCAATGAAGATGACCATAATTTAAGTAAACTACCACTTGTAGATGCTAATTTGCAAGTGCGCAATGCAGATCCCCTTTGATATTGGGATATATTTTGATAAAGAAGGGCGATTCATTAGTTTGATAGCGCGTCTTCAGGTAGTTTAGAAGGACTAATATTTTTGGACAAGAAAAACATCAGCTGATTTCTACCCGGTCGTCGTATAGATTCTGACACCAACGGTTCATTGTAAAAAAATGGTATGCCCTAGACCGGGGGGAGAAATGATAAAAGGTTCGAATACAAGCACAAGTAGGATCGCTAACGCTAGTAACCAATAAGGTTCTTCTATGGTGATACTGGCAACCAAAAAGACATAAGAAATGCGTGGAGAAACTTCTGCGCTTTGGTTACCTTTTCTGCCCCGCTGAGTTCACCTCGCTTTAGTAGTCAAAAACACACTAGCAATTGGTCCTTTTACATGAACTAACGCATGGGTTAGTCCCTTGCGTTTTGATTCAGGGGAAAGATAGCATGTCACAAAGATGAGAGACAAGGAGAAGAAAACTCTCTTGAATTGTCGGTGTTAATTTACAAGATGACCGAATCTTTAATATTCGGTTGCTTGAATTTTTTTAGGAGTTTTTGTTGGTTTTGGGTGACCAAATTTTGAAGACTTCGCGCCCCAAATTACAGAGTTTGATTATTTTTTAACTTTTTCAATTTTGGCCGCCCAAATTGTGACCGAAATTACTGAGATTTTGTTTTAATTTTTGTCCAGTTTTGGGTGCCCCAACTCTGCGCCCGAAATTACAGAGAGTTTGGGGTGTGGGGTTAGTAAAAGAAATATAATAGGGATTTAATTATAACTTAAAGAGATTAGTTTGGTAGGGCCCATCACCTTGCTGTCCTCTAAATATGGGAGTAGTCATCCGGGATGCGCACCCATTAAATATGAGATATGCAGGTAAAGCTACCCAAAGCTTAAAAGAAAGTAGAAGGATGGAAGGGTAGGATGCTCTCTGGTAGAGGGAAGTTGGTGTTGCTTAAACATGTACTCAACTCCATGCCTATACACTTGTTGTCTTGTATTCATGTCCCTAAATCCATCATTCAAAGACTTCAGTCTATCTTTTTTACTTACTTTTGGGGAAGCCATGATAGAAATTCTAAGAAAAAGTGGGCTACTTGGAGCTCTATATGTAAACAAGTTGAAGAAGGTGGGCTTGGGGTAAGATAACTTGAGGATATTAAAGCTAGTTTTCTACTCAAGAAAGGCTAGAACTACCTGTACAAAAACTCTTTCTGTAGTGATTTTATGCTAAGCAAATATGAGAGACAAAGAAAGCTTGATTATGCCGGTCTGAATTCATCTAAGTTATGGAAGGGCATCTTTTGCTTGCTTGGAACAGTGGTTGCTAATACTGTAATGGCCTAATTTTGTAGCTCAAAATATCTCAAAATTAGCCCTTATATCAAATGTATTTATGACAAAAATTAATGTAAAACAAGAAATGGTACAGGTGTTTAGCGTGGAAAACATTTGAATATGTAAAAAACCACGACCTCGAGTTGAGAGGTTTTAGTAACAGTAATTTTTATTGCTTGAGGCTGATATCTTATTCCAAGTAATCTCTCGAACTAGAAATGCTTGATCTTGTAAATAAAAAATTTTGTGGTGTTTAGAATCTAGAAAATATTGTATTAAAATCTATAAAATTTGGTTTTTCTTGGTCCTTATATCCTCTGGAACTTTTTTTTATATAGACCTTACATGTAGCTCGTTATCGTGTTGAAGCACGTTCTCCAAGTTAGTGGTAGTTGACTGTGTAACTGTTGAGCTCGTAGGAGACATGTGTCTTTGACTTATTCATATTTTTGGCAGTGCTCGATCCACCTTCTTTATCAGTTCGTGGTCTAGTTGGCAATGCTGATTGTTCATGTCGCGTGTAAAATACGTGAGTCTGATACTGAGGTAGTTCGAATTTGGGTTAGGTCGAGGGATAGGTCCCTATAAATACTATATGGGTGCTTGGAAAAAGTGACAGAGTTTTGCCATATAGATTGGACTGGGGAAGGGGCTTTGGGTGATACTCTTCACTACATTAGCGAACAACATATAAACTTGTCATTCAGCCTTATAGGACTTGGAACAGGAGTTCTCTTTCTAATTCTAAGCCTCTACAATTGAGATTTTTTTTAGAAAAGAAGTTCATCTTGAGTGACAAACCTGATAAACCTACTTGGGCTCCCTCTATTGATGGTAAATTCCCTGTCAAGTTAACTTGGGACTTCTGGAGAACTAAAGATGATAAAGTTACCAGATTAAAGTGGGTGTGGCACAAATTTTTACCAAAAAAGATTCAGATTTTTGGCTGGAAAGTGTGGAAAAAGGTGGTGCCTGGTAATAGTCTCATCAAAACATTAATTCCTCTTCCTTCTAAATGTTAATGCTGCAGAGAAGGACACACAGAAGATGCTGGATCATCTTTTTGTTCTCAGTAAAAATGCAAGAGTGGTGTGGCTACATTTCAGCAGAGCTTGTGGGGTGCCTTGCATTACAAATCAGAGCTTTTGGTGCAGACAAAGGGTTTGGTTCTCTTATGCTAATATGGCTTCTCAAATGGGTGTTATCAAAGCTATGTTACCTTCCCTTATTTGCTGGGAGATATGAAAATCTAGATGTAAAGTGAAGTGTGAAGATAAGGTCATGGTTGCTGCTCAAATCATTCAGAAAGTTGGAAGCTGGTTACATTGTTTGTTGCCTCATATCAAATGCACCAAGTCCTGCTCTTTCACATATTCACTTGCCTTGCAAGCTCTCAAGATTGCAAAGAGGATAATAAAATTCAGACCATTGAGAGTAGTGAGGTGGATGGATGAAGCCCTTATTAAACATTTTCAAGCTGAATACTGATGGTTCTTCCAGGAGTGGTAGTGGCCTATGCGGTTGGTGGTGGGGGAGTTGTCGGAGATCACAATGGCAAACAAGTTTTTGCTTACTCTATTGCTCTTGGTCCAGGTTCAAATAATTTAGCTAAACTCTTTGAATTATTAGTTGGGCTAAGACATTGTAAAGTGCATCATTGGTACCCACTAACTATGGAGATTGACTCTCTGATCATTTCTAACTGGTACCACAACAAAGGGAAGGTATCTTCGTAGCACACTGGTGTTTGGGATGAGATCACAAAGTTGGGGCATGAACTGATGATTATGTTGTGGCGTATTTTCTGGGAAGCTAACAGTACTGTTGATAGCTTGGCAAAGTTAGGCAGTGCCCAAATCACTCAAGAGTTTTGGGACATGGTCAGCTTGCATAAGAGTACCAGGGCTGCTCTTATACTAGATAAAATGGGGGTTGCGATGTTTAGGAAATAATCTGTTTTTGCTGTAATACTTAGAGGCTCGACTACATGTCCTCCTCTTGTAAGCTATTATACTTATATACAGAAAAAGAAATTGTGAGAGCTAAAAAATACAAAAGTAGAATCGTTCTCCCTCTGATGGTGCAACTGTGTATACTCTTCCAATACATTGTACCTTCCTAACACGTTTATTCCATACCCGATCTATACTTTCCCAACAATAGTGTTTAGGAATTTCGCGGTATAAATATTTTCTTGCATTTGTATCCTCTAGATTGAGTAGGAAAAATTATGTTAACATAGTGTTTAGGTTGTTTTTATCATTTATAATGTCCTCTAGACTTTGGAAATCAAAGAATCTAACTTGTTGTTTGTTGGGTAAGTGGACTGGCATTCGTTGTACATTAGGATATATTTGGCTCGTCCCAAATGAGAACAATCTCCAAGCAGCTTTGTGTGGAGATATCCACCTTGCATCTATAAATTATTTTATTTTATCAACCTCGGCCTCTGGATTGATTTCCATAGAAACGTGATCAAGCCCTTTATATACATATTTGTATAAATGCTTAACACACTTAATACTGCTGCATAATTCTACATTTATGCGACAATCATATTTTTTTAAAGTAAATATGCATTATAAGGAACAACCCATGCATTATCCACTATCATTTTTTTTTAAATTGTCAACCTGTATAGATGTCTCCATCTTCCATCGTCGATAAATAGGGCATGAGTCATTTCCTTGGATTGCATGCTCAGTATATTCTTTAGGATAACCTTTCTTACATGGCTTATCTTTCATGCATGCTAGTTTGGAATTAATCTCACCACAAGGTCCATGGACCATATGTTTTCTAACGATCTCAAATAGATCAGGTTCTTCATTTTCATCTGGAAATTCAGCTCTAACCATTTTATTGTATTCATTGGGACCTTTTAATAGGTCTTTTTTTTATGAAGAATTGCCAACATATGTACGTGTGGGTTACCCCTTTTCTGAAATTCTATAACATACATGTAGGCTTTAGCCTTACCAAGTACAAAACCATTGACGATGTTAGTTTTAAATCTTTTAAACCTAGCTCGAAATACATAGGAAATTAAATATGGGTGATCCTGAGCTTGTTGACCTGAACCTAGAGCATTTTGAATTTTTGACCACATTGAGCTGCAATTCATAGTTATGAATAAGTCTGGCTTACCATATTTTTGGACCAATGCCATTGCGTCTTGAAATCTCTTAAACACATTATGAGGACTTTTTTTAGCAAAAAGTTTAGATATTTTATATATGCTTAATCATAAAATTCAAAATATTTACAAACCGTGGACAAATCTGCCCTAAAACGCTCAAAAGAAGAGCTAACTCTTGCCTTTGTTCGAATAGAGCAATGTCTATTTGAATAAAATCGTAGTGTATTCGAACATATCTATTTCTATTCGAACAGAATCACTCAGTCAAGAGTGCATTCGAACAGATCAATTTCTATTCGAATAAAATCACTGAGTCAAGAGTGTATTTGAACATGAAAAGTTCTATTTGAATAAAGCATCTCAGCAGTAACTGTATTCGAACAGAGCAAAATCTATTCAAATAAAATCACTCAGTCAAGAGGAAAAGTTTTATTCAAATAAAATAGGAATCCAAGAATCAGTCTTGGTCAGCCAATTCGGAAGTACTCAGTATGAGGATCTTCAATTCTTGTCAGAAACTCCGGTCTACCCTCAACCCCTTCCTCAAAAGGTATGTCAGCTCTGGAGCTTCTCTTAGCCGTGGTATCTCTAGGCCAAAACGAGTAAAAAACGACGGGGCACGTCAGTCGTTATTTTGCTAAAGTAACTTCCATTTTACTTGAAAAAAACGTCGTTCTTTTTGCAGTAGTTTTATGTTTTCGACTTGAAATGCGTCGTAATATTACGACTGTAAACCACGTCATAATATCTGTTATTTTTAGTTAAAATTGTGACACATTTATGAGTCGTTTTATAAGACGCAAAAAATATACACAAATATCAATCGTTATTTTTGTCGTATTTGTTCCATTTTCCGATTTATTTATCCGTTGTTTTATGCGTCGCAATTTTACGACGTCAAAATCGCCTAATTTGTCGTAATTCTAAAAAAAATCGACATACAAACTAGTCATGCTATCTGTTACACAAAAACGTCGACGAATTAGACACAATTATTGACGATGATTTTAGTCGCTTCTCGCAATTATAAATTTCAAAATTTTATTAAATAATATTAGTTTACTTAAAGAGTCTTTCCTATACTTTTACAATTAGAACTAGATGGATTTGAACCATCATTGTCTCAAGTTCATGAGAGCTCTTGCCATTTAGAGCTTATACTTCTATCACAAGATAAGCATCACAATAAAAATGTCTCACCTGGAAATGTTATGAGTTCTTGTTACAGCTTCGCACCTCTAGCTTGTACACCTCTAACTTTATCCTCTTGACTGCACAGATTTCGTACCACTGCAACAGATAAACAGAACAACATGGTCAATAGATTTGGTACTATTGTACATATATACAAAACATTCTAGGCGTACAGCTAAACAGATAAACAAATGGACAAAGCATTACTCAAAAGGATTTAAATTAAATTTTTATTGAACATGGTTGCTAGTGGAAAAAAAATCCAAGGGGATATTAGATACCAATTGCGGTTGATAGAATTCAATGGTTATCTAAACTCATTATTTAATTAAGGTGTATCACTTTTTCTTTGTAATTTTTTTACAAGAACATAACATATTCGAGCTTTAAACTAGACAAGGTGATCTATGCCCCTACTGAGGGAGTATGAACTATTGAGGTTGCACTATCTTCATATGTAAAAGGCGTAGAATATAAACACCGAAATTTTTGTTTTTTGTCAAAAGAGCCTAATCCAAAATGAGTGGTTTATCCAAAAGAGTTTTTCTTTTAGGTCTGATTAATTAGTACATACTCATGCAAAGAGAACACAGAAAAACTCAACATTTAACACAAAAACATCAAATCTATTACACAATCTCAAAAATGAGCCAACTCTAGATGATTATAAGATCCGTGAGATACACTAAAATGTTTATCCAAGTGTTTAATTTACCTTACAAATGTTCTCAAGATCTGCAGCAACAAAGCTAATGACGTCACAACCACGACTTTGCAAACTCGATCGGAGCCTCTGTACACATGGATAAGCGAATAATTTTTACAAACTTTGCAAGGCTATGAGTCAGATTCAGTAAATATGGTAAAGACATATACCCGCCAAACTGCATTTTTTTCGTAGTACTAACAATGCAAGGATGATGTGAGCAAAATATAAGTTGGGAGCAAGCGTTTGGACCGGCAACTAGAGAAGGTAACAAAATCACGAGCAAAGCCTTCACTAAAGCCTCAACTGATGGAAGGAAGGGTACTTGGGCATCGGGAATGAAATCCGCATCACTACAACATCCAAATATGGATTACGTAAAATCCAAAAAATAGAAAGTAACATTATAAAAAAGTATCTGGAAGCATAAGCAACTAAGGGGAAAAGGAAAGCAAACAGCTAGGCTACTTTTCAATGTCAATCATATACTCATTACTAAAATTTGGACACATTAAGAAGACTCTGGGTATGAACCTGCAAGAAAGTGAGTTGTTGTTTTTTCACAGAGGGAGTAATAGGCCTTGCCCCATAAACATAAACACCCAGATTACTTCTTAAGCGTACTAGTCCACTTTTACCATAAGAGAACAATTTTTACGTCATGAGGTAATTCGGGCATAGACCAAAATGCAGATTAAACTTGAGAGCCATCAAAATTAGCTACATTATTTGCAGGCTGGTTGTCATCTCTAAAGACTAAAAGAAGAGAGATTTGAAGAAGGGACCATATCTAAGAACTTCCGACCAAATACTATTATATTTCTCGAGAGGAGAATTGCCCCTAGAGTACAAATCTGCAAGGTGTCCGAGTAGGATTTGACAAATCTACTAAACTCCATCTAAGGATAAGATCTTCAAACCTCATCCCTCTGATAATCTTGAAGGTAGAGGCCAACCCAATAAAGCCGCATACATATCCGACTTAATGTACCCCCCACACCGTCTATAATTTCTAATCCTTCCTCGAAGTACCAATTGTTCCTTCCTTTCCCAAAGCTTATACAACGGCGTATGCCGCAAGAAGCAAAGAGCCTCCCCAATCTTTCACTTATAATGCTTGAACACACCTTCAAAGTTGTCGCGAAGTCTCCTTGAAATATGCAGGTCCACGCTCAAGAGCCATAGAAAGTATCCCTAAAAAGACATCAATACATAGTAATGAAGAAGTGGTTGATACTCTCTTCTTCCATCCCATACAAAAGGCACCAAGGTTTCACATTCCTCTTTTTCCTCGACATATCTCTCATTCAAGTCTTTCTCTAAGCAACTCCCAAAATAAAAGATAACCCCTTCCTCCAAACCTTGCATACTGAAAAACCCATGATCTTATAGGTGTCCTGCCCGTCCTACTTTTCACTTTGCCAGTTGGCCATAAGAAAACCTAACTAATGGTTCTTCTTTGATAATATGATTGACTTGGTTTGGCTAAAGCTTAAACAGTAGGTATATGTTGATGAGTTGGCCATGTCTCAATCTATCTTTAGAGGGAAGAACTCTCTAGAAGGCTACCCCTGTTGCAATATTTAATGGGGAATGCAGAAGGAAATTAACAATAAAACATTAGAAGGGAAAGAGTGAGATCTCCCATGAGTAGCTTCTTCCTCCTTTTAATTCTTTTTGTTTCTTAAGTTTGTTTCTTCCCCCTTGTACATTTATGATCCCCTCCATAGATTTAATAAATGAAATCTCTTGATTAATCAAAAAATGAAGAAAGAAATTATAAACCACCTTTATCAAAAAGATCAAGCCCGTCACAAAGTAATGAGAGGATAGCTAGTCAGCTTTCAATACCCAGATAATGGTGGCATTATGTGCATATGGCCGCCATGGTTTTGGAAATAAAATTAAAGTTTACTTCTCCTTTTAGATAAATTCTCTAGAAATTAGTTCTAATATCAGAAACTGTCACTAAAATCAACATTATGTTCATGAATGTGTAATTCAACTCATTAAAAAATTAGATTTGTTGTTCCTGAAAACAATAATCTACAATACCAAATAAAGCCAAAATAATGGAGCCTCTTGAACCATTGATCAGTTACCTTGCCCTAAGAAGACACATTCTTTCCCCAACTACTGAGAGAAAGCTTGTAAAAGTGAGTAAGAGACCTTCAGACAATTGTGGGGATGTAGAGAGTATTTTCTCCGAAGCATCATAGGCCACCTTACGAACATTCCAACTTGGATGGCAAATTGGGCAGAGTAATAACTGCAACATACCAATCATCAGTGACTGGTAAAATTGATAGCAAAAAAGATTGTTTAGGTAAAGATGGCAGTTTACTTTACCTGTAATAGTTGTTTGACAGAGAATGTCTCTAACACTCTGCAGAAGAAATCAAAGAGATAATTTATTACCACATGGCTTCAAAAAAACATGGTGGTCTTTTTAGTGGATGAAATCTCTTAATTACTTAATAAATAAATAAAAATGAGGTAGAAACCTGTGAGCATGTTCCACAAGTAGCACCTCGAGAAGGTCCACACATGCTATAGAATCCTCAATTGCCAATTTTGAAACCTGAAGTGCAATAAGAGTATCTATCATACGAGCTGTAGTTTCATCGATATTGATTTTTTAAATGACATAGATGGAGGTACGAAATCCAGTTATAGGTCTACCATGAAAAAAATGAATACTTAGGCTTCTTTCCACCAAACAATATAACATATAATAAATAGAGCCAAAGACCCGTCTACTATTATAGGTAGAGTTAAAGACACGTGCAACTGTAAATCATGGAGAGCAATGAGGATACACTAGTATAATAACAAAGAGAGGAATTCCAAAGCAATACAATTCAAAGCAAATATAGAGTTAGTAAATCTGATGAGATTACTCAACCGTATCAGAGAGTTTTTTGAAATGCTTTTATTAACATATCATGTGTTCGGAATGCAAACAATATGCCGCATCCTCTTGGAAATAGTGGTGTTAATAGAGATTTTTCGTAGAGAGGAAACTGTCTCCTTAGTTTACAGGGTTATTTGTCAGTCCCTCCCATCACCATCCGCAATCAAAAATTACCCCTCCATATTTTAGTTGTAATACAGAGTTTGCCGTCATTTACATAGACATTACTGTCAAAATAAGGCAGTAAGTTTAAAGTTGAAAATTACAGGAGGTACGTGGGGTGGTGTATGTCTATAACGCTATAAAACCTATTTTGTAGTTGACTTTCGATCTAGTAAGAACTTGATATTTATCAACAAAAAGAACTGACCACCTACCAGTGAAATAGATACTAATGAAGGTTCATTTTGAGATATCATCAGCCATATCTTTTCCTTCCACAAAGTCTCCTCTGGAAATGTGAACATTGTTAGAAACCGCTACACATCATTGAGTAACAATAAGTACGCTGGACACATTCCTAGTGATTTTTTTTTCAATAACCATCATGCTATCATTATAAGTAATGCAGACAAACCTGCTTTTATATCAAGAGCTGCAATTTTTGCTATGGCAAGTAATGCATAAGTCCTGTCTAACCGCTGCGCTGCTTTGGTAAAACCAGTTTTCATTAGCTGGATAAGAGGGCCCAACAAAGATGACATCTGCAAATGGAACAGAAAAAAACTAAAAAAGGAAAGAAAAAACTCGAGGGTGGCTCAGCGTAACCACTGATGCTGCAAAATATATCAAAAAAATTGACTTACAATATGATATATCGTGCTTCAGTGCGGTTGCCAATGCTAAAGAATGTGTAAATAGATTATGAAAGTGAAAGAATATAGGCGAAATGGTTGACTATTATCATGTAGGAGATCATATCATGGACTTCATACATCACAATTTAATGACAGCCTATGCTAGAGGATGTTATACATAGCATACAGAATTTAAAGAATAGAGGCCAAATGGTTAACGATTATCATATAGAGACCAAATTGTGGACTTCTACACAGAGGTTTACAAAAAACAGGTCATTGCAGACCTAGTACTTGTTGGCACATCTTAGCTAAGGATGTTTTGGCAGTAGTGAGAGTGTTTCAGCAGAAAGCTTTTCTAGATTGGCGTGTTTACACGCCATTCATCAAAGCTAACCTTAAGTCTTCACAGTGAACACTCTTAAGAACTTCATACCCATTAGACTAACTCAAGGCATTTACAAAATAGTCGCGGAGGCACTTGCTACAAGGCCGAGGACACACTACCAGGAAAACCAAGATGCAGAGTTGCATCAACATGCCCAACATCTATTCCCAACTCAAGCGCATTTGTTGCAGCAACCCCATGAAGTTTCTAGAAAGCCTAAAGCTTCTGAAAATCTACCATTCAGTTGTCCAGAAAATACAAGTGCAAAGGCAGTTCTGTCCAAAAATGGATGGAAAAGACCCTGGTTGTCTAGCTCCTTTCACAACCCAAAAAGCGGATGGGGATCACACATAACACCTTCCGGGGCAGAGGAATCAACAGAGGAACCTTCAGGAACAAAATAAACAACTTAAAATCTGCCAATCAGTTGTCCAAAAATGGATGGAAAGATAAAAACAAGCAACGGCAGTTCTGTCCAGAAATGGATGGAAAGACGTTGGCTGCCTAGTTCTTTGCAACCTGCCATTTAGTTGGCCAGAAATAAGCCTAAACTGAACGAAATTAAGGCTGGAATACAAAGCTATTAGTATATTCAAATAATAATGTTGACAGCTTATAAACATATATATATTAGGAGGGAAGGATTGATGGCCGGAGGAAGACTAGTAGTACAGGATCTGGGAATGCAGGCAGGCACTGTATATTAAGAGCTGATGGTGAGTACTGAACTTTATATTTTCTTCTCACTTTACCTACAACTGTGTAGCTTAAACTTTAAATTGTAAAAGGAAATCTTAGATTACTAAGACCGCAAAGGGCTAAATATTATATCTACAAACTACACTTGCTTCTCGAATCACTTCAAGAACTTTGGACTTTACTTTGAAAAATATTAAAATCTCATATGGACAAAAGGTTCCAACTGTTGTAAATAACGACGAGTATTAGGTAAGAAAAAGTTGCATGAAAAATGGAAGGCAATAAAACCACAATAGGGAAGTAGAAATACCTGCTTAAGGAAATCGAGGGGATACAGGACACATTTAAGCAGGAACATACTTTGTCTCTCATGTCTGTACATCCATCACTTAAGGCATTCTGCTGTTATTCTGAAAACGACAAGGACATCATTAACAAGGTTACGTTAAACAGCTTCAGGTTGAACCCAAACAAAGGAGTGAAAACAAGGTTTCTTATGGAACTGATCCAGCTTTCGCAGACATTGAATGAGAAAGTTATGGTATTCATCCAGTTTATTGACCCATTTATTCTCATTAAGGACAGCTTCAATCTCTTTTCAATTGGACAGAGGGGAAGGAGGTGTTGCAGATGGATGGAAAGCAAAATATGAAGATTCGGCAATAAAATATTAACCTTTTCAATGATCCCACTTGCCAAGCAAAAGTGTTACTTGCATCAATAAAGGCATGCCGTGAGGGGATAAATCTCATTGGGGCTTCACAAATTGTACTACTTGACGTTGTCTAGAATCCATCTGTCGAAAGGTAAGCTATTAGTCGAGCATATAGACTGGGACAGAAGAAAGTCGTGTATATCTATAATCTCATTACTGCAGAGACGATGGAAGAAGACAAGTACTGCAGAGAGGTTGAGAAGGACCGGTTATCTAAGTTGATGTTTTTCTCTACGACTGTAAAAGGCTCTGAACGAAAGAGTTCATTGTCAGTCTCCAATGATTCAATCTTGGAAAAGATGGTTGATCATGAAAAACTCAAAGACATGTTCAAGACGATTATTTACCAACAGAAAGAGCCAAACTTAGTTTGACACCTTTGGATCAGTAGGCTCTGCAATAAAGGAACCAAACCAGTGAGTATGCTTCATCCTTGGATCAGTCTTGGGGCTGTTTCTGCAGTTAGTTAGGAATGTCTCTATAATTATGTAGTTAGCATTGGACGACCATTTGTTATTCGTTGATAACTTTTTTTATATATGTAAGTGCAACGTGATCTTTTTCATAATACAATGATTCTTAATGCACAATTGTTTATGGTTGAAGCTCTATCAAGATTATCACTGCAACCCTTATATATTGTCCTTGTTCAAAAAAAAATTAAGAAAAAATCAAACTGTTCCCGTTCATCCAATTCGGCAGTGAGTTGATTAGGGGGTCACATTGGCCATGCATTCCAGGGTTGGGTGCAGCTAACAAAAAAAATTTAGAGACTGGTAGTTTCACAATTTCAGTATATTTTGTGCAAACCTTATTTTCATGGGTTTCATTCTAACAATAGTTTTTAAGGAGCTGACAAATACTGAATTTCGAAAGAAACGATGATTAAGCTAACATAAATAGACACGAGAAAAAGGATATTTTTATTTTGCAATCTTAGATTATTTGTGATAGTAAAACACAAATGTTGGCCAATGGGGTAGAACCACATACGAAAATAGTGATTTGTCTTATTGCTTGTAATCGATCCGATTCCCCATATGTTATTCAGCAATAATGTATTGTATCTACATTGTATTTGTACATTGGGTACTTCAAATTAATGACAAATTTTGATAAAAACCCAAAATTTAAACGAAATAAGAACATAAGAGGCTCAAAATGCATATCATAAACAATGGGTTTGTCATCCTCTAGATTCCTATCCAACTCGAAAAACTCTTCCAAAGGATTGTGAGTTGTCTTAGTTGAAGTAGAAGAACCAGTAGCAAGTAGCAGTGCTAGTACAATACTCTGATCTTGCCGCACCAGACTCCAATGAATCCTACATGTAAAAAGCTCTAATGATCATTTCATCAAACAATTGAAATGCAACATAAACCCTAAATCCTAATATGTTCTGTATTGAAACATATATCTTAATTTAACATTAAATTTTGTTTGGTCATAGGTGATAAAGAAACAGATACATTGCCTCCAAAGTCTAGCAGATAACAATATAACTGATTCAGAGCTGCCATATCAGAAATGTTAATGAAACGCAATTGAGAGCCATGATAAAACCAACATGTACGCTAGATTCAGGATAAAATGGTCTTCCACCTTGCCACAACCTCCTCGAACCTCATATTTTGAAAACTTCAACAAACAAACAACAATTCGATTCCAAGAAGAAAGAACTATAACAAAATATTGTAATTCGATTGAGAGAGAGAAAGAGAGGGAGAGAGCATACCCGTCATATAACTTGCAATTCGATTCATCAATTTTGTTGGCAATAGTTCATCAATTTTGTTGATTCCCCAATTTAGATGAAATCAAAGAGAAGGATTGCATCCGGAGAAGAATTGCATCTAAAGTTTGAAGAATTGGTGAGAAGAATTGTTACTCTTTCATTTCGATTTGAAGGATTTGGAGTTATTAAGGATTTAGAGATTTAGGGTTGAGAGTTGAAACTTGAGAGTTAAACGAGAAACGTCAGTCTCAAAAGTCGAAATTGAATGGTTTTCTAGACTATAGGAGGAGTCAATTTTTTTAAGTCAAAAATAAGAGAGTAAAATTAAAAAACGATGGTGGTTCTAAAATAACGATTGTTAATGGAAGTCATATTGTTTCAATAGAGTAACCATGTCGTAAATCTACCTCCAAAAGTGTCATTATTTACAGTTTTTGGCCGCGTAAATTTGCTTCATCCACTTACTTGTATGGATGTGAGTAGGTTCATCCACTTGCTTTGGAACTTCTAAGGAATCTTACTTGTAGTAAAAGCTTTGATGGTTGTCGAGGAGTCCGACACTATACACAAAGTGTTCCAGCCCTATGTAGTACTTTTTTTACCCCGTCTACGATAGCTTGAACTTCTGCCAGGTAGTTAGTGGTTAAACCCACTGCTTTACTAAGCGTGCCCAAAACTCCGCCCTCCCAGTCTCTATATACTACTCCAATCCCGGACGGTCCCGGGTTCCCGAATGCTGAGCCGTCACAGCACAACTTAGCCTCTCCGATGTTTGGCAGATTCCATCTGCAGCTACGAATGGATGGAGCATTCCCCATTTTACAGTTGACCAATAGCTCTTTTACCACCTATAGTTTGAAGGTTGTGTTGAACATGGAATTTGCAGACAGTTTCGCGCTATTGGATATGTCTCCTAGAACCTTATTTTGTAACTCTCTAATGGGCAGCTTCCTTTCATCGAATCGGATTTTGTTTCTCGAGTTCCAAAGCCAATGACAGATTGTGAACACCATAGTAACCACAAGTCATTAGGGTACGAGCTATGCTTCTTGCATTTCTCCAGGATATTTATCCAGCCATCCATACCATAAATTGTATCAAGTTGGAAAGCATTTGAAGCCCAACACCACAGCTAGACAGAAGATATCCATCTTCGTACCCTTTCTGATTATCCATCCTATAAAAGATTTGGTAATGCCTTCCGCATGTTTAATACCCAACCAGACAAAAGATCGTTTATGGTACTGAATGCTTTCACAACTAGTAGTAGGGAATTTAGCATGTAAGAGTTGAGCCCAAGCCTCTTCTTTTTGATTGAACGTCTAATTCAGCTTGCATAACATAGCATTATTCACCTCTTCCAATCTTTGTATACCTAGAACACCTTCATTGAACGATTTTTGCAGCTTTTCCCATCTCAGAGTAATACCCTTCCTCTTTGTAGGATCCCCAGTACAGATAAAGTTTCGAATAATGGAATCTCCTTCTTTAATTAAGGATTGAGGCCATTTGTAGATGGCCATATTGTAAATGGGGATGCTATTGAAAATAGATTTGGCAAGGACTACTCTCCCTTGAAATCATAGCAGTCTCCCATTCCAACTATTTGCTCTCTTCTGAATTTTTTCCACCAGGGGGTTAATATTGCTTTGGGATATCCTTCCTTGTACCACTGGGATACCAAGATAGATCTCTGGGAATGCTCCCTCCCTAAACCCAAACATTTTGATCACCTCTCTTCGTCTATGATTAGGAATATGGCCAATAATTTTTTTTCTTTTCTCAATGCTAACCACCTGCCCAGAGGCTTGTTGGTAGGCTATAAGGATTTTTTGCAAATTCCTTAAGCACTTGGCATTACCTTTAACAAACAAAAAAATGTCGTCAGCAAAAAACAGATGAGTAGGGCCTTCAATACCTTTAATCTTGACCATGGGAGTAATTTCTCCTTGACCTGCTTGAAACTTGAGGTTGGAGCTCAGAATATCTTCAACAATAGCAAATAATAGCGGAGAGTGTGGATCACCTTGCTTAAGGCCCCGAGTAGCCTTGAAGTATTCAGAAGGGCTACTGTTGATTGAAACCGATATCATCCCCATATTAATAATAGTATGAATCCAATTGCAAAAGGTGGTATAGAACCCTAGAGACCGGAGAGCTTTGAACAGGAAATCCCAACTCATAGTATTATAAGCTTGGGTAATATCCAGCTTTAACCCAACATTACCACCATGTCTTTTA
This sequence comes from Kingdonia uniflora, assembly GCA_014058105.1. Classification (NCBI taxonomy): domain Eukaryota; kingdom Viridiplantae; phylum Streptophyta; class Magnoliopsida; order Ranunculales; family Circaeasteraceae; genus Kingdonia; species Kingdonia uniflora. The sequence goes on from JACGCM010001281.1 coordinate 2,765,053, forward strand.
GTCCCCATCTCATTCATCATCTCAGAAGCCATGCAAATATTACTCTGGATGCGTTTATTAGGAATGAACACACTTTGCTCCTTAGACACAATTCTCGACACAACTGAAGAGAGTCTTGTAGCCAAAATCTTGGTAATGAGTTTAAAAATAAAGTTACTCAGGCATATAGGCCTGTAGTCCTTCACCCGAGACGGTTTCTGTATTTTAGGGATCAGAACAATGAGGTTAGAGTTGAAGTTTATAGGAAGAACTCCGTCTCTGAAGAAAGACGAGGTACCCATCGAAACATCCGCCCTAATAATATCCCAATAGGTCCTAAAAAATGCTTCTGAAAACCCATCCAGCCCTGGAGAGCTCTTTCCATCCAGAGAGAATACAACATCTCAAACTTCCTCCTCATTAGGTATGCCAGAGAGACTAGTATTTTCTTCCTGCGTAACCAAAACTTCATTGTGGGTAAACAGTTCTGGGCAATCCGTCACCTCATGTCGTGCAAACTTGTCTGCGTAGTAGTTTACAATATAATCTTTGATGCTGTCCTGAGTAAAGATCACTACCACATACTGATCTGTAATTTCCGTAATGCAGGTCTTGGCCATTTTCATTTGAGTGGCCGGGTGGAAATATGCAGTGTTACGATCCCCAGCAAGTAGTCACTTTTCCCTCGGTCGTTGGCGCCAATCTTCCTCCTCCTTCTCCTCAATCTGTTCTAGCTCCTTTATTTTGTTAAGTATCTCCATATAAAGGATATTATCTGCTTCATCATCCTCTTGCCAGATCTGAACTTATAGTATCTCTCGCTCTAGTTCCTTCTTGTTGAGAACGGTATTATCAAGGGCCTGCTTTTTCCAGTTTTTAATCTCCACTTTCAGTCTCTGCAATTTCATCATGGTGTTGAATAAAGGAGCGGCAAAGAGAGGCTAATTCCAACAATTCTCAACCATTTCTTTAAACCCATTTGCCTTACACCAAGATTGCAAATAACGGAAGGGTATGTTACTCGGTTTAGCTATATCATTGCACTCACCAAAAAGAAGAAAGTGATCATACTTGGATATGGGAAACACCTTTACCGTCCAGTTGCGGAATTTGTCATTCCAACTATCATTAATGAGACTTCTATCCAGCACACTCAAAATTCTCATCACCCCATGTTGACCATTACACCAGATAAAAGTGACACCCGTCGTCACACTTTCGGTAAGGCAAGCTGCATCCAAAAAATCCGAGATGTTTACCACTACTCTTCTACAAGGAGGTTTTCTTCCCTTCTTTTATGTTATTCTAAGTACCATATTGAAGTCCCCAATACAAAGCCATGGCAGTCGGTTAGTACTTGAAATTTGAACTAGCTGGCTCCAAAGATCAGCTCTATAGATGCGCAGGCAGTCTGCATGAATGAAAGTAAGAAGGCAATCCATAAATATGATTGTTATGTACTGACTGTTACTCAGAACCACACTCAGATTATGGAGGCCTTCCTTCCATAAAATCCAGATGCTTCCTTTCTGAACCCCAATCTCATTAGTGATAATCATATTATTGTATCCTGAGATACAAAATCCTCTAGCAAAATTTTTTTGTTCTACAAACCCAATAATATTGGGATTCAGCCCCAAGATTTTTTTCCTAATATAGGTCATGGTACTTTTATTACCCAGACCTCTTGCATTCCAAAAAAATACTCTCATTGTAAACCTATATTAGAACGTGCAACTATAGGGTCCATAGTGTAAACTCGACCCCCTCTTATAATTTGATTATGTAATAACCCCTGATCTTCTTTTTCCATGATATCTGCCCAGCTGTCTGGATTCAAGAGTTTCCTTACCTCCTCAATTAGATTACTCCGATCTACCAAGTTGTTTCCATCTTTATTTCGACTTGGTGGGGTACCCTCGTTGTTGCCAACATTTGTATCCCCTTATTCTCCCTTGTCCACTTCATTAGTAGAAACCCTTTGCTTATTGGTATCTTGTTCACCATCCCGAAGATTATGATATTTGTTCGTCGAGCCGATGGACCCAACCTGAAACCTGGAATTAGTCTTAGGTGAGACATTTCTATCTCTTCTTGCTTTGGGGTCAGACCAGTCTCCCTGTTATGTGGCTTTTGTAAACCTGACCCGCATGGGGCCTCTCACTATCTGCAGCTGAATTATCCTAAAAGTAAGTATGTATATTGGGTGGTCCCTGGAAGTTCTTCACCATCTCCGGCTTACTCTGTTCCCCATCCTCGCTAGGAGCCACTTTACTGTTTCCCGTACTCTTCGTAGTCTCAGGTTTTCTTACAGGCTTTGGCACTTGCTTATGCTCACAACGAACAACTCTTTGTATCACCTTACACTCCGCAATGCCATGTCCAACGTTCTTACAATGATTGCAGAATTTTGGAACCTGATATAGGAGAATCTCTTGGTTAATCAGTTTACCCTCAACGTCGATAAAAACATGATTAGGAATAAGCTTTGACAGATCAATATCCACCAAAAAACTTGCATGATAACCATAGTCATGATTAATCGTTGACCTATCCAGATGAATTGGTATACCCAATGTCTTCCCCAAGGACATAACAATCTTTTGGCTCCATAGTTCACTTGGTAATCCTGGAAATTTGAACCAAATTAGAGCATTCGTGTTATGGTGATTATCCGCTGAGAAAAATGGACTCCATGGCATCAAACGCATGGGCATCTTCTCTACCATCCAAGGTCCTTGACCCCATATGTGAATCTTATCACTTTCATTATCGAGTTTGATGATGAAGAAGCCTTTCCCTAGTGGGATTAGCTTGCAATTCCCAGAGGTTTTACCTACCTGGGAATATAATTATGAGGACTGCCATTGAAGGAAGATGGTAATATAATTCACCTACCTACATTTTTACCAGAGGTTTTACCAGATTCAAAAGCATCATATAACCCCTAATACAAATTACCCTGCACCTCTTTTTGATGATTTCTATACTTTTGTAGGTTACCAATTTACATTTTAACACACTGATCTACCAAGTATTGTTTAAACAAACGTCCGCCTCTATGTGTAAGAGAATCATAACCGGGACATACTTACAACAAATATGAATAATAAGCACGACTGTAAGTTTTGTTCCATCCCTGTTCAAGAGTATTATATCCCATCTATAACTTCTAAGAGGAAGTAGCAAAGGATATTGTAAAGGGTCATACTAGCCTCAATTCTCTGATATAAATTTATTTTCCTTTCATTCATGGTGAACAACAATATTTCTACCAACAATTTCTTCATCTCCACTTGACACAATACTTGCAACACCATCGCGAGTTGGCTCTATATACTGTGGTACACCGATTGCTCGAGATTTTATAACAAAATCACAGTTTCTAATATTTGGTAAAGCAACAAATTTTTTGTAATCTTGTATAAAGACATTGTACTTGTTGAAAATATTTCCCAACCTAACAATTGTCGTACTTACTAAACCATCAATCTCCTCAAGTTTATTATGAAATTCAAGGTGAGGATAGTAGAAGATTATTTGTATAAAATATCCCCTCTCTTCTTCTGGTGGGAATAAACTACTAATTTGATGATATATTTGGCCGCGCACCCTAATTGTGTATATGTCATTCGTTGCATTAGCAAATGATTCATCAAATTTAACACCAATACATGTTGATTGGAAAGAATGATTGTAGATGTGTATATTTATTCTAAAATCTCTTCTAACTACTGTTTGGTCATTGTAAAGATTGGATAATTTAATAGGATTGGTAGGCATTTTCAATTATACTTTACCACTTAAGCAACAAAATCCTTTCAACTCTTTCTAAAACAACAATGCCTTACAGTGTTTATAATGTCACAGAGGTCAAAGTTTGTAGCACTTAAATTTTTTGAAATCTACAAAGTTCCTAGCACAATTATGCCCAGACACACTTCTTCTTGGAAATTGTTAGATTCTTCCATTGCTTTATTTTTTGAGTTATTATTTTCTTTAATTCTTTTAACTAGTATGGTAGCCAATGCAGGTTTAGTTTTTTTTTTTTTTTTTGAATAAAGGTGAATTGGGCTTTTAATTATTTATTTTTTGCATTACCTAATATTAGATTGATTGTAGAATTATTGTTTCCTTTTATTTTTACAAATAGTGTTATTACCCCTTTTCATAGGAGTATCTGGTATGGGTGATATTGAAGGCTTATTAATTAATTTAGTTTGAGTAATATGAGTAGAAGTTGAATTTTTTTTGTAATACATTACCTATCTAAGCTAGTATGTGAGGTAGTTCACGAATAACGTTGGCAGTAGATTTTAGTATAGATGAAGTTAGTGTACTTATTGAATGCATATGAATAGAAGTTGAATAATCCTTTCTAGAAACAGACGTAGAACGATCACCTATATCAAAATAAATATCTCATTCTTCAATATTACGTAATCTAGTATCACCTCTTTTTGTGTTCTTTGCTTCACAACCCCTTGTATTACGTTTACTAATGAAGATCTTTTTAATTGCCTTTGAATCTTTAGTTGTTAAAAAATGAAATAAAAGTACAAAATGACATTGGTTTTAAATAATTATGCCAGAGAATACATAAATTAAATAAGAAGTCAGATATTGTAAACATAGCATAAATTATTTTTCTAGGAAGAGAATTAACCACTCTAGATGTAAATTTCTTAGTAGCATTTAGTCAATGATGTCAAAGTTTGTCCCGCGCATTTTCCATTAATCGTACAGCTCTATTACGATTGTTAACATTATTAGGCACCCTGACTTCTATATTAAAGCATAAATATTTGCAAACTTTATTAATATGAAAAAATAAAGAAGACACGTGTTTTATGATTTAAAAAATAGAATACATGTATTATTAAATACTAAAATTACCTGCTGTAAAGGTATTCAACAACGACGAATCTCTTTGATGGTACACAGAGGTTGTGTTTAGGAAAATATTATCCCTGGGATTGGAACTTGCATTTACAAAAATAACATCACATACATAGTAAAGATGAAACTAAGGATTTATAATCCGCCCAAATAATAAATGTCACAATAGTAAGAACTTCTAATATTACCAAGCAATGTAATAGCTGTAATAGGTATCGGTTTTTTTTTGTTTAATTGTAAGGGAACCAGACTCCAGACTTGCATTTTTATTCCTTTCCCGCTTTAACCGATCTTACTCTTAGAAGCTAAAACTTTAGCGGTTTTTGTAATTTTTCTTTGGACAACTAATCCTTAAATGGTTTTAGAAACTTGTTAAAATGGCCAATAAAAATAATACACTACAATTGAAAATTGTTCTATTTAATTGGTTATTATGCATCACTATAACAATATTACTATTATTTTTATTATACAAATTAATAGTACAAACTGAATAAGATAATGGATAGATATACATAGTTAATAAACAATATGTCACAAAATACTGATATAGAACAAACAAAATTTCACAAAGCACCGATGTTGAAGTTATATTAAACAAAATCAGTTTTGTCTTTGGTATGTTTAAAGAGCGCAAAGAAAGGTGAAACCCTAGGTCTTCTATCTACTCTCATCTGTAACCACGGAAAGGGGATTAAAGAAACATTTGAAGAGGCTCTAGGCACTAAAGCATTGGATGCTTGACAAGATTGGCGATGTTTTCACCCCCAAACCATCTTCTAGAACCTACAAGTCTCGATAATGCTTCCCACTAATCTTGATCTTTAGGAACATATTGAAATGCGCTCTTACGTACTGTGAAGTTGTGGCTATACTAATGCAATGCCATATTATGGTTGATAGGAAGGTTAGGATAGATCAGAAGTACCTAGCTGGATTCATGGATGTGGAATCAATTCCCAATACAAATGAGAACTTCCGCCTCCTCTATGATATCAAATGATACTTTCAACTACATTCCGTTAAGGATAAAGAACATACATTTAAGTTGTGTACGTTACGCTCAGCCCAGTTTGATTAGAAAGGAATTTCGTATATAAACACTTATAATAGATGAACTATTCGTTACCCAGACCCCCTTATCAAGGCCATTGACTCCATCAAGCTTGACATTAAGTCAAACAAGATTATTGACTTTATCAAGTTTGACGTTGCTAATGTTGTCATGCTAACCGGTGGAAGGAATAGGGGTCTTGTTGGAGTTATCAAGAGCATGGAGAAGCATAAGGACAATTTTGAGATCATTAATTAATGTCCAAGATGCTACTGGTCATGGATTTGCCACTAGGTTGAGCATTGTGAATACCATAGTAAAGGGCACAAAACCTAAGTGCTTTCCCCAAGGCAAAGGGTATCGAGTTGTCCATCCTTGAAGAGGCCAAGAAGCGATTTGCAGTTAAAGAAGCAATCCCTGCCTAAATTGATAGAATTGGACTTTATATATTTGGAAAGAGGTTATTTAGATCAATTCTTGTTTATCTATGTTAAACCATCATTGTTATTTTTTTGTACTATTTCAAGTTTTGTAGTTGCAAATTGGATTAAGTTTTAAATAAATAAATAAACAAAATCGTATGAATGACATTATTTATGGGCATTATATAAGGTATTAAATGGCTAATATTTTAACATAAAACATTAGAATATAAATATAAGATACATTAAGCAAAATATAATTGCATTTTATGTATACAAAATAATTTAAAATATCAATAATACCTAGTATTGATTTATTACCCATGTGTTGATTAGGAGCTTTGCCTTTATGATGAGGGTGGATACTTATTTATCTAGTTGTAAAATACTACTAGATGTCATAGTAATACTATTGGAAGGAACATTAATATTGTTATTTTCATAGTCAATATTTGTACCTGCATTGGATTAAAAATTCAAATTGAAATGTTACCACTTAAAACTTACATATCCTTAAACGAAATTATGATATAATATAATATAACATTTATTATTATTATTATTATTTTATTTTATTTTAGCAAAAAGCTTAGAATTTATAACAACATAACCAAAGAGAACAACAGAGGGGACAAAGTCTAAAAACAAGACAAGGAAAGCCCAAAACAGCTAAAAGGAAAGAACAAAAGATACCTCAAAAAAGAATAAGGAGCCCAATAACCAAAAATTGTAACCTACTGAATCTAAAATACTTCGTATGAGGGTCTTCAATTCTAGTCAGATAGTCAGGTCTACCATCAACCCATTCTTCAAAAGGAAACATAGCTTTGGACCCTCTCTTAACCAAGGTATCTACCAAGAAATTTGCCTCTCTCCAGGTTGGGCTAAAACGGATAGAATGTATATAAGAAAGGAGAATCGCCCACTTACTTTTGAATTTCCAAGGAATATTGTTAGTGATAAAAGCTTAAATAGCTACATAAGAATCAGAAATAATCCATAATTTATACCAACCTCTTTGGATTGCTTTCTCTACCCCATCAATTATAGCTCAAACTTCTGCCAGGTAATTTGTAGTAGACCCCACTGATTTGAAGAAAGTACCAAGAACCTTGCCCTCCCAATCCCTGTAAATAATGGCAATCCCTCAAGATCTAGGATTACCCAAAGAATATTCATCACAATACAACTTACCTTATTATTTTTAGGAGGAATCCACAAACAACTTTTAATAGAAGAAGTTTTACCAAATTTGCAGCTGATATTAAGAGACTTAGTCACCTGAAGATCAAAAATTGTATTGTGCATACTATTTTTAGATAAACTTGCACGATTTGATATTTCTCACAACACATTGTTCTGAATCTCCTTAATATAAATTTTCTTCTTATCAAATATTGTCTTGTTTCTTGAATTCCATAGCCATCTATAGATAAATAACACCATAGTGATCCAGAGGTCATTTTTATAAGAGCTCATTACCTTACTCTTTTCCAAAATATCTTTCCAACCATCATGATATAATATAGCAGAAAAGCTAAAGATACTAGTAGCCCAGCACCACAAAACTTTAGCAGTAGGACATTTAAAGAACATATGATTTTCAGTTTCAATAGCACTAAAGCAGTGAGAGCAAACATAAGCTAAAGGCATGTCCTTACTTTTAACCATCTCATCAAAAGGAAGAATATGATTCATGAGTCTCCAAGCAAACCCACTAAGGCTAGGGTGTAAGCATTTATGCCAAGTAAATATCCACCATTAAGCCATAGTTGAATGATTTTTTGCATTTTCAAAAGCATTCTTGATAGAAAAGTCACCATGGATATCAGGCTTCCAAATTTAAGTATCTTCAACTTTAGGATTATAGAGAATACTGGAAATGTTAATCCCCATGGTCAAAAAAGCTAAAGAGATGTCAGAAGGAATATTCCAGCCATCAAAGTTATGAAATCACTGACCCTAGCTTTGCAGTGCTTTCAAAAGTGTTGAGGAAGATCAATATGTTCCCTTAAGGGAATGTAAAAGGCCCAATAATCTCTCTAAAAATCAATCTTCACACCATTTCCAATTATCTAACCTATAAAAGGTTTATTAATACCATCAACGGACTTGATATTAGGCCAGACTGAGGACCTTTTGTGATATTTAATAGTATCCCCACTTTTATTATGAAATTTAGCTTTCAAAATTTGAGCCCAAGTTTCATCTCTTTGGATAAATATCTTGTTGAGCTTGTAAAGCATAACATTGTTCACCTCCCTCAAACTTCTAACTCCAGGCCACCCCGATTATAAGGCTTACGAACCTTTTCCCATCTAAGAGTAATCATCTTTCTCTTTGTAGGATCACCAATCCAAATAAAATTCCTAATAATGGTATCACCTTCTTTAATTAAGGATTGAGGCCATTTATATATAGCCATATTTTATATGGGGATGTTATTAAGAATTGACTTGGCAACACGTACAACTCTATGAAATGATAGTATTCTCCCATTCGAACTATTAGCTCTTTTCCTAATTTTTTCCACAAGGGGAGTAATAATGCTCTTTGTGATCCTCCCTTGTACCAGATGAATGCCAAGATAGGTCTCAAGGAACCCTCCATCCTTAAACCCAAACATATCAATCACCACTCTTCTTCTAGAATTAGTAATATGACCAAGAAAGATTTAGCTCTTCTCAACACTAACAACCTACCCTGAAGCTTGTTGATAATTGATAAGGACTTTTTGCAGATTCCATAAACACTTAAAAGCACCATTAACAAACATAAATATGTCATCAGCAAAAAAATGATTAGTGGGGCCTTGAATACCTTTAATATTAGCCATGGAAAGAATATTGCCTTGCTCTTTAAAAAACTTGAGATTGGAGCTCATGATATCTTCAACAATAGCAAATAAAATAGGAGAAAGGGGATCACCTTGCTTGAGACCCCTAGAAGCTTTGAAATAACTAGAAGGACTGCCATTAATAGAAATAGATATCATCCCAGTACTATTTATAGTATGAATCCAATTGTAAAAGGTAGCACAAAGCCTAAAATAATCTAGAGCTTGAAGCAAGAAATTTCAACTAAGAGTGGCATAAGCTTGGGTGATATCCAGCTTCAACCCAATAGTACCACCTTGTCTTTTAATCCTCATCTCATTTACCATCTTAGACATCATGCATATATTGTTATGAATGCTTCTTTTAGGAATAAAGGCACTTTGCTCCTTAGAAGCAATTCTATAAGCAATGGGAGAAAGTCTTGTTGCCATAATCTTAGTGATGATTTTTAAGGTAAAATTACTGAGGCAGATTGGCCTATAATCTCTCACAAAAGTAGGTTTCTAGATCTTAGGGATCAGAACAATAAGATTAGAATTTAAGTTGATAGGAAGAATACCATCCTTAAAAAAAGACGAGATACCTAATACAATATCATCACCAATAATATCCCAAAAAGTTCTAAAAATGCTCCTGAGAAACCATAAAGCCTAGGGGAACTTTCACCATCAAGAAAAAAAGTAGTAGCTTGAACGTTATCAATTTTAGGAATTCCAGACATACTATTCCCATCCTGAGTAACAACAACTTCATTATGAGTAAAGAGGTAAAGGCATTCCATCACCTTATGTCCTGCAAACTTAACTTCATAGTAACTCACAATATACTCTTTAATTTTTTCCTAGATAGAGACCACAACCCCATTCTGATCTTTAATTTCAGTAATGAAAGTCCTGGCCATTTTCATTTTAGTGGAATAATGAAAAAAAGAAGTATTTTGATCTCCAGCAAACAGTAATTTAATCCTCAATCTTTGCCTCCAGTCAATCTCCTCCTTCTCCTCAATCAAATCTAACCATTTTTCTTTATTAAGCATCTGCATATAAAGGTTATCATTTGTCAAATCATCTTCCTGCTGAATCTGAAGGTTAAGAATCTCTTTCTCAATTTCCATCTTTTTATGGATAGTATTATCAGGACCTTGCTTCCTCCAATCTTTAATCTCAGCTTTTAGTCTTCTTAGTTTCATCATAATTTTTAATAAAGGAGCAGTAGCAAGAAGCTGATTCCAGCTATGCTCAACCATTTCCCTAAACCCATTCACCTTACTCCAAGACTTCATATATCTAAAAGGTATATTCCTAGGTTTAGCTATCTTACTGCACTCACTAAATAATAGAGAATGGCCAGACTTACTTTTAGGAAACATGGTTAATATAATATAACATACTATTGATTATTAGTAATATTGCCTTGCATTGTAGAAATATTCAAAATAACCTCAGGAGAATTGTTTCTTAGAAGGATCTGAGATTTGGTCTTTCTGTTCTCTATTCTAATAAGCTTTAATCGTATCTTCTCTTCATCAGCCAAAACTTTAGGTGTTTTCATTATTTTTCTTCGAATAACTAAATGTACATTTTTAAAATAATAAAAAATTAAACGGATTAGAAAAGTTATTACCAACTAAAACACCTAATAAGTAATGAAATAATAGTGATCATTCACAATTGTAAAAACTAAATACTTGTATTGTTAATATAATGATATGTAAGATATTTCAAAAAGACATCATATTAGTATTGGGAAGAGCAGAGAATAATATTTGGGAGAGAAATCAAGCAAAGCATAGGTAGCTTACTTTTTAATTATAAATAAATAGTCTCGAATACACAGTATCAAGGATATTTAAGAAATGAGTGACATCTTATCATAGACCAAAATATGTTTAATTAAAATTATATTTACCAGAATTAGTAACTACATTCATACATTAGCAACTAATTATACTACTTGGTTGCGGTACCCTAACATAATGTAAATTACTAATTTCGCTTCCCAATCAGATGTTATATACCAATTTCTGAACATTCTCATTAGTAGCTATCAATTTAATGACTTCTCGAGCATACGACACTTTTATTGAAAGTAGCATTAAATTAGTTGTATATATATATATATAAATGCAATGAAAATTAATATGAAGATGATACAACAAAAAACAAATTACATAGTATTTCTTATAATCATCCTTGCATGGGATGTTGTTATCAACATAAGGAGGATCAATTATAGGATTTTTTGTTTTTGACAGGAGTTGATAACGGGCCCTTTGTTACTCATTTTTTTCTACGTATTTTTTCTTCCCATGTAATGGATGTTTAATCAATCTTATGAAGAACATTTACTTTAAGTCTTTTCTTTTCAACCTGCTCATAATATATCCTGAAAAAGCCTTCTCTAGATTGTTCAACTGTGGAAAAAAGAAATGAAGGAAAATTATACATGATTAATATCAAAATTAAATCGAACGCATAGTGCAAAAAAAAAAATACAAGATTAATATCGAAATTGCATCATTAAATATTGCCCTCTAACATATTCGGAGTGCCTATCATTGTAGTCAAAGAATCTTGATTTTGATCTGTGCTTTTCATTTATTTTACACTTCTTTAGCGCCTTATCATTAGCTCCTATCACTTTAAGAGATTCTCTTACACGCTTTTGTTTAACTGAAAATAACAGTTTTCACCTCAAGTATTAGAAGTTTTACCAAGGTAAACAATATACAATGAAAAATAAAATTAACTTAACAATTAAATAGGCAAGATTAATATAAAAATTGCCTTACTAAATATTACCGGGCAACCTATTCGAAGGTAGTATCATTGTAGTCAAAGAATCTTGACTTTAAGCTAGTTGTTGTTAAAAAAATATTATGCCTCTTTAACGGCTTATCATTAGCTCCAATCACTTTATTAGCTTTTCGGACTCGCTTGTGCTTAACTTCAAATAGCATACCCCTCCTCAAGTATATGTAAAATTATAGAAAATAAAAATCGAATAATAAATTTGAGCAACAAAATATAAATACCTTCCATTACATTCGAGCTCACTGCAAAAGTGTTTTGGGGGATTTGTATTTTAAGATTTGCTTATGTAGTATGAGTATGATAACCATCGACTGCTATTTCACAATCCTTATGTAATTGAGCCATAACAATAACATAACATAACATAATAATAAGAACAAATTGCAGAATAAAATTAGAATTAAATGGAGACTAAAATTAAATGATTATGAAAAGTATAGATTTATTACCAATACAGGTTCTAAAATTAGAGAGAAGCTAAGACCAATTTGGGTTTGGTTACAATAGAATAGCTAATGATCTTCTTCTCAATGCAGGTTCTAGAATCAGAGAGAAGCTAAGACCAATTTGGGTTTGGTTACATTAGAATAGCTAATGATCTTCTTCTTCCCAAATACAGAGCTTATTTAATGATCTTTTTCTTCCCAATGCAAGTTCTGGAATTAGAGTGAAGCTAAAACCAATTTGGGTTTGGTTTAGTAGAATAGCTAATGATCTTCTTTTTCCCCTTATTTTGAAGATATGTGAGAGAGAGAGAGCAGGGATCTAAGGTTAAGAGGGTGATTTAAAGAGAGTACTCGAAGCTTGAAAGCAAGAATTTTTCCTTATGATTTGGCCTTTTAGGCAAAAAAATTGAATCGATGATCAATGACTAAATTTTAATCCTATTTTAGCAGATCATTTGACATTTTAGGAGTGTTAACAAAGAAAAAAAATTGGTCTGAAATCCGATGGCTGGGGCTTAATAATTTTAAAGTGAAAGATAGATCTGAGCAATCCAATTAATAATCGACGCACGAGATTTGGGAAACGAATGACTTAGATTGCAAGTTGGTGGATGAGTTATTGATTTAGGTGTATAGATAACTTTGACATATGGACTTGGTGGAAAACAAATGGAAGTAAATACCCAATATTGAATGGCATTTCTTGTGATGTTTTGGCCATTTTAGTATCTGCCGTTGCTTCAGAGTCTACTTTGAGTATTAGTAGTAGATTTGTGAGCCCACATCTTAGCAACCTAGCTATATCCAAAGACATTGAAAGCTTCAATGTGTATTCAAAATTGGTTATGGGCAAAAATTAAAGGTAATAAATTATTATTAATTAAATATTTATAGTAATTATTTGTTTATTTATTTATATTGATTTGTGTTTTGTTTTGTTATGGGCTAGATCCTTCTTTGCCAATAAAATTTGCAAGATCCATAATGAATGAAGATATGGATGCAAGTGAGGTAAATAATATTTAATGGAGTATTAATATTTGTTATTGCTTTTTGATATAATAATGAATTCCAATTATTATAAATAATTATTGAATATTGACTGTAGGAATTAATTTGCATAACAGGTAGTTCTTGAGAACGTATCAACACAGGGTATCTGTAGTAGCCTACTCGTAACCTTCGAGAGAGGACCAGATACATGAAGACACCCGAGTTCTAAGCTTACTGTATTCAAAAAATCTATCAGAGCCACAATAATTATACCCTCGAGTATACTAAAGCTTCGACTACCGCTTCAGTCCAGCTCAGCTTAAGGTGGAAAGCAGACAACTCAGCAGACAACTCTGGCAGAACCGACTTCAGTTCTAGACAGCTATAAAGAAGGATACACTTGTAATTTGACCTCTCTATAGTAACGTCATATTTCCTATCTTCTATAAATAGGGAGGAAGAGCTACCATAGAGAGGTTGAGACCCCCCCCCCCCCCCCCCGTGCCCACACACACCCTTGAGAAGCTCTAACAACCTTCGAGCACCTTTTAACACTTGAGGATTCAGTCTACTCGAGCCTTTTATCTGTAATCTTATCCACTTATACAATCACATCTTACAAAACCTTCACTAGAGGTCGAGGAAGAATCATATTCTAGGACTCCACGCAAATGTGTTTATTATAAATTTTCCCTATTTTTATTAAATATGCTTGTTAGAACCCCTAGTTGAGTATTAACTCAGTGGTGTAAGAATTTAATATCCACTATATAGGATTAGGTACCTATATTTTGCGTCATCTATGCTATTACCCTTAATTTCCACAACTATACCATACCGAGCACGTCTCCAATGGCCCCTACCCTTCGCTCAACTACAGCCATAGTATGAGCCCCGACTGATGACATCGCCACTCAACTGGCCCTGATGTGTGTGCAGTTCGCTTAGGCTGAAAAGCGACAGACCAACCAACTTTTTTATGAGTGCAAAGCCCGACGATAGGAGCTCGAAACTGAACACCAGTACCACGTTGAAGAACTAAATAGACACTACAATGACTTTAACGATGTAACTCTATTTGGGGTTTGCAGCGAGCATGATCATAGGACGCCCCTACGCATTCCAGAGCCCCCGTCCTTCACGAATATCCATTCATGCGTGTTTAGGTCCTCTCTCCCGAATAGAGGCACCTCCGGTCCATCTAGATACCGAAGGTTTCATTAATCCCTTACCTAAAGGTTCAGTCCATTTAGGTATTTCTGTTTCTGAAGATTCGAGAAACTCCATACTGTAAACATCCAAGCCCCCTAATTGGTGACCAGTCTGAGAATGGCTAGGTGAACGTAGTATAGAACATACCCCCGATCCAAAGCCACATCGACCTCAAACACATCGCTCTCCCCTTAGAGCAACTTACCTCACACAATAGGAGCTCGACCAAAAAATCAAAGCTGCCATCCGAATCAGTTCAAGTCCAACCCCAAACTCTTGAAATAGACTTAACAACCTACTCTTCATAGATCTTTTACCCATCAAGGCCACTTTAAAATTCCATATTCCAAAAATCTACAAATATCGAAGCACAGATTTACAGTCCCACGTCCTCAAGTTCCAATACTTGTTAAGCCTCCACTCATTAGCAAATCGTATCCTATGTCGAATATTCCCCACAAGCCTTATAGATAGCCCAGTCAACTTGTATCATAGCCTGCCAAATGGTTCTATTCAAATTTTTGAGGAATTGTCTAGTTTGTTCATATCTCACTTTGTATTCAATAACGATCGAGAAGTTAGAGTCGATGCCCTCTTCAATATTCAAAAGACACAAGCGGAAACACACGAGAGCTTTACCAAATGATTTTTAGATGAATCCCAAAAAATTGAAAATGTCAATTGCGCCAATGCAGTCTTAGCATACTCCAACGCCCTCACCAACCACGGCCGGGTCAAGGAGTACATCATCCTTCAAAAACCCAAAACACTCGAAGAGATGCTGTCTAAAGTCGATGGCTACATTAACCCCAAGCATATCTGTAAAAATAATCAACAAAAATCTTAACAGCCGAATAAAACCATGGTCGCTCCCGTTTACAATGAGTCTAACAACCAGAAATGCAATAGTTATGAAGATCAATCAGACAAACCACAAAAGAATCGACCGATGTCTATCCTACCCAAACTCAACGTCTCATCCAATACATCATCCAAGCCGACCCAATATGGCAAATACCATACCAAATCGAAGTTAGAAAAGATGAGCCATACTCTCAGAACCACAAATATAACTGCCATCCAACATAAATTTGTTATACTTTGCAGTGGTCGCTTGAAATGATACTCAAAGCAGGACGATTGTACCAGTATATAGACGACTTCCCAAGCTATCTCAATGGGTCATATATCAAAATCTAGGCAGCCCCCAACAATGGAAGAAATGAAAAGCATATCTTCAAAGCCAACATGATCAAAGTCAATAACATCGTAGTGGTCGTACTCAAAGCAAGAGAAAAGGAATCAGAGACTGTTGTAAACTTATCTGCCAACAAAAATTACCAATACTCTTACCATAAACCAGTCAGCGCCCCAGACCCAAAGGTATATCCTTTATCGGTTGCGACATCTCTTACGTCAAATTTACACACTCAGATCTGTTAGTCATCTTGATAAAGGTTTAGCACATCATCCTGCACATATACTCATCGATACCAGAAATATAGTTGATATGATTTTCCTCCTAACAGTCAAGACAATTAAGATAACATACCGTATAACCTTGAAAGACGTCGAGCTCAAGGGCTTCAATGGTCCCACCAAAATCATAATGGTGTAAATAAGCATCCTGCTTACAGCAGGACCAATGGTATTGCAGACCAGCTTTTTTTTCATCAACAAGAAGCATGAATACTTTGGCATCTTGGGTCAGGACTGGTTGCACACCATGAGGGCAGTACCCTCGGCCTACTGCCAAATATTGTGCTTTACCACCTCAAGTGGAACCTGGGACATGAAAAGGTCCCAACGGCTAGTACGATCATGCGAACACCCGAAGATCGACCTAACCTAAAAGTAGATTAAGTCATAGCAATTATAACAACTTCTTCTCACCAAACACTCGACTGGCCCAACCGAAACATCAATCGTCAAGCCCACGAAATACATCAAACTCGACGGCCTCAGGTGAGAAATGTTCATTGCGAGTTCTACTACTGACGAAGAAAAACAACAAATGATTTTTTTTCCTTCGAGCTAATAGAGACGTTTTCCTTCGTGCTAAAAGAGTCGTCTTCGCTTAGACTTTCTACGAGATGCCAGAAGTCAACCCTACCCTCGCCTGTCAGACTCGACCTAATACCTAATTCCACAGTAGTCAAACAAAAGAAATGAACCTTAGCCCCAAGAATTTGATACGCGGTTAATCTTGAAGTTGATAAACTTCTAGCCACAGGTTTTCTCCACGAGGTTAAGTACACCAA
Organism: Kingdonia uniflora; assembly: GCA_014058105.1. Classification (NCBI taxonomy): domain Eukaryota; kingdom Viridiplantae; phylum Streptophyta; class Magnoliopsida; order Ranunculales; family Circaeasteraceae; genus Kingdonia; species Kingdonia uniflora. The sequence continues at coordinate 2,781,969 of JACGCM010001281.1, forward strand.
TTGGATCTCAAACATTGTGGCAGTTCCCAAAAAGAATGGCAAAAATCCGAGTAGGTATTGACTTTACTGACCTCAATAAAATATACCCCAAAGGTTAGCTTCCCCCTCCCAATCATTGCAGTGCTACTCAATGCAATAACCAGACACAAGCTCTTCCCTGTGATCGATGTCATTTGCGATTATAACCAAGTACCCCTCCTGCCCAAAGATTAAAGAAAAACATCATTCATAGCCTATAATGTTTTAATGTCATACCATTCGGGCTTAAGAACGCAGGCGTGACCTACCGACGACTGGTCAAAAGTATGTTTAAGCAACTGTGGGGAAAATTAGTCGAAGTATATATTGACGACATACTTTGTAAGAACCACAACAAAAACAAGCACCTACAAGACCTATCTGAAATATTCGCTATCCTTCTATCATACAAAATGAAGTATAACCCTGACATGTGTCAGTTCAATATTTCATCCAAAAAATTTGTTGGCTGCCTAATTAGCAAGAGAGGTATTGAGAATGACCCTACCCAGATCTAAGCCTTAATCAACATAACATCCCCCAAAACGAAGAAAGATGTGTAGAAGGTCATTGGCAAAATTGCCGCCCTCAACTGTTTTATTTGGAAATCATTGCATATGTACAAATGGTTATTACCTTTACTCCGCAATCAAGGATCCCCCAAAACTAAGAAGAAAAACCCAGATATTTAATGGATAACAGAATGTGAGCAAGCCTACCGAGAGCTCTAGACTTACCTCGGTCAACCTCAATTATGAGCACTCTAGTTGAAGGCAAATTACTTTCTATTTATCTCGCAATAATAGGCAAATCCTTAAGCTCGGTTCTCATTTGTACAGACGAAAGCATTGAGAAACCTGTATACTTTATCAATAAAACCTTAACCTCAACCAAAACCAGATATTCAAAACTTGAAAAGCTTCTACTCAACCTCGTCAACACGTCGAGAAAGCTCAAGCCATATTTCCAAGCACATCAGATAAGGGTGATCACAAGCTACCCTCTTTGAGAAGTACTTGCCAAAAAAGGAAAATTGAGACGGGTTCAGCAATGGTCTGTTTGCCTAGAGGAACATGATATCAATTTTGAGAATAAGATATCTGAAAAGGGTTAAGCAGTCGTCGAATTTCTAGCGGACTTTCTCATAGACGGCGCTGATTGGGAAGAGTACGAAGAAGAAAACTTAGAAGAGTAAACTGAACCATCCAACCTATGGAATCCAAATACCGGCTGGAGACTCTTTACCAATGGTTTGGCTGGCCCTAACGGTTCCGATATATGTATTGTACTAGTCACAAGTTAAACTTCGAATGTACCAACAATAAAGCCTAGTACAAACCTTTAATTCATGGTTTAGACATGGCCCTCGATTTGGGTGTCCTCAAGTTAGCAGTTTTCACTAACTCGCTGCTGGTCTAAAGACGTTACTCTAGAGAAAACCAAGCGAATGGTCGAATGGTCGAATGGTAGAATGCGAAGAACTCATTCGCCAGCGTATGGATCGTTTCCCCGAACATTCATCGATTAAACATTATCCTCAAGGAAAAAATAGACACGCCAACGCGCTCGTATGCATTACTGCGATGTTAGGCCAGTCCGAACCCAGAAAGCTTGACATCGAGGTACTTGAACGCCCAAGTATATCCAAGATGGAAATTAATACCATCAATACTGGGGGTGAGAGTATCGAAATCGAAGACTGGCAAACCTCAATCCTCTAAGGCAAACTGCACTGAAGGACCCCCAAACAGGGTACAACTTAAGTGTATATCCTAATAGAAAGCTGCCACCATTATTAAAGAGTTACACGAAGGTAACTGTAGCTCACATACTGCAGGATGATCTATGACGTTATGCGCAATTACACAAGGACTATTTTGGCCAAATATGGAAAAACAAGCAGAAGATTATGCGAAGTATTACGAGAAGTACCAGCGACGCGAACATGACGTCAAGAGCTCTTCACCAAGAGAGAGCACGTCCTAGTGGGCATGGACTATTCATAAAATAGACCAATACAGTACCATTATGCAGAACAAGAATAGACGAAGTAATTAAGTTCTTGTGGGAGAACATAATTACACGATTCAGACACTTTCACATGATCCGATGTGACGACAGACCATAGTTCGTAAGAAACAAGGTCAGAACATTCTTGGAGAAGTACAACATCATTTTTTCTCCCTCTATGCCTTACTACCTATAAGGCAATGGCTAGGTTAACTCTATAAACAAAACCATTCTTGACGGCCTTAAAAGTGTGTCAACAATTAGAAGGGGCAATGGGTACAAGAGCTACAACACGTCCTATGGGCCTATCACAGAATACCAAGAAAAGTAACAGGTTGTACCCATTTTTCTACTCGCATACGAAATAGAAACAGTTCTACCAACTCAATTCGAAGTCCCCACAAGAGACCCCAAACTCCCAGACAAAGAAAACAAGTTTCAACTCGGCTGTAACATGCTATGGATCGACAAAACATGAGACAGAGCCCTGACTAAACTTAGTCGATACCATAACTCACTGAAGAAGTCATATAAAAAAAGGGTTCATCCCATAAATTTTATAATCAGAGACTTGGTCCTTCGAAGAGTCACCCCCTCCTCAAAACCACAAAAAACAGGGAAACTGGCCAAATCTTGGGAATGCCTATACGTCATATATGACAAAATAGACAAAGGATCCTATTATCTAATTATCAAAGACAAAGAAGCACTATCGAACCCCTGGAACACGATGTAGTTAGTTCACTACAATAGAAGATCAGACTAGATACTTCCCACAAGTATAACCGTAAAAAAGTTTGAATCAATACAAGATCATTATTAAGCCGTATATAACAGTCAATCCTCATGTACTTCTTAAGTTGGTCAATCCTAAGTACCACATCAAATCTTCGACCTGGCTGATACTTGGGGGAAACCTCAAAGTTTTTCAAGGTTCCTGATTTGGGCAAACCCAAGTATCTTGAATGATCGAAAGATTAAACACTTGGGGGCAATGTCGGCGTTAACCATATTTGGTTTCATTTAGGTTCAAACACGCAGATAGAATGCCCGAGGGTAACCTTGAAGCCTCATGAACTTCTTGAGTTGGTCAAATAAGTATCACATCAAACCTTCGACCTGACTAATACTTAGGGGAGACCTCAAAAAATTTTAAGGTTCAAAATTTGGGCAAACCCAAGTGGTATGTATAACCGATAGATTAAACACTTGGGGCGACCTCAGAGCTAACCACATTTGATTTTGTTTAGGTTCAAAATCGCAGATAGAAATACCTAGGGGCAACCTTGAAGCTTCATGAACTTCTTGAGTTGGTCAAACCTAAGTATCGCGTCAAACCTTAGACTCGACTAATACTTGAGGGTGACCTCGAAGTTTTTCAAGTTTCCTAATTTTAGTAAGCCCAAGTGAAATGATTAATCAAAAGTTTAGCTCAATACAACTCAACAGTTATGATCAAGATAACTTTATATTTCAACCAATATACATTCAGACAAAAGAAATAAAAATAGACAATCGTGATAAAGCAAAGTCATCATACAAATCTGAAACAAAAACAAGAGAGTATCATCAGTTACAAAATAATACACAAATATAGAAAAAAATACCATCAGTTATCAATACATAAACTATAACTTATTGCACAACGGGATTGGCTCGATACTCCCTATTGATCTTGGCAACATTGGTACTTTGGCTCAAACCAACATCGGGGGCAGCTACCTAATGCTCAACGATCGGGCTCACCACTAACGAACTCTCCACCACCTATTCAGCCAGGCTCATATCCTCCACAACAGGACTCTGTAATGGGTCAGATAGAAAATGCTCGAAGGTGCTAAGATCATAGTCTAGCTCATCGATAAACTGCTTTAGGGACGTTTTCATGAGGCATTCCCACTCAAAGTCTTCCTGGAACCTCGCATGATTATCCCTCAACTTATCTTCGAGCTCCTGCACCTTCTCAGTGTGACACTCAACCATGGCCAAATTTTCCTTCACAACATCAACTTAAACCTGAAGAATCATCCACTTTAGTTCAGATACCCAGGTGTTCAAGGGCATGATGGTCCCCATCGAGAGTTCCTTGTCTTCAATCGTGTTCTTCAACCTTCGACTAGATGCCATCTGTGCCATTTTAATAGAAAACCCCCAAGCAGGAATCTAGCACAAAAGAACATCAAAAGCTCAATATTCAAAACATACGCCAAGGAGGAATATATAACAGGTACATAACACATTTTTATCGATCTCATCGCTCCTTTGAAGCGACACCCAGTTTCGTCGGGACCAAATACGCAAAGATGCACCATCGACTCAGAAGGAGCCCGAGCAGCAAAATCTTTTTTAGTTGCGAACAACATGGCTTCTGTCAAAATAGGCACAGCCTCTATTTCCTCGTGCATCCTCTTTTAGGGTGTCCACTCAGGGGCCAGCAACCTCGACCCTCCCTGACAGCTTTACTTTTCCCTTTTCTGAGATACCTGCGGTAACTTATTTTAAGTCGAGATCCTTCTAGCTAAGGTGAGAGAAGTACCCGCACCGGTATTCCCCCGCTGGGTCCTCAAGACATAAGTACTCTTCGGCCTCATAAGATTATCATAATCCATAAAGCCCGAGCCTTCCTGGGGAGCAGAAGATTTTCTTTTTATCGAAGGACCTTGCGAGCTCGAAGGACCTTTGAGAAGGGTATTTGTCTTCTTTCATATTCTCCTCAGTTGCATCAACATTCAAAAAATATGGTTTATGCGATCATTGTTCTTGTCGATCAGATCATCCAAATAGTATTGGGCGCTATCAAGTACTTCACTTCGAGGTGCAGCAAACATAAGGAGAAAAGTTAAGAACACGGTCAAAGGTAAATACTTGACAGAATAATTAAATAACACTTGCCAAAATTGAACACCCTATTGTTTAGCGTGAGCTCCTCTTTACCCTCGAGGTGCTCGTAATACCCCATTGCAACAATAAGATCCGTATCCCACCCGCGGCCAGTGGAGCACAGGCCAAATAGCCAGGGCTTATCTTGATGGCATTAAATATGAAAGGTCCCTACTTTCGGTTTATTCTTCTTCGAGTAGAAGGCTACAATATCCCCATACATCACAAAAGGCCTACCTTCAGCTATCAACTCCCTATTCAATGCCCTGATGATTCTCATCATTTCATAAAAGTTCTCATTCATTTGGCAAGGGGCACCATCCCATAAGTTTAACACCTCTTTCACAAGACGTCGAAGGGGGAGTTACATGCCCAGCCTAATCTGCCCTCAAAAAGATAATTCCACTCGCAGGCTGATCCTCGAAGGAAAACTTTGGTCCACATGGAATTAAAAAGAAGCCCTTAGTAACCTGATATTATTAAATCGGCCAAGCCTCTTTCGCTCCCGAGAGCTGAATTCTGCAAATATGATACTATCGTCCTTGGTATCTTTGACATGCCCACTACTATCACTCTCACCATCCCCCTCCTCATCCTCTTTATTGTCTCTTTCCCTTTTATCTACTACTGGGTTATTCCTAACTACTTCGTCCTCACTCTCCTATTTATTACTATCTCTAACTACCCATGCCCTTCTCATGCTTTATCTTACAGAATCAACTTCATCCAGATCATTGATACTCTCTTCCTTTCGACCAGAAGTACTCGGCCAATTCATTACGTCATCGACCTCATCAACTAGACTCATCATCGAAGACTTTTGAGTACGCATTTAATACCCTACAGTAGAAGAGGGAACCAATTAACTCAATATGTTTGAATTAAAACCCCTTGTTAACCACATTACCAACCCTTGGTGATGTACTAAGTATTACCTATCGAATATACCCCAAACTAGCCTCGAAGGGATCCCACCTGGTCAAACCCCCCAATAAGTTGTATCACCTCCTAACTAGCCAACTCGACGACAATTTTCATAATCTACAAACAATATTGAATACCTCAACCGAACTCTCCTCCACCAAACCCTACCCAAAACCCTACTGTCTTCCCCAAAACTATAACATCTGCCATTAATGGCGAACAACCAAGCTTTTCCTAATCTAAAATACTAGATTCAATATAAAATAAACCACAAAGGAGCAAAACACCGTTAACATCGAGGACATACCTGGTACCGATGTCCTTAGACAATCTTTGTTAGCATCAACGATTGACACTGGTTCTCTTGAAGGATCTTCTTTAATAACAGCAAAATTCTTCTTCTTTCCTTTAGACAAATGACTAATTACCTTTTTTTCTCTCCTCCTAAATATACTATTTTCAAACCATATCGGTTTTCTAAACTACCATCATTACCCCCACTAACTCTAATCTCTCTCTCTCTCACCTCTCCTTCTTCCCTTAATAATTCTAACAAATCGTCTCTCATAAATTTTTTCCGCCTCTCTAAACTCTTCGACCACCTAGCTCTCCTAGCTTTACGTCTCAATTTTCTCTTCGAGCTCCTTAAATCAAGCACACATAAACCTTCATATACACAATCGCCATAAATTTTTTGATCCAAATAAATCCTTTTCTCTATGCCTCGAATGAAAATATCACTGGTATACCCAAGTGATGTTTGCAAAATGAAGTCTCAAAATGTAGGATTATATGCATTTGTTACACGACAACCATCATCATACCTTAAATTAGACATGAAGTGACTACTGAACCTAGCTCTACTCTCTGTTTAAAATAGGTAGGACCCCACATGTTAGGACTAAAGACTGCAAGTGTCAGATCGGTGCAGTTGGTACCCTCAAACATAGCATAGACCTTGGGACTTCAACTACACACTACCGATGGAGGCAACAATCGACGCTATTATAATTGGAGTTTAGAAAATCATTTTATTCTAATTCTTACTACATCAATTTCCTTTAAACTAACTGAAGACTTTTGGCCTACAAGAATGTTATAATTTTTTATTCATGTTACGTAATTTTCCTTCAACTTATTTTCAACCTTCGATCCTGAAGAATACTACCCCTTTTGTCTCATTTTCCCAACCTTCAACATACATATTCTACCATTTTTAATTCTAGTTTCATCCTTTTCATTTGACATCATTTTGATAACCATCGAAGGACTTAATTCCAAGAACTTCGGGTAGCAGAGATTCCTATCATTACCATTTGCTAAGTCATTTCCTTCGGTCAGACTTCAGAACAATCAATCCATAAGCATCGACTATACATAAAATAAAATAAACAAGTCTATTCATTTTTTTTCAATTACAAAAAAAAAAAAAACATCAACAATAGCCAAGAAAAAGGAAATGAAAGAAAAGATACATCATTTACAACCAAGGCAACTCTTCGAGTGCCTCGAACTACCATCACCACCACCCTCCTCCTCCTCCACCAACCGCTGTGCTGGGGTCCTCAACAAAGTGAACTGCTCAGTCATGGTATGGAGATGCTGCTGAAACATCACCCACCATAAGCTAAATTCCTTCGCTTCCTCGCATTCCTAGTCGGTCAGCTCACCCATGTGAAGATCGACGAGGTCTGGCAGCTGCACCTCCAAACCCATTCAGCCAAAGTATTTCCTCGTCAACTCTTCCACCTTGGCAACTATCTTAGTTTCTAACTCTTCCTACTGCGTCGGAGGCCGAATCTTCATAATACTCATCTAAGGAAAAGGGGCATTGAAGAAAGAAGTTGAGCAGAGAGCAAACAATAAGTAAATAAACATTTTATTTACTAAAAACTCTTTTTATAGGAGGTTAAGAGGTTATTAATGCTCGTAGCACAATCAGCATAATCAACCATAAATGATCTTGGTAACTGGCACATTAATGGCAGTCAAATCTTCAAATTGTCATACCAACAACTTCTCGGTAGGAACCCTCGACAATCCCTTTTGAGGCCCCAGGTAAAAGGGGGAAAATGTAGTAGCCTACTCCCAGCCTTCGAGAATGAACCAGATACCTGAAGATTCCCGAGCTCGAAGCCAACCGTATTCACAAAATCTATCAGAGCCATAACAATTATACCCTGGAGTCCACTAAAGTTTCAACTACCGCTTCAGTCTAGCTTAGTTTATGGTCGAAGGATTACTGCAGAGATTTTGTACCTAATGCTATATGTGGACTCGGTCTTTTTATAAACTTCGAGTGTTATGACATTAATTATTTCTATAAAATCTCCTCGTCATTTTTTATTTCATTTTGTTTGCTTTACTCAGTTGTTAATGGTGACATCAAATTTAAGTTATACTAGTAAAACATTCCCTATATTTGATTCGAGGCGAAAAAATGATTGTGTAAAACTAAAGACATGATAATAAACATTTGTATTTTTACCATTTTTTGGCCTTCGTTATCCATACCCAATGTTTTATCTGTTTGCAGCCCCTTGTGCATTAAAAGATTTAATTCATTTTTCTACCCAAATTCTTTTTTATTTTACCTGTTTGTTCGGAGACTCTTCAGTGGAAAAAAAATTAAAAAATTAAAAAAATTATTCTATTCAATATGAACTAAATACCGAGAATGAATGATGGGAGGTGAACTCAATATGAAGAAAGATGGGGAGAAAATATAATTGTAGTCTCAGAATACCAGCAAAACATATATTCTATCATGTGCCTTCCCTTGCCTATATTATAACTTGTTTAAGACCTATTTGATCTTGAGTTAAGCATAGTTAGTTTAGTAGATATGAGAAATAGGGAGTCTATCACTATACGAATAACTCAATTTTATGAGGGGCCAAAACTGTCGTTAACGCTCCTTTGTGACAGTTTTAGACCATCATGATTCCCGTCGCTAACGAGCCGTCGTTTATATATTTTGACGGAAAAGTCCCGTCGGAAAGACATAAATTTTGTGACGGTCTCTCCCCGTCGATAATTTGCACCAGTTCTGAACCGTCGCAAACTTGCTTAAATGTAGTATCCCAAAATAGCTATTACAACGGCTTTGGTTAGTTGGAAATTTTATTGTTTATTTACGACTAATTCTCCTGGAAAGTCTATTTATGAAACAACTAAAATAAATTTTTCGTATTCACTGTCCTTGATTTGCGATAATTGCATTGTATAAAACTAAATAACATAAAAAGAAAATACCATATGAAAGAAAATAAATTTCATTTTATTATAAAAATAATGAAGTACATACAACAAGCCAATCACATTGTACAACTTTCAATAATAGATTATACAATTTTTGTCTAACACCCCAAGAACCAAGTACATTGTTAATTGCAACCATGTCGGTTACCTGCATTGAATACAACAATGCCCTCAACTGCTCGTTTTCCGCCGTGAGCTCTTGCCTCTTAACCTCATAAGCGTTCACCTGCAAGTTGCAAAAGGTATACATGCATTAAATAATAATCTAAGGAATTTTTCATACACTAACGAAATGTAAAAACATGAATAAGATACTCGTCCTTCTTACAATCATTTTATAGAAGTCATTGCTAGCTTTCTTTCCATTCCAGGTTCCACGCGGGTGCCCTTCTTTCTATTTTTACATATCATTTCATTATTAGGAAATATAACTTTAAATGTCCTCCACTATGTATGAAAAAGCGCAAGTTAACTTATGAATACCTGAAATAAATTCAGTATCTCCATGCCTGACTTGGACTTCTTTTTCTCCATCAACACTTGATTTAGTTTCTCCCATAATGCATGAAATCATGGATCCTTACTTTTATTATCATCACAACAAGTATAACACCTCTATGTTGTTCACTTAATCCAAACCTAAACCAATATTTCCAAAATGAAAAGTAAATTCCACTTTGATCAGAAAAGCTAAAAGTGATGTCTTTAGATAAGATTATATAGGACAGTAAAATAATAAAATGATTACCAATATGAAAATAACAACAATGTATAAACCTTAATTAGCATAACATACTAGAAAATAGAGGTCATAAATAATATATGGCACAAGCTTCTTAACATGGAAAGAAGCATAAGCCTCATACTACGTAAGTTAAGCACTATCTACTTTAGCAAGAGCACAGGTCTTTATTACTGTGGATTCCAGAAAATCAGTTCCAGTTTAAGAAACTAAAAGAAGAACAATCAATTGGTAAGATCATTGTTATTGAAAGTGTTGGCAGAACATGGTAATTGTTTGTGTAGCTGATCTCCTTTGAATGATCCAAACTGAATCATTTTTCTTATTGGTTTTGCATGCTAAAATAAAACCCAAAAACTAAACAATCATAATCAACTTACACCCCAAAGCATAACTCTCACTAAACACTATCTAGAACTAAAAATAGTCAGGGACAGGCTACACAAATGCATCTAAGAACATCATTAGAGTAAGGAACTAGAATGCGGTGAATTAATTATGGCCTATTATAAGAAGCTCTAACAAGTTGGAGTTAATAGATACATAGAGAAGCAAAGTGTGCTACTGCCACATAACAACAGATAATAATAATACAGATATTTGAGTACATATAGCAATTGCAGATGTAGCAAGGCCTACCATCTCCCATGGATCTTTGTGATAGTAGTTCCCAAAGTAAAGAACTGTTGCATAGTACCACCTTACCGGAAAGAAAATCCCAATAGAAATCTGCAAAGAGTAGGTGAAACCATGAGACGTATACCCGTGAGATGTATACATGTACATAAATATGAGGGCATAAGCATTTGAGGAAAAGAGGTTTTTAGATCTTTTTGAGAAACTCATAGTAACACCCTTTTTTGGGAAGTACAAAGAAATAATTTTTAGTTTTGGTGGGAAAAAAATTTGATGGTTTCTATTTTAGATTCAATCTCCTCATCATGGAGATCATTACCACATATCTCTTAAATGTCAAACTATAATATAATGGATACAGGGAAAGAGGGTACTCAAGAAAACCATCGAATGCCAAAACCAAAACACGTAAGAGGTTTGTCATAATGTCGCTTCCCTTTTTCACGTTCACGTAACTAGTAGTCTTCTACATCTCTGGTCAGCATACACTTCCACTTCCCTTTTTCACGTTCCTTAGGATCTAAAGCCAAATTGTCACTTTTCAATAATTTGTGCAATATTAACATTTTCTTAAGTCATGATGTACTATGCAGTAGGCACACCTATGACCTCGTGATCTAGTGCATCATAAAATTTGTAAGGGACAACGATGTAATTAATGAATGAAATCGACAATAGACAAGGATAATAGTGAAGGTAAGTTCTCATAGTTAAGTTCCCTAATCATACCTAAAACAAAACCTCTGGATCTGCCTGTAGATTCCATTTACTTGTGCATCCCTTGCTGCTATGTTCACTTGTGCACTATAGCATCTCATTACATCCCCACTCACGTTCCTCATTCGTACAATTGAAAACCTCATCTTCCATAACAAATTCATCTTCTCTTGAGTCTCGTATTCTACGTACTGTATGAATGCCAATCTGGTACATGCCGTCTACAACAGTAACTCTGCTTCCATCAAAATGAAACATTATGGAAATAAGCTAATAAATGAGAGCCATAAAATGCACAAATTGCATTTCCAACATGTAATATCCCTTTAACAAACAGAAAAGGAAGTAGAAAGGGTAGAGGTAACTTCAATACTTACTTTGTTTCACAATTAGGACGGCCTGAGTGATAGATCCGACTTGTAAAGTTAGCTTTGTGCATGGTGTCAACAACAACTAGATCATACCCGTCACGGTCACCCTACAAAACATAACCAAATTCATGTGAATTCACTGCAAATGAGTGTTGAAGTTGCACAGGGTAACCTCATGAAGACTAGCCCTTCTCCCCCTAAAAACCACTAGCTACGTACTCCTTTGTACTCCTTAACTACGTACTCCTTTGTACCTTTTTTCCGTGCCTTCATATGGATAAATAAAGATTAAAAGGGAGCTAGAAGCAAAAAATGGTTTTGTTAGAGTTGTTAATAAACATACCAAAAGAATCCAAAGGATTATTGCTACTTTATTAAATGCCTTAAAATCACGCAAAGAGTGCTACTGCCACAGAACAACAACAATGAAACAAAGAAGAGAGAAAATCTACAAAATAAAAGAAAATCAAAACAAAGCAAAGCAAAGCATCCTCAAAGACAGGCTAATGCACAGTCCATACCTTTCCATCCATTTTTTGAAAAGCATCTTTTACATCCATTTTTTGAAACCTCTAGATCTGTCTGTAGAATCCTTTTACTTGTACATCCCTTGCTGCTATGTTCACTTGTGCAATATAGGATCTCATTACATCTATTTTTTGCATCTTGGAAATCAAGATAAATGTAAACACAAGAGTATAACATAATATGTATGACAGGCAAAAGAGACATGTGTACATTTTAAAGAGAAAAGGTAGGTAGTAGTGTTTACCCTAACATCCTGACAATTTTCCTCAAGCTCATCAAGACATGTCCCAATAAAATCAAATGCTATACACTCACTCAGCTTAAAACGAAGAAATCTACGCACTCCAATATATGGGGGGGGGGGGGGGGGGGGGGGGAAACCTAATACATGTACTCCATATACATAGAACATAAACCAATTCAAACAATAAATAAATAGCAATAAACTAACATAAGATTCCATATCCAAAAGAAGCACTCTAGAGTACAATTAGTTCCATATTCACCTAATCAAACAATATAGAAGAATTCCATGCATAGAAGAATCACACAAAGTGCATCTTCAAAATGAAAAAAGAGCATAAACTAACGCGGTCTAATATGCCAATTGTTTCAGAAGGTGAATTTGAATAAGCAATTCAATCCTGCAAAAGAAATAATGAACATGCCTACTTTAAAACTCTAATATTCTTAAACTAAAAATAAAAGCAAAGACGAATAGAATTTGTACCTAATCAATGATTTTTAAGAGGAAAGATGGGTACTTAAACCACTCGCTCCCACTGGAATATCGTGAAAGAACATTCCTCGCATACCAGAAACCCCCGTATCTTCATCAATAACAAGGTCCACCAAAACATCATACTCATTAGGATTATTTGTTTGATTATGAGGAAATATTGCCCTACCCACGACAACTACTTCGTCCCGGTGAAAGTTAAAAATATGAATACCAACCTCTCGTTCATGTCTGCAAACATGACTCGACGTCTACAAAAATTGCATTAATGTACCTTATTAATTTAAAATTTATAAGAAGAAAAAGTAGCTAAAAGTGATATTTTGTGCAAATGCATACCTCTGAGGTGTGATATGGACTTGTATTTTGCGATCTCTGACCTTTTCTTGTTGCATTCTCTTTAAGGGTTTTGACCTCATCAATAACGATATTAAGCTTATTATTGATTTCTTTATATGTTAGTTTCCCCTCCTTAATAATTGTTCTTGCATGTTTCATGTGTTTTAGTATAGATTTTGTTACAAGAATACCCTCTCCACATACACAACCCTTTTTTTCAGGGCCATATGCTTGTCCTACCAGGTCATCGTCCACATCGTAATGTTTAGACTCGGGATTCTTCTCAACGTTTGATTTGATTTCAGCCTGCAAATGCAAAATGCGGATGTAACTGTAACATGTATATTTATATCAAAGTACTATCTTTAGGAAACCCAAATTGGAAATGAAACAAAGTTCATTAGTTTATATGAAAATATTTATGTAATAAGAAAATCAAAATATGTCAATTTTCAATTATAATCTTACCACTTTAGCCTCAAGAAATGGCATAAGGAAAGATCCATCAGAGCACGTGTGACCAACAAGGAAATAATCTATTCTAGCAGTCTTAGGATCTTCGCTTCTCTGTTGAAAAATTATCACAAGATAACTAAGATGATTTATTCATAATTAAACACTTGAAAAAAAAACATACCATATAATGAGCTAGTCTATATATTCCCGTTCGCCTTACTGTGTGCGGGGTTTGCATTTTACTTCTATTTACCTTATTCCTAGCTAGCATAGCTATAACCTTTGGAACATAACTCAATTCAACAAACCGTTCCCAATCTTCCTGAATTGTTCTCGCTGGGCAATTTCTTTTTCATGCATAGTCTCTAGGATACTTGTCGTAAACTTTCCTCAACTCACATTTTTTATTTTTCCAAGCTATATTAGCACCTATCAAGACCTAATCCTTTGCTGCTAGCGGGAGCTCACACTCATTCTGTAATGTTAAAAATAAATAAAATTTAAAGAAGTAATTGCAATAAGAACGAGACGTACTATGACATTAATAATAACAACTTACACTAAGCCTGTTCCAAATTAACATTTTTGTATCATTTGAAACACCTTTCCTGGTTGGGATATATAGAACTTTGTTAATTTATCACCGACAGCTTGTCCAACCTCGTTCAGCGTGAGAGCCTTCCTCTCTCGTAACAGACCTGCAATATACTCAAGAAGGCGTACAAGGATTATTAATTTAACTACTACAATGTCAAAAACATACAATTGATACCTGGTGATGTGGATGCCCTTTGGGGCGCAAGATTTGAAGAGTCCTCCATTTGGTCTGATGACATGGAACGTCTTCTTGATGATATCGACATCCTGATACTTAGAAAAAAATTTAAGATTATATTAATATGTATAAAATACAACTTTTTGATTCAAAATGTAAAAAAATAATTAAAATTAACTTAGAAACACATCATTTGAAAAATTGTACATACCTTACATTTATTATATAAAAAAGTCAACAGTATAATAAAATGAATAATCTCATTATGTAAAACATTACATTTAACAAGAAGAATGTGTGAATCAAAGGAAATACCATCTTATTCCATAAAATCGGACACATCATAATAATAAATGAGAAAACCAATTTTCTTTTACACCCATGTTCCTTCAGCAATTTCTTTATCTTCATTTATGAGATCATTTAATAATGTTGATGCTATTGTAGAAGCTGGGGTTCTTGCCTCAAAAACCAGTGGGTCTTCATAAGCATTAATGTCCTTAGCTAATCTTTGTGGAGCATCAATAACGACATACCAATCATCCTTACTTGGATCTTTGCAATAGAAGACCTATGAATCTTGAGATGCTAAACAAAATAGTTTATCTTGTTGATTTGAATTGCTTTTTAGCCTCACCAAATTCACAAACGTTAAATTTGTCTCTAGGTTAATTTTACATCCGTTAACTTTATCTCCACACCCAATCACAATAGAATAAAATTTGCTTGAAGTCATAATAATCTAGTTCAATTATCTCCCTGACTACTCCATAATACGTGGCTTCTTCTTGAACGAGATTCTGATCTCTACTACTAGATCTTAAATTAGTCATTGCTTTTATTTTGACCCCGCTGTTCTGAGTAGTCTTACATCTCTCTAAATATTTTGTATAAAATACATACCCATTAACTCGATATCCTTTATATGATACTGCTTTAAAGCTTGGGCCGTCAGCTAACCTTTTCAATGTGGACATTTTATCCTTTTCTAACTGGTATAGAAAAGTAAATATCAGAACTATTGTGCTTGGCACAAACTACCTTATAAATGTTAAATATATAATGAGTTATATACCTGTTGCCTTAACCATGGTATGAAACCCATTGGTTTCACTTTTGACCTGGCACCCCTTCCTCAAGAAGCTCTTAATTGCTCATCGAAATATTTCTTGTATTTCCTATAAAAAGTTTATAATATTATGCATAGTATGTCACTAATAAATATCTCTTAAAATTCAAATTAAATAGGAAAATATACTTACTCCTCCCATTCCTCAACTCCATCAAAGCAACTTAAAACCTATTTACAAACTTGTTCAAATTTGAGGTTCTCAAGAGTTATATTTTTGCCCTTTTTATCCATAGGTTGTTCATCGTCAGCATCAGCATCCATAAACAATGGTTTTCCATGTTTATAAGTTCCCCGCCTACTATTAGGTATGTACTCCATGCAATACAATATAGCTTCATCTAAAATGTAGCTATTCGCAATACACGTTTCCACGTGTCTTGGACTTCTTACTGACTCTTTGTATGTTCTCATTTTCCTTTAAAAAAATAAAAAAATAAACTACATAGATAAATCTATTAAAATTAAGTTTACGTTTAAATATAATGCGTACCTCTCAAAGTTATACATCCGACGATATCTAGCAGGTCCACATTTTGTTACCTCCTCAGTCAAATGGAGAACAAGGTGAACCATAGAAACAAAAAATTAAGGCGGGAAATATTTCTCAAACACACATAAAGCTTCTACAAGACGATCACCCATAACCTTAAGCTCGTCTCGCTGAATAGTCTTGGAACAAAGGACGTTAAAGAATAAGGAGACTTGTCTCAATACAATAAGTAGCAGCTTCTCTTTTTTGAAAGCATACATTAAAAGTACTGGTAAAAGATGTTGTATCAGAATGTGATAGTCGTGAGACTTCAGGCCTTTTAGCTGCAACTCTTCCATGTTTACATTATGTTTCTAGTTAGAGCTGTAGCCAATTGGAATCTTTAAGTCATGCAAGATATGACAAAATGATTCCTTTTCAGCTCGATCTAAAGTGAAAGTAGCCTTTGGAAAAAACAACTTTGTCCCATTCTCTTGAGGCCATAAATTTTTTCTTATTTTTAACTCTTTTAGGTCCAAGCAAGCTTTAAGATTATCTTTAGTCTTTTCCTTTGTGTCCATTATCGCCGCAATGATATTACTAGCGAAATTACTTTCAACGAGCATGACGTCTAAAGGGAAGTACCTGAGTACCTTTCTGGGTATCTTTCTTAACTATTTCCTAGCAAGGTAATCAGATTGCCATCTACTTTCATTGCATTTAGGACATTTATCACTTGTTTCATGTTCTTTCCAATATAATATGCAATTATTGGGGCATGCATGAATGCTTTCGTAATCCATACCCAATGATGTGATAATCTTCTTTGCCGCATACACACTCTCTGGCAAAGTGTTACCTTTATGAAGAATCCTTTTAAACAAACCAAGCAGCAATGTGAAACTATTATCAGACCATTGACCATCTTTCTTCAAACTTATTAGATCAATTGTCACTGATAACTTTGTATCCTGTGGTGAACACATAGGATATATTAATCTTGAAGCATCCTCCCTCAGGTTCTTGTATGCCGTGTCTTCTTCAGGAACTTTATTATTATATCTAACATTATCGGTATAATCGTTCAACCCTTCGAGTGGTGCACGACCTAATGCATCATTCACTAAATCAAACATTCTTGTCTGCCCAGCATCATTGAGTGAACTACTTAAAGAAACGCCAAGATCCTCAATGTCGGTATTGTCAATCTCATCGTTGGCCTCTTCGTGGAAACACCAAGTCGCGTATGACTGGTCTATGCCATTAAGAAATAAATGGTATCGTATGTCTTTAAGTGATTTAAGTCCTTTCATATTGCAACATTTTTTACAAGGACAAAATGAGGGGTCTCCATAATTGTTCTTCGCAAATTGAATAAATAAATTACCACCATCGCTATACCCCTTCAATTTCCTGTTTTCATCCATCCATTCTTTACCTGGATGAGTCAAAGACATTATTATCACAAACCCTCAGCCAATCTGCAGCCCACGATGATTTTAAAGGTTATAAAAGGTACATAAACAAACATATAATAGTTAGATTACCCTTTCATGAAATATTTATCTCCCATTTTATTTTCTACGCCATCATCATTTTTTGTAAGATATAACTCACGAGGAGCAACAGACTGTACAAGGACATGCCCAGAACAAGTTATAGTCAAAATGCATGAATTTAGACTCTTATGCCCTCATAATTGTGGTTTGTATGAATTTAGACTCTTAACGCGTCATATCTCTATTCTCAATAATAAGCAACATAGGAATGATTTCTGTAGTTGCTTATCAAATCAGATAGACCAATAGGTTTCAACTATATCTTACTATATAAAGAAGAGTCATAGGCAAAAGACAAACCCATCTTATTTGCTTAGTTTTTCTATCTACAAGGTGTCAGTTTCCTTCACTAAGCCTATCCCTAATCTCTTTACTCATGTCTCAGCTAACTTCCAAAGCACTTGCACTTTGGGCATCAGTCTTCACTCCTAGAACTCAAAGATATCTCTAATGTTTGTGAGAGAAAAAAATTTCCTTACAAGAGGTTAGGCTATTAAATTAGAGAAAATAAGGATAGTGGTAACTGGACAGCAAGCTATCCAGCTTCTATAAAATAAATACACAAACACAAAAGAACATATTCATAACTCAAAGCCTGTAATAAGGGTTAATAAGATCCCCAATCTTAGTCAAGTCAGTAGGTATTTCTTTGCTTCACTCGTCAATGTTGATGAGGTCATGAGTATATAATATAGCCCCCTTTTCACCTCTAAAATTAGCAGGAATGTTAGTTTCTCTAACAATTAAAGTTACTCAAAAGTCCTTAAGTTTGCACTTTGTGAGATCCCATTGAATACAAAATATCCATTATGACGGGGTTGTCTTTCTGATCAAAGTCTTTTACTATAGCTGTTGAGTAGGAATCTGCCCACACTTTTGAGTTATCCCATTTCAATAGCTTTCTACACCTTAACCAAGATGACCCAAATTAAGCTATGTAATCAGTCTAGATATCGAGGCCTCTACTCAAGGTTGCAAAAACCTCATCTCCACATTTCTATACACAGCTCTCAGGCCAGCTTATCATTGTACTCTTTAATCCATCCATAGACTATCAAATCAACTTATGAAACCAGATTCATTATTTTAAAAGGAACTTTTATATGTATTATATCTGTTATCTGTGTTATATCTGCCATCATCGAAGAATGTGTTAAGAATGTGTTATATCTGCTACCAGGTTCCTTATTTTGAAAGGAATTGCTATATATATATATATGTTATCTGTTATATGTTACCCAAGAAGCAGCAGTTTGTTATCTGCTATTAGTTTATACAAGGAACTGTTATATCTGTTATATAAAGATCAGAAGTATATGTCCATCTGTCTATAATCTGCAGAAACTATTTATCTGTTTATACAAGAAACTCTACAGAATCTGTAGAAACTGTTTATCTGCTTATACAAGGAACTGTAATATCTGATATGTTGTTTATCGATTCCTTATAGAGTACAATGCTTATGCTGTATGTTTAGCTCTTCATTATCCCTCGTTGCCGTATCTTGCTTTCCATTATGGACAACTTAATACATTAGAACAACAATAATAGTTTTGTTTTCCTGTTTTTGCATCATCAATCAGTTACATGTCTCTTAGATGTGTTTTTTGTTATATTTACAGATAGTTTAGTGATAAATGAGAGATGAATGAACAAATAGGGGCAATATTAGTTGTTAAGGTATAGAAGTTGTGAACAGTGATAAATGACCAATTCCCCTAGTAGCATTCAAGTTACCACTACCCTTTAACTCGGGATAACCTACCTAAAAGCGGAGAATAGATAAATGAAGTTTGGCTGAAATTAGACAAAATTTTGGAGAATAGATAAAGAAAAATCGATAAATCAAAAATTAAGGTTGAATCAAAGAACAAAATCCAAAATGAAGTTTAGAACTTTTACTTCAATTTCACAAGCCTACGAATCGAGAATAGAAAATCAAAAACCTATGAATAAAAACTTAAAAATCTTTTGCTGCAATTTCAGATTATATAATAGGATTAAAAAACCTAAGAACTCAAATTTCAGAGTTATAGAATATGATTAAAACATCTAACGACTCAAATTTCAGAGTTAAAATGGGATTAATAAACCTAACGACTCAAATTTCAGAGTTATAGAATTGGATTTAAAACCTAAATACTCAAATTTCAGATTATAGAATAAGATTAAAATTTAGATTATAGAATAGAATAGGATTACATAATATGATTAAAGTTTAGAATCTTACTCAAATTTCTCACCGGGTTGGCGGCTCTCAAGTTCAAAAATCTAACGAGTGAGAAGGGTGACGAATTATGGAGAGGGTTTTGTTCATTTTGAAAGTTGATGAGCTAAACATCTGGGAAAATCATGATCTTCTGATTTTATAGGGAAATTAGAATATTTTAGATGGGGAAATGGCGGGTTTAAGAGAAACCCCAAATCTTAGTTTTATAGAGGGAAAATGGCAGGTAAAATAAAGAGACGGAGCTCTCTGTCTATCTATATATGAAAAATGATAAAATTTTGACACTTTTTGGCAGTCCCAAATATGTGACTTAAAAAGTCAGTCGTAATTTTTGTCAAAAATTTCTTAAATTTGCATGGTGTATATTAGTTAACTTGATACCATTAATGACAATTGGTTTCCTATCAATGCAATCTTCCAGTTCAAAGTGCGCCGCCTATTTGATATGCAGGATAACGCTCCCGCTAGTAACAAGGTGGAATGTTGTTAAGCGACCCCGCCACCAAAAGTAGGAACACTCCAACTAGCACAGACTGACCTGGCTATTCTATAAGCCCCCTTCTAATGACAAATAGGTCCATGGCTGGGACTCGCCTAACAATCATAGAGCCATCCCAAGCTCAGCCGATGATAATCCCCCAGTTAACCCCCTGCCCGCGTGAAAATATAAAAGCCCACGACCCTGAAGGGACATCTTAGGAATTGCTCAGGGTATGAGCAGGAGTACTCCTAGGTCAAACCCTCCCTATAAATAGAGGTGAGGAGGTAACCTAAAAGGGGGGTCTTCTTCTTCTTCTTCTTCTGCCTCTTCTCCTTCCTCTTCTAAAGACAATTAGCTAAGTCAAGGAGGCAAAGAGAAACCTGGAGAGAGTCGAGTGACGCCCTCCACCAGCGGGAAACATCAAGCCCAAAACAAATGTACACTCGTTGTTGTCCCTGAGAGGAATTACGGGACTATAATTTGAGCCATCTGAGTTCCCCCTTCAGCCTCAACTGAGCGACGATGGTGGTTTCCACCTGCAACCAAACCCAAGAATAGGTTATGGCCGAGATGAGAGCGACATTATTATAATTACAAGAACAGATGTCCACCAAGGAGGACCAAATATGCCAACTACAACTCACCAACGATGCACTCTGCGACACTCACATCGCTGACACTCAATCGTCGCCAGGCGGCCCAACGGTCTTCGCTTCGGTCAGCAAGTGCACACCACATGAACCTGCACCCGGTGATGGTGCGTTGCCCTCCATTTACAGCCTGGTATGCGAGCCCCAAGCCACGTTGATTCATCACCCGTACCTGCTACCCCGTAGCCCGCCCACACCTCCGACCATCCTATGCCCGCCGATGCCACTCCCCTTCCCCCTGACATACCATGTAACGGGCCTTTCACAGATACGACCAGGTTACCAGCTTAGTTATAATGACCCACCGCCAACAGGTTGGTTCACCCCACAGTACTATGACTTTCGAGCCCCAGCTCCCGTAGTAGACTTCAAAGCCTGACTTGGTGATGGCTATGCTAACCCCCCAAAGTGGCACCCACCATACAACCCCGATGACCCCTCCTACCCCCTGGCCATGGGTACCAATACTATAATGAACGATACCACGCCTATAATGACAGATTTCATGACCGGAACCCCGGCAGACCTTCATACGATCCCCCCTACGCTCAACACCACGAGAGCCACTTTGATGAGTCATCCACCAGGAGTAGGGTCGCCGCCAGATGGAACGCTGGCATTAACAACCAACTTCCATTAACGGCCGCGTCCGTGGAGGCACTAATCAGGAGTATGAAAGGTACGGATCCTACAAGGCCTCCACCAGATTCTTAACACACCTTTCGCAATGGCCATCTGAAGTTACTTTCCTGGCCAGAGTTACTCCCGTCCGAAGATAAAGGCCTTTACTGGAAGTCAGTACCACGGCCAACACCTCTCTAAATTCTAATACTGCATCGACCTCTAACATCAAATGGACAAGCACATGTATTGCATGTTCCCCTCGACCTTGATCGACGGGGACCTCGCCTGGCTTTTGAGTCTTGAACCCAACTCTATCACCACGTTCGAGCAGCTCTCGCTAGCTTTTATCGAGAAGTACCTACATAACCAGTAGTCAAAGAAATAGTTAGCCGAGTTATTTTCTTTGAAATAACAAATTGGCAAAACCACCAACTTCTTCATCTTCAGGTTTAAAAGCGAGCTCACCCTCATTGAACGGGCCGACGCACCGACTTCCTGCCTAGCCTTCATGGGTGCCTGCCTTCAAGGTTTTAAACTCCATGAGGCCTTACAAATGAAGCAACCTAAAACTCTCGAGCACCTTTACGAAAAAGTTTATAAATACCAGAACGTGGAAGCCGACAATCACGCATCCGCCTCGTAAATTGTCACCCTCCTGAGTATTACTTCTACCCCTTTATCGGTCGTTCATCTCGACATCTCTAAACACCCGAGGGACCAGCAACGTGACCTCAACGATGGCAGAAACAAATGGCGCACGGGGTACGACCCGCGTGATAAGATAGAAACCCCCACGGGATGGAAGACAGAGAGCCCCACGCTTGGAACGGCATTCCCCTAGTGATCTCACCCTATAAAGGGCGGACCTCCTCCTTACCGTCAAGTATAACCCTAACTACAAGACACCACACCCCAATCCAGACCGTCCTTGTCGCTCATACTGCGCACACCACGACGTCCATGACCACGCTACCAAGGAGTGCTATGATCTCATCAATATGACCGAGACTTGGTTCCGCTAAGGGCGTTATACCCAGTACCTCAAGCGAACCATCCCGCCTGCTAACAGACTATATCGTAAGATACACGACCTGCCCAGGACAATCATATGGGCTCTGAGGAATCTAGTAGTATGTGAAATGATCCTGGGGGATCTCAACAGGGAACCGTCCCATAATACAGTCTCCAATTCCATAAGGCAGTGTTATCGCCTCACTGAGAACCAACGTACGGCCCACAACATTGAAGCGGCCACCGATACACCGCAGGAGCAGGCAATCTACTTCACTAACCAATACCTAGGCTCAGTATCCCATCTGCATGACAACATTCTAGTCATTTGGATTACGATGGGGGTATCCTCATTAAGCGCATGCTGGTCGATTATGGCAGTGGTGCCAACATCCTGTATTATGACGCCCTCTAAAACATGAACATGCAGGATTGCCTGGAACCGTCCAAAATAGAGATCTCTTGATTTAATAGGTCCACTAAGCAGGCTATAGGGGAGCTCGTTACTCATGTACAAGCCAGCCCAGTCGTGGTACCTACCACGTTCGTCGTCATCAATAGTCCCACAGTCCATTATAATGGCATCCTGGAACGCGATTGGATCCATACCATGAAGGCAATATCATCTTACTACTGCCAGGAATTACGCTTCCTCGTACAATTTGGCCCATACTAGATATGAGGCTGCCAGGTCGCAGCCCATATCTGTTACGCTAACTCTCTCTAAAACTTAATGAATCGTATGACTTCCAAGAAAGAAGTAAAGAATATCGCCCCTGAGGATTAGCAACAAATAGGGAATGAGCCCATGGTGGTGGACTCGTCTCCCATTCCTCGCTACCCCGATATGCCAATGATTACAGATGTACCACCCTTTGATCAGAACGATATAGCTATAAGCATGTTCAGCAGAAATTGGACACCGCTTCTCGTGGAGCCAATCGATCAAATTATCATCGACGACCTCCTGAGAACAATGTATATTGGTTCCTTGTTGATAGGTGATGAGCGATCGAACCTTATCAAGCTCCTCCAGTAATATAAAGACATCTTTGCTTGGTCGTTCGACGAAATACAGGGTATCAACCCCGAATTGGCCTGTTATCACTTGCACGTTAACGACAAAGCTACCCCCATCAAGCAAAAACCACGCCGAACAGCACCACAGTTACAAGTGGCCATAAATGACGTGATTCAAAAGCTACTGCATGCAGGATTTATTCGACACGTGGACTGCCTATGCTGGGTAGCCAACGTGGTGGCTGTCCCCAAGAAGAACGGGAAAATTCGAGTCTGTATTGATTTTACCGACCTCAATCGGGACTCTCCAAAAGATAGCTTCCCTATGCCCCTCATCACCAGACTAGTCAATTCCACGGTCAGACACGCGCGGTTGTCCTTCATGGACGGTTACTCCAGGTACAACCAAATACCATTGGCAGCCGAGGACCAAGAGTGTACCTCCTTTACAACTGAGCAGAACCTGTACTGTTATATCGTCATGCCTTTTGGCCCAAAAAGCGTAGGATCTACTTACCAGCGCCTTGTTACCACCATGTTTGAAGAACTATTAGGGAAAATAGTTAAAGTCTACATTGACGACATACTCATAAAGAGTAGGCTAAGCAGCGGCCATCTCACCAACCTCGAGACCATCTTCACAAAGTTACGATCCTATAAGATGCGACTGAACATGTTGCGATACTTGGTCACCCTGCCCATCCTCAGTACGCTAAAAGAATACGAGCTACAAGGGTTATATCTCAGGAAAATAGATAAATCCATTAGCGCAGTCCTCGTCCGTACGGACAACTGAACTGAGAAACTGGTCTCTTCGTTAGTAAAACCTTCCTCGGAGCGGAATTGCGATACTCCACAGTGGAAAAACAAACTCTTGCCCTGGTATACACTTCATAGAAGCTACGACCGTACTACCAAGCCCATAGAATCAAGGTCATCACCACCCAACCATTACGAGAGATATTCTCCAAGAAAGATAAAACTCGCCGCATCACGAAATGGGCAATCACTCTTGGAGAATTTAACATACGATTCAAGCCAAGGGTCCCTGTCAAAGGACAGACGATCGCCAACCTCCTTGCCAGCCTCCCCATTACCAATGACAACTGGAACAATGAGGAGGATGAGGACCACGACACCCATCCAGATAATAACGAACAGACATACACTAAGTGGTAGCGGCTGTACACGAACGGGTCTGTCAACGCAGGTGGCTCGGGTTTGGGAATTACGCTGGTTACTCCTACTGATGACAAAATTGATAAAGCCATATGGGTTAACTTCCCCCTTAGTAACAACAAAGAAGAATATGAGGCATTATTGTGTGGGCTAGATTCAGCATTGGCCTTGGGCGTGGAAATTTTTTTCATCTTTACCGACTCGCTGCTCGTTGTCAACCAACATAGCGGGATATTCCAGGCCAATGGAAAAATGTTTGACTACATGGAAATCCTGAAACAACGACTTAGCGAGTTCATAAAGTTTAACTTCAAGCACATTCACCACGGCGAGAATAGGCACTCAGACGCCCTCGCGTACTTAGCAGGAATTATCGGTGACAGACTCAAGGTAATTCAGGTGGAAATCCTTGACAAATTGAGCATACTCTAGCACCTGATAATGGTCATACAAACTGATAGATCAATCACCACTGATTGGCGCCAGCCTTTCCTTGACTTCCATGGGGTGCACCACATTCTTCTCGTCGACCGGTCGGCCGTTGAGAGACTCCACAATAGAGCAAGAAATACACGGTTATTAATGACGAACTCTTCTGGACGAGCCTGTACGTTCCATACCTCACATGTATCATTGGAGAAAGAGTCAATAAAGTCATCGTAGAAATCCATGAAGGTGCATGCGGGGCACACACAACAGGTCGCTCCATGGCTGATTGAGCTCTAACACAGGGATTGTATTGGCACACAATGTGACAAGACTTCATAACGTATACTCAAAAATGTAATAAATGTTAGTTCCATGGGCACCTTATTCACGCACCTTCCATCAACCTCCACACAGTCTCTATCCCTTGGCCATTTACAAAATGGGGGCAAGACATAGTCGTGGCACTCCCTATGGCGAGCGGGAGGCGGCAATGTTTGCTCATCACAGCGTCCCAGCAGTTCTGATGATCGACAATGGTACACAATTCGTGGGCAGCAAGCTCACAAAATCCGTCCGACCATACAGCATCAAAATCCTTCCCTTCAGCCCCAGATACCCCCAGGGAAATGAGCAGTCCGAGGCCACTAACAAAACAATAATCGATGGTATTAGTAAACGCTTGGACGCGGTCAAAGGCCGATGGGTTATGGCTGCCCCATACTGGGCTTATGGCTGTCCCATAATGGGTTACGGCTGCCCCATAATGGGCTTATAGGTTATGGCTACCCCATAATGGTATTAATAAACGAGTTGCCCCACGTCTTGTGGTCCTACCAAATGATGCCCCAGAAGAGCACGGGCTTCTCACCGTTTATGCTCACTTAAGACTCTAATGCATTGAGGTCATTGCCAATACTATGAGATCATTAATCATGGGCAGTAAAGTCAACGACCGACTCCTCGTAAAGAACCTTGATCTGATAGATAAAACTAGAGAGGAAGTGCCCTCTTGTATGCTCAGGTATCAGGAAACACTCAAGATAAACTATAACAAATGGGTGAACCCTCGAAAGTTCCGTGTCGGGGACTAGGTCATGAAGAAGATCTTCCCTACAGCTCATAATCATTGCAAATGTAAACTCTAGCCTAATTGGGAAGGCCCATACCTCATTTCCCCCGAAGTCTATGGAAACGCTTACTACCTACTCAATAGTGATGAAGAAGAGCTCAGATCCCCATAAAATGCAATGAACCTTCGCAAATGGAATCAGTAGCACACCGATACGTGTATATAGTCCACCAAAATATTTTATTTTTTTCAAATCTAGTTTTACACTCTTCCCCCCATACTGGGGGAGTCCTTGAAGTAGAGCATCATCGCAAAGAGGAGAGTTACTTTTTGAAGAAAAAGAACACTCCTTGTACTAGGGGCATCCTTGAAGTAGGGCATCCTCGCAAAGATGAGAGCCGCTCTTTGAAGAAAAAGTGTACTCCCCATACAGGGGGCGTCCTCGCAAAAATGAGTATCACTTTTGAAGAAACAGTGTACTCCCTATACTTGGGGCGTCCTTGAAGTATGGTGTCCTCAGAAAGATGGGAGCCACTTTTTGCAGAAAATGTGGACTCCCTATACTGGGGATGTCCTTCGAGTAGGGCATCCTCGTAAAGACGAGAGTCTCTTTTTAAAGAAAAAGCTTACTCCCCATATTGGGGGCGTCCTTGAAGTAGGGTGTTCTCACAAAGATGAGAATTACTTTTCAAAGAAACTGCGCACTCCCCATACTGGGGGCGACCTTGAAGTAGGGCGTCCTCGCAAAGACGAGAGTTACTTTCTGAAGAAAAAGTGTACTCCTCATACTGGGGGAATCCTTAAAGTAGGGCATCCTCGCAAAGATGAAAGTTTCTTTTGAAGAAAAAGCGCACTCCCAATACTGGGGGCATCCTTGAAGTAGGGTGCCCACGCAAAGACGGGTGCATTTTTTGACAATAAAGTGCACTCCCTGTACTAGAGGCGTCCTTGAAGTAGGGCATCCTCGCAAAGATGAGAGCCGCTTTTTGAAGAAAAACTACACTCCCCATAGTGGGGGCGTCCTTGAAGTAAGGCATCCTCGCAAAGACGAGAGTCACTTTTTGAAGAAAGAACTCACTCCACATACTAGGGGCGTCCTTGAAGTAGGGCATCCTCGTAAAGACGAGAGCCACTTTTTAAAGAAAAAGTGTATTCCCCATACTGGGGGCGTCCTTGAAGTAGGGTATCCTAGCAAAGATGAGAGTCACTTTTTGACAAAAAAGCTCACTTCCTGTACTGGCGGTATACTTAAAGTAAGGTGTCCTCATAAAGACGAGTGTAGTAGCCTACACGCAGCCTTCTACCGCCAGTTGAACACTCAAAAGCTACCTCGAAGCCTACTTGAATACCTCAAAGCCCACCCAATCCATAAATAAGCCTTGCAAGATTATTCAAAGACGAAGCCTCAACTATGAACAAGCCTCGAAGATAAAGACCCCATGTCAGCATCAGAAACACTTCGACCACTTTCATACGTGATCGAAGGAAGATAGCCAGCTTACTTGACAAGAACGGCGACGTTGTTGGTCCTTACAGCTACAGTGACAGACCCAACAGGGAAAGACCCAACAACTGCTGCAGTGTCAGAGTACAGTACTAGACCTGACATTTCTTGCGTCAACACCAACTCTGGGATACCCGCCTGATACCCGGAGGGTACACATGTAATTTGACCCCCTAGGATGACTTAGCCCTTTCTATGTTCTATAAATAGGAGGGATGAGAAATCATAGAGGGGTTAGGAAATCTCTCCCCTGAACCCTTGCAGTTTACCTTCGATCACCTTGTAAAATACACAGCACTCGAACCTTCGACTACTTAACAGTAATACAAACTCTCTTAAAAATCCTCATCTGAGGTCGTGGGGCATCACATTATGTTATAGATTATATACTTGAACCCCTTTGATTGAGGATAAATCCTATGGTGTAAGAGCCGACTTCCCCTCTGTAAGAAGTTAGGCCCCTACAACGAGAGTTACTTTTTGAAGAAAAAGCGCACTCCCCATACTGGGGGCATCCTTAAAGTAGGGCGTCCTCGCAAAGACGAGAATCGCTTTTTGACAAAAAAGTGCACTCCACGTACTGGGGGCGTCCTTGAAGTAGGGCATCCTCGTAAAGATGAGTCACTTTTTCAAGTAAAAGGGCACTCACCATACTAAGGGCGTCCTTGAAGATGGACATCCTCGAAAGGGCGAGAGTCATTTTTTAACGTAAAAGCACACTCACAATCTAGTCCTACGAGAAAGAAAAGATAGTCCAATGAGAACTACCAAAATAGTGGTTGGGCACTTCGCGCCTAACTGCCTTTCTAAGGTCGTTAAGACGATAAAGCATATATAGTCCTACGAGGACTACCAAAATAGTGGTTGAGCATTTCGCGCCTAACTGCCTCTCTAAGGTTATTAAGATGAGAAAGAATATATAGTTCTACGATGACTACCAAAACAGTGGTTGGGCACTTCGCGCCTAACGACCTCTCTAAGGTCGTTAAGACGAGAATGCATATATAGTCCTACGAGGACTACCAAAATAGTGGCCGAGAACTTCGCACCTAACTTCATCTCTAAGTTTGTTAAGACGAGAAAGCATATATAGTCCTATGAGGACTACCAAAATAGTGGTTGGACACTTCGCACCTAGCTGCCTCTCTAAGGTCATTAAGATGAGAAAGCATATATAGTCCGAGGAGGACAACCAAAATAGTGGTTGGGCACTTCACGCCTAACTACCTCTCTAAGGTCGTTAAGACGAGAAAACATATATAGTCCTACGATGACTACCAAAAAAGTGGTTGGATACTTCGTGCCTAACTACCTCTCTAAGGTTGTTAAGGCGAGAAGGTATCCATAGTCATACGAGGACTACAAGAATAGTGGTTGGGTACTTCGCACCTAACTGCATCTCTAAGGTCGTTAAGACATGAAGGCATCCATAGCCCTACGAGGACCATTAACATGGTTATTAGGCACTTCGCACCTAACTATCTCTATGGGATCACACAAACGATAACGCGTCTTAATCCTACAAGGATTACTACATATAATTACATATGATCACAAATTTCTTTTCCATTTCCACACTACCAAATACAAATGAGAAACATGCAACATACAACATTGTTAGAGACAAATTACATATAACAGGGGCATGGCCTCTCCCAAAGCCCATAGCCTAGTCCTTCATAGCTGGCTGCCTTCACATCTTTAAGGGTCATGGCCCTCAACACCACTTTACGGCTGATACAATTCTGTACTTGGTCACGCAAAATGAGATACCAGAACCATGGGTTCTCTTACGTTTTCCTCTCCTCCTCAGGTAGATAAGAGGGGTCAAAGTACACACAAACTAATGGTTTCCCTGCCAGTCCCCGATTACCAAAGTACATTTTGGTATATAAATTTACCCACGTGACCACCTGTACTTCTAACCGTTCCTGCGATCTTGTTTGCATATTCATTTCAAAAAATCTTATACTCAGGAGGAAGCTTCAAACACTATTTACATTTTACACACTCCTCAGTCCTTTTATAATCCCTGGGTGTAGGTGCCTCATTAAAGTTTTTGGGAAAACCAACTGCCCCTTACCTCATTATCACACCCCTTGAACGTTGTCCACTTCTCCCAGGATGGCCCCATGTTGTTACCATTTTTGGAACTCTCACTTGGCATTTATGATGACCATGATGCTTTAGCTACATCAACACTATGAACCCTCACCTACGACCATGACCCCCAGTCCTTTGATGACGACTCCACCTTCCCGGGGGGAGTTCCTCAGCGCTAAGTCTGAGACGCCGGTCACGAAATCGACCACAGTACCAGGGATAATGATTACCCCATACCACAATCGTTTCCACGACCACGGTAGCTTGCCCCACACAGACTGACCCAACTTAGGCCAGCAGCTCAGATTCAGTACCCACGACTATTGGTCTTCAACTACACGCACGACAAACACACAAGCATATACAACGAATCAATAATATTTTATAAGCATTGCACGTCTACTAAGTTTTGCAAACAAGTAAAAAGAGTTTTACATAGTGCACAGCCATGATGGGCACCATCAATACCATAAGTTCCTCGCCACTACGGGCCTTATCACATGACACTGTAATTATGCTTTTGGTTGGATGACTATTGCCAAAGCCACCTTATCCTCCTCAGCCAGCAGAGCCTGCTCTCGGGGATGATGTTTACCCTATTTCTAGGGGGCACAAGACCTTGTCGGGTAGAATAGCCCAGGTGGCGTAGCTCGGGAATGTCCTGAGTTTATCGTAGAGTGAATAGTGGTAGAGCCAACATCGCCACCCACTATTCGGTGGAGAGACAAAACTCCTCCTCCTGATGCGCTTGGCCATTCACTAGCTCTGCTACACAAGCCTGTAGCCCCTCTGAAAATTCTTTCTCCCCTACGAACGCTTGCTTACTTGCCTCCTTCTCCAACATCAGTGCCTTTATATGCCCGTGATCTACCTCTAAATCTTCCTCAAGCTCTAGCTTCTCCTCATTCAACACTCTTACTCACTCTTCATGCCCCCCAGTCACGGTAGCTACCTGATCTGCCAGGTCGTGGTGTACAGCCTCCTGCATGAGCACTTTCTACATACAACGCATCTTCTCGAGCCGCAGCTCTAATTCAGCGTTACGGCTGGCTAGATTCTTGCCCCGAAGTAAGGCGGCTTCGAGCATGGGGGTGTACTGTAAGCCTCAAAGAAAATAACCATTTAGACAATATCAAAAAGACTAAAAGCAACTGCGACCAAGAACTTACGTACCCACCCGTACAGCTGCTACGACCACTGCACGCCGAGCCTGTGGATCCTCAAGCGCCTCAACCAAATGGGCCATTTCTCAATCCTTATACAGGGTACTTTGCACTTCTCCCTCTGGCAAGCCACCAGCGAATAGCTTTCCACTACCCACTGAGTGGATCCTTTCCTCCAAGAATGATTGTAAAAGCGGCAGACCTGTAACCACCATTTTCTGCTACTTCACAGTCGGGGCATCCTTCTCCGTGTGACCACTGACACCCCTGAGACCGGGGCCCAGTCCAGCTACATGGGGGGCTACTTGCGTCAAGCCGGACGAATCCCTACCTCTCGCATTCAATAACTGTGGCTTTATTTTAATACTCTCCAAGGATTTGTAGCTATAAACACTTTGTACATAATAAGTATTACTTGCGGCACGTAAAGGAGTCTCACTGTACTTCTTCATAGACAAATATTTGTCTAAGTCAAAGGTACCGTTCAAAATAGTCGTCAACACCTTACAATCTTTATTTTTGTGACTGAGCACCCGTAAACGAGAGTTTTTATACGACACCTTAGAGACTGTCACACCTGCAGAACGATGAACAAACATTTAGATAGCACGTATAATACATGATAAAAGCGTTACCTATAGTTACAATACGAGAAGCAATTTACACCTGGTATTAAAAGCATTATGATGTAAGTGACGATTGGGCCTATCATCGAAGTCAAACGCACAGGTCACCAAGATTGGATGATGACACCAATAGTTACCAGTACCTCCACTCAGGAACACAGGTGTGCATGATCCTCTGATACCTTGGTCCGGCCTCACCCTCTTTGACTTGGGCTGCCTTGGCCACTAACTTCCTCACTTTCGCCGTAGTCTGGGTCTGCCGTCCCTCATGACTCGCCCGCAAGCATGAATGGGTAACACGCGGCAATGCCGGTTCATCCAAACCCCGGCCTCATCCACCTCATTCCCTGGGACCTCGGGGGCCACATCCCACTGTCAAGGACAACGCTCCATCTTATAAGTGACCAGAATGTTGACTCCCAACATTCTAGCGAGGCGGCACTGATTGATTGATAAGTCGATACCCCGTCATCACCCTACAAAAGTTACCGTTCATCTACCCTAGGGTTTGCTCAAACGAATTCAAATATTTTTTTATCAGATCGTCTAAAGGAAACCTCAAGCCTACATCAAACTGCCCGTAGTAGATGATGCACTGATTGGGCGTCAACGTCTGGCAGTCTGGCCATATCTACTCACTACTACCACTGGCCCTTGCTCGCTCATTGACTTCCTCCAGGTACTCTATCTTTATCCCCGCACTATCATACTCGGCTAATGAGTTGGAAAACTCCACTCACTGGGATAAGGCAAGAAGCTCTCGGAGGTCCCTCTCTCCCAACTACTGATAATAGCCTTGTGAGCCAAATCCTCAGGCATTCTCCCTTGTACCATAAAATCTGCACCCGTCTCTACCCATAAATCATGTTGAACCGACGTGCCTGCCTCGTGGTCATGACGGCCCTTCCACTCTACGGGTATAGCACAAGGCAGTACGGCAGAAGACCCCTCTGTCGATGACTCTTCACCCAATGACACCATCCCTCACCTCGTTCTTTCTCGCGTCGTGGTATACAGACTCGTACTCAGTATTTGTACATCCCTGCACGAGCCAAGTACAAATGTTAGGCTCAAACCTAAAGGTATGAAGGGAATAATGGCCACAAAGCCAACTAGGGCACCCTAGGGACCTGCTACCCCTAAACCCTTACTGAGCCTTATGCGGCCGCCACCCTAACTGTGACTCTGCGACAAGTAGTACGGTTTGCCCCAGTATCACGATTAAGCCACTCTTAGCGACTCACAATGGCGTAACCATACCATCACCAGTATCCCTACCATTTTGTACAACTTCTTTCGGTCAGCAACAATGCTAAATGAGATACCTGCTAAAGTTAACAATCTACTATGCATCACTATAAGTCAGGCAAGTCAACCAGAAAACTTACCATTAAAAATAATGCGCAAGGATGAATAGCTCCAGGCCCACACGGATCGTCACGCCAACCAGATACTTCCACCACCGGCAACGCTCCAAGAATACAGCGAAAGAACATAGTTCAAATTCAGAAAGCAAGAGTGAGGATAGCTAAAGTTTTTCTCAATCCACAATAGTTCTTCTTAAATAGAGGTACACGGGGAGGCGGTTATCATTAATAATCATACCAACCGCGATGATTTTACACGTCGCCAACAGTGGCAGCTACTGCATGCCATACGTCATTTAAGATAATAATTACTCTTCTCCCTTCCCAAGGCACTGATAGACATAATATCACACACCTCCCAATACAATTATCCACAGACACACGACCATACCACCTCAGCTCCCCCTCACTATGAGCAAGACCTGAGGGGGGCAATTATAGGAGCACGCTCCCTCTAATAATGAGGTGAAAGGTCGCAGAACGACCCTGCCACCAAAAGTATAAACACTCCAGCTAGCACTGACTGACCAGACAATTCTGCGAGCCCCCTTCTAATGGCAAATAGGTTCATGGTTGGGGCTCGCCTGATGACCATAGAGCCGTCACAAGTACAGACGACGAAAATCCCCCAATTAGCCCCCTGCCCATGTAGAAATATAAAAGCCCATGACCCTGATGGGACATCTTAGGAATTGCTTAGGGCACATGAGCAAAGGTACACTTAGGTCAAACCCTCTCATTAAATAGAGTTGAGGAGGTAACCTAAAAAGGGGATCTTCTTCTTCTTCTCCTTCCTCTTCTAAAGATAACTAGCTAAGTCAAAGAGACAGAGAGAAACCCAGAGAGAGTCGAGTGGTGCCCTCCTCTAGTGGGAAGCATCAAGCCCAAAATGAACGTACACTAATTGTTATCCCTGAGAAGAATCACGGGACTACATGATGAAATATAAATTTTTCTTTGCATATTGTTTATATTCATATTTTATACAAAGTATTTTCTAGTCAATTCTCTGTGATTTCGAGTGACCACCATGAGAGACCTAAGTTGAAACAACTTTCAAATATAGTTATATGCTTATGATTGCTCATTTTGCTGACTGCATGTTTCTATTTTAGTTTGACTGTGTGCGCACACACACACACACTGAGTAGGATCTTATACTGACTTGCTATAACACTGAAGAGATTTCATATTTGACATTCTTAAAAAAAACTGATTCGAATACATAGACGTTTGTGTGGTGTATTCGAACCGAGATAGGTAATATTCAAATAGACTTTACACCTAACCGAGAAAACAAAAATAAAAATGCAGGGGAGTTATTTTGGGAGAGGATTTAGAGACACTCAAAAACCAAACACTTAAGTCTCACTCAATACCAACCAATTATTAGATGAGTGGCTCACAAAATTGGTGATTTCCTATATAAAAAATGAGGTGGAAAACCAAATAGTATATCCTGCCCCACTTTCTATCTCTTCAGTCACGCCGTATTTCCCTCTCTCCTCCCCTAATTTTCAAATTTGAACGAATTGGTTCTCATATCATTCTTTTTTTCTCTCTCTCATATCACTCTCTCACCCAAACCATTCTCTCTCTCTTTCTTGCAATTTTCTGCCATTAGAGGTATAATTCTTCTCTCCAAATAACTGCAATAGCCACAGTAATAGAAGAAAGTAGGAGAAGACTCATCTTCGTTGACAGGTATTTAGAACCCTTACCTCTCTCAAAGTTAGATACAGTAGTATGGGATCCCCAGTACTACACCTACCTGCTTTGTATGGAATGGTGTAACAAATTATAATCCCTTATTAATAATCCTCCTTGCAATTCAAATTTTATCCCCCCATACAATCATGTATATAAATTATCGATAATGCGCAATTCGACAATTTTGTAAGTGTAAGTCTCAGTCAGCACACAAAAAATTGTTGATTTTGACAATATTAGATATGTAATTACTCACATGCACTATCGTAATTGTTGATATCGACAATATTATACATTGAAGTTTTCACACGCTACTACACTATCGAACTTGATAATAGTGTACATGCAAGTCCTGACATATAGGAGTATATTGTCAAACTCGACAAAATTATATTTCTTTTCAGCTTGTTTTAGGTTACGCCATATGTTGTAAGCATACTTTATTAAGGTATGCCAATTTTATAGGGTTTTACTTCTGTTATTTTAGAGGCTTGGCAATGGTGTTTAGTTTTTTGCATTGGGTCTATAAATTATTTTGTGCGTGTTTTGCCTTGGAGGAGTAAGAGAGTTACGATAGTGTCCATATCCTGGTTTCTTCACCAACTCACAAAGAAATCTATCTACCACTGCAAAATGTTGAAGTACAAGAAGCGAGGTAAGCTAAAATTGAGTGGGAATTAGAATTTGGCGACTAGAAAATGAGTTATGTGAGGAGCAAGATTTGGCATATTTCAATTTAGTGTGTAAGATGGCTGATTACGATTCTTCTGACAATTCTTCAGATGGGTGGAAAATAGGTCAATATAGCTGAGAAGAATGTCAATGAAACTAGATTTATGGATATGAGTATGTGTTAGAAGTCTGTGTTGTACAACGAGTTTTTGTGAGGTGATTATTTATATTTTGTATTTCCTCTTTTGCAGCATGTGATGTAATGATGGCTTTCAAATAAAATGAATATTACGTTGGACATTACTTTTGTTCAGTTTATAATATTTTCTTAAATTACTTGCGTTGGACAACTCACAATTGTTTCTTTTATGTGTCAACTTGTCAGTGAGATCGACAATGGAAGACTCCATAGCCAAAAATTGGAGTAAAGTTATTCGTGACGAGTCCCAAGAAAGGTCTGAAAATGAACGTATTATAGACCCGTTGTTGGCGAAAGCCCCATACGAGG
Organism: Kingdonia uniflora; assembly: GCA_014058105.1. Lineage (NCBI taxonomy): Eukaryota > Viridiplantae > Streptophyta > Magnoliopsida > Ranunculales > Circaeasteraceae > Kingdonia > Kingdonia uniflora. Next base: position 2,817,871 of record JACGCM010001281.1, read on the forward strand.
GTCAACATTTTGATATTGTTGAGGACGCACGTCTGTGCAACAAACGATATGGAAGAGGGTAGGGTCTATCCACCAAGATACACAATTCTATTAAGCGTTTGAGAACGGATGATATAAGCAGAGCCCACTTTTGTTGTATAAGTAATAGCTTCTCAAAGAAAAACTATGTGATATATCCAAAGATTAGTGACATAACTGGCAACAGGAGTTCATCTGACAAGTGTGGGTGTAAAGTAACAATAAATATTAATTGGAATACCAGAATAGGAAAATATGTTGTCACAAGTTTCATGGATATCCATAACCATAAACTCGTATCTCCGCGGAATCATTATCGTATAAAGGTTAACAGATTCTTTCCAGAAGTAACAAAAAACTTGACAACAACATTTGAGCTCCACAATATTCTGGTGAGCAAGGTCCCAGCATTATTCTCAGATCGAACCTTCAACAAATGGGATTGCTATAACTAAAATGCCAGAGTAAATAAGGAACGACTAGTCAGAGGAGATGTACAAGCCACGTTGAAGTGGTTTAGGAAGAAACAAACTGAAGAACAGATGTTTTAGTTTGACATAGAATTAGGTAAGGATGACCGAGCACTATTTTTTTTGGATTGATGGATGTTCAAGGTGTGCATACGAGAAATTTGGAGATGTCGTCACCTTCAATACTACGCACCGAACCAATGTCTACATGATGCCCTTTGCTCCATTTGCAGGGATCAACAACCACTACCAAGTAATTCAATACGGATGTGCTCTACTAAGGAATGAACAAGAAAATACATTTGTATGGTTGTTCCATACTTGGTTGAAGGCAATGAAGTACAAGCACCCTGTTTCAATTATCACTAATCAAGATGTATCTACGGCCGCCGTTATTCCCAAGGTAAAAAAGGAGTTTGAATTGGACAAACTGGGCACTGATCAAATTATCGATTTACCATATAGGTCGATAATATTAGATATATATAACTCCAATTGTACTTGGTATTTGTCGAAATCGACAATATTATATATAAAATGCCTCATGTACATTATCATAATTGTCGAGATCGACAATATTTTATTTCATAATTCCAATGTTATATATAACTCCAATATATTGTTGAGTATGATCATGTACTGATATTTTATTGTCGACCTAGGCTTCTGATCGACAATATCATAGATTATGAAATAATGTCTCCAAATTATTCTATGTTTCCCTAGTTTATTTGCAGGTCTTCCCCAACACCAGACATCGATTTTGTCTGTGGCACATCACAAACAAATTTCCTGAGATGATCGGCCATGTCTATCAGGAACCATCTACATTCAAAGAAGATATCGATTCGCTAATGCACGACACAAAAAAAAAATTCAAGGGCGTTTGTGGACTCACTCTGTCCTGCACTGGTCATGCCTGTAAAGAAGGTTGAACGATTCCATAATGAAAGTCGCTTGGGAAGAGACAACTTACGACATCCCTTATGTCATAGCCACCTATCCCTTCGTGCATCAAAATTATTTGAAAGGGCCTTAAAGATAAAATAAAGTTTTGAATTCGTCGTTTTGAAGCTAGACGAGATTGAGTCTTACCTTGATAACTACGATGATTCTTTAACACATATGGATGGATCGCAACCAAACATCTCTATTTCTTTAGCAGATTCTATGATGTCTGGAACTATCATTTTAAACCCTCTTGTTCTTTAAACAAAAGAATGAACGAAGACTAATCACAAGAAAGGGGAAAGATGGAAGGAGGGATGGAAGAGGTTGTTATGAAGAAGAAGATAACGTACAAAAGTTGTGGAGTACTTGGTGTAATGGCCAAATTCCGTAGCTCAATATGATTAAGAATTAGTTATCATACCAATTATCCTGTAATAATACGCTAATATAAAGCAAGAATTAGAGACAGGTGTTTTTAGCGTGGAAAACCTCTAAACAGGTAAAAAACCACGACCTCGTATGAAGGATTTTTGTAATACTATCTTTATTACTTGAAGTGGATATCTTTATTACAAGTGATCTCTAGAATATAAAAATGCATTTAATCTCATAAATAAGAAGTTTGAGTAATTTTTCTTGTCCCTGTCTCTTTTGGAACTTTTCCTTTATATAGGCTTTTCCCACAGCTCTTCGTAGTGCCGGAGCACGTCTTCCAAATAATGTGGTTAATGGCGGTTGACTGGATAACTGACGAGTTCGTGGAAGACTTATGTCTTTGACTAAATAACATTTTCTGGGTTTAGCTCACCTACGTTCTTGAGTAGTTTGTGGGGGTAGTTGGAATGTTTGACTGGAGTGTTAAGAGCTAAAATTGCATGAGCCTGAGATGGATGTAAATCGAACTTTATGAGCTCGATTATGAGTAAGGTCGAGAGATAAGTCCCTACAATCGCCCCCTCGCAACCAAAATCACGAGTGGCTTTGGTTGAGAAAGAATAGGTTAAAAGTTGTAAATTTGAAACAGAGCAATGGTGGCGTTTGAATGGGTGGAAGTTATGTGATATTGGGAAGTGATGGGTATTAAATAATGATGCGGATATATGTGATGGTTGTGTTTGAATAGTAGCATCCATAATAAAAGATGACATTTGGGAAAACGTACCTACACAATAAAGTTAGGGTTATATAAAGAGTACCTTGATCAATTCTTTAGAACAATTTTTGTATGCGTAACTTTATCTGAGATGGTGATAACTCAGAGTATGGTTCTTGAAGAGAGGATTGCGTCTGAAATGCAGAGGTTGAAGTTGAAGTACTTTGGTGATCGTTCCTTAGAAATGGTGATCCCGGCCCCTGTTTCTCCGATGCACCAAAGCTTTTCATGAGAGGAAGCGGTTGAAGCTGAAGAAGATTTCTACTATAAGTGGAGATTTAATGTCTTCGTCTTAACAGGCGAGGAACGTTGGGCCTGTCTTTGCATCCTTGCAGAAGATAGGGTTAGGGGTTCATATACAGGGAAAGGTGTATCTGCGGGGCAGATATGCTAATTTTCTATTTTTCCAAGGATTCTAAGGTTGGGCCCTCTTCATCTCTGCCAACTCTGCGGTAGTGGTGGCTATAGAAGAGGCGGTGATGGCAGTGGAGGAGGTTAATGGGAAGGGAGGTCCTGCTGACGCATTTCCTTCGTGGTTTTATGCTCAAAAGATCTTCCATCTTGTTTTATGGGTACCAACACTGAGTTTACTGCTTACATAGTTCTCACTTGGAGTTTGACTGGGCTTCAACCGAGCCATGTGAGAAAAAAAATGTTGGCTCCACTGTCCTCTTTGCATCAGGGTGAAAAATCACTGAAGTAAGAAGAACTGGACAACATGATTCCTTGCCATGCCAGAATGACCTGTAGCTTTAAAAAAATAGGGAAAACTTGTAATCTATAAAGTACCTGGAGTTTGATCCCGGACGGATAACATTCTATTGTATTCCTGTGTGAAAACATGTTATCTATAAATCGTATGTACTATGTCTTCGATATGAATAAAAGTTGATATTTACTAAATTGTATACACAGTGAGAGAATGTACTGGAGAAGATCTTTGGTTCGCTTGGTTACGATATTAACTTACCAGTGAGAGAATGTCAGCTCGAAGGATTAGATATAAGGAGAACAGAACTTGAGTATGCTAGTTATTTTTATGAAGTATTCTTTCGTGTATTCGTGAGAGATTCGGTAGAACGAGAAAGGCTGGTGGGTTTGATCACTGGAGTAGAGATCAAATTTGAAGATATGAGGATCGACAAATGATGTGATTAGATGCTGGTTGCTTAAGTGTACCAAAGTTGTGATGGATGTTGTGCAAAGTGTGTCTTATGAATAACATAAATGATGTGATAGTAACATAAATAGTATAAGTCAATCTGATCCTCTATAGGGGCAAATCTATTTTGAGACCGTTTAGCAATAATTTTGAATAAATTTGAATATTTGCATAATTTTGAAAATGACGTTAATCACTATAAGTATGATAAAAAAGGACTGTGAAACAAAAATATGAAAATGCAAAAGCTTCTAGTTTTGTTTTGTATGCAAAAGGAAATAGAGCTCAGACATTGAACAGTATGAGTCATCATGAGTTTAGGAAGGTCATGGAAAGATATGGAAATAAGGGAAAGAAATATGTTAAAAAATGAGGGGGATTGTAATGATAGAAAGGTAGTTTAGTCAAAAATTTACAAGGCGTCTGACATGGAGAGTGGAAAGGACGCCTCAGTTCTAGAATCAAGGACGGTTCATGCGAGGAGTAATAAATGCTAGCCGCATAAGAGAGAAAGGATAAATAGTTTTTCTTCGTCTCCAAACAAACATTTTATCACAAAAAACTTGGAGAGCACTCAGAGAGAAAGACAAAAAATCAGGGGATTTGATAAAGAGTTATCCGAAGGCGATAAACGGTTGAAGAGGGCAAAAGATTATGGATCTCGTAGGTGGCAATACAGTAGCATTATGAAGGGAAAGCTTAACTCTACTACCAATTCTCATTCGGATACGGAAGGTTAGTAGAGATACTTGAGATATATGTCGATTTTCATAGTTTAAAGATATGTGTTATACGTGAATGATTGATCAGAGATATATGTTGAATATAATATGTATATATATATATGTATACATAGATGGAAAATGATAAATACCATAAACTGTATGTAGGTCGAACGTGAGTGGCATCTTTGTAGGTTGAAAACGTGCATGTAGAATTTGTTTTTAAGATGGGTAGTTCGTCTGTTAATGAGGTTTCGACCTCTAGCCGGACGAATGAGTCTGAGAACGAAGGGGAAGGAGGATTGGAACAATTCCCGAGTTTCCCTGGTCAATTGGTGTCGTATCCTCCGGTTTCTGATGCCTTTAGAGAAATTTGTAAAGCCAAGGCGGCTGTAGGAGGGAAGTGAGGCAAATGTATAGAGTTTGCTCGTAGGTAGTTTAGGGGTTGCACGGTAGCGGAGGGGGAAGAGTATTTTTATCTGTTGGCAGATTTGGAGATAGAAAAATGAGATAGGGGTATAGATGAATCGATCTCGTTAGAGTATTTCGATGGGGATGTCCGGAGTGACCTCTCGGAGGGTTTTCTGTGTTACCTATCTCAATTAAAGTATGGGCTGAGCCTTCCCATTACCAATTTTGAGAAGGGAATTATGAATGCAATTGGGTCATGCCCTATTCAAATGAATAAGAACATATGGGAGGTAATAACTGTGTGTGACCATCTGAATGAAAGGTGGGAAAAGGAGGAAAAATTGAGGGTAACCCCTGAGGATGTTCTATAGTTTTATGGAGTGATGAATTTTAAGGCCAGTGGGGGGTCGTATTTCTGTGTGAGTGTAACTCGGCATCATTTTTTTGATGTGAATTCAGCAGGTCAAACTTAAAATGACAACATCATATGGGTGAAGGGTAATTGCCTTCAAAGAGATGATGAAGAACCTTTGGACCTTAGATTTAGATCTCTAAAGAAAAGTAAGTATAGACATGCGTAGATAGAATTATTGTTATGCTTTGTTGACAACTGTAATTGATAGTAAAACGTGTTATTGCAGGTGTGAAGTCCACAGTGGAAAGAATCCCTATTGGACGAAGTTGCGGAGGAGGAGACTAAACTCGAACTTGTCTTGGGGGAACTCGGCCTGAGTAGAAAGAAGAGAGTTGACAGTAGGTCGAAAAAGGTTTGAAAGGCTCACTCTGCTAGGTCGATGGCGGGGGTGGATGAAGGAAAAAGGAAAAAAAGTGGTGAGGATACTTGATCGAATCCTTCTAAGGCCCTGGAACTGGCAGTTCGGCTTAGCCAAAACCCGTTAAGCCGAACAAAGTAGCTTAACTCTTTTCAAAGAAATGGATGTTAAAGACTATGCTGGCTCTGGACGCCACGAAAAGTGGTGAGGTCGCTAAAGAGAAAAGGATGAGGGTCTAATCCTCCGGGGAGAAGGTCGCTGAGGTATGACCTGCTGCGGTGGACGACCTTAGGGAGGTCGAGGAAAGGGCTAGGTTGGCAGCCGTCCACGTGGAGGAAGACACTAGCATGATGGTAAGTGTTATGTTATGGAAATGTTTAATATACTTCGAGCTAATAACTGAGATCGATATAATTTTTGCAGGTTGCTCGTCTTGTCAAGGGGATTTGGCTCGGTATTAAAGAAGAAAAATCCAAGTTGAAGAAGGCGAAGAGCGAGCTGGAGAAAGACCTGGCTTGAGCCAAGATTAAAGCCATGAAGGAAGTTAGGCAGCTAAAGGATACTCACGCCGTGGCGATTGGCCAGCTACAGATCGAGGCCAAGGGCAACCTAGATGAGATTGTTGAGGAGCGTAACAGGCAGGGTTATCACTTGATGCTGAAGGGCTATTCTCAGGAGGAGGTAGATGCCATTAAGGCTGATACCTATGTTGAGGTGGAAAATGAGGAAGCAGAAGTGATGGGAGTTGTGGATAGTCTAGATGGTATCTCCCTCCAGATAGTACTTGATAACCAAGGGGATGATGTCGAGCTTCTAGAAAGTGGGAGTGAGAAAGTAGGGTAGTTGCGTTGTATAAATATTTGTAAGTTGTATGACTTCTGCGTGAGGAAGAAACTTCTGTATGTTGACTCTATTTGAAAATCTTTTGTAGGTAGTTAGAGAGATGAGTCTCAGGATAAATGAGTTAGAGTCTAGACTTGCTAGGGAAAGGGAGACCTCTAAAGCCTTGTTGTCTGCGCAAGCTGAGCTGTAGGTTAGATCAGTATAGGTTATTCGACTTCCATGTTACGCCAACGTTAAGTTATCAAGTAAATAGGATAGGAATAAATAGCAAAAATCCAACGTTATTAATACAGAATAAGATATCGAAAGTGTGGACCTTGTACCCCGAAAGAAGATTCATGAAATGTTCATCTGAGAATAGACTCTAAGCTTTTAATCTAAAAATACTTGGAAACAGATGTTTAGAAACCACGTAGTCTCGTAGAATGTTGTATGTGTATATTAGGCATTAGATTTCCCGAATCGAACTGTACTAAAATTTGTTATATTTCCTAGGTTGAATTGGATTCATCTCGTGCACGTGAGGACAACGTACTCGTGTGTAATCTAGAATTTGCAGAGTAGTTCGACAGGATGAAGGAGGCGAATGAGAACAGAGGGGATCAATGCGTAAAAGTGCATTTTAAACTCGAGAAGTTGAATCAGGTCATTTTCGCCCTGACTCTCCAGGTCGAGGAGAAAAATTCTGAAATTAAGAAGGGATTAGAAAATCTATTTGAGGCCACAGCACGTGCTGAGAAACTTCATCATCAGGTCGACGCGTTGGCTGTGAAGGGAAAGCAAGCTGACACGGCTCAATACCGTATTCAGGCGATGGAAAGATTTGAGGAACAATGTCGATCTTATCTCCAAAGATGTAGGAACGACCTGGAGAGAATGAGACCAAAATTCATCAAAAAGGATGACTAACTGAGGTCAGCTCGCGAAAATCTATCGGCTTTGGAGGCCGTAGCTGAACATTTGCAAACAACTCTCCCTACCAAGGATATGGAATTTCGAGAAATACAACGCAGGTGCGATAACTTAAATGAGAGAGTTGCTCGACTTAAAGCCGAAAAGGATCAAGCCATTACTCATGCCAAGAAAGCCAAGGCTAGAGAGCACTTTGGGGGAAGTAGAACTGAGGTTAAGGCTCCTTTAGTTCGAGGGGATGTAGTTAGTCTCTCAAGTCGCATTAAAGAGCTAGAAAGTGACATATCTCGAATTCAGGGGCATGTTCAAAAAGGAAATGCAAATTTGAGGGAATGCCAGCATAAGCTGGATGCTGCTCTTATTAGGGAGAAAGTTCTGGAGGGGGAGATCAAAGCAAAGAACTTACTGGTGAAGAGGAAGGAGGAATTGTTGAAAGATCTGCCTGTTAGAGAAGAGTTGAACGCATAAATTATGAGACTTCGTGCTCGGGTAGTAGATTTAGAAGCCATAAACCTAGCTGAGTCAGCGCAGTATATTGCCAAATTGAAAGAAGATGCCATTTATCATGATAAGGTTGATGCATAAATAATTGAATGGAAGGATAATTGTGCTAGGTTAAAGGTACGCCTCGAAAAGTTGAAGGCGAGATTTGCAACAGTGATAGTACCTGGTGTGCCTTAAAATGACCTGTTAAGGGTGATCGTTGCATATTTTGTAGAGGAAGTTAAAAGATTTGAGTCAGAACGAGATACCTTGCTCAAAACTCTATCAGATAAGGGATACACTTGTGGAGCTAAGGTAGATCTAGGGAACTATTTGGGTGCCATGGAGACCCAAATGGGCCCTCGAACTGCTAAATCAATAGATCAAGGCAGAGCCTCTGTGGCCCACGAACTAAAAGATAGACCTCTTGATGATGTGGGGGAAAGCATTGTTGACACTCTATCAGCAAAAAAGAATCCTTTGTAGTATGATTTTGGCCTAAAAATAAATAGAATTGTCGCAGACACATTGTTATAGATGAAAGCTAGTATGACCATTGCCTTATCTTGTGTCTAGCGGGGTCTTTGATATAAAACAAAGTTTTCACATTCGTTTTAATCGCAGAAGCGGGTTGAGTTAAACTAAGTTAAAACTTGATTTGAACTATAGAAATGTCACAGGCATATTGAAAGAGATTAAAGCTAGTATGACCTTTGCCTTATCTTATGCCTGGCAGAGTCTTTGATGTGGAATAAATTTTTACACTTACCACCTTCGCAGAGATGTAAATATTCAGCTGAACCAAGTGTTATCCTCGATCCAGCCTACTGAAGTGAACTAAACAAGTTGTAAAAGATGAAGACTAGTATTACCTTTGTCTTATCTCTTGTTTAGCTGAGTCTTTGACGTAGAACAAGTTTTTACACTTGCCACCTTCACAGAGATGTAAAGATTCAGCTTAGCCAAGTGTTATCCTTGATCCAGCCTACTGAAGTGAACCAAACAAGTTGTAAAAGATGAAGACTAGTATTACATTTGTTTTATCTCTTGTTTGGCTGAGTCTTTGACGTGGGACAAGTTTTTACACTTGCCACCTTCACAGAGATGTAAAGATTCTGCTTAACCAAGTGTTATCCTCGATCCAGCCTACTGAAGTGAACCAAACAAGTTGTAAAAGATGAAGACTAGTATTACCTTTGTCTTATCTCTTGTTTGGCTGAGTCTTTGATGTGGAACAAATTTTTATACTTGCCACCTTCGCAAAGATGTAAAGATTCAGCTGAACAAAGTGTTATCCTCGATCCAGCCTACTAAGTGAACTATACAAGTTGTAAAAGATGAAGACTAGTATTACCTTTGTCTTATCTCTTGTTTGGCTGAGTCTTTGATGTGAAACAAGTGTTTACACTTGCCACCTTCGCAGAGATATAGTAACAGAAGCCAATCAAGTGATATCCTTGACTGAACTTAGAAAATATTAATTGTAAGCTAGTATTATCAATGCTTGAATTTGTAGAATGTAGACGACTGTTTCGTGAAGAGGACGGCATTGTGAAAATAAACTTTCATTGATAAGTGTTAGAATTTACATTGGATGGAGATAAGAATCTCACTTTTAAAATTGCAAAACAAATATCGAAACATTATAATGGAGTAGTAAGACGCCTAACGATAGTACCATTTCAGTTATCTAGTGCTCCAAAGATTTGAAATGGGGATTCCCTCTTTTATCATGAGATAGTATGATCCCAGGCCTGAGAGACCTGTGATAATGAATGGACCCTCACAATTGTCAACTAATTTTCCAGCGTGAGGCTTTTTACTATGTTAAGGAATTTCTCGGAGGATGAGATCTCTGATTTGGAAAGTACGGCCCCTGACTCAGTTATTGTATGACCTGGCAAGCATATGATGATATCGACCTAGGTTAGCGATGGCGCGTTCCCTGGTTTCATCTATTATATTTAGGTTATAAGCCAATTCGAACTCATTTTACTTGTCAATTAGCTCGTGATCCCGAACTGGATGATGGTATTCAGAAGGAATTACTGCCTCAGTGTCATAGGCAAGGAGGAATAGGGTACACCCAGTGGACTGTCGGGGAGTGGATCGATACGCCCACAGATGATTTTGTTGGTGATTTTGGCTTGACCATTGCCTTAAGGATAGTATGGATTGGATGATATTATGGTGATTTAGGAAGGTTACGACCTTATCTCCCATAAATTGGGGCCCGTTATCGATATGAATTTGGTGGGGGCACCCGAATAGAGTGATTATGTAGTTCTAGATAAAAGAGATGACCTCTTCTTCTCTTGTTCAACATAGTGGAATTACTTCTACCCATTATATAAAGTAACCGGTAGCTACGAGTAAGTGACGGCGATTACCTAGAGTGTTAGAGAATTTCCCGACGAGGTCTAGTGCCCATCTTATGAATGGCCAGAAGACCTTGATTGCATAGAGCTCGAGCGTAGGGGCGCGTATCATATTTCCATGTCTCTGGCAGGTATCGTATCTACGAGAATACTCTTCTGATTGCTTGTGTATGCCAGGCCAGAATACTCCTTGAGTTATTGCTCAGTTCGTTAATGATCTACCTCCGGCGTAGGAGCCACAAGCTCCTTCTTATAATTCGCAGAGCAGTTCATCTACTTTCGACTTCGAGAGGCACTTGAGTTAAGGCCCCGTAACGGATAGGTGGTAAAGCATACCATTTTGAGTAATGTAATGCTTTGAGTTGTTGATCAGCTATCTGCGTTCTTTTGGATCTGTTGGAAGTGGCCTGCTACACTTATTGTCGACATCGAGGTAATGTAAGAAAGGTTTTTGCCAATCGTAGTTTCCCCCTTTATCGCCTCCAGTGTCGATCGTGCATACAGATATACGATCAATGTTGAGGGTTGAAATGACTTTGATCTGGAGATATCGAGCTTCTGTACCCAAGACCCCGGCTAGATATGTCAAGGAATCGGCGTGTCCATTCTCCCCTCGAGGAATATATTCGAGAGTTTCTTTCGCAAACTTACTCATCCTATCTGCAACGAGGGCTAGGTATTCGATCATTTTCCCATTCTTCTTGTACTGCTCGGAATAATGATGAATAATGAGTAATGAATTGGTGTAAACTAAGAGTTCGGGGACATTGAGCTCAAGAACGAGGTCGAGTTCATGAATGAGAGCTTCATACTCGATGGCATTGTTTGAGGCCTCAAAATCCAAGCGGATTAATTTCTCAATTTTGTCATTTGAAGGGGTAATCAAAACGATCCCAATTCCTGACCCTACGGGTCCTGCTGAACCATCTGTGAGAAGCCTCCTCCCTGATGTAGTGATCTAGTCAGCTCGTTCATCGAATGGCTTGGGGGTTAGATTTTTTAGCTTTTATTCACTAAAGTCCGGGTGGTGCTCCTCTCACTCGAGATCCTCCACTAGAAAATCAATGAGAAAATCGGCAACGTCCTGACCCTTTTCGGAATATACTTGGAAGTCTGGGCCTGACCATTGTTGTACTCTTCGTGATTTTTCATTTTTAGACAAAACTTCCCGAAGTGGGTAGTTCGTCATTACTTTAACAGAATATGCTTGGAAGTAGTGTTTGAGTTTCTGTGAAGTATAAACAAGGGTGAGAAGAAGTTTCTGTTGGTGTGAGTGTTTTGCTGATAAGAAGACCGGTTTCTCTACTTTCCCTTTCAGGCGAATGAGAATCGAACTGAGAAAAGTATCTGTGACTACTATGTAGATTATTAGTTCCTCATTACCTACTAGGGTGCTCATTATGGGAGACTTTACCAAATAGATTTTGAGATCCTAAAAAGCTGTTTTACATTCTGATGTCCACGTAACTTTTGCGGTTGGCTGAACCTTTCTTCGTTTGGTACATTTGCGGAGTAATAGGAATAGCCATCGGCAGCGGTCTGAAGATTTATAGATGAAACGGTTGATAGCAGCAATCTTGCTGGCGAGTTTTTGAACGTCTTTTGTTGTCTATGGAGAAGGCATGTCGAGGAGAGCTCAAATTTGATCTGGATCGGCTTTGATCCCTTTATAGTTGATGAGGTGGCCTAGAAAGTGGCCAAAATGTACCCTGAATTGACACTTATCAGGGTTGAGACACATTCTGTAAGATCGAAGGATGTTGAATATTGTATTGAGATCTGAAATATGATTAACTTACTGTACGCTTTTGCACAATAGATCATCGATGTAAACTTCAACAATTTTTCCCAGGTGTGCCTTGAACATAGTAGTCATCAATCGTTGATATGTGACCCCTGCATTCTTGAGCCCGAAGGGCATGACTTTGTAGCAGTAAAGGCCACTTTCGGTGATGAATATTGTCTTATCTTGATCTTCTTCCAAAAGTAGAATTTGATTATCTTTTGAAGCAGCATCTATCATAGATAGAAGATCATGGCCTGCAGTGGAATCGTGGATCTGATGAATGTTGGGAAGAGGAAAACTATTATTTAGAGTATGTTTGTTTAGATCCGTAAAATTCACGCAAACGCGGACTTTTCCGTTCTTCTTTGGCACAACGACAATTTTTGATATCTAGACTGAATACTTGGCTTCACAAATGAATCCCACTTTGATCAATTTCTCGATTTCTATGTTAACTTCATCTCGAAGATGAGGTAAAAGTCATCGTTATTTCTATTTAACTATTGGGGTGTTGACGTTGATGGCTAACTTGTGGCAAGTCTTAGTTGGATCGACTCAGGGTATTTCTTCGAAAGACCATGCAAAAATGACTTGGTTGAGTTATAAAAACTAGATGAGGATGTCTTTCTTGTGCTGAACCAGCTTAGTTCCGATGAATGTGCATCTACTAGGTCTATTAATATCAATATATTTCGTGGGCTCCTCTGTAACTGATTGATCGTCGAGGTGATCAATTTTCTATAATTTTTATGCGGCTAATCTGTCTGAAGTATCTAGGAAGGTAGAGATAGCATTTTCATAAGCTCGAGAAAGTTTCTGACTACCGCTAATCTCGTAAATACCATTGTCATGCTTGAACCGTAGTGCTTGATGATAGGTGGATGCGATTTCTTCCATATTGTGTATCCAGCAACGGCCCATGATCCCAAGATAGCGGGACTTGGCATTGATGAGGTAGAAAACGACATCGATAGTGGTTGGTCCTACGGTAATAGGTAAGATAATCTTGCCTACCATTCCTCCCTGGAACCGTTGAACCCGCTGATGTCGGTGTCGCTCTGAATGACTTGGTCAACCAATCCCATCTGATTGATCGTACTCTGAAAAAGAATTTTAATACCGCTTCCAGTACCGATCATCATTGTGTGCATGACAAATTGTTTCATCTTGAGTATTATGACTTACGTATCGTGATGTGGAAATTTGATATGGCTAGTATCGCAATCCCCAAAAGAGATTCAAAGTCGGCGATTGCTCGACTCGGGAAGAAGTTTGGCTTCTTTGTCTTGAGGTGTAAGATCACAGCATTCGGAGAGCCTTCGGCACTTTGATCGGTTGGAATTGTGTATGTGGTTAATTTCGATCATGTTGCTGAGGTGCATGTAGTAAAGATGTTTTTCCTCAGCTCCGTCGTTAACCTGAATAACTTCAAGTTGTTTCTTATGGTTTCCATCTTGGCATGACTTTAGGTTAGCGATGTATTCGAGCATCCATCATTCCTTAAAAATGAGCTCGAGCATCTGCTGTATAGCATAACAATTGTCAGTAGAATGATGATTTACCTTATGGTGTAGGCAAAATGGTCGACTCTCAGTGGGCTCCAATGGTCGAGAGGCGCGGTAGAGCGGGTCTTTTAACAGTAGTAGAAAAAATTGTGGAGACTCAGACGTTCAGTTTTGGGAGGACGGGTTTGTTTTACAGACCGCTTCTCAGAGGGTACTCAATGTTTCCCTTGGCGCATTTATGATATCCCTGTTCCTCCTTAGGCTCCCTGGTCCGCTCTGCAGGTAGGGATTTGGTGGAGAGGACAGACTTAGTAGACTTTTGTCGCTCAGAAGTCGACGTAATCATTGACCTTGGTGATCATCTCCTCTAACATCGTAGGTTTGTTAAGGAAGAGGTATTCCTTAGCTTTGCAATCGAGTTGGAGAGCATTGGTAAAAGCGGTCACAACTATCTTTTGGCTGAGGTTATCCACTTTTCTTGTGAGCTCTAGGAATTTCTTTGAAAAATCTTCAAGCTTTTCTCAATGTGACTGCTTAAGACCGATAAGAGAATACAATTTCTCCTCTTTGTCTTTGTTGTAGGCATATGTTTTGACGAATTGCTTCTGTAGCTGATCAAATATGTAGATAGATTCCTCAAGAAGAGAGTGGAACCATCAGAGTGGCTCTTTTTATAAACTGGTAGGGAACAGACGGCAGAAAATGTGGTTGAGATTGGAGTACAACCCCAATTAAGCGTGGTATTGCTGGATATGCTCCTTCGGGTCAGTACCTTTATACTTATGAATTTGGGGAGTATGGAAACCTTTTGGTATTTCCATATCAAATAGTTCTTTGGCAATCGGACTTCCTTGTAACGTCGTGGTGTCGCCGGTAGTAATTAGAACTTGTGCCTCGATCAGCTCCGTAATTCGTTGATCCATATGTTCTTTTGTGATGTAATGACGTGTTGGTTGAATTGCTTAACGTGTTGGCAGGGGATGATGAGTTCCCGTACCTTCACTCAAGCGATCTCATGTTAGAATATGATGAAGAAGTCACTAGTCTTCCTCCTGATGGACGGGAATCTGGTGACCCCGGTAGGGATAAGATTTCGCAAAGCTCGAAATAGCTCGAAATCGATCCTTACACCAGGAACTACTATGACAAGAATAAAATAAGGGATAACACTTGACACAGGGGATTTAGAGTGGAAAACCTGTAAAAAGGTAAAAAAAAAACACGACCTCAAATGGAGGATTTTGATAAAGTAGTATTATTGCTCGAGAGAGAGAGAAAGAATCTGATTACAAGAGTTAATCTAAGACTAGACAGCTAGAGATCAGATAATTGTCTATTTTTGTCCTGTTTCCTTAGAAGTTCTGCCCTTTTATAGACCCTGCTCTCAGCTTGACATCATGCTTGAAGCAGTTCTCCCGAAAGTGGGAGTCATGGGCAGTTGAGTGTGTGACTACTAGCTCGTGGGAGACAGGTGTATGTTGGCTTATTCTGTTTATATTTGTTGTGGACGACCCACGTTCTGCTTGAGTTCGTGGTCGAGGTGTAACTGCTGACGTGTATGTAACATATTTGTTTATGTGTGAGTCAGGTACTCGATAAGATCGAGTCTTTCGGAGGTTGAGGTATAGATAAGATCGAGTGTCCAGAGCTCGAGGGATAGGTCCCTACAATCGCCCCCTCGCAACTGAAGTCACGTGTGGATTTAGTTGAGAAAAAAACCCTAAACTCGAACCCTGTGATGACGTAGGCGAGAGTTTGAAAATAGGAACGTCGGTTTTGGGGAGTGTATTGTCATTATGACGCGTAAGTGTTATGGGCAGACTTGTGGTTTTCCCGAGCGGATGACTGTCTTGGGAAACAACGTGCATTAAATGCGTTATCTCTATAAATAGTTGTCAGATCTGATAGCCGAATAACCTGCAGCAAATCTTCATTTTGCAACATCTTGGTTAAGATGAGGAATCGAGTGTATCATACCCGGTTTTCTTTCATCATGGAGGAACCCCGGAGACGGTATTTTGGATATCAAAGTAGGGAAACTCCCTTTCCTGCTTTGTTGAAGGAGTGTTGTTTGAAATATTTTCGGGTATTATGTAGCGTCTGATTTAGCGGGTGGGGTGTATGCGATGCAAAATCCCTGGCCTCTAATGACGTTTTGATTTCTAAGGTAGGAGTCCTCTTTAAGCTCTACTAACTTCGGGTTTGTGGGGATAAGGAGGAAGAGACAATGGTGGTATAAGTGGCGTATGGAAGATGGATCGCTTCCTTCGGCACAATCATCTTTTCTTTTAATTCTTCCAGCATAGAAATGAAAGGGAAAGAGGTTTCTCAGGAAGATCAGCACGATCCTGGTAACGAGAAAAGAAAATAGAGGCCTGTCCTTGGGATCGAGAAAGTATTTGTAATGTCGAGCTTCTAAAAGCTTGATTCTGTAATTGTAAAGCAACGTTGTAGGGGTAGTCCTGTAACAAACTTGTTAGATGAAAATCGAGCGTAATAAAATAATATTTTGTTTGTGTCTTACTAGCAAAAAGTAGAAATAGTCAAAACGTCATCGAGCTGTAATATTATTGGAGAAAATAGTTGGTGGGATAACATACCTTTTCCTACCTCATAAACGACTCGAGCTTAACAGATGTAAAGATAAAGCTCGAAATGTACCCTTTAGAAAACTCGATTAAGCACAAAAAGATAATAGTAAGTAGTTCAAAACTGGGAAGAGTGGGTTATTGAAACTGAAATACATTACGTATAGTCAATTGAAAAATTAGTCCTGTTAACTGAACAGTATAAAAGTGTGACTTGCTCTTTAAGAAGGTTACTCATAAAAATGGCGAAGACTCCTTCTCAGAGGGCTATTGAAGCGCGTGAGTTGAGCTATTTGCACTTAGCATTCAGGATTGATGAAATAAGGGAACCTGTTTTCGGGCAGCAAGGATATGATGCGGTTTTGCTCGAGGCCCGAGCGAACTACGAGGGTATGACTGATGTAGAAAGGGGTAAGGAAATGAACCGCGTGTACTGGTCTGAGTCCATGCGTATCTATTGGCGGTCTGTTGAAGATCGCAAAGAGTTCATTATGATGATGGCAAGGGAGGAGATCATCAATGAGGATAAGGATATCGCCTCAGGGCTACTGAAAGCTTGTGGTGTCGAAGGTCATACCAGTTGCTTCAAAGGCAAGTATCTTGGTGATTGGAGTGATTGACTGTTATATTTTTGAATTTTTGAAATGTAACTGCCCGAATTTACTTGAAGAAAACTTTGTCACGAAAGTAGGCTATGACTAGGACTGTTGTTGAAACTATTTTTTTTGAATTTGTGTTGCTAATTGATATTGACGTTAAAGTCAAGGTGTATAAGTAGAGCAAACAAATGTATGTGGAATTTAAAAATAGATAATTCAGAATCATGAGTTTGGGGCATTGTGAAAAAAGTGGGACCAAGAGGCTAAGAGATACGGCGGTGGTGAAGGGCCTGCTTGAAGTGAAGAAAAACTCCTCTGCTGATTTGCAGGTTAGATAATTCATATAAATTAATAGCTAGATGAACATGAATTTAATATAAAAAGGGATATGTACCTTGTAAGTTCGTTCTAGTTCAGGATGTTTGTATATATACACTCTGCCTTACAATCAAAGCCTGTTTCTTGGCCGGTAGGCCATGGGGGCACTGGCTCTCTTGAGCTTGCAGGAGTCTGTTCTACATGTTTCTCAATATGCTTTTGTCGATCTGTTTCCCAATTAGGTACTAATGTAGTGAGTCCCTGCTAACTGTTATGCAGAAGGAGCTAGATGTTACTAGAGAGAGAGAAGAGCAGACTCTTTTGTATAATGTTGAGTATGTAGAAGAATATGAGGCTTTGATCTTTTAGTATGAATATCGATTGGATGATAATGTAAAGCTTTCTCTAAAGCTCGAAGAAGCTAAGAGTCAAGTCGAGGATAAGACTGCAACACTTTTGAGCAAGGATTTGGCTTTGAACCAACTTATCTGCGAACTTGCTGAGTTAAAGGAAAGAGCGGCGCCCGGTTCTCGGCATGATGCTGAGTTAGCAGAATACTGTATTAGAGCATTAAATGAGGAGATATCTGATATGAAATGTAATGTAACATTCGTGCTCTGAACGAGCAGTTGTTAAAGAGAGAGATCGACCTGGATACTGTGCGAACTAACTTGGCTGTGTCTGAGGCCGATTTTCAAAAATTGAGCAGTAGTATTGTGGGCAAATATTTAGAATTGTGTAACTCTGCACAAATACGTGATAGTTTGATCGCCAAGTTAGATCGTTTGAAGGCTTATTTACGCCGTTTAAAAGAGATAGAGGCTAAGAGCAGAGCTGATTTAGCAGAGGTTCAAGCCAAAAGCAAAAATTTGGTGGACGATTTGGCCCACATAAAAGAATTAATCAACTTGGGTGATTCAGATTAGAATACAAACCCAATAAATTGTAGAATTGCTGAACGTGCTGGCCAGGATCGGTTCCTTTGTATTTAATGAACTTGGGTGTATGAAAACCTGTTGGGACATTCATATCAAATAATTCTTTAGCAATTGGACTACCTTATAATTTATGTGAGTCATCCCTCGCGTCTAAAGCCGTTACTTTGATGATTTCCCTGATATGCTGGTCCATGAGCTCCTGAGAAATATAATGATGAGGGATAGGAGCTGTTGGAACCGTTGGAACTATTGGAACCGCTTGACGTATGAGTCTGGGAATGTAGTTACCTATTTTCTCGCTCATATGTTCAAGAAGCGGAGCTCGGTTAGGAGGTCGCAGGACTTCCACGGGCTGCTTGGAAGGCCTGCGATCTCTGCTGATATCTGTCTCTGCCTCCTATTCCAAATGAACTGAGACTATCGGTGCTTGTGGATCCTCACAATGAATCCTAGAAATGTCTGTACTGCATACCTAATGTGACCCTAACCTCTCGTGAATGGAAACCCTTGAGGTCGCTGGTACTGTCTCGCATTCTCTCAGGGCTGGTGGTGGTTGGCTGCTCTGTAATGCTTTCAGAGCAATTTGAAAAGCTAACATCTGAGCTTCTTGTTTCTTTGTCTCCAGAACTCGAGCTTGACGCTCTTGTTCTGACTCCACTTCTCGGCTTCGGTAATTAAGCTCGCCTGAAGATTGGCAACCCGATCACCCCCCCCCCCCCCCCCTTGAACTTTCAGGCTGAGCTCCCGAAGATTGACGTGTTTAAACCATAATTGAATACTGCTTGACTTATGAGTATTTATCGTGGCTCTTAAGTACGTGGAAAAACCGTACGTTCCCACAGACGGCACCAAATGTAGGGACCAGATTTCGCAAAGCTCAAAATAGCTCGAAATCGATCCTTACACCAAGAACTACTATGACAAGAAATAAATAAGGGATAACACTTGACACAGGGGATTTAGCATGGAAAACCTGTAAAAAGGTAAAAAAAACTACAACCCCGAATGGAGGATTTTGATAAAGTAGTATTATTGCTCGAGAGAGAGAGAAAGAATTTGATTATAAGAGTTAATCTAAGACTAGACAGCTAGAGATGAGATAATTGTTTGTATTCTATTGTCTATTTTTTGTCTTGTTTCCTTAGGAGCTCTACTCTTTTATAGACCCTACTCTCAGCTTGACATCGTGCTTGAAGTTGTTCTCCTGAAAGTGGGAGTCATGGAAAGTTGAGTATATAACTGCTAGCTCATGGGAGATAGGTTTATGTTGACTTGTTTTGTTTACATCTGTTGTGGACGACCCACGTTCTGCTTGAGTTCGTGGTTGAGGCGTAATTATTGACGTGTATGTAACGTATTTGTTTATGTGTAAGTCTGGAACTAGATAAGATCGAGTCTTCCGGAGCTCGAGGTATAGATAAGATCGAATGTCTAAAGCTTGAGGGATAGGTCCCTACAACCCCGACTGACTTCTGATTGGACTTCTCCCCCTAAATGGATGGAGGGTTGTGGTCCATGTGGTTAATTTCTGGAGATTGCTTTACTGGTGACTCCTCGAGGTCCCAACCTTTCCATTGCCAAAATGTGGGAGGTCTCTGGAAGTTGATCGTGACCCCTGGCTGGACAAGCCTACTGAGTATTTTGCAGAGCCTTGAGTGTAATCTGCATCGTTATCATCTGATCTTCGTGCCATTTGAGCACTGCCAAACGAGGTTGTCGTTCTTCGTCGAGATTTTTCTCTCAGAGCTCGTGATCTTTTGTCAATTGATGTTCGAGCTCGGCGCGTTTCTCTGCCTCTGCGTGGTGATTTTCCAGTAACTCGGTGAGTTGTCCCGGATCCACAGATATTTCAAACTGAGTTCCTGCGGCCTGTCGTCTGGAAGAAACCATAGTTGAAAACTATAATGGACAAATTCCGTAGCTAGATACGATTAGGAATTATCTATCACACCAATGATCCTGTAACAATACGCTAATATAAGGCAAGAATTGGATACAAGTATTTTTAGCATGAAAAACCTCTGAACATGTAAAAAACCATGACCTCGTATGGAAGATTTTTGTAATAGTATTTTTATTGCTTGGAGTGGATATCTTTATTTGAAGTAATCTCTAGAATATATAAATGTTTTTGATCTCATAAATAAGAAGTTTGAGTAATTTTTATGGTCTTTGTCTCTTCTGGAACTTTTCCTTTATATAGGTTTCTCCCACAACACTTTGTCGTGCTGGAGCACTTCTTCCGAATAATGTAGTTAATGGTGGTTGACTGGATAACTCACGAGGTCGTGGGAGACATGTGTATTTGGCTAAATAACATTTTTCGGGTTTAGCTCGACCCACGTTCTTGAGTAGTTTGTGGGGGTGGTTGGAATGTTTGACTGGAGTGTTAAGTGCTAAAATTGTGTGAGCCTGAGAAGGATGTAAATAGAACTTTGTGAGCTCGATTATGAGTGAGGTCGAGGAATAAGTCCCTACACTTGGCAACCATGACAAACGGACATACCCACTTCTTAAAATGAAGATAGTGGAATCAAGTAAGTACATATTTGATACTATGCATAAACGTTATATTCTCTATAATTTCTCGATAATGTGTTTCCCATGTATTTACCCCATATTTATAATTGAAATGAATTCCATGTAAGAGACATTCATGGAGATTTTGTCCAGCTGCTGCAAGAGAATCTTGACTACCAAGACATCTAGGAAAATAGGAGTCTACATGGCACCGATCTGTAATTGATTATAATAAAATTATATTTGATAATTACTATTGACGAAGGAAAGTAGTGGTTCATTCAACATTACTTTTAGTTTGATGATGGAATTTAGTATAATAGCAATGAACTATTTGAAATTTAGGGATTGTGTAGCTTTATGCTCCCTCTATGAATTTGTAGATTGTCGAAAATACACATTAAATTGTCATTTTATGTAATAGATTGACTATAATTTAATTAAATTGTCGAGTTTGACAATATTATATACCCCTAACTCTAATTACACTTGGTAATTGTTGGGCTCGACAATATTACAAATGCATAATTCCAAATACAAACTCGACAATATTATATATTGCAAGTAACCATATATACTACGAATATTGTCAAAATCGACAATATTGTATTTTTTTAACTCCAAGTGCACTGTTAAAATATTTTTCACAGCCAATATGTACATACTTTGAACAGTCGGAAATGAGATTCAGATGACCTAACAGAACTGTGTATGCTGCAAAAAATAAATCAACAAGGGGAACTTTCACAAAAAAATTATATATTGATATCTACAAACTGTGAGCTAATAGAACTGTGATATACAAAAAATTGATAACCATGTATACTACCAATAAACAGTGAGGTAATAGAACTGTGATATACAAACATTTGATCGACAACCCTATTTGATTGTCGACAAACTAACAGCGAACATGTCATTCACTCTATACCCCTTTACATTGTGCTCTCTAAGTAATACCTTGAAGATCCTTACCCTTACATCAAAATACCTATTCAGATGTTCTTTCACAAAAGTTGAAGGAATTTCTAGATTTGCATGACCGTAGAAAATAGTAGAAACTAGAGGCATTGGTACATCAAACCATGGAAACAAATGAATGTAATGGTTGTCCTCCCCAAAACCAAACCACCGGTACTTATTAGTATCCATAAAAATGTTTTGGAACCTTTCCTCATTTAAAGTAGTGTTTCTTTAACGTGCCCAAAAGTGGGGTAAGAATATATATGCTTCAGTGTGGCTAATGAAGACCACAACCTTCTCATAGTAAGTGTATAGTAAATGCGCCATATGCCTATACTCTACATGCTGATGATCAAAAGAACACGCCTGCAATAGAATTTGATATGCGTTCTCACCGTCTGGAGTGAATTGTATACCCAATGTTTAGCTGAAGATACTCTTTCAGAATACAGGGTCCTTATAGAGAAAGAACTTCAATGATTTCATTACATCTGGGAATATATGTTGGCTTTGGTGCTGAATCGTGGCAGTAATCCTAAAAGTAGAATTGTTATCACTGATTTCGATGCCACGAACATCTAGAAGATACTTCCTCTATGGCTGGAATAAAACTTTTTATAACTTCTTCTTCTTAGCCATATTCTCCCTCCATGCAATGACAACATTTTTAAGGGTTACCCTCGTGGAAACCAAGTCTTCTTGATAATCTCCCTTGGGTCCTTGTTGTTCTATTATGAAGAATCTTTCATTCTGGTTTAAAAGTTCTTTAAGCGTTGGGTCCCCCATATCTCCTATCCCTTCACTCGCCAGTGTTTTCTTCAATGATTGACGCCAAACCTCCTACAACAACAACAACTAGATATTAGAGTAGACACTAATAGGTGCATCATTAAAGCTTATCAATAATGATATAACATGGGGTAACATAGGTACAAGAGTCAGGAATAGGTCATATTCATTCATTATTATTTACTTCCAAAGACTTCTTCATCTCTTCAGCATTAACCAACTTCTTACGCTGAAAAAAAACTCCAACATTAGGATTAACAATGAAATAAACATTCCATTAAATAAATATGGAGAGGGGGGACTTACGAGATCGTTAGTTTCCTCTGTAACTCTCGCAGCTCTTTCTTGTACTTGGATGTCCATTTCAGTATCTGTTCCAAAAACATAAAGGAGATGAGCATTCAGTTCAGGTATTTGGATTTGACAATCAATTATTGTCGATTTCAAAAAATTATGTCGTCTAACCAAATACAAATTGTCAATTTCGACAATACTATGTGTCTAACCAAAGACAAATTATCGAAATTGACAATTACTTCAGTTATTATTGTCGATCCATTGGTTAATTTGACAATATTTATACATCACTGCTACCATAACCAAATAGATATTGACCAGGGAACACAAGTTGAATGGAACATCTGATTATCCCTCACATATAACATAAAAAATACACTCAAGTGCTTCACAAAATAAAACTTAAATAAAGTCAATACTATCAAGGGAAACCTAGCCAAGACATTCCATTCACTTTTGGATTATCAAACACAAACTCCAATTCACTAACTAAAACTAATATCGTTCATTTTCAATGACTTATAAAATCTTCTTTCGCAATCAACTTCTTCTTAAGTTCCTCATGCACAGACAACAAGTTATCATATTTCTTTGCTAGGTTTATGTCTGTCATAGGCTGATGTGATTAGAGGATAGCTAGTTGTTCAAAATAAGTAGCACAAGAAAAATGTTATCAGAGTTAGAAATAATGCAGCCACAAACCAATAGATCCTATACAAGTGTGGGTAAACTCACAAATGTAGCTGGTGGAAGTTACAAGTCTATCTGCTCTATCAAAAGGGCATTGACCACTTTTAGTGACTCATTCCCTTTAGACTGTACACATTTACCAGATAATTGCAAGCCATACAAAAATGATTAATGAACTCCAAGAAGTAATAATGTTACACACCACATTACCTTCTTATTCAACTCAATGGATAAGTTCACATTGCATTCTTCAAGGCCATATTTTTGCCTTAGCTCTACCTCCAAACTTACCTTTTTCTCTTGCAAATTCTTATAATCCAACATCAACAAACAAATATATTATTACGAACATCATGCTTTGGAATAAAACAATCAATGGATTGGATAATGATATCTTCCTAAGGCCTTACCTTCTAATATAACTAGGCCAGTAAATCTGTGTATGCTAGTGTACATTGCTCGACAAGTACACTCTTCAGTTGCATGTCTTATTTCCTTTGATCAATGTTTTTTCTCAGCAAATTATACTCACTTGTCTAAAATTAAGAGGAGTTGAACAATTATTCTATAACCAATTAACACTGCACATGTGAATTTTAAAATTATCTACCCACTGAGGATTCAACAATTTTCTAATGTGTCTCACTATATTATTATCGATCTCGACAATATTAACTATAGATAAATTCACAAACAATTACATAATTGTCGAGCTCGACAATATGATATATTTATAACTTCACATATATCAAGATAATTGTCGAACTCGACAATTAGATATAAGGATAACTGTGGATAAACACTAACATTAACTATTAATAAATACTGACCTTCTCTTTCAGGGCCTCTGCTAGCTTTATGTTGACTTCAGACTCTTGATCTTTATCTTCCTTAAGCTTCTGAAGTTCATCATTTAATACCTTGATTTGTTGATCCAACCCGCAAGATTCATCCCGTGTTGGCATGGTATCATGGGCATTTGGATACAGAGTGGCATGCTCATTGAGCTACAATTTTGTAAACATAATATTAGACAATAAATATTTAAAGCAAAAAGGAAGGGAGTGAACAGAATATAAGGGAAGATGTACTAACCGATGCATGATATTGTTCACCACCAGCTTCATAGTGGTCCACGGGGGTGTCACCATCCTCATTGGCACAGGCTTGGATCTTTTGATAAATTCCAAACATCCCAAGATCATCATCTGCAGCCAATTCAATGGTAATGGGACAGATCGTCATCCACGAGATAGTGGCAAACCACTCCAAGAATCTCTCCGTACATACTGGAGGCCTTGCTCGAACCCTCTGCCCCCTTTCAGCCTTCTTCAGTATCCAATCCTTCCACTTCTTTTCAGAGAAGTAATCAACCCACTCATACTTAGGGTTGTATTTCCTAAGCTCTTCTAAGATCCAAAGCTTGGACACCTCTGGACACAAAGGCTTTTTGGGGATACCTTATTTCCATGAGAACTGTTGCACAACCCTATTAGGGTAGTAGGGTTGAACATGGTCTGGACTTGCTAGTGTACCATAGAAATAGGTGATCTCCTTGAACCCATGTGTAGAATCGTTTTTATCTTTATACGGGTCCCATACAACCTACGAGAAAAATGAGCCAAATATATTATGTTAAGAACTGGAAAATATAAGGGAAAGACATTTAAAAAAATAAACTTTGCAAAGATAAAAAAAATGAGATAAAAGCATTAAATTGTCTATTTACCAAGTAGGACTACAATAATTTATCTATATTGTCGATTTCGGCAATATAATATATGCCTAACTCCAATTGGACTTGATAATTGCCGATCTCGACAATATTATATAGGCATAACTTGAACTAGATTGCAATAATTGCCGAGCTCGACAATATTATATATACAAAACTAGATCTACATTGTCATAATTGTCAAACTCAACAATATTACGCATTGCTTGATTCCATATACACTACCAATATTGTCGACTTCGACAATATGTACTTACATATTGGTTGTTTATCTAAGTATATTATAGTAACCTATAAACCTGTGTATACTACCAAAAAATTATGTGATAGTTTATCTAAAAAACTTACATCATCGACTTTGTATTTTTTCAATGCTTCCCTAAACTTAAGTAAAGCCGAACCACCGTATCTATCTATAACAGATCCGCCCCATTTCTAACAAGTACAATGCTCGTATTGGTCAAAATCCATCTCCGTCGCTATCCCTGCAAGCTTTGGGAAATGTATAAAAATTCATGACTGTATTAATATAGATAAACAAAATCAAATTAGTAAAGGCAGAGGTATATGCATATGTATACAAATTAGTAGTAAAGGCATAGGGGAATTACCTCGAGTAGTGCAGTACGGCATGCAAATTGCCTCCCATCATCTCGAGATGCTGCACCGAGATTGTGATACATGTGTGCCAGAACTGCTGACCCCCATGAACACTTCTTCGTTGCTTTGTCATTGGCAAACAAGTCTAGATACCGTGCGCTGACATCAGTAGCCTTTTTGTGGGGAATAAGAATGATCCAAGTACGAATAACATGCATGCACGAGCAACAGACCTGGCTGTTAACCCTTCTTCTTGGCACTCGCAGCAGTACCATCACTGAGAACCTTCTCCAATATGTAGGCATAATGGTCTATAAGTTTCTTCAGTAAGAAAGAATTACCAGCACTAAATGGACATATCCCTCGATCTCACCTAAATCGAGCTGTCGCAAGTTCTATTTCCCCCATCTCAAGCTCACGCATTTATCAAAGTAACTCCTCGAGTCAATATTTTAACCAACCCCACGAACTAGTGAAGAACGTGGGTCAAGCTTAAACCAAATAGCCTAAACAAGTCAAAGACACCTGTCTCTCACAAACTCGCCATTTACTCTGTCAACCGCCACTAACCACATTGTTTGAAAAACATACTTCAGCACGATAAAGAGTTACAGATAATGCCTATATAAAAAAGAAGTTCTATAAGAGACGGGGACAAGAAAAATTATACAAGAAATCACTTGTCTAGATTCTCAAACTATTCAAACTTCTTAGTTACAAGATTCAAGCATTTCTAAACTTAGAGATCACTTGTAATAATATACCTATTTCAATCACTAAAAATACTTTTACAAAAATCCTCCACTCGAGGTCGTGGTTTTTTACCTATTCAGAGGTTTTCCACGTTAAAATCCACTTGTGTTATTTTCTAATTTGTCATCAGAATATTGTTACAGGTTCATTGGTGTGATAGGAAATTTCAAGCCATTTCGAGCTTACAAAATTTGGCCATCAGATTTGGCGCCGTCTGTGGGAAAGATTGTATTTCCACAATATGCTAAGGCAGTCTTCCACTACAATTTTTAATCATGGTTACTTCTAGATGACCAGCTACATGTATCCAGCTCGAGGTTTCAATGGAGCTAGGACAGCTTACAGAGTTACGGGCAAATCTCGATGCCAAAATAGAGAAACGCGTCGAGCTCAAACTTCAGTTAACTAAAGATTGGAAACTCCGTAGGAAAGAGCTCGATGCAGAAAGACAAGCCCGTTTGATAGCGCTTAAACGACATGAAGACCAATTAACAACAATACAGACAGCTCTTGAGGCTTTGCAAAATGCCCAGCAGGCTCCACCTGCAAGAGGTCACAATCAATTGTCAGGGACCTCCCGTATATCTGCAAGGGAATGGTTGGGGCCTCGAGGCATTATTTCCAAGAATCTTCAGCATGAACCGCAGCCCTCTATACATTTAAAAGGTGAAGTTCAATCTGAAGCCAGCCGAGGTCATCAAATATCTATCTGTTAGGAAGAGGAACATCGACCTCAGCAACAAATTCCAGTACAAGATCGTGTGAGTGAAGGTACGGGTACTCATCATTCAATACCCGCCCGCACAACGATTTTGCCAACACGTCATTATGTTACGAAAGAGCATATGGACCAACGGATTAAGGAGTTGAGCGAAGCACAAGTTCTAGGTACTACCGGAGACATCACCCGGTTGTAAGGAAGTCTGATTGCCAAAGAACTATTCGACGTGAAAATACCGAAAGGTTTCCATACTCCCAAAAATTTGAAAATACAAAGATACTGACCCGAGGGAACACATTCAGCAGTACCGTAATTCATTAGGGTTGTACTCCAATCTCAACCACATCCATTGTCGTTTGTTCGCAACCAGTCTGTAGGAGGAACCACTCTAATGGTTCCATTCTCTCACTGAAGATTCCATATATATGTTCGAGCAGCTGCATAAGCAGCTCATCAAGACGTAAGCTCACAACGGGGACAAAGAGGAGAATTTGTATTCTCTAATCAGTCTCAAACAATCACACAGAGAAAAACTCGAGGCTTTTGCAAAGAAATTCTTGGAGCTTGCGGGTAAAGTGGATAACCTTGATCAGAAGACAGCCATTACTATTTTCACCAATACGCTCTAGCTCGATTGTAAGGCCAAAGAGTATCTTTTTCTCAACAAACCTACGACCTTAGAGGATATGATCACCAAGGTTAATAGTTGACCTAGAAAGGATGATGTCTGAGTGACACAAATCTACTAAATCCTTCCTCTCCACCAAAGGTCCATCAGTAGATCAAAACACTGAACCAAAGAAGGAACAAGGAGATAAGAAGCGCACCAAGGACAACACTGGCTATCCTAGGAAAGGCGGTCCACCAAACAAACCCATCTTCCCAAAGTTGAACGTCCGAATCTCTACAATTTTTCCAATACTTTTGAAGGACACGCTCTACCGCATCTCCCGACCGCTGGAACCAATCGATAATCGACCGTACTGCTAGCATCATAAGGTAAATAATCATTTTACTGACAATTGTTATGCTTTGCTGAGATTAATTGAATACATTTTTAAAAAGGGCGGATGCTCGAATATATAGTTGACTTACAATCATACAAAAATGGTAGCTATAAGAAGCAGCTCGAAGTTATTTCAGTCAATGATCAAACCGAGGAGAAACATCTTAATTATATGCACCACTGCAACATGATAGAATTCAACAAGATCACCAGTTCAAACAGATCCAAGAATAAAAGATTATCAGAATGCTGCGATCTTACACCACATGACAAAGAAGCCAAACTTCTCCCTGAGTTGAGCAATCGCCGGCTTGGAATTTCATTCGAAGATTGCGATACTAGCCATGTCAAATTTCCACATCAAAATGCGTTAGTAATAATGCTGAAAATGAAGAAGTTTGTCATGCACACAATGATGATTGATACTGGGAGCGGTATTAATTATTTTTTTAGAGTACTATCGACCAAATGGGTTTGGTCGACCGGGTTATTCAGAGCGACACCGATATGAGTGGATTCAATGGTTCCAAAGAAGAACAAGTAGGCAGGATCATCTTACCTATCACTGCAGGACCAACCACCATCGACGTCGTTTTCTATGTCATCAATTCCAAAGCGCGTTATCTCGGGATTATAGGCTGCTGTTGGATTCACAACATGGATGCAATCGCTTCCACCAATCATCAGGCACTCCGATTCAAACATCATAATGATATTTATGAGGTCAGAGGTTGTCAGAAGCTCTCTCGGGTATGAGAAAATATTGTCTCTGCCTTCTTAAACACTTCTGACAGATTTGTTGTATATCAATTACAGGGAGCTGATCACCTCAATGATCAAACTTCCACGGAGGAGCCTATAGAATATATTAACCTCGATGGACTTGGCCGAGGTACTTTCATTGGTACTAGGTTGGTTCAGTACGAAAAAAATACTCTCATTTAGTTTTTGCAACTCAATCGAGACATCTTTGCTTGGTCTTTCAAAGAAATGCCTGGGGTTGATCCAGCCAAGGCATGCTACAAACTATCCATTAACATCAATGCCACCGCAGCCAAACAGAAATAGCGACGACTGTCGCCTCATCTTCGAGATGAAGTTAACACCGAGATCAAAAAATTGATCAAAGTGGGATTTATTTGAGAAGCCAAATATCCTGACTGGATATCCAATATTGTCGTTGTACCAAAGAAGAGCGGAAAAGTCTGAGTTTGCGTAAATTTCACCGATTTGAACAAGCATACTCCAAAGAACAGTTTCCCCCTTCCAAACATACATCAGATCCTCGATTCTATAGCAGGCCATGATCTCCTATCTATGATGGATGCTGCTTCGGGGTACAATCAGATTCTGCTTCTGGAAGAAGATCAAGAAAAGACAACTTTTATCACTGAGAGGGGTCTTTATTGTAACAAAGTCATGCCTTTCGGACTCAAAAACGTAGGGCCCACATATCAAAGGTTGATGACTACTATGTTTAAAGCACATGTAGGGAAATTCGTTGAAGTCTGCGTAGATGATCTCTTATATAAGAGCGTACAGTCAGCCAATCACATCTCAGATCTCGACACTATATTCAACATCCTTCGATCTTATAGGATGCGTCTCAACCCTGATAAATGTCAATTTGGGGTACATTCAGGCCGATTTCTAGGCCACCTCATCAGCAAGAAGGGGATTGAGGCCGATCCAGATCAGATTTGAGCTCTCCTCAACATGCCTTCTCTACAAACAACTAAAGACGTTCAGAAAATTACCGGCAAGATTGCCGCTATCAACCATTTCATGTCAAAATCTTTAGACCACTATCGTTGGCTATTTCTGTTACTCCACGGTTGCACCAAATGAGGAAAGGTTCAGCCAAACACATAGGTCATATGGACACCAGAGTGTGAAACAACTTTTTAGGACCTCAAAACCTACTTGGAGAGGTCTCTCATAATGAACACCCCAGTAAATAATGAGGAACTGATTATCTACCTAGCAGTCATTGATACTTCACTCAGCATGGTTCTCAGCCACCTCGAAGGGAAAGTCGAAAAACCCATCTACTTCATCAGCAAAACCCTCACTCCAACATAAATGAGGTATTCAAAAATTAAGAAACTTCTTCTCACTCTTGTCTACACTTCACAGAAACTCAAGCACTACTTCCAAGCTCATTCAGTCAAAGTCATGACGAACTACCTACTTCGAGGGGTTCTATATAATAAAGAAAAATCAAGAAGAATGCAGCAGTGGTCCGTCAGTTTGGGAAAACATGATATCAAGTTCGAGCAGCATCATTCTGAATAGGGTCAGGCCGTTGCTAATTTTCTTACGGATTGTCCAGTGGAAGATCTCGAGTGGGAAGAGCACAATCCTGGCCTTACAGAAGTGAATCACGAAGATCCACCCCCCATAACCTTTGACGAGCGAGCTGAATGGATTACAACCGAAGGGTGGAGACTTCTCACGGATGAATCAGCAGAACCCGCAGGGTCAAGAATCAGAATCGTATTAATTACCCCTTCCAATAACAGAATTGAGAAATCAATCCGCCTGGATTTTGAGGCCTCAAATAATGTCACAGAATACGAAGCTCTCATTTATGGACTCGAAATCTCCGACCTCACCGTTTATACAGATTTACTACTCATTGTCCACCACTACTCTGAGCGATATAAGAAGAATGGGAAGGTGATAGAATATGCAGCCCTCGTTGTAGATAGGATGAGCAAGTTCACGAAAGCAACTCTCAATTATCTTCCTCGAGATGAAAACAGATACGCCTATTCTTTGGAATATCTGGCCGGAGTCTTGGGTACAGATGCTCGATATCTCCAGATCGAAATAATTTTAACCCTCAGCATTGATCGCATTTTAGTATGCACGATCAACACTGGGGGCAATAAAGGAGGAGACGATGATTGGCAAAAGCTTCTCTTAACCTACCTCGGCGTCAACAAATGTTACAATGGACCACTTCCAGAGGATCCAAAAGAGTACCGACAATTGATCAACAACTCGAAGAGCTATACAAATCAGAATGGTATGCTATACCATCTTTCTGTCATAGGGCCTTGTCTCAAATGCCTCTCTAAATCAAAAGTAGATGAAATGTTCTGTAAATTACATAAAGGGACTTGTGGCTCCCATGCCGCAGGTCGATCACTAGAAAATAGAGCTATTATACAGAGAATATTCTGGCCCGACATGCGCAAGTAAGCAGAAGAGTACTCACCCAGATGAGATACCTGCCAACGGCATGGACACATGATACGTGCCCCTGCGCTCGAGCTCCATGCAAGTAAGGTGTTCTGGCCATTCAAAAGATAGGTACTTAAACTCGTCGGCGAATTCCCAAACCCTCCAGGTATTCACCATCACCTCCTCGAAGCTACCAATTATTTTACAAAATGGGTAAAAGCAGTTCCTCTATGTCGAACCAGAGAAGAAGAGGTCATCTCTTTTAACTGGGAACACATAATTACTCGGTTTGGGTGCCCCCACCTAATTTGTATCGATAATGGGCCCCAATTTGTTGGGGAAAAGATTGTCACATTCCCCAACCAACATAATATCATCCACTCACCATATAATCCTTACTATCCTCAAGGCAGAGGCCAAGCTGAAATCACCAACAAAACCATCGTTGATGGACTCAAAAAACGGCTTCACACGCAGAAAAAAGGAAATTGGGTTCGCAAGGTGCCTCATGTCCTATGGGCATATTCTAACACTCCGCGAGCGTCTATAGAATGCACTCCATTCCTCCTTGCCTATGGCACTGAGGCCGTCATTCCTTCTGAATATCATCACCCAGTTCGAAATCATGAGGAAAATGAGTTCGAACTGGCTTGCAACCTCAATATGATTGATGAAACCAGGGAACGCGCCATCGCTAACCTAGGCCGATATCATCATATGCTAGCCAGATCATACAACAACCGATTCCGACATCATACCTTCCAAATCGACGATCTTGTCCTCAGAGAGATTCCTCAATATCGTAAAGAGCTTTACGCTAAAAAATTAGCCGACAACTGGGAAGGTCCATTCATTATCACAGGTCTCTCAGTCCTGGGATCAAATCATCTCATGACAAAAGAGGGAATCCCCATTTCAAACCCTTAGAACACTAGGCGACTGAAACAGTACTATCATTAAGCGTCTTACTATTCCATTTCTTTTTCTCGCTTTTGTTTTTCAATTCCAAAAGTGAGATGTTCATCTCCATCCAATATAAATTTTGAACTTATCAATGAAACTTCTAAGTTTTTCACAACATTTCTCTACTTACGTAGATTCAACCACATTATATAGGTCAGAGCATAGATAATACTAGCTTTCCATCGATCTAATACCAGTTAAATCAAGGATAATACTTGGTTTGGCTGACTCTACTAAATCTCTGCGATCGAAGAAAGTGTAGAAACTTGTTTTATATCAAAGATTCTACCAAACAAGAGATAAGGGAAAGGTCATACTAGTCTTTATCTTTTTCAACTTGTATGGGTCATTATACCAGTTAAATCAAGGATAACACTTGGTTTGGCTGACTCCACTAAATCTTTGCGATTGAGGCAAGTGTAGAAACTTATCTTATATCAAAGACTCTAACAAACATAAGATATGGCAAAGATAATACTAGCCTTCATCTCTTTCAATATGTCTACAATATTCTTACGGTTGAATCGAAAGTCACTTGATTCGACTGTTTTAACCCGCCTCTGCGATTAGAGCATGTGTAAAAACTTGTTTTATATCAAAGACCCCACCAGATACAAGATAAAACAAAGGTCATACTAATTTTCATCTATTTCAATATGTTGCGACAGATACAATTTACTTTTTAGGTCAAATTCATATTACAAGGGAATCTTTTCTGCAGGTAAGGCGTCAACAGTGCTATCCCCTTCAGCAAGAGGTCAAACTCTCGATTCACGGATTACAGCAGCTCTGCTCTGCTCAATCATATCAGCAGGTCGAGGGTCTAAATGGGTTTCCATGAAAGATATACAGTTCCCCCGGTCTATATTCACTCTACAAACGTATCCCTTGTCCGACACATTTTTGAACAAGGTATCTCGTTCTAACTCAAGTCTTTTAACTTTCTCCACAAAATATGTAACAAACAACTTTAACAATTCTGAACTTAATGCATTGGATACGACCATCGTTGCAAATTTTGATCTCAACTTCTTAAAGCGTGCCTCCAAATGTGCATATAATTTCTTCTGATGGATTAGCTCCATGTCTAGCCAAGCATCAATAGTTATATTCTCCTTCAGTTTCTTCACATATTTAGCTGATTCAACGAGGTTCTTGGCCTCTAGGTTCACCAATTGAGCACGAAGTCTCTTGATTTATGTATTCAACTCATCCCTATCCAGAGTATCTTTCAATAATCTTTCTTCTTTATCAGCATCTCCTTCACCCGGATTTCCCCTTCCAAGACTTTCTCCCTAATAAGAGCAGCATCCAACTTCTGTTGGCATTCCCTTAAGCTTACATTACCTCTCTGCACATGTCCCTGTATTCTAGCTACATCACTTTCCAAATCACTAGTTTGTCCTGATAAACTCACTACGTCCCCTCGAACAAGAGGAATTCGAACATCCTTGTTACTCCCCCTCGAGCGCTTTCTAGCTTCTGTTTTCTTGGCACGTACGTTGGCTTGCGCCAGTTTGGCCTTTAATCAAGCCACTATCTCATTATGATCAATACATCTTCATTGCATCTCCCGAAACTCCATATCCTTCGCATGAAGGGCTATATGCAAGTGTTCCACTACAGCCTCCGAGGACGATAGATTCTCTTGAGCTAGTTTTGACTCATCATGTTTTTCCACCAATATCTGCTTCAGTCATTCCAACTCACTTACACAATTTTAGAGATCAGCCCGAAATTTCCCTTCTGATCTTTTTAGCGCCTGAATACGATACTGAGCGATTTCAACTGACCAATTCTTTGACATCAAAATGTCAATCTGACTCTGAAGTTTTGCGGCTTGTTCCTTCATCTTCGCAAGCTCTTTTGACCCTTTGCCGATCTCAGGATCTTCCTCCTCGAGCTTACGACTGAGGTCGACAACAGCCTAGCTTGCCTCAACATATTTAAAGTATACTTTTACGTGTTGTTCTTCTCTGTCTCGCTCCCCTCATCTGATCAAACTCCTCTACAAATTCTCGGTTGCATTAAAGCACTTCATCTTTGCGCGAGTGAGCTGAATCCAATTCGACCTACACAATATTGATATATTATACACAGTTTGATTCAGAACACCCATCAGCACGCATTTATACGTAACTCATTTCAAAAAAATGTCTGTTTTCTTACATCTACTGTGTACAACTACTTTTAGACTTAAGGTTGAAGTACCAACTCAGCGAAACACTTTATGGCAGATATTTCGTTATCTCAGGCACACATTTCCAATATGCAACTGTCTAAATTTTTTTCTATACCTCAACGTTCTATGATTGCTCTCGCTACTTAGTATATCGTCAAATATATCGCATAAGCCAAAAGGCCTTTGTCGATCTAACCTGCAGCTTAGCTTGCGAAGACAGCAAGGATCTAGAAATCACTTTCTCCTTGGCAACCTCAGTCTCTAGGTCTTTTATCCTGAGATTGATTTCTCTATATGCCTGCTAGAGAGTTACAGACAAACTCAGCCTATGAGTCTTTTAAATACACACAATCCAACAGTTTACGATATTTGTCAAATATGTTCATACAAATTTATTTCCCTAACCTACCTTATCAGTCTCAACCTCAAGGTGTTCGGTGTCATCCACTTGATTGTCAATCATAGTCTGACGAGAGACACCATCTAACCCATCCATAACTCCCACAGCGACCTCATCTATCTCTTTTTCATCTCCCACCTCAATGAAGGTGTCCGCCTTAATGGCATCCACCTCCTCCTTCGAGTAACCCTTCAACATCAGGTGGCGCCCCAGCCTATCGTGCTCCTTAGCCATCTCCTCCATCTTGGCTCTCGCCTCCATCTGTAGCTGCCCAACTGTTATGGCATGAGAAACCTTCAGAGACTTCAGCTGCTTTGCATCCTTGGCAGTATTAGCTTTCGCTCGAGCTAACTTTTTCTCAAGCTTGATCTTCATCTTCTTCAGCTCGGACTTGTCTTCCTCAACTCCCAGCCAGAGCCCCTTCACTAACTGA
This sequence comes from Kingdonia uniflora, assembly GCA_014058105.1. Taxonomy (NCBI): domain Eukaryota; kingdom Viridiplantae; phylum Streptophyta; class Magnoliopsida; order Ranunculales; family Circaeasteraceae; genus Kingdonia; species Kingdonia uniflora. The sequence continues at coordinate 2,853,122 of JACGCM010001281.1, forward strand.
GCAACCTGCATAATAAATCAACCTCAGCATCAGCTCAGAATACAAACAAATCAACACTTACCATCTTACTCATATCTTCCTCTCCGTGAAGGGCATCCAGCCTGGCCCTTTCCTCTACCTCGTTAAGGTCGTTAAGCACAACAGGTTGCTCATCAACAACCTTCTCTCCAGACTTTTCTGAAGATTTGACCCTCTTCCTTTCTTCTTTAGCAGACTCACCACTTCCAGTGGTACCAGAGGCCGCCACAGACTTTAACATCCATTTTTTGGATATTTTTGAGTTATTTTGCACGACATGATAGGTTCAGGTTGAACCAAGATCTTTATTTCAGGGGTTTTGGCCGAATGGGTTCGACCATCCCCACAAGTTCCTCTTTTTTTCCCTTCGTCCACACCCGACATCAACCTCGTCGATTGAGCCTTTTTTACCATTTTTGACCTGCTATCAATTTTCTTCTTTCTGCTAAGGCCTAGTCCTTCCAATATGAATTCGAACTCAGCCTCCTCCTCAACAACTTTGTCCAATAAAGATTATTTCCTCTCGACGTGGGATTTTATACCTGCAATGCACAACATCTTTTTATGATCAACAACAAGTATCAATTCAAATATATCAATATATTATCTATGCATGGTAGTACTTACTTTGTTTTACACTTCTAAACCAAAGATCCAAAGGTTTTACGACATCTCTCTATAGGAAATTACCCTTCACCCATATGACATTGTCATTCCAAGTTTGACCTACTAAATTCAGATCGAAGAAACGAGACCGAGTTTCGCTCGCACAGAAATATGCCCCACCACTGGCACGATAATTCTTCACCCCATAGAATTGCAACACATCCTCAGGGGATATCCTCCTCACCTTCTCCTCATTCTCCCACTTCTCATTCAAATGATCGCAAATATTTATTACCTCCCACATGTTCCCATTCAATTGAACAGGACATGCCCCAATAGCATTCATAATACCCTTCGCCAAATTGGTCAGGGAAAAACTCAACCCATACTCTAATTAAGACAGGTAATACAAAAAACCTTCTTCAAGGTCACTCTGAACACCCCCATCAAAGTATTCTAAAGTAATCGATTCGTCTATACCCTTATCATGATTTTCCACTTCTAAATCGGCCAACAACAAAAAATACTCTTCCCCTGTCACTATTGTACAACCCCTAAAGTGTCTACTGGCGTACTCTACACAATTAGCCCATGTCCCTCCTACAGCCGCCTTGGCCTTACAGAATTCTCTAAAGGGATCCGAACCAGGAGGATAAGATATCAATTGACCAGGAAAACCTAGAAATTATTCCAATCCTACTTTAACCTCACCATCAGACTCCATCGTCCGACCGGAGGTTGATACCTCATTAACACGTAAACAATCTATCTCACCAATAATTTCTACAGGCAAAGTTTTGACCTACACAACTGCCTCTCATGCTCGACCTACATGCAGGTCCAGGTATCTACCATTTCTTTATATAAATCGATCATATACGTTCAACATATATCTTTAATATATTCTGTGTATGTATAAATATACCAATATTTCCATAAATAGTTGATATTACGAGTTACTTCAAAAAATGATTATGATTTGCACAAACACATATATTTCCCATACGTCTCTACTAACCTTCAGAATCCGAATAAGAATCGGCAATAGTGTCGAGCCCCTCCCTCATAACACTTTTGTATAACCACCTACGTGATCCAGTAACTTTTACTCTCCTCGACCGTTGATCACCCTCAGACAACTCCTTGTCAAATCCCCTAAAAAAATCCTGTCTCTCCCTCTGTACTCTCCAAATTTTTATAAGTTGAAAAATGTTTGAATGATGAGGAAGAAGCACTATTTATCCTTTCTTTCTCTAGCGACTGGTAGTTATTGTGCCTCGCACGACCCGTCCTCGGTTTGGGAACCGAGACGTCCTTTCCTCTATCCATATCAGATGTCTTGTACATGTTCAATAAAAGAAACTTTCCATCATTGCCCCTCCCCTCATATTTTAAAATATTTTTCTCTCCCGACTCCATATCTTTTTTTGACCTTCCCACACTCATGATGATTCACACTACACGTTTTCCAATTTCCCAGTTTTACATACAAAACAAAACTAGAAACTTCTGCATTTCCTCATTTTTGTATCATACTTATAGTAAAAGTGACGTTATTTTCAAAGCTAACAAAATTTTCAAAATATTTGTCACAACAGTTTCAAATGGCATTTGCAACTATAGAGGATCCCCGTGATTTACATCATTTTCTGTTAAAATTCAATAAACTTAATTTTATTTATGATAAACCATTTTACATCAACACATCTAGAACAACCTTAATAACCAGTACGACCACTTCCGATCACAGCATATCAACCATCTTCAAATTTAATCTCGACCTCAGCAATAAATTTAACCATATCTTCTTGAGCTGCAGGGTCCAACACCAACACATGAAAACATACCTCATAGAAATACCGAGCATACTCACGTTTCCTACTCCTTACGTCTAATCCTTCAAACTGACACTCCCTCACTGGTAACTCAGCATCGTAACCAAACACATCAAATATCATTTCCCACACTTTAGCTATCTTTATAACCAGTTGTCCTTTCGCCGTATGACGAATCCTCTGAGATCAAGTCCGTACCATCCTAACCTCTTCTCCATCTTCACAAATCTTCCTATCCTTTTTTTATATATATACGACATTCAGACTGTCCCCCTCAAAATGACATGCGGTTTACCTTGTATCTCACAACAGAAAACCCAAAAATCATGGGAAAATATTTTTACTTATCTCTTCCTTCGAGCTTGCCCGTTATATTACTTTCTAGGTCGAGCATATTCTGCCTAAATTTCTTATTTCATCGAACTCTATTAGATCGAATTTTTGAAGTACGGAAATCTTAAAAACTTTTTCGCCTCCACCATTTTCAACACACATTACACGTTCTCCATACATCACAACATTCTTAAGCTCAATTTCTATATACTTTATATCTATAACAACACAGGTGATCAAATGTCCAATTTTATTCATATCAACAACTGTTACATACATTTTTACAGATAACAAGTCCTTCAATAATCGATCTTAGGTACGATGAAAGATACATAAATATGTCCTACAAACTTCATGTACTTTACAGATAACAAGTCGTTCCAATGCAATTTAAGTAACAGGTCATTCAATCACGCTAGAACTTCAAGTCCTTCAGTTCGTCCCACTTCAGTGATCTTTTACCCTAATACAAAGAAGACATTGGATGCAACAGAGATATACCATTGCACGCGTCTGGTCAAATTCTAGTCGAACTTCAAATGGAAACTATGCAAGCAGTAAACTCAGTGTTAGCCCCTTCCCTGTAAACTGAAGGTCTCCTAAGCAAATCATTGTGATGGAAATCCAGAAACAAACAACCACCATTCGCCTCCTCCTCTGAAACCTCCACCACCAAAGAGGTGGTAGAGTAAAAGATGACTCAGCCCCACAAAGTGAAGGTCTTCTGAGTGCCAAAAATATAATGGAAATGCGTCAACAGACTACCACTTCTCATCCGCCTCTCCTATAACCACCACCACCGAAGAGTTGGTAGGGATAAAGAGGGCCCAACCTCAAAGTCCACAGAGATACAAGAGATCAGCATAACTTCCCCACAGTTACGCATACCCCTACATATGAAGCCCAAAAATTATCCACCGCCAGAGTACGGAGACAAGCCCAACGTTCCTCGCCATTCAAGACGAGAACATAAAACCTCCACTTACAGTAAAATTCCTCCTCAGCTTCAACCGCTTCCTCTTCCGACATTCCTTGATAAATCAGAGGAGCAGGAGCAGGAATAGACAACTCCATGGATTGGTCACCAAAGTACTTCAACTTCAACCTCTGCATTTTAGCCGCTATCCTCTCTTCAAGAACCATCCTCCGAGTCTTCACCATTTTAAAAAGCGTTGTAAGTTTTAGAACAAGTTACGCAAGCAGGCACTGTTTCAAAGATTTGCTACAGGTACTATTTATATAACCCTACATTTATTGTGCAGGTACGTTTTCCCAAGCGTCATCATTTATTACAAATGCGACTATTCAATCGCAACCGTCACATACATTAGCATCCACATCATCCTTTAATACCTATCACTTCCCAATATTATGTAACTTCCATCCAGTCAACACCATCATTACTCTGTTTCAATTTTCAAATATTTAATCAAATGCCCGTTACCCTCAGATTCTTTCTTAACCAAAGCCACTCGTGACTTCGGTAGCGAGGTAGCGATTGTAGGGGCTTATCCCTCGATCTTACTTAAATCGAGTTGTCGCCAGTTCTATTTGCCCCCATCTCAGGCTTACGCATTTATCAATGTAACTCCTCCAATCAATATTTCAACCAACCCCACGAACTAGTGAAGAACGTGGGTCGAGCTTAAGCCGAAGAGCCTAAACAAGTCAAAGATACCTGTCATTCACGAACTTGTTATTTACTCAATCAACCGCCACTAACCACATTGATCGGAAAATGTGCTTCAGCACGATAAAGAGTTACGGAGAACGCCTATATAAAGAAAAGGTTCCAGAAAAGACGGGGACCAGAAAAATTACATAAGAAATCACTTGTCTAGATTATCAAACTATTCAAACTTCTTAGTTACAAGATTTAAGCATTTCTAAACTTAGAGATCACTTGTAATAAGATACCTATTTCAATCACTAAAAATACTTTTACAAAAGTCCTCCACTCGAGGTCGTGGTTTTTTACCTATTCAGAGGTTTTCCACGCTAAAATCCACCTGTGTCATTTTCTCATTTGTCATCAGAATATTGTCAAAGGTTCATTGGTCTGACAGTAAATTTCAAGCCATTTTGAGCTTACAAAATTAGGCCATCACAAGCACCACCAGCTTTTAAAGCCTTGAATCCTTTTAAATCTAGTAAAAGATTCTTCTCGAATACCTCAAGAAGCGTGGGGAATCCCCAAGTCCCGCCAGTTATAGCAGCATCACCTTCCGCAAGAAAGCTAATTAGTTGCTCCACATCATCCAAAGTTGGAGCCATCTCCCCCCATTTGAAGTAGAAACTGTTAGTTTTCGGCTGCCAACGTTCGACAAACGCAAAAATAAGGCCAGAGTTATACGAATCATAGGATATGGCCCCAATTCTATGTAAACCCTTCAACTTAACCAAATCTTGGACCATTTGTGCTTCCATTGTAAGATCCCATGTTGACGGGTGATGGTAAATACAAAGACGCGCCTTCTCCTGAATAATAACATCGATTATGTCAAAAAAATGGTGATTACAAAATAAAATTTAACAAATAATAGGAATAACAAATAATAATTAAGTACTATAACTACCCTAGCGCAATCGACCTCACTCTATGGAACTTGAACCTCCTGAGTAAACTAGTATACCTCTTCGTTATTTACAGCTGCCTCACCTTCACAATTACACCCAGAACTACGCTCACAATTCTCCCCAGCACTATCTATATTAACATCATAATCTGCTGGGAGTATTGGTTGAGCTCCCAAAGCAGCTTGGGCTGACTCACTCTAAATTTGAGAACCCCCAGTCACCCGAACCTCGTAACCATCTTCAATATGAGCTCCACTATGTTCAAAAACACCCTCATTTACAGTTTAAATAGTGTTTTGAGGGGATTGTTCAACAGTGTTTGGAGGGACCACTATTGTTGTATCAACAAAAAAATTTCTCTTATATGTAACTAGATCTCTAAAGTTCAGGTGTTCTGGGTCTACTCTGTCCAACTCTCTTTTTCTTCTATTGGAAGTTGTAGGAGGCACTTTCTCTTTTATGGTGTACTTGTACATAATTTGATGGGAATTAGTCTAAGTCTCAGAGAAATATTGTTGAAATCGATAATATACTCCTATACCTCCTATTGTACTTAAAAATTATTGAAATTGACAATGTTATATATACAATACTTCATGTACATTATAATAATTGTCGATCTCGATAATATTTTGTTTCATAACTCCAATTAAATTTGAGAAATTGTCAATTTTGACAATTTATGTGTTTCTTAGTCCAATTTAATAGTTCAATTATCGATTTTGACAATTTTATTTTTTAACTAAGTTCAATTTCATAGTTATTTTATCGAATTTGACAATACCAAGTTTCCATATCTTTAATCCCATTGCCATATTGTCGAATTCGACAATGTTGCATATCCAATGCATAGATGGGACATGAAATAGGGGTACAATGTACAAAGGCAAAAGAAATTTCTAATTTCGATTATAAATGAACTATAATTATTGGGGAATTATTGTCAAGGTATAACAGAAAATTTTAATACCTTCAAATAGACGCCAATTTCCACTTTTTCTTTGTTCTTCAATATTTGGGACCCCAATATTCAATGCAACAGCAAATTATTTCTCCCTTATTCCCTTCCCTGAAAAGATGAGGAAAAGATGAAGGGAAATCCCAATAAAAAGAAACTTGTCTCCCCAGTCTCTAACGATTAGTACAACTGAGAGAAACTGTCCGAGAGAGTAAAACTGTTTGAGATAGAGAAAGTGATTTAATGGATGGACTTTTTGGAAGGTTTAGGGATTTTGAATTACACTCATAGAGTTTGGTTTGTAAGAGAGAGGGAGAAGGTAGTTTATAAGAGAGAGAATGGGAAAGATAGCAATGTGATCTTTCAAATCTTTATTAAGAGAGAGAGAAAAAAAAAAAAAAAAAAGAGTGAGGGAAAGTCAGCAATGTGATGTGGCTGCCAGGTAGAGATGAGTGGGGCAGGATACACTATTTGGTTTTCCACCTCATTTCCTATATAGCAAATCACCAATTTTGAGAACCACTTATCTAATAGAGATGAGTGGTTGGTATTGAATGAGACTTGAGTATTTGGTTTTTGAGTGTCACTAAATCCTTTCCCTTTTTTTTAAAGCAAAACACATCATTGTTTATCACTCTTTCTCTCTCTGACAGGGGGCCCACAAAAAGCCCAACCCAAACTTAGCCTCTCCCAATAGCAAGTTTGGGTTTGTGACGTAACTTTTTTTAATTTAACTAGGAGGAGTTCATATTACCGCACGGTGTTCCTTTTACCGCCGCTTCAAATGTTATTATTTATGTTTCCTAACTCGACTCATTCTTCACATTTTACTTTTTCCTCTCTCTTAATTTGAAGGTAAAAACAATTATTCCCCCAACAAATTTAAAATTGAGATACCATAGGGAAACCCCAAGTACATTACTTGGGTTTAGAGTGAAAAGAGATCCAGAGCGAGCCATAACTCAGTCGAGGTCGGGAAAGAAGAAAAAACAAGTAGAATTTGAAGATGTCCAACAAACCCAACCTATATACCAAACCCACCCCAAGAAAACTACCCATAGAGGTTTATTACTCAACTCCCAAATGGCGTCAGTCATATCTATTACACTGGCAAGGAACTCACGGTAATTTTTTATTTAATTATGAATTTGCTATTTCCATAAATCAAGTATTTAATAAAATGCTCTAATGAACATAATCGGGATTTGATGCGTCTGCATGGCACATTCACTATGGTGATCAAAGTCTGGAAGGAGATTTACACAATTCCGACTATTAAAGATATCGTGGTCAAGATATTCGGTAGCTTTATGGATATACGCTTGGGTAATTACGATAATCAGCAAATTCGGGTGCTTACAGAGCATTGGTGGCTGACAATGCACACTTTTCTGCTCCCGTAAACTGAGATAGGGGTCACTTCGTTGGATTTCCAGATGCTGACATCATTGTTAATCGGTCGATATCTGACGCAAGTGTCGTATTACGACGCATGGAGTATTTTATCCAATACGAGGCAATCGCTCCCCAATATTGAGTCCAGCAATATAAAGAGTGGGATCATCAGTATTTCATATTTGAGGACGTACTTGACCATCACAGGTGATCGGGAGGATGATATTACTATTGCTCATATTTTTATCCTCTTCATGATGGGATATTTGTGGTTCCAAACGGCCAACGACACCATCCCACTAGAATATCTCGCGGCCGTGGCCGATTTAGACGAGACTGCCGAATATGACAGGGGTTCTACTATTCTTGTTTCTCTATAACATGGTTTGGATACCGCAGTCACGACTGGGGGTACAATCACTAGATTTTCCCAACTTCTTGAGGTACACTAACATTTTTTCCTTACAAGCTACAAATCCAATTTCTTCCAACAAACGTCTTAAATATAATTTCTAATTATTTTTTATGTTATTCCAAAATACAGTATTGGTTCTACGAGTATTGTGGGGTTAGTCACCCTATAGTCAAGGAAGAGGTTAAGTTTTTAGCCTATCCGCGCCTCAGAGCATGGGAGAGGGGGAACAGGAAGAAAATAAATAACCAGGCTACCAATTTGTTTATTCTAGGAAGATACCACATTGACCATCGGACTATTGAGACGATCACCTAGCGACCTTGGTTGAATTCTACGGTGTCTGAGTTAGATGATGTACGGACTGCGTCGCTCTTGTCCCGTAAGAGGATGCCACTTCAAGTCCCAAATGGAAATTGTGAGTATTACTTGGGGGATAGACGTTGGAGGCAGTTGACTGGCATTATGGGTATTCCTTTGGATCTTCCGCTTAGCATGTCACCACATCTTAGTCCAGTTAATTTACAGGCGATGAGACAGGTCGGCTTTATTGACTATGAGCAGTTTGTGATAGAGGAGGAACGAGAGACTTACGCCTCATACTGGGCTGACCAAACTGGGGAGGTAGGCCACCTGTTGATAGATTCCCAGTAGATGGGGAATATAAATCTGCTCGGACCCTCTACACTCAGGGCTGGTATTACACCCGTGATAGTTACGTTAATATCAGTTTATAGCATTTTAGGACTTCAGTTTGCCTGGCGAGCCCAAGGGGCCAGACCCGAGGTGGCACATGGAGTAGATAGGGAGGCGAGAGATGTTCCCTATTCACTATTTGAGGGACCCACCACCCATGTCTGCCTCCTACAAAGCAGAGGAGTTGTGGCACCTGACTTATGGTATGCGGCGACTTTGCCTTGTTGAGTCTGCACGGGACGCCCAGAGGCTCCAGGAGTTGACTGATAAAAATACTACTCTGAGGAGGCACTTGGACAGTGTAGACGACCAGCTATATTCGCATGTAAGTAATTTATTTTTTTTATTTTTTTTGAAACAATGTCATATTTATTTTGTCAAAATATTTATAAATTTTCTCCGTCCTGTTCCGGACCTACATCTGAGGAGGGGGCGTGACGACGGGTGGTGCCGCTACCACCTGGAGGTTGCACGAGGACGAGGCGGGGGAACCGTTGATCTTGTCCGCGAGCCAGGGGAGCCAGTAGCAGCCATAGTGGCCCGTCTTAGTAGATATAAGTGATTTTGATGTTTTTGTAGACGTAATCTTTTATTGTAAATATCAGTGTTGAATAATTTTTATTGAAGTTTGGGTTTGTTTCTCTACATAAGTACTAGCACGACCTGATGTCATATTTCTTTATATAAATCAATATTAATCAATTTATTTTGAGTCTTGAATTTAAATAGAAATGTAATTACAATTCTTAAAATAGTAGTTTTACGCGTGAAATGAAACTCAAAACAAATATAATTACACTTAATTCATCATTCACGACTGATGTAGGGATTAAACCAAGACCATTCAGTAAGGGGAAACGGATCTCGTCCATAGTTGGAAAGTTGGTAATTTGCTAGAAACTCATCAGGCGAGACGTAGTTTCGGTAAAAAAAATATCGTTTGGAGTCTCGAACGGGAACGGCTGGTTGTATTTCTCATATCATTCATCTATGGCTTCGCGGAGAATATAGGCTAGTAGAACACCTCTGACCCGTCTATCAATACTCATCAGTATCTCATGAAACTCATTGCATATAACCTTAATAACATTCCACCTATTGTATAAATCTCTAGGAGGGTATTGAAGTTCTGTGTGCAGCTTGAATTGGATATGAACTCTATTTCATAACTGATTGAAGTTGAGTTGTCGGAGAGGTGGATTATCAACAAAATACTGCCAGGACGCAGCCAGGGTGTAGTCTTCATTCCAACCAAATACCACCAAAGAATTCTGTGCAGGTGAACCGTCGGGGTGCTCCGATAGATTGTTTGATCCGACCGAGTTCCTTGAAGAAGAATTATTCAATGTTATCCTGACTACATTTCTTAGTACATTCCCCACATGGTTCAACCTATCATCCCTTAGATTAGCCCATCACAGTTCTCGTACTAAAATCTTATACGATTCACAGTATTTTAAGTCATTGTCGCCATTCAAGCTTTGATAGATCTTGTGAGCATCGTTTTCATACAATTTGCAAAATTACCAAATACAAATAAATAACGTATATATCCAAGAAAAATAAATAAAATTGAGTTAAAAGAAATTAGAACGTACTCGATTTTCTTCGGTTTTCCCGCTGTCGTGCCTAAATCGTTCTTGAGCAATTATCCCCTTGTACGCCAAACATTGTACATTAAGGGTATACCACTGAGCTTTGGTCGACCCACTTGATCGTCATGTGGGGCACTTGGGGTCTCTATTAAAGGCAATGTTGACCTTTTGATAAAAAGTAAAACCCTTTATGATGCCCATTATTTGGACAGAAGTTGTTACCCACGCCCTTACGAGACACGTAAAGTTTGCTTCCGTCCAATGCAGTCCAGCATCATCTGTCTCGCCCAAAAACTCAGCATCTTCTGACACTTGCACGTTTTATCTTTGTTTTGTGGGTACTCTTTTCTTTCTTCCTTTTCCTTTTTCTTTTTGGGGCGCTACCGCTTCAACAGGTATTGACGCATTTGCGTCACTTTGACTGTGCTGAGTAGATTCATCATGGAATAGGTAGTTCTAAAAGTAATTTGGAGGTTAAAAACCTTGAGGATGAGTGAGCGGATAAGGTTGATAGTACGGGCTAAATGCCTGAGGTTACGATTGAGAGAGTGTAAATAGATTTTGATATTATCCATAACTGGGATCCCCTTGCGATATGGTAAATAGAGGTGGGGTCTATGATTAGAATTGAGGTTGGAATTAAGATTGGTTGTGGTAGAGATATGTAGTGAATTGTGATGATGGGTGTTGAGAGAATGGTGTTAAAGGTGGGTTATGGGAGGATGAGGTCGACGGTATGGAGTTACTGCTGGTACCGGAGTTCGCCATTTGGGGAGAACGTAGAGGTTCTCATCTATGTTCTGCAATTGGGTTTGGGGGAGAAGAGGTAGTCAGGGAGTGCTCAGGGAAAATAATTGAGTTTGGAGATCCGGGCGGTAAAAAAATACCGCCAAACTCTTTTTTTTTTAGTTTGAACTTCTCAAACTCGGTTGAGTCTTGACAATGCCATTTGGCAAACTCAAACTCGTTTTAGAGCTGCTGGGATGCAAATAGTTTGGGTTTGCCCAAACCCTATTGGAGATGCTCTAACACCGACTCCCTCTTATTGTCCTGTGATTCTCTCTCCATCCTCCATTGCCTTTTCTTCAAACTTGAAAAAGAGGTTGTTCACGGTGGTCCACCCTTGATTATCTCCCTCTACTCTCTCCTTGATTTTACTCGAATCGCAAAGTTTGGAGGTCCAATTTTGTGCCTTGTTCACAACAGATTTCGCCTTAGGGTGTGATATATTACTCAACCTCTCTTCAATCCTGACCTTGGTAAGTATTGATCTGATCTCTCTACGAATTCTATTCTCGGTTCTTGCACAATTTCTTAGTATGTTGTGCACATTGTGACTTTGGGTTTCGGTAGTGGTGATTGATCTGAATTTTTGAATTGGGTTTTTCGGCAGTTTGTGGTGATTGTTGGGTTTGTGATTGCTTGGGTTGCTGAAATTGGGGTTTGCAGGTGATCATTGGTGTTTGTTGATTCCTGGTTGTTGTTAAGGGTTAAATTGATGCATTTGGGTGTTTGCAGTTGGGTGTCCTACTTCTATTGTGTGACTGGGGTTTAATGCATTGGTTTGGGTTGTTGCCATTAAGAATTTGCAGGTGATAATTCAAATGCTTCGTAATGTTGGGGTGTTAGGGGTTGTTGATATTGGGGGTTTGTGTTTCACACTGGCTGAACTTGGTGATTGTCTTGTGGTTCTAGTTCTTGATTGTGTGTTGTGGATCGGCGGTAGTTTGCGGTGGTGTTTGGTATTTTCTTTGCAGGTTTGGTGTTTTCTGCCTGATAATGGCACGAGACAAACGTACGGGGATAGTGTCACCCGCTACGAGAGCCATGTCCAAAAGGGGTCGGACGGTGGATGGAGCTGGAGCGAGAGCGGGTACGAGTAGTACCGTCCCTTCGCCTTTAGGTGTAGGAGGTGCCAGTAGTCTTGGGGGTCTCGTGGCCTTCAGGCACCACGAGACAATGATGGCGGGAACTATGGGATGTTTCCGAATCCTGTTAATTGGGCGACAAAAAATGGTTTCAAATTTCGCAGTTACCAGACGAAGTGTCTGTTGACGAAGAGATCTTGCTTAAGCTTTCTTCCCGTGTCTCTGATATGTTTCATAATTTTTTAGCCCGTGGTTGGATAGGGATTTTGAAGCCCAAGCAACCGTACTACTCTCACCTTGTTCGGTTGTTTTATGTTAGTATATGCAATGTGCGTGGAACTGCGAACAATAAGAGCTTTGATGTGTCGATTGACAATAAGAAGTTTTATGTTACTCGGGCTGATCTCATAAGGGCATTTGATTTAGAGGATAAACTCTATTCAATCCCACCTACAGAGTAGCCACCACTTCCCGCTCAGTTTCTTCCAAAGAAAGAACTTGAAGATCTGCTTATTCATTCTAGGAAGAAGAAAAGACCGTATGTACGGCGGTAGAACTTGTCTAAGGTTTTGTGTTTGTTTCATATGATTGCCCACCGTAACATTCTTTCCCAACTCGGGAATAAGAATGTTCTGGTTAGGAACATGATATACGTGGTATATTTCTACTAACAGTGCCACATCACTGATCTGCCCGGTATTACCAATCACTAGATGCTTCTTACAGCTAACCCAGATCATCACATACGGGTTTTGCCGTTTTGTCTCTCAGCTCTTGACAGATCTGGGTTATCGAATTCCTGAAGGGGAGGATCTGGGTTATCGTATTCCTGAAGGGGAGGAATCTGATCGTTGAGGAGAAGAGATCAATTTTTGATATTGGGAGGAGTTGGAAGCATATGCTCGCTGACAGTGATACCGAGATTGAGGAGAGTGAAAAGGACTCTGAGTATGTTGTGCCAGCTGGTGCAGTGTCAGATACTACGCCAGTTTCTCCTGCTGGAGCAATACCCCATGATATCACCTCTCTTTACGCTTATATGGACTCCCAGTTTTGTTTTTATCGCCAGGATATCCATCAGCTCCAGGTTCGTGTCCAGACGTTGTAGTCCTCAGACGTTGCAGTCCTCTGTTGCGATATTGCAGTCCTCTGTTGACATGATGCAGTCCTCTGTTGAGACTCTGCGCAATGACTTTCGAGGATCTACTTCAGATAATCTTACTTCCGACCATGACATGTAGCCGTAGTTTTTCTTTTGCATCTACTTAGGTTTCTAGCCCTCGGGTAGCTAATTTTTGTCCTTGTCCGCTTTAGTCTGTAATATCTTTGTCGCTTGTTAGTTTTGTTTAGTTTAACTTTTTGAGTATGTCTTGTATTAACAGTCTTTCCCTTCAAAATATTTGTTTTTACTGGTATATATTTTTCATCTTTTCTATGTTTTACTTGTTCATTGACGTTATACAATTTGTCTTACTAGTCTGTTTCTCTCTTTATCTACTATTATGTATTATTTACCCTTTGTTCATCAGTACCAAAAAGGGGGAGAGATGATCCTGACACGTAAGTTGACTTTTTCTTGGATTCTTTATTTTTTGAACGATCACGTGATGTCTCTTGTTTAGTGTTCAGGGATTCTATTGTAGATGATATAGGATGAAAGAGTAGCTCCTTGTATGAATTTTCAGTGATTGAGTCAGTCCATCGAATTGTATTTTTTTTCTTCTTTATAGTTGTAGTTTTGTCACAAAATAAACCAAAGGGGGAGATTAAAATATCATTATTTGGTTTTGTTTTATTTCGTGTCTAGAATAGGTGTCAGCATTATCTTGTTGTTATTCATCGTCAGAAAGTGCACGTGGAGCAACTACAGCTGGACTAATACTGAACAAGTACGTTGGTTTGTACCTCTTTGCTCAAAAAACTCGAGCCCATTAGTATTTTACAAAAGTTCAAAAAGAAATTATGTTTTTTGAAGAAAATAGATTTTTATATAACTAGGCTTTTTGTTCTATTCGAATAGACCAGGCAGAACCTTATTTATTCGAATCGACTATTTGTTCTATTCGAATAGACATGTATGTTCGAATAGACTTTTTTCTGTTCGAATAGACTAGACAGAACATTGTTTATTTGAATAGAATTTTTGTTATGTTCGAATATAATATTTCTCTGTTCGAACAGAGTATCGGTTTTCAATTTTCTTATAAAAGGCATCATTTCTTTTTATGTTCTTCACCTCTTCCAAAACCAACTATTTAGGGCTTGAGATTTTAGAAATAATAGAGAATTCAACGATCGATTCAATGCGAAGTAAAACTTAAATTGACTCATTCAAAGAATTAGAAAATCTAATATTAATTTGAAAAACTTGTGAGTTTCAAACTTGGATGTTTTGACAGGAGATTGAAGAAAGGCGTTGTGATAGGGATGAATCGATTACAAGAAACTTGATTAGAATATAAGTTATCATGGAATGTGTTTATCGAGTTTGTAAGTAATTGAATTTTTGTAATTTCGTTTCAATATTGGATTTTTAGTTGTCGGGCGATTCGGGAGTGACCTGTGGATTTTTTTTTCTGAGAAAGGTTTTCCATAAAGTTAAAATTGTATTTTCTTGTGTTTGATTTACTTTTGCTTGTTGTTACTAGATAATTGAATTAGCTTTAATTAGGATAAGGTTAGACCATTAATTCAAGGATTTTCGGACCTATTAATTTTGACCTAAAATAATCGAAATTGATTAATCTCAAGTAGTTAGAAATTTCATTGATAATAGAATAATTCTTAACATATGGACTATCAATGCATAATAGATTGTACACTGAGGGTTTTAGATCAATGGAGGCTTGCAGGATGATGTATAATTGTGATAAGATTTTTTTCTCTAATTATTATGATGGTCTATTTCTGGGCATTCTCAGGGTGCAGAATGACCGAGTGGCGACTTTTAATTGCTCCCCAATGAATTTTCATGATATTGATCCTTCAAATAGCATATCCAATTTAGAGTACTTGCTCATGTTCATGTTGTACTTTTGTGTCGGGCCATGTCTATTAATATGGTTGATTGCCGGAATGTGTACTTCCCCCATTGCTGGTTGATAGAAATTCAAGATGGCTAGATGTTAGTCTTAGTTTCCTATAGATATAAACAGTTGATGGTAGCTGAGGGAGCTGTATGCAGTTTTGTGGCTTGCTTCTGGCAGATTGCATCTGTTCATTTTATACTCCATATCTTTTGGTAATGGGCTGAAATATATTGACAAGGTTTGGACCTTGTATGTTGTTAGTTTTTTACTAGTTTGTTGTGATGGTTGTGGCCTTTGCTTAGTTATCTTCTGCTACCTTATTGCTGGATGGGTTGTGGTTCTTCCATCTTGTTATGTTTTTTTTTTTCTTTTTCAGTTGTTCTTTCGGAGAAAACTGATTGGGATCAAATGGTTGGATCAATTGTATATTGTGTCTCTGTTCTTTGGTGTTCAGACATACGTAGTAGTAGGGTCACTTGCTTAGGTGGAGGCAGGTTACCTTCTTTTTTTGAAAACCATCTCACAGCTGGGTGACTTGGCCAACGTGACACCCAATTCCTCAAACAAACTCACCCTGAGGGTCGGTTCAGAGACTTGCAGGGCGATTTCCACTTTTATCAATATCGCGCAATTCAGTTCAGAACTGCGCAGCAAAATAAACGCCTCAGATTAAGACACGTCACAAGTTTCAACGGTTTGCAATGCAAAGAATTTTTTTAAAAAAAATAAGGGCCGCCCAATTCAAAACTGTGCAGTATTATTTTTTTGCGCGGCAAAATAGGCGTCTCGGATTAAGACATGTCACAAGTTTCAATAGTTCGCGATGCGTAGAATTTTTTTTTTCTTCTAAATTTGGGCTGCGCAGTTCAGAACTGAGAGGCATTATTTTTTCTTTTCTCTCTCGTCTCTTTGCTACATGCCATTTAGTAATTGGTTAAGTTAAAACAAACTCAAAAGCTGGGTTTCAAACTGTTGTGGGAAATTCAAGAATGGTTATTATTTGGGAGGAAAAGGTGCATTTGAACCAACCTAGCTATTACATATGCTCTCAGGCTCTCTCTCTCTCTCTCTCTCTCACTTTCTGCTTGTAGTTTGAGTGAGTTGTCCCCACTTGTACATGTTTTCTCATTTATTTTAGTGACCGTTCCAAAAAAAACTCGGTTTAGTTTGGAAAAATCTTTTCCCCGTTTACAACCTACAACATGTAAAGAGGGTTATAGTGATCCTAATGTGAATCTACGAACGCAAAAGCTTAATTCGTATTCGATTAACACTAAGGGGTTGTTTTTTTTATGATTCTGATTACTTATTCTGATTTTTGAATCTAACGTCTGAATGTTGAAGCTGAAATGTAAAAAAATATGTTTGTTTTATTGCTGAATCTGAAGTCTGAAATATCTAAAACTGTCAAATTGTCAAAATTACCCCGTTATTTATTTTTTGAAGAACATGCGGTTCCTCCGATCTTTGGGTAGACAACTACAACGGCAAAAACTTCAACTTCAACTTCAGTCCCACGGAGAACGAGAACGTACCAAATCTAGTGTTGGATGAGCAATTTTCTTACAACATTGGGATACAATGCACCGACCAATATTCGACCAACATTCCTTTTCAGAGACATCTCCAACCCTTTGCATATTAGCGAGATGCTCAATCTTCCTTATTATTAGTCATTTTCTTCGTTTATATTAAGACATGTTGGTTCAGAATTGTACAGCTTCGTTTCAAAGTTGTGTGTGTTTATAAAACTGGCATACAAGATTCTTTCAAGTTTGATGAATATAATTTCTCAGGGATTATAAATTAATTTAACAATAAGTTTGAGTTTTTTCTGTTTTTTCAGATTGCAAAGCTCTTTATTCACTGTAATGTGATTTCAGTTATCGTCTCTACAATTTAAAGTTCAACACCAAGTTATATATTGGAGAAAGAAAAATGAAAAAACAACCAAATATATTACAACAGATCTGATCAAATTATAGGGTACTAAAAAGATAGATTACTCAAAAGGTACAGTCATCCATAGATCATTTCTAATAATAAATACAAACCATACACCTCTGGGCATTACGTCTATATCTGAAACTTCAAATGTTGTGCCAACAATCTCTATTATGCCGAGACCTGAAAAACAAGTGATCTTGACACCCTCGATTTATAGATACTATATGTGCTCTGTTTGTTTCACTAGTTTTAAGCTTGTAGGGAAAATGACTAGCTCTGTACTCTTCCTTCTTCAAAAAAATTTGCTCAGATTCTTATGTTTATGGAAGACGAAGATATTCTAAACCATGATTATGTGATACAAGTGATGGTGTTGGTGGTAAAGAACTGATGAAGCTCAACAATGAATTAAACATCGGAGAAAGGAAAATGATAAAGTACCCAAAGATATTACGATAGCCTGATAAAATTATGGGATACCATCATACCAGCAGATGACTTAGGCCAAGGATACTCAAAAGTCCCAGTCATTGAAATGCCCGTCCAAGGAAAATATACCATCTCTTTTCACAAACCACCAACACCTGTTATTGCACTTCTGATGTCTGATGGTGTTGGCTGCAAGTGAATTATAAACGATGAAATGCATGCTCTTCTTCTTCCTTTATCCATGTTCAATACTGCAGTGGAAAAATGTTGTGGAGAATAAGCTTTCGCGAAAGCTCCAGGAAAAATACTCCATTGGCATATGCACCCCCAAGATCATCGTCAAGTGACATACAATGGATTGTTTCTTATCTTGAATCTCGATCTCATATGGTAGTAGTTTGCTTTAACTTGGATCTCGGTCTCGTGTGATGATGATGCTTCGATGGTACGCCATTTTCTATTTAATAAATCTCATATTTCATAGCTAGGGTTTTGATAAAGCAAGAAGGAGAAAAAAAGAGAAGGAGAGAGGAAACGTAATCAATGTATAAAACGAATAGAGGAAAGAAGACCGATAAAACAAGGGTAAATTGGGGTTTACATATTTTCATTTAAGTTTCTGTAACAATCCCGTCAATAAGAAGAATAGAGTTCAGAAAAGCTAGATTTTCTAACTTATCTCAAGTTCTGAAAAATGTGGTGTCATTACTAAAAAGAGTTTTTTAGAAATAAAAAATAAACACAACTTATTGTAAAATTTCACTTAATCTGGCCAAAATAAGGCAATTAAGTTAAAAAACAAACAACCCCTAAGTTTGAACTAGATCTCAACTAAAGTTTAATAAGAGGATAACTTAACTTTTTTCATAAACAAAACAACTTCTACTAACTGGAATTCTAATTTAAATAGAATTATACTTAAATTGGAAAAACTTTTTCTTTAACCTTGTGTTGGTAAACAAGCAAGTCCCTAAATCAACTTAACATCCCCAGCAATAGAGAGGCTTGAATCAAAATAACATAAATATAAATAGTCCGTTGACGGTGAGAACGACTATTAAAGGACAATTCACATCAGGTTCTATATAGCCACTTTTAGCTTAGGGCATTGCTGCAAGGCGATCCAAAAGTAAATAAAATAGCCAAAAAATGTTACTGTAAGCTTTTATATTGGCACAAATGGTCAGTGGTATGCCTAGACCATCAGCATGCCTCAAAAATTAAATTCATGTAAGCTTTAATAGTTTCCTGAGATTATTTTGCTAAACAGTCAAGCTCCTTTCACTCTTTGAACATTATAATTAACCTCTTCACTTAGAAAGTTAGTATTCTGGTTCTGAAGGTTAAAATGTCATTAATCCATTAACATTTGAGATGCTCTACATTCTGTCATTAAATCCAGTAGCACTATTAAAAGCTCGTTTGTCAGTAACGATTCTAACTGACCTTCTCATTGGAAGTATTGAGAAGAAAATTTAAATCACATAGCTTCACTTTTTATGATTGTCCAGGCAATATTTTATCTTTCACATTCAGTCAAAAAAGAGCAGTTCAGTCCAGAATTTGCAATTTGCATCGTATTCCACTATTTGCAAGCAATCTCTTATGTTTGAAAGTATAAGAACTATTTGAAAAATATAGATGCTTTCCTTTTCTTACAGATCTTCTCTGAACACTATTGACGACATGATATGTCAACTTAAGTGGACACAAACCAAGGTTGAACAGTCTGGAATGAAGAAAGCAGTTCGATTACCAGTCTTCGAACTACAACAAAGGAAGTTAAGCATCCGGTACTGCTGCTTATCCATGATGTTAAGAATGCATGTATTCTCCTTATCAAACACTGGATATCAATCTTTTTAATCGAAAATCTAAAATTAATGACCAAGAGGACTCGCTGAGATAAGAAAATGAAAATGAATAGGTCTTTGCTGAAGCAGTTTGAAGAGTTAATTGTGAGATATCATTAAGGGCAAAAAGTAATCAATTCCAACCAATCCTCACCTTCAGTCCCCATGGCTTAGAGCAGTCTGGCTTGACTGTCTCAGGCATATAAACAAGTGGAACGGTCGAAGGTAAGATACTGGAGGAAACTAAACCCAGTTCTAGCATAAATTGCAAAAATATAGATTTAGTTCCATCCAGCTCTTACCTTCAAACCCCCAAATCAAAGCCAAAGGTTATGAAGTTACAGGAAGGATTGAATGGGAAAAATGAAGTACATGAAGCCTAACTAGTCCACTATGAAAGTGCAAAAGGGTTCAGTTCCATCCATTTCTCGCTTTCAAGCCCCCCGCAATAAGGACTCAGTCTTAACTTCGCATGAGCAAGACAGGTACAGGCTGATCTCTTCGCAAATGGTAGGGTTGAAAGTGAGATAGTGGAGGAAACTGAATCCTATTTCACAAGGAAATGCGAAAATATTCAGTTCCATCCACTACTCATATTCAAGCCTCCAATGCTTAGATGAGTTATTTTTTGCCGAATGTGAAGTTGAAATGGTGGAATGTAAGACGTTGGAGGGAACTGAACTTCTTTCACCGTGAAAGAGTGCAAAAATATTCAAGTGCATCCAACTCTCACCTTCAAGATCCCTCAGAAGCATCGCACATTTATAGTTTGGAATGGATGAACGTAAGATATTGGAGGAAACTAAATCCTATTCTACGACAGAGCACATAGCAGGATTTAGTTCCATCCAATTCTCACTTTCAAGCCCCCAATGATATGGCATGTTACTTGCCAAGATGTGTAGTTGAGAGAACGGAAAGGAGAAACTATAAATAATACATGTAGTTCAACCATTGAAGACGTCACACTGAAGGAAACCAAACCTTCGTCAGCCCATAAAGGGGAGACCAAAATAAAGAGGTTTGGTTTCACCCAACTCTCACATTCAGCATTCAGCATTCAGCATTCAGCATTCAGCATTCAGCATTCAGCATCCAACATCCAACATCCAAGAAGAAAGCTTAGACTATCTAAAAAGCAATGCTTCTTTATTTATAACACATCTTCAGAGAAACATGCTAGCAATGTGGAAGAATCTGTTCAGTTTTTCATGCAGAGATTGTGAAGTCCTTGTTTGTTGAATGGTACAAAAGTAGACTGCAACTACAACTCCACAGTAACTAACTTGACTTAAATGACTAGTAAAGAAAAATAAACTTTTTATCTAAAAATTTGGTTAAGCTCTCTAATATACTTGCTCGATCCTAAGTAAATAAGAACAGCTTAAATTCGAAATCGATATTGAGTGGATCATATATGTAAAAAACTTGAGTGGATCGTACATTTAAAAATTCATGATTGACATTTAACCTTATAATTTCAAAAGCAAATATGTTCTAAAGTTATGAAATCTTTGTAAGCGATTTCCTTTTTGGAGTTTATGGATAATACACAGTTCCTTCCCTCCAATACACGCCTCTGTTCAACAGATAAAAAAAATCTATATAGATGTTGAAGTAACAAGTTTTACATGATAATAGAACAACAGAGTCCATTTTGTAGTATAGTGAAAATTGTATTTACTTCACATGGTTCACAAAATGAAAAATAATTTAGAGGTGCAAAGAACTCTAAATTAAACCTTGCTCTACTGCAAAATGAAAAATAAAAACACCACTGGTTGTTTTAGTAGGATCTTATTGGGTCTTTCGCAGCAGTGAAGCAAAGAACTCTGTCCAGTCTGGAGCATTCTCTTCCCCATTTACAACATACAACATGACGAGAGGGTAATAGTGATCCTATAGCTGCTTTTAGCATAGGACATTTGTGCCAGGGGAACCAGAAAGTAAATAAAATCACCAAAAAAGGGTAACTGTAAGCATGTAGGGTGGCACGCAAGATGACTGGAATATCAGAACGTATAATTTTTTAAAATTCCTGTAAGGTCTTGTAGCCGGCTGGGATTATTTTGCTAAACAGTCAAGTAGCTTCAACTCTTTGAACATTATGATTAACCTTTTCATATGGAAAGAGGTCTTCCGGTTCTTAATTTTAAAATATGATTAATCCATTAACATTTGAGATGCTCAACATTCTGTCATTAATCCATTACAGTATTACAAGCTCATTTGTTGGTAACTAGTCTAGCTGACCTTCTCATTGGAAGTATTGTTTGTGATTGCCCAAGCAATCTCTTATCTATTGCAATTCAGTAAAACAACTCAGTCCAGAAATTGCAATTCAAATGTAAACTCACATTCAACTATATATGTTTTATAAATATAAATACGAAAATTATGAGAATAAATACTAGTTTTTGCCATCTTTACAAAATCGATATTTTGGCAAGCCTCTTCCAAAATAGATACTAAAATTAACAAATCGATAATGCTTACACCTACTACCCCCTAGCTGCCACCCTATTCTTTAACATTAAATGTTGATGGGTAGTCTAATCTGCTACAGTAATAAATTTACCAACTCACAAAAATTACTAAACCAATGACAAATCTATAACAAAGCAATTACAAAGATATACATATCAAGTGACAAAGTTTTCGCATAACAAATGATAAATAATACATAAAAAAATAATAAACTATCTCACTGGAGTTGTTGAGTGGTCTAATCTGCTACAGTAATAAGAACAATAATAAGATGGAAGATTCCCCCCTAAATACACTACCAACCTTAAAAATCAAAGCTGCTTCTTTTTATTCTTCTTCTTCTTCAACAACAGAACATCTACAAAAATTAAAGCAGAATCTCCTTGATGTACTGTTTGTCTCCTTCATGTGCCAAGTCTTCCAACTATCATTTTGCATTCTCTAAAGTCCTCACACAGAGGTCATTGGGGAGGAAAAGATCGTTGTTATCATAGGTTATTCTCGTTGCCAAAAACCGTTGTTATCCTTCTCTTCGATCGTTGAAGTAACCGTTGCAGTAAATATCATCTCTAACTCTGTATCCATCATCTCTTACTGTGTATCCGCATCATGAGTTGAAGCTTTTTTCTTAAGAAAAATGTTATGCAATACGATACAATTTGTACATAATCATTTATTTATTTATTTGCCTTTTTAATCATTTGTCTTCTGCTACTTTATCTTCTTCTTTTTTGCCTATTTAATCTCTCACTGTGTATCCGCATCATGAGTTAAAGCTTTTTTTCTTAATAAAAATGTTATGCAAGACGATACAATTTGTACATAATCATTTTATTTTATTTTTTGCCTTTTTAATCATTTGTCTTCTGCTACTTTATCATTTGTCACTTTTGTTGTGTCATTTTTAGCATTTATTATCTACTACTATATCACCGGAATTGTTCATTGATATCATTTATTTCAGAAATCCTATCATTTGTTTTAAGGATTGCTAAAGTTCAGTTTTATATCATTTTTCTCATTTGTGTTCACTACTTTATCACCAGAATTGTTTATTTATATCATTTTTTTAGGGATGAATGGAGTTCAGCTTTATACCATTGTTCATTTTGGTAGAGATATCGTACGTTCAAAAATCGGATCAAACGTTAGTTATGTTGGAGGAAGTACAAAACTTACCTCACTAAGAGCGCACTCGTCATACAAAGATTTCGTTACACTCCATGAAGAAACAAGCAAAATTCATCGTGCGGACTGTAAGCTGTACAACTTCGTCCATGGTTGTGCAAGCACCATTTCATCAGTCCAGGACTTTACCGTAATGATCAATATGCATAAAACCAATCCCGACACACCCTTTCACATATGGATTGTTAATAAGCTTAGGGTACCTTCCCAGAACTCCTAGAACTTTATTTTTGATTTTTGTTCTTCGGGTAAAGGGTTATCCACCACCAAAGATACTGGTTCAGTTAGAGGCTTGTCCACCACCAAAGCTGGGGGACCTTTGCGGCATAACTCATTTTCTGATCCTGAAATAAACGGCAGAGGACTTGATCCATGCAGGTTTGGACCTTTAGTGGATGATAATGATGTTCCTCAATCAAATGATTCTTTCGAAACTATCCGTACTGATGTTCCTCCCTCAAATGAACCTAGTATTCCTCAATCAAATGTTCATCTCTCAAATGAATCTGTTTTAACTAATGTTCCTTAATCAAATGAACATTTTCAAACTATCTCTACTGATGTTCATCTCTCAAATGAACCTTGTATTTCTCAATCAAATATTTATCTCTCAAATGAACCTGTGTTAACTAATGTTCCTCCTTCAAATAAACCTATGTTAACTAATGTTCTTCTTTCAATTGAACCCGAAACTATCATTGGACAAACTAAAACTTCAGGTAAATTCGCAGAATTTTCATTTGTGTGCTATATTTTAATATTTCTTATCCAATTTCTATCATGCTAAGTAGAATATTTTTTATTTGTTCAGTTGAATTTTGGTTTGAGCCACAGCCTGAAAAAGTGAAAGATCTCCTGGACTTTCGGTTCAAATCTACTGCATACACGGAGGATCCCTATGACCTCAGTAAAGAGTTTAATATTGGTGATATATATCGAGATAGGATTAAACTCAAGAATCACATAAGAGCTTATGCAGTTATAAACAAGTTCAATCTCGAACACGTTCTGAGCAGCGAATATAAAATCATGGTAAGTTGCAAAGGTCATAAATGCTTTTGGCAGATTTATACCACAAGGTTGCTCGGTTCTGCCCTATTTAGAGTAAGTACTTATTGCTCCGTGCATACATGCATTCGAGTAGAAACTGAAGGTGGGAACGCGTATAAGGCAGCGTCTAGTAGATGGGTTGCTTTTATAATCATGCAAAAACTCTGAAAATACCCAAACTACAAACCTTCTAGAATTATTGATGATATGCAAATTCATCACAATATTGATGTAACATACAATCTTGCCTAGCGTGCAAAAGAAAAAGCCCACGTTGAGGTATCATCACTTTATATGTCATTTGTTTCCCCATACAAGTCATTTGCACAATAATGTTTATTATTTTATCGCATGTCATTTTGCCGACTCATTGTGTCATTTGTACTATAATGTTTATCATGTGTCTGCTACACAATATCATTTGATCTACGTAATTATTTCAGATGCGAGGCAGCTTTGAGTACGCATACCAACTACTTACGAGTTACTTTGCGGAAGTGAGGTTGGTTGACCTGGATTTTGTATTTGACATACAAACTACGAGTTGTAAGGATAAGATATCCATAAGGTATTTTTGGTGTTTTGGTCCCCCCCCTAAAAAAAATAACTTATAAACTATTGAGACCAGTTGTTGTGATTGACGGAACTTTTTTAAAAGGGAGATATCGTGGGACTCTACTAACAGCCATCGCCGTTGACCCAAGTAATCATATTTTTCCACTTGTATTTTTAATAATAGACTCAGAGACCACCGAAAGTTGGACATACTTCCTGGAGATGTTTGGGGCTAACTTTCACGGTTATGTCACTAGATTTATCGCCATCTCTGACAGGAACCCTGGAATTATTAATGTTGTACCCAAGGTGTTTCCATTTGCAATCCATACGTTTTGCGCCTTCCACATATCGAACAATATTAAAGCTACCCTCGAAAGTACGAGGATCATATTTAGGATGGCAGCAGAGGCCCTAACCAATATTGATTTCGATAAACATATGAATGTTATCTAGAATACAAATTTAGTGGGTCTCCAATACATACTAGGTATTCCTAAGGAAACATGGCCTAATCTATGCATTCCAATGAGTAGGTACGTTGTCACTCTATATTGCTCAAGTTATCATTTGTTATATGAAAAATAGTCATTATAACTCCATTTACATTCTTATTTACAGTTGTATGATCTCCTTTGTCATCTGTTTATGCCCATTTGGCTTTTGATTTCTATGATTTGTCATTTGTTCAGATACGGAGTCGCTTGTACAAATCATGTCGAGAGTTGGAATAACGTTATTTTAAAAGTAAGAGATCTCTTTATCTATGTATTTATTAAGGAATTGCGTAGAATCTGTTCATAAATGTCCTACACATATAGGGAGGAAGCTGAGAAGAGTCAAGCTTGCTTAACACCATGGGCTACAGATCACTGTGAGAGTAAAAAGTTTGTAGCGGATTTACTAACCTGCAAGGTTCGTACATCACGTCACCATTTTAAGATGACTAGTTATGGCAGAACAGATTATGTTAATATTGAAGATGGTACTTGTTTTTGTCGTTGGTGGTAAACGATGGGTATACCTTGTGAACACGGAGTACGCGCTCTAGGTCTTGCTTGTGAATACGGAGTACTTCACAAATAATACATACTAGGCTGTTTATGAGCCTATATGGATTCCTATAAGAGGAATTGAGCAGTGGAAAATTTTAACAACTGATCTACGTGTTCGTGCTCCTATTCCAGTAGTTCGAGTCGGTCGTCCTCACACGCAAAGGAAGATAAGGGAAAAAAATATCTAGTCTTATTACCAAACTAAGATTTTGCAGTAGGTGTCAAAAAAACAGACACAATCATCGTTCTTGTAAGCTTCTGCTAATCCCATCTGATGATAATACACGTTCAACAATGGCACCGCCTTTTACGATGAGCACTGAGCTACCTGTCATCCCAGATGAAGATGTTGCAATCAGTTTATACTGATGATTTTGGATACTCTATGTATCATTTGTTTGTATGATTTTTATCATCAGTGTTGTGAAAATTTATCATTTTTCTAAATATAACTGTCATTTGTTAAAAAAGAATTTATCATTTGTCTCTTTCCATTGTATAATTATTTAGCACCGAACTGTCATTTGTGCAAAATAAAATTTTCATTTGTTTGTTTGTATGATATCATTGTTTGCTTCTGAAGTGCCATTTGTGGATGAATATTTTCTCATTTATTTATTTTCATGATAACATTGTTTGTCTCTGAAGTGCTATTTGTGCATGAAGACTTTCTCATTTGTTTGTTTCCATGATATCATTGTTTTCTTTGGAACTGTCATTTGTTCTCAAAGAATTACTTATTTGTTGGCTTATATTATATCATTTGTTGGTTTCGTATTTGTTGGTTTCTATTATCTCATTTGTTTGGTTTATTGAACATTTGTATTGTGTTTGTATGATAGTAGGCAGCATAGTCAACAAATAAACTAAATAGACCATTTATAGTTAACAAATGACAAATTATTGATAACAAATGACAAATCATAGTCAACAAATAACAAATCATTTTTTTAAGTATAAATGTTGTCTACTATTATACAAATACAATACAAATGTTCAATGAACCAAATAGACCATTGTTAGTTAACAAATGATAAATCATTATTAACAAATGACAAATCATAGCTAACAAATGGCAAATCATTTTTTTCAATACAAATGTTATCTGTTAACAAACAAACACAATACAAATGTTCAATGAACCAAATAGACCATTGATAGTTAACAAATGATAAATCATTGGTAACAAATGACAAATCGTAGTCAATAAATGACAAATCGTTTTTTTAAGTACAAATGTTGTCTACTATCATACAAACACAATACAAATGTTCAATGAGCCAAATAGACCATTGTTAGTTAACAAATGACAAATCATTGTTAATAAATGACAAATCATAGTTAACAAATGACAAATTATTTTTTTCAGTACAAATGTTATCTATTAACAAACAAACATAATACAAATGTTCAATGAACCAAATAGACCATTGATAGTTAACAAATGACAAATCATTGGTAAAATGACAAATCGTAGTCAACAAATGACAAATAATTTTTTTAAGTACAAATGTTGTCTACTATCATACAAACATAATACAAATGTTCAAAGAACCAAATAGACCATTGATAGTTAACAAATGAAAACTCATAGGTAACAAATAATAAATCATAGTCAACAAATGACAAATCGTTTTTTAAGTACAAATGTTGTCTACTATCATACAAACACAATACAAATGTTCAAAAAACCAAATAGACCATTGATAATTAACAAATGACAAATCATATATAACAAATGATATATCTCCGATAACAAATGCCAAATCATATATAACAAATGACAAATCTATGATAACAAATGCCAAATCATACATAAGAAATGAAAAATTAAGAATAATCAAACTTTACAGACTAGCTATTCTAACAAATATGTAGTATACGAATGGCAAAGAAGATATAACAAATGAGAAAGATTATATAAATGAATGATATTACTTGCTTATAACTTTACAAAATTATATAAATTATACATTACAACAAAATGGATGTCAAAGTTTCTAAATCTCCTCCGGCTCGACTCCCAGCCTCAATATGTTATAAGCAATTGTGTAACGGCATTCATTATCGTCTATCAGATCTGGAAATTTTATTCCCCTTAGGAGATTGTCCATAAAGACAAATATAGACCCCACAGTCATGACCATTTGGTTGTATTAAACATTTCCCAAAATGAGTTATCCATTTAGAGTTTAGACCTGTCACGCCATAAAATCCAATAATCGGTAGCTTGACAAATTACTTGATTCAATGTTGTGCAGGTCAGGGAATTTACTTATTCGCCCCACAAACAACCAAGCCAAAGACAAGAATCAAGCTCAGTCATTCACTTTAAGCAATAATCATCAGAGTAAAGAAAGAAAATAATAACGCGGAAGTAAATGATATATATACATATCAGACTAAAAATAGAATTACAATATCTCGAATAAAGGACATTTACACATACTGCGATCACAAACAAGAAAGTCTAAACTAAAACAAATCAGCAGCGGTAACTGCTCCAAACACAACTGAAGCTCTCAGCAACTCAAGCTACTCAACCTCTGAAAGGGGGGAATAATGCGAGAGTGAGCAAAACCACAGCTCACTGAAACCCAATAAAGCTAAATAACATACTAGTAAACAGGTACAGATAAAGAGGATGAAGTAAATATGATAGAGTAATTTTAAAGTAAATGAATAGAAAAATAAGCGATCATGATCCAGGTAATAGAGTAATAAGAACAGAAGAATAGAATATATAAGTAACCAAAGTTAGGATAAATAATTTAAGAGGATAGGGGAATTGTGACATGTGGAGATGATGCAATGATATGTTAATGATATGATATGATAAACTGGGATAATCCCACAATTATCCCTAATGCTTGACTGATGCAATGATGAACTAAAGCCCTAATGTTGAATGATTTGATGTTTTAAAACGTGTTACAATCCTATTATAATATTGGTTGATCAACCGCTAGCATGTTTGACTTAAAGAGATCTGTTAAGGGGATACAATGGGGTACGATTTTTATCAAGCTTGACCAAGCTAGTGGATACTCACTTGATCAAAGTGTTTTGGGCTTTTCAACCCACGGAGCCGACATCCGAACTGTATTTCATTCCAAGGAATTTCAACCTCAAGGATAAGTCTAGCACCAGATTCATATTGTCTCATACCATCCCATACTCCCAGATGGGTATATAAGGTATGATAGCGTTCACATCCAGTTCTTCACCTACTACTTTAACCCGGTGTAGGACTCTTGTGATCCTATCAGAGGTCAACCGATGTAGAGCTTTGTTATGTATCTGATCTCGTTAAGTTAAAAGAGTTTTGCATGATTAAAAATATGCAGCATATCCCAAGGATCAAAAATTCAACAGTCGTAAACCTGGCAACAAACATAGGATAACCACCTGTATAAGAGCGTGGCAAGCAATCCTAACCCAAGCACAAACAGAAACTCAGTCACACCATCTAAACTTGGATGAAACAACAACTTAACCATCACAACGACTAGTCAACATCAGTCTCTAGAAGACCGAAACCAACAACAAGAAATGCAGCCACTAGAAATACCACACTAACAGTTTCTAACAAAGCCCATCGCCAAATGCAAACTATAGTAACCAAGTTACAGAATAACTAACTAAATAGGTTAACAATTATACAGAGAATTAATATGATAACAAACCCTAACTAGATCACATGCACCTCTCTACACAGAGTACTACTCTAATCAACATTTATTAACTAGTAGAGGAATTTAGAAATAAAGGGGAAACTCGTCTGATAATAATCCCGAGTTCTGATGAAACTAAAACCGGAATTCCAAACTCAGAATCAGCGATACAGCTAACGAAACACATGACAAGCTACAACAGACAATCACAACAACAATTAAACAAACAAAACCAGGAAACCAATCAATAAGCCTAACCCTAGAAATTAACCCAAAGCCTAATCGAAAGAAAAGAACGGAAAAGGAATAGGAAATTACTTACCAAGGATAAAGGGGATAATCACTGTGAAGAATCGGTGAGCGAGGGAACGGATTGAATTAGAATATGGGGAAGATGATTGATTTGGGAGAGAGAGAGAAATGAGAGAGGGAGGAATGAAATGAAAACAACCCGAAAGGAACAAAACAACCGCAGACACCTTCCAACGAAGATGAAAGTCGTTCGAACGAAGAAGGATATCAAGACAAAATTATAGGGAAGTGCCTCTGTCGTTCGAACGAAAAAGGTTCGTGTGAATGGACAAGGAAGTATTCAAAAGGATACAGAAGTCGTTCGAACGACTTGGAGATCCTGGGCCAAATTCAAGGAGATGAGTCAACTCGTTTGAACGAAGATGAATCTCGTTCGAACGACTACTGAAAAATCCTAAAAGATCCCCGAACCACACGAATACCCAAACACAGAACAATCCACACCCAAACACCACAACAATACCACCAACAACATACTAACAACACTAACCCAACCAAGGGTCCCCGAATACAAAACACAACTACCTCCTCCTAAAAACTACCGAACCACTGAAAATACCGAATATGAATCTAACTC
Source organism: Kingdonia uniflora (assembly GCA_014058105.1). Lineage (NCBI taxonomy): Eukaryota > Viridiplantae > Streptophyta > Magnoliopsida > Ranunculales > Circaeasteraceae > Kingdonia > Kingdonia uniflora. The sequence goes on from JACGCM010001281.1 coordinate 2,883,571, forward strand.
CAAAACCTACCCAAAATGAATAAAATGGATGAAGAAAGGGTAGAAAGGATTATGCGAAATGAATCCAGATGCTAAAAAGAATAGGAATATGCAGAAAAGGAATAATATACTAATATACTAATAAATAAATAAAAAATTACGGGTCACTACAAGACCATAATTATTTACCTCTGAACCGGTAGGTGGACTACTACGATCAGCAAAATTTCTACATATCAACATTTTTGGGAGGATCGTTGATATCTGATCTTTAATAAGCTGGTGTCCAGGAGATAACTTCTTTTTCTTTCATATATTTGCAATTTCCGCATCCACCATTGAATCGTAGATGCATATTTTTATTGCCTTAAAGAACATAGCACAAAGGACCCAGTGGTTGTCATTGATATTCCAGGGAATGAGTATTAATTTTAAATTGACCACTTTCAAATCTCCTCAATGGATGCAATTAGAAACTGTACGATCCAATTGCATAGATGTAATTTGTTCCCAAATTGATTTCTTCTTCAATTCTACACTTTCTGGAGAGAACATATTACGAATCCAGACATTGAAAGCCCTGCCAATATATTGACAGGCAAAGATATCGGCCAGCACAATCCTTTCTTTATCTGGGCGGGCACGATGTTGTGTGTCAAAATATTTAATTGGGGCTTTAATGTACATATCAATGACCTGAACAGGAAAAGAAAATGACAAATTAGATAACAAAAATGATATAGTTCAATATTACAAATGACAACAATGGCAAAACTACTGATAAAGTACAAACGAATAAAGGACAGACAATTTGAAAACAAATGGTAGAGACTCTTGTACAAATGACAGAGGAAAAGAAATAAATGATATAAATACTTCATTGTCTAACCATTGCTTTGGTTATAAGGTGCAGAGAGCGTTAAGGCAAATAGTTTCTTCACCTATCATCATATAGGTACTCTTGTTATCATTCTTAGCTTCAGGTGATAATTCATCTTTCCTCAGTGACCAGACTTGGTCTACCTAGTTTTTTTCATCCTGGGAGATGGGTTTTTGAATAAAAGATTCCAATAACACTTCCGAAAGAAGCTCGTCAAGGTGAGCATACAATTGGTTCATTCGACAAGCCATTATAAAGGCTTTTTCATTAATTTCATCCTCAGTTAGTACATGCCTCTTCTTTAAGGTGGCATCCACTTCTGACTCCATTAAAACAAACTGGAAGATATGTCGAAATAAGAAAATGAAATATAAATGTGCTTATTACATGAGATTCAGTAATAAACCAGTTGTTTAGTTTAAAAGTACTTCATGCATTGGTCTGGTTAGCAGGCATTTATTTTATTACTTGCTCAGGGTTTAGTTTATTCTGTAAATTTCCATTATCATCATCATCCTTGCCTTCAACCACCTCCTCTTTATTCTGTTCCACCTCCTATTTAGTCTTTTTACTCTATAAATAAATATACTACAAATGATAAGAGTGATACAAGATATGGGAAAATAACTAAAAGAAAATGAGAAGTTACCGGCAAAAAAATAATAAGTTACCTGACTAGCTTTACCAACATCTTCCTCCTGGTGGGAGATTACTACATCAGTTTGTGCAACCTCTATAGTTTGTTCCTCGGCAGATACAGTAGTTGTTTGGTTTGCACTAGTCTGTAAATAAACACACTACAAATGATAAGAATGATACAAGATATGGGAAAATAAAAGAAGAAAATGAGAAGTTACCAACAAATAACAAATAAGTTACCTGACTAGCTTCATCATCAATTTTTTCAACCTCTAGAGTCTGTTCCTCGACAGATACAGCAGTTATTTGGTCAGCACTAGCCTGTAAATAAACAGACAACAAATGATAAGAGTGATTCAAGATATGGTAAAACAAAAGAAGAAAATAAGAAGTCAATAGCAAACAAATGATAAGTTACCTGATAAGCTTCACCAACAGCTTCTTCCTGGTTGAAGAATACTATATCAGTTTTTACTACCTCTGCAACCAACATAGTCTGCACAACAAAGGTTAAAGAAGAAACAAATTAAAAAAATGGTATGGATAGCTCAATACAAACAAATATTAGTAACTTGAGGTTATGAATCCTCTTCTTCAGTAAATACCTCATTGGCATGTTGTACATCTTTTTTTCTATTATAATACACCACTACAGTTGGTGGTTTTGAATCCTCTTCTTTAGCAACTTAAGGCTGCTCATCTTCAGATTTAACATTCTCCTCAACATCTTTCTTATCATAATTATCTTTTTCGTCACCCTTCTTTCACTTTATATACAACAAATAAAATGAACAAAGACATCAGAAGAAATGAAAGTTCTGGAAAAGAGAAAGACTAAGACAACCTCACAAATGCCAAAAACATTTTGAACAAATGATAGAGTTCAAAAGAAATGGAAAATTGCATAAAGTAAATGCCAAAATTTTGAAAAACAAATGTCAAATAATATCATATAAATGATAAGAAGTAGTAAACAAATGATACCTTTAGAAGACCACCGCCATATTCAAACGATATCGCTACCAAATTTACTTCAACATCGTCATCTACCATTAAATCTTTTACCACCTCTAATCCCTCTCCAGGCGTAACTTGCTGAAGAAATTTTTTTGCAGTTGATTGAATATTCTCAAGTTCTGGGAATTCTGCCCTTCTCTTCCTTGGTACTTTATTAGCCAAGCCCTTATTGGGGATCTTGGGGATTAAGGTTTTTAATTAGATCAGTGGAACATGATCAAATTATTCATCAGTGAAAGCTTCTTTCTTCATGCCTTCAACCTTTTTCTTCAAGGGCACATCAGCTTCTTCAACCTTCTTATTCTTCTTGTTGGCATTCAACTTCTTCTGCCATTCTCCCTTACCTTTTCTCTTCTCTTCAATCTTTTGATTTTTTTGTTACCAGGTTCTCAGCTCCGCCTTCTTAATTTTCCCATCTTCTTCCTCATTACCTCCTTTTCGCTTGCGTTTTACAATTTTCTCAGGAATATAGAACTGGTACTGCCCAAGGAGTGGAGTATCTCCAAGTGGTAGAGTACTGTCTCCCACTATAGAGTACCTCCATGGTTATGTAACATTTTGCCATTCTCCTCCAACTGGGAGCATACCCTAACCACTACAGCTCTGATCTCAGTGGCAGAAGAACTGTTACCAATTGCAGGTGCATCGAATGCAGGTGCACCGAGTGCAGGTGCATCGCCGATTGCAGGTGCTTCGATTTAATTTCTTTGAAATATTTAAAAAGATGACGATGACAAAGGGCAACTTAGAAATGACATAAAATACTCTAATAATGATAATAGGCATACAACAAATGACAAAGAAAGACTTCATAATGACAAAAAAATCAAACAAATAACGAGAAGAGATTAAGAAAAGCCAAATCTAAACAAATAAAATGATACAAAACATAAATTAAATGACAAGGAAGAAATAAATGAATTAATCATACAAAGAATGGAATATTAATATTACCATGGCCTATTGCACAAGACCTTGATGCATGTCAGTCTCAGACAGCTTCATAACTATTACCAGTAATTTGGGATTAGCAAAAAACTTTTTAAACGTCACAATTTGGCGACGCTTAAAGGATGACATCCTCCATCCTTGTAGTTTAGGGAACAAATGTATGGATTCCTCAATTCTTGGAAACTTCAGGCTAGGAATAGAAAAGAAATTCCATATCATCAACGACCAGATACATCTGTGCAGTGATAAAGTTTTATCAGATTTTTTATCCGCGGCCGATCGATAATGGGCAAACTCTACTATTTGACTCCACAAGAAATTATAGACTTGCTCACCCTAGGAGAATCTGTTAAACTAATCTAGATCATTTACCATATCAAAATACTTCACCCAAGCGTTTCTCCCTTTGTTCGGGAGCAGAAAAGATAGTATAATTTTTAACAAATTTAATCGATTAACATCTTCTACAAAATGAAATAACACAATATAATGATAAGAACCTTAGAATATAATGAGCCAAAAATGGAAAATACAATACAAATATTGGAGGGGTGAGAAATACAATGAAAAACGATGATAAAGAAGACGAAACAAATGACAAATTAGAGCCTAACCCTGATGTCTTTCCAATTTTGTTTATTTTAAAACATCATCAATTTCCTTCAACCCATATGTATTCTTCTTCTTGGGGAATCGCCTCATTCTGAAATTCGTCATATGCTCAGGATCAACAAATAAGAACTCATTTGCAATGTAGCCCTAAAATCAGGCAAGCATGAATGGGTTTCATCTGAATTATCGTCACCCCAAATTGGAACTTCATATCACCGAGATGATGATCGAATATTTCTACAACCAACATCGGCATCGCCGCTATTGGATCAATCAACAGTAAGGGTGCAAAGCAGGTGGCACGAAGAATACCCTTCTCCTCTTCAGGCAGAGCTGCAAACATTTTATGAAGTCCCAAATCTGTACACCGAGAGGTATAATTTTTAGCATTGGAGGTACCATTCTTCGCTCCACCCTCCTGTGTTTGGTTATCCTCGTCAACTTATTTATTCACTTCTTTATCAGACTTCATTGTGGAAGAAGAAAAAAAAATAAACTTTGATCAAACACCTGGTATGCAGTAGTCACACAAATGATTTGCCACTGATATAGCACTGAAATCACACACACACACGATGGGTAAAATCACGACGATTTTGAGAAAATGGTTTGTGCGACTTGGACGGTTTTTAAAGTTGTCAATTACACACGATTTGTAAAATATGGATGGTATTTACGGCTTTTACAGTTTTGCAGTGGTCGTGTAAGAAGAAAGTGCTTGAGGAATGGGGATAGTTTTTGGCGCCAAAAAGCAGACGAACTTGTGTGAATCCCACGTGTTACCTAAGCTTAAAGAACATTAAACAAATACCAAATAATTTAACTGATGGTGACAGAGTCTGAATGAGCCAATATAATTGATGTTTAAACGCATGACAAATTAGTTTTAACAAATGATAACAAATGCATGTAATGGTGACAGGGTCTGCCTTACACGTCTCAAAATAGTAATGACACGTGTAGATCGTAGAACAATTAAAATTAGATATGTGGCATAATAATAATATTTTTAAATGATTTGAACTTTTTTTTATTAATTATGAAGTGGCATTCGAACTAGTGGAGCCCACAGCCTTACCTGTTGTCTTACCTGTAGAGCCCACGGCCTAGAAACCTACTTTTATATTCAAGCAGTTGATATTTTCGGAACAAATGGCAAAGTTGTATAAAAAAAATGACAAAGAAGACTGAACAAATGGGAAAGTTATATAACACAAATGATAACAAGCTGTTACCAAATGACATAAATGTCTGAAAGAATGCTAGAGTTGAACTAAATAAATGATATATTTTGGTTTGCAGCAGCCACGTAGACGATTTGCCATCATTTGTTCTACGATTTGAGTAGAGTAGAGTACCATCTACAAGAGTTATGAGTACCGTCATTTCCCCCATACAAGGGTTTTCCACGCTAAATCCCATGTTAGTTACTTTCAGTTCTTAACTAGCATTTTATATTTCAAGGGTGTAAGGCACTATCTTCGTCCAATACAAAAATAAGCTATTATATTTGGCGCCGTCTGTGGGAACCGAAGCATACACTCAGCGTTCTCCGGTCCAGTTTTTCATATTCATTTTTTGAAGGATGGCAAATCTAGATGCCAACGTCCTGCCTGACGCTGCTAAGGGAGTGACGGTCTTACAAAATATTATGCAAGCAGAAACCGGGTGACGAATAGAACTTGAGAAACAGTTAGCCAGCATGCAGAGCACGATCAGAGCACTTCAAGATTAATTAACAGCAAATTTGAGACCACAGAATGCTCTGCCTGCAACCTCGAAGATATCAGTCCATGATCACTTCAGAAATTGAGGCAAAAATCTAGCAATTTCTTAAATTCCGCAAGAACCAGTTCTGCCTCGAAGTCATGTCGATCCACCATTACCCGCTGGAGCGATAATAGATCTGCAACAACAAGAGGATCAAAAAAGATAAAAACCGTAAGTTTCAGTCTATGACCGCATGGGAGAAGCAACAGGAGAGCATAATCCACCAGGAGGACAAGCAACAAGAAGAGCTGTCACGTCTCGACAACATCTCACTCCAGAACAGGTGAACAAACGCATCAAGGAGCTGTTAGACGCTCAAATACTCACTGGAAGAAATAGTTATACTAAATTATAGAAGAGCCCGCTCGCACAAGAGTTCCTGGACGAAGAAGTACCCACCAGTTTTCATATTCTGAAGATTCAAAAATATAAGGGGGGAGATCCTGTGGAGCACATCCAAGAATTTTAGGATTCTTTGGGGCTGTATTCAACATCCAACCACATCCTCAACCGTATCTTCCCGACCAGCTTAAAAGGCAAACCTCTACGATGGTTTCACACACTCAGTGAAGGATTTATCTTCACTTTCAAACAACACCGCGAACTGTTTGTCAAAAACTATTTGCACAATAAAGACAAGGAGGAGAGTCTTTACTCTTTGTTCAGCCTCAAGCAGGCACCAGATGAAAAGTTGGAGACATTTACCAGGAAATTTTTAGGACTAGCTCGGAAAATTGACAACCTCGATAAGAAAATCACAATCTCTATTTTCACCAATGCTCTACTCGTGGATGGACGAGTCAAGGAGCACCTGGTTCTCAACAAGCCACTGACGTTGGAGGATATGATTGAGAAGGTCAACAACTTTATCGACCTCGAGCGACTAACAACTGAGAAACCAAAACCTCAACGCATCACTCAATCGACCAAAGATCATCCCGAAGAACGTGCTCAAAATAGCAGTAAAGACTATGGGGGTGATAAGAAGTGCTTCAAGCCCTATGACAATCGAGCATGTTAAGGACGAAGGAAGCCAATTATGTGCATACCACAGTTAACAACTACTCTTGCGGACTTATACCCACTACTACAAAAAGGTGAATTCTTTAGAAATGCCAATACTCTTCCACCCATACCAGGAAAGCCAAATTGCATTCACCACCAGATTCAACATCATGGCACAGAGCAGTGCTTCGCACTAAAATTTCTTCTCCAGAACATATTTGCACAAGGTCGAATGCTTTAGTATATTGTTGACGTCGAAAGTTTCAAAGATGGAAGCTATAAGACTGATACCACGATCGTCCAAGTTGACGAAACAAATGAAGAAAAATACTTGTGCTTCATCGAGACTCAGACGGTCCACAACTGCAACAGATCCAAACGTAGGCGCGTTAGAAAATGCCATGATCTGAGGATGGTAGATAAAAAAGCTTGCTTGTTGCCATAATCCAGCAATCGACGATCTGGGATTTTTTTTGAAGACTTTGACGTTCGTCACGTCAACTTTCCACACCATGATGCTCTCGTCATCATGTTAAAGATGAAGAACATAGTTCTACATACAATGATAGTAGATACCGGTAGCAGCATTGAACTATTATTCCAGACCACAATCGACCAAATGGGCTTAACAGACAAGGTCGAACCGAGTGACATCAATATCTCAGGATTCAACGACTCTAAAGAAGAACGCGTGGGAAAAATCACACTTCCCATCACAGCTAGACCAGTTACACTTGACGTAGTTTTTTACGTCATCAATGCCAAATCCTATTATCTTGGCATCATGGGACAACCATCGTTGCATAACATGAAGGCTATCCCCTCCACATATCATCAGGCGTTACGATTCGACTGGAAAGGAGGGATCTATGAAATCAAAGGCAGATAGAAATTGGCTCGAGCTTGCGATAACACTATCTCTGTCGAAACTGAACCGGCCATAAGAACCACAGCATAGCAATTACAGCAGTCAATTCCCGCAGAACCTCAGTTGCCAAGCGTTGAACCAACAGAATACATCGAGATCAGTGGCACTCAAAGAGGAACACACATTGGAACTCTCTTGAGCACGGATAAACGCTCAAATCTCATACAATTCCTCATGGATAACAGTGACGTCTTTGCATGGATGTTTCACAAAATGTCAGGGATCGATCCTGATATAGTATGCCACAGGCTAGAGTTGAAAGATAAAACAAAACAGGTTAAACAAATACAACGGACTCTAGCACCAAAATTATGAGACGAAGTGAATAAAGAGATCGATAAATTGATTGAGGTTGGTTTTATTCGCAAAGCTATCTATCCGGACTTGATCTCGAACATTGTTGCAGTCCTAAAGAAGAATAACAAGATCAGAGTCTGCGTTGATTTCACAGATCTCAACCGATATACTTCGAAAGACAGCTTTCCACTACCAATAATCAACCATCTGCTCGATTCGACATCAGGGCACGAACTTTTCTCTATGATGGATGTTGCGTCAGGATACAATCAGATACCACTTTTTCCAGAAGATCAAGACAAAACTGCATTCATCACTGAACAAGGTATATATTGCTACAAAATCATGCCTTTCGGCCTAAAAAATGCTAGTACTACCTATCAGCGGTTGATGACATAAATGTTCAAAGATCATCTCGGTAAAACAATGGAGGTCTGCATTGACAATATATTCTGCAAAAGTCTCAAGAAAGAAGACCATCTTACTGATTTACGAACAACTTTCGAGATTTTCCGATCTTAGAAGATGTGTTTAAATCCCGATAAATGCCAGTTCGGAGTGCAATCCAAAATTTTTCTAGGACATCTAATCAGCAAAAGAGGGATCAAAGCTGACCCATCACGCATATGAGCTCTCTTGGCTATGCCTTCACCAAAGACAAAGAAGGACGTTCAGAAGCTAGCCGGGAAAATTGCAGCACTAAACAGATTTGTATCCAAGTCTTTAGACAGGTGTCGACCTTTATTCGATCTGTTAAAATAGGGTACATCACGAGGAAAATCAAAGAAAGATCCAGAGATCGAATGGACAGACAAATGTGAAACGGCTTTCCTCGAACTCAAAAGTTATTTGGGTAAGCCACCAGTTATGAGCACACCAACAGATGGGGAAGAACTCACAGTATACCTAGCTGTTACAGATATATCTCTCAGATCCGTTCTTCTCCGAATCGAAGAAAAGACTGAGAAACCAGTCTATTTTATCAGCAAGACTCTGACTCCTGCTGAAAGGAGATACACCAAGATCGAGAAGCTTCTTCTAGCTCTCGTCTATACATCACAAAAATTAAAGCAATATTTCCAAGCTCATACTATTTGTGCCTTAACGAACCATCCACTTCGCGAAATCTTATCCAAGCGCGACAAATCTCGACGTATTCAACAATGGTCCGTAACACTCGGGGAACACGATATACATTTCGAGCCACGTTACTCCGAAAAAGGTCAAGCGGTAGCAGATTTTCTAGCAGACTTTCCAGTAGACGATCCTGATTGGGAAGAAAAATTTATTGATCAAAAAGATGAACCAGTCGAAGATCAATCCGAAGATAAGTCAGATTGGGTAACAAAGAAAGGTTTGCGACTTTTGACTGGCGGCTCCGTCAGTTCAGCCAGATAAGGGATTAGAATTGTTCTTATTACTCCTTCCAATGATCGGCTCGAAAAATCCATTCACCTCAATTTTGAAGCAAATAATAATAAAGCAGAATATGAGGCTTTAATTCATGGCTTAGACATGGCACTCACACTGGGTGTAACTGAACTCTCTGTCAACACAGATTTATTGCTAATCGTCAACCATTACACATGTGTCTATCAAACCAATGGGGGAATGGTCGACTATGTTGCTGCAGTGGTCGAACGAATGAACAAATTCCAGGCAATTTCTATGGAGCATTTTCCAAGGAGAGAAAATAGACATTCGGATGCACTCGCTTACCTTGCTGGTGTCCTCAGATCAGAAGCTCGTTACTTAAAAATCGAGGTCATTTCTAACCCTAGCATTAATACCATCGTGTCCAACACCATTAATACTGGGGGAAACGAAGAGATCGAAGATGATTGGAGAAAGCCTTTCATTGCATGCATCAGACCTCAAAATAAATTTGACGGGCCACTTCCAGAGGATCTTACAGAACGTCGGAGATTAATTGATAATGCTCAAAAATACATTGTTCAGGACAATCTCCTATACAAAATTTTAGTCACTGGTTTATACCTCCTTTGTTTATCTGACAAAGAAGCACAACAATTCTTGCACGATCTACACAAAGGCACGTGCAGATCCCAAGCAGTAGGATGATCTCTTGCAAACAAAGCTTTAACTCAAGGAATGTTTTGGCCTAAGATGAAAGTACAGGCAATCGAATATGCTCGTAAGTGTAACGCTTGTCAACGGCATGGACCTAAAATAGGAGCTCCAGCACTCGAGCTACACTCAAGGCAAGTCACTTGGCCATTTAGATGATGGGCTCTCGATCTCGTAGGAGATTTTCCTACAGCACCAGGAAAACAAAAACATTTGTTGGTCGCTTCAGATTACTTCACTAAATGGGTAGAAGCAGTCCCGCTGTGCTGAACTCGAGAAGAAGAAGTCATCAGATTTATCTGGGAGAACATTATTATCCGATTCGGCAGACCACACCTCATCAGAATTGATAATAGACCACAGTTCGTTAGCTCCAAAGTTGTCGTATTCCTCAATTAGCACAACATCATTCATTTCCCATCCAATACGTATTATCCACAAGGAAACGGACAAGCTGAGATTACTAATCAAACCATTGTGGATGGCATCAAGAAGCGTTTAGATGATAAAAAAGGGAACTGGGTAAACGAGTTACCACACGTACTTTGGGCCTATCAAATAACTCCCAGAATAGTAACAGGCTGTACTCCATTCTTACTGGCCTACGGGACTAAAGCCATCATTCCCACTCAATATCATCATCCAGTATATGATCACGAGATGACAGATGAAGAAAACGAATTTCAGATCGCATGCAATCTGAATTTGATCGAAGAAACACGTGACAGAGCAATTGTCAATCTGGGAAGATATCATCTTGCTTTATCCCGATCCTATAACAAATACGTTCAACATAGAGAATTCAAATTTAAAGACCTCATTCTCAGATAAATCCCACAACATCGCAAAACACCTAATGCAGAAAAGTTAGCAGATAATTGGGAAGGTCCTTTTATCGTAACTGGCACAAGTGGTTTAGAATCCTACGATCTCAGCACATATGAAGGTGTACCTATACCTAATCCGTGGAAAACCCATCGATTGAAGCTGTATCGAAGATAAACATGCTGTGATATCCGATATTATTCAATAAAGTACTTTTTCATCATCATCTTGCAAGTCTACCCAATTTAAGCATTTCAACATATCTCCGTCTATACCGGAGAATCACTACAACATAGCTATTCAAATATAAATGCTCTCCGAGGGTCGCTTATTGAGTCAATCAATTCGATCTGGTAGAGATGCACTATACAGCAATTTAATATTCAAGATATCTCATTACGTTCGCTTATTGATACGCTCAATTTGACCTGTGACTGAGACCTACAACATAGCTATTCAAATATACACGCTCTCCGAGGGTTGCTTATTGAGTCAATCAATTTGATCTGGCAGAGATGCACTAGACAGCTATTCAATATTCAAGATATCTCATTACAGTCGTTAATTGATACGCTCAATTTGACCTGTGACTGAGACCTATAACATAGTTATTCAAATATAAACGCTTTTCGAGGGTCGCTTATTGAGTCAATCAATTCGATCTGGCAGATATGTACCATACAGCTATTCAACATTCAATGCATCTCTTTACAGTTGCTTATTGACTTGTTCAATTCGGCCTATACAAAAGAGAATACAACATCGCTGTAATCATATATCTCTACATGGTCGAGATAATAAAACAAAAACATTTTTAACTCAACGTTTAACATTTTTTCTACAACAAAGACATATTTACACTCTGTCTGATTACAATTAACTATTCCTCATGCTTCGGGTGTACAGCATTCAAACCTTCCCCAGGACCAGACGAAAGTAAGGTAGGGAAAGGTATCGCAACATCAACTACAGCAGGAGATGCATTCAGCAGTTCCGTAACTCTCAGCATCAGATTATCTAGATAATATAACCGCATTAGCTGCATATCGTACTCCATACCGTGCTCAGACAAAGCAGCCAAGATCGAATCACGCTCTTGCTGCAATTTTTCTACATCAGCATGCAACATCGCCATAGTACGCAATGTAGCATTATCTACAGTCAATAGCATAGCTTCACCAAGTTTGGTCTTCACCTTGTTTAGCTCATCCTCAAGATCCTTGCATCGATCTACCAGATACTATTTCTCCTTCCACAACAAATCTTTATACTGCTTCATTAACTGCACACTTTGACTCATATCTCGCTTCATCAGTTGCAACTTCTCACACAATGCCTGACAATAATTGTTATCAGTCTCTGCATCCACCGACTGTTACAACTCCTTATACTTCACATGGAGCTCCTCAAAAACTACATTACCTTGTATACATTCTAGTTCTAAGGCTTGCTTTTCCCGCTCTAGATGGGCAATCCGCGCGTCACACTTATTGATGGTTACGCTCAGCTATTGGTCTCTTTTTTGTACATACTGCTTCATGGGTTCTAGCACGGTCACTTTTTCTCTGACAAGAATCACGAGCCTCACGCAAATCCCACTTCAACTATTTTAGACAATCTCGCATAATACGGAGTTCTGCATCTTGCTGCTTTAACAGATTAGCATTATCTGTTACTGCCAACTGATGATACAACTGATCATTCTTCTGTTTTTCAATCATACTTGACAAATCCAGTATTTGTTGGTTTCCAGCCATGGTTTCCAATTTTTTCTTCTTTAGAGATTCTTTCCACAGTTCAACTTCATTATTTGCAGTCAATATCTCTGTATCCTTACATGTGACAACTCTACAGTCACAGCGTTTAGCCGACTCTGAAGATCCAATATATCAGCCTCCAACTTTGAGTTCAACAAGGTTGTATTTTCAATCACCAACAAACACTGCTGCAATTTTGCAGTCAGTTCATTATTTGAAGCAGATAAAGCTGAGAGATTGTTCTGTTTATTGACTTTAGCCCAGAAGAACAGATTACAAATGACATACATTTATCAACAGATATTCATGCGAGCAAGACATATCATTCAAGCAATATTTATTAAGATATGATGTTATTTCTACAACTACATACACAGATCAACTACATTATGCAAAGCACAATTATATGCTGCAGTTCAGTTGCCTTATGGTAGAACCCTACTACTACTCACATCTACTTACAGAGGCTTATCAAAGATTACGACCTCTTGATGACGAGTCTTATGCCGTTTGTGAGGTAACAGATCTTCAACCTCCTCCTCCTCAGACTCTTCAGCTCACGGTTTTGAGGTTGAAGCTCCCCCACCCTCATTACCTTTTGCAAACCACATATTTTTAATCTTATCATTCTCTACTTCAACATCTTTACCGCAGCTCTAGATATAGTGTCTAAATTCATTCTCTACTCTCGTGATCTGTTTTACCAGCCCGTTTGCCCCACTTTGGAGTAAGATACCTCTTCAAATGCGATTGGGACACTTGCAAATGTTTCTGCGTATCTAGTAAACGCACTTCTAACAACTTTACTCTCTTCTCTAAACTCGGCAATAACTTATTACACTCTACCTTTTCCCTCTCCAGGCATGCATTATGTTCCTTACATCGCTCCAGTTCATCACAAGCATGCTTCAGATTGTTTTCTAATTGTGTTTGGACCTTTATATCTTCGTTCTTTATATTGAAGAAAAAGATCCTCATCATTCTTCGCCCCTACAAAATTAAAGCTCATCGGGCAATGGACCTACACCACCCCATATGATGGATACACCAACCCGAGCTGAGCAGCTTTTTGCCTTTATACTATGATGATTACGCGCTTCTTGCACTAAGAATTTCACCCGAGCTGGATTTGGCACTACACCTCTCTCAGTTAACAGTTCTAAATAGGCCTCCTTCAAGCCCCGCTCACTATCTACTTCGGTCTCAAAGTAAAACGTCAAAGACAATAACGACCTTTGACACTTTAACTTATTACTCTCATCTACGAACTGCTTATCTTTAAGGGATTGTCAAAATAAGACAAACCTATCACTCTCTTTCCGCAAGACCTCATCCCTCTTAATTTTTATCTTCCCATATCTACATTGAAGCTCGAATAACTCCTTAAAGGTATTATCAAAGTTAGACTTATGAAGACGTCTCTCATATTCAAGTTTATTGTGTACCTGTTGAATACGATTAATAGAATCCCTTGCTCGACTCAAGGCCTTCTCCATCTCGCTCACTTTTCCCCTCAAATGAACTACCTCCTACATTCAAATTATACATTCACCATCAAAACAACATATATCAATGGCAACCGCAAAAAATTCAAGTCTCAGCAAAAATAGTTCTATCACCAATACAAAGGACAAATTCGACCAGACAAGTCTCAGAACTATGTTACAACTAAATAATCAAGAATTAGCTCCTGCTACCTCCTTGGTCGTATCATCAGCCACTGGAAAAGCCGAGGTCTGCTCAGAAGGTCAATCAACCACTAGAGCGGTATCGTCCTCCATAAAGATTATCTCACCATACCTCCCAGCAATAGCCAGATCGACATCATCTCTATTCAACCCCCAGGAGTAAAATGCATTAATTAGATTATTTCGAGCAGCCAGCATAAGGTCGAAAGTCTTCTTTGCATCATTTTTGACCTCTTTCTTCATAACAGCAGCTTCTGCCGCGAACTGCTCCTTCTACTTAGCCTTCTCCTTCTCGAACTGCACCTTCTGCAGAGCCTTCTCCTTCTCAAACTATTCTCGCAGTGCAGCTTTCTCTGCATCATGCTGCAGAACAAGTTTGGCATGATCCGTAGTACTTGCCATCAACACCTCCAAGGCCGATTCAAATGCAACAGTAGCCTGTACCACAATTACAACATATCATAATTATTAATCAAGTCGTTTCTCAAGCACAGATAATCAAGTAACATTATACATACCTGAGACATACTGGATTTAAACTCAACATTCAGACATTTTGGATCATGCTTAGCCAGCTTTCGAGACGTCTGCTTCACAACATCATGATCGAGCTCTTTTGCAGAAGCCCGTTAAGGTTTCTCTTCTTGCCTCTGCTTCTTCATAGGCGCTACCACATTTTTAGCCGCATCCACCACCTCAGTACCCACCCGCGTTGTCTGCACAAGAGTTGTTTGCTCAGAATGGAGCAACGACCTTTTTCCTCTAGGTCATCGATTTTGTCCACTCGAAGTGCCAGCAGTACAGGCAGGAATCTTTATAACCCCATCAAAAGTAGAACCAGAAGTAGCCATAGCTCGATTTCACTATAAGAAAAATGGCAGTTGCCACGGATGGCTTTTAGTTTTTGCCACTATTTTATCAGTGACAGATAAGCCACAACTTTACCGTGGCTAATAATCCTCAGCAGTGGCCAAAAGTGGGGGAAAACTAAAATTTCTAATGTTTTTGCTCCTGCCTCTTATTCCCACCAATCAAAATACAGAAATTAAGTTTTTCTCTACTCTCTCTGCTCGATCCTTCTCTCCTTCACCGATTTACTAAAACAAAACTTCACCCCCTTCACTTCTTCTCTCCTTCACCGATTATCTTCACTAAATCCATCGCTTTGACTTTACTTTATCAATTCTGAATTCTTCTTCACTAAAATTGATTTCTCTAAATCGATTTTATTGTGTCATTGAAGAACCACGAACTCCATTGATACCAGGACATAATTATTGGAATTGAAACTTTGAAATAGAGTGTTTATGATTTGGTTATTATTTGTTTCTAGTTAAGATCTTCTATCAACTTACGGTTATGGTCCTCCTAAACTTTGAAATCAAGTTGTTGTTGTTGCAATAAGATCTTCTATCAAACTTACGGTTATGGTCCTACCAAACTTCTTCTCATAATAGTAATCTCTCTATATATATATTTGTTTTTTTGAGAATTTAATCAGTTTCCAATGATGATACATGGTGATGAGCAGGTTTGGCAGGGACACATGAATCATGGGGTCCCCAAGTTAAAGGTTTAACAGGTACAGAGACACCCAATGATACTGAATCAACAACTATTGATACAAATCTTAACACCCCAGATGATAATATTGATGTTGATAACAATGGGGGCATTGAAATCTGCTCGTTTGATAACCGTGGGATGGGTCAGAGCTCAGCGCTCACGAAAAAATCACAATATACGTGAGTTTTGAGTTTTCTTGATATTATTGTGTGTGCTTTTGATTGGATATGATTGCTAAAGTGAGGGTATTAGTGTTTTGATATAATGGGTGGCAGGATGACAATCATGGCAAAAGATGCAATTGCTCTAATGGATCATTTGGGTTGGGTTAAACCGCATATCTTCAGGCATTCAATGGGTATGTCTGATATTCGTAGTTTATTATATTGTATTTAGGAAAATCGTCTAGTTTTAATCAAGTTCTAATCATCACTTTCAACTTCTTTTTGTAGCTTATCTGGGCTGTGATAGTGGGTTTATCAGCTATTTTTTAGTTGGTTAAACAGTTGAACATGTTTGTGGCGTGTGTAAACAGGGGCTATGATAGCTTGCAAGTTGGCTGCTATGGCTCCTAACAGGATTTTGTCCTTGGCTTTACTTAATGTAACAGGTGGTGGCTTTGAATGTTTTCCAAAGGTATGCTCGTCGACTTCCTTTTTGTCTACTTAACAAATTCATATACACTAAAGTAGGTTGTGCGGTCAAGTTTCTTTTCTTTTGTTTTAACTTTTAAGATTAAAGCTAGGATTAGTTAGGCAGGCCTGTATTTTAATGAAAAACCTGTTATATTCTAGGATACTATCATATTACAATCCTTTGCGTCCCCTTCAACTATTGTGAAGAGATCCTCGGAAAAAGAAGGAAATATATACCATTTAAATAACATTTATCTAACAACATGGATTACGTTCAAAGGGAAGAATCTAAAATATCTTTAAACTTTTGATAAGCTACTCCTTTGCTAATCTCAGACCAAACAAGGATAGCCTTTAGCTCCATAATAATAATTTCATCTGTTTCAACTTGAGTACTATATGGTAAACAATGGATCACCATTAGTATCTCTGATAATACTCCAACTGTGAGTTAACCAATAAGCCATTAACATTCAAGATCTTATCACTATCATTTGTGTGGTTCAAGTTACCCATTTTATAGCTAGAGTTCAGGAAGATGACAGTAGTTTCAACTCCATGAGTAAACTTCTTGTGTCAAGAGTATCTATGAACTTGATAGAAGAAGAATCACTTGCACAGCTGACCTCTCCAAGATAAGTTTGATAATTAGAGTAGCATATGGATTTTTTAACTGGAAAATCCTTAGATTTTTTTGTTAGGGAATCATTAATCCCTCTTATGTTCCAACAACCAGCTTTAATCATTAAAAAGGGTTGGGATGTTACCTCTTTGGTGCTCATGCAGCTTACCCCTAGAGGTTTTGGCTTTGAGAGTGGTGTGGTCTTTGTTCTTACCACTGTATCTGCAATTATTGAAGTCACCAATTTGTGCTTTGTAGTCATAATATATGAAACCTACACAAGAACACTTAATAAGAAAAACTCAAAGCTCTCGTATTGTTGGTGCAGTTACTACAGAACTAAATTCTTTTAAGAGCCAAAACATAGGCATCCTTATGACAGGGCCAAATTATAGTTTTTCCATAAAGAAAATGGTACTTTAGATAACTATTCTCTCCCTCACAATCATGAAAGATCTCACTCAAGTCTCTCCTGAGAAACTGTCCCAGGAGGTTAGTTTTTAAACTCATAAGTCCAAAAGATGTACCTAGACAAGAACAAACATTAGCTACAGAAAAACCCTTACACAAGGGAACACTCAAAACTCTCATGAGATTGCTGGTATAGTTGGTTTAAATATTAGTGCTTTTAGGAGTAAACACAAAGCCAAGAATCACAAAGGGAAGCAACTTGGTATTTTCTCCATAAATCCCACACATCTCCACAGAACTATTCTCTCTCACACATAAAAAGGCCTCACTCATGGCTCTCCTGAGAAACTATCCCAGAAAGTTATGCTTCATAAAACTAGCTCCAGAAAAGGTACCTACACAAGAACACTTATTAGATAAAACATAACCCTTAATCAAAGGATCACTCAAATCTCTCATGCAGTGGAAGGTATAGTTAGTAGAGAAAATATTTCTTTGAGGAGCAAATACAAAACAGATAAACTCTAGGGAGATCCACTTTGTATTTTCTCCAAAAAGGACCAAAATCCCAACTTGACTATTCACTCTCTCACAACATGAGGCCTTTCTAATGGCTCTTCTGGGAAGCTATCCCAGAAGGATAAACTCCATGTTAGAGACTCCAGTAATAAAACCTACACAAGAGCAAAAATAATTAGTATAAACTCCCTCACACTCCATGGACAATAAGTCTTTTGGGGGTAATTTTGTTTTTGACTACCCCACTCCCTCCCTCTCCACAATAATGAGTTTGTACTGACATTTAAAACCTTGTAGATGTTATTGTTCTCCCTTGTTTCTTGAGATTCATTTGTTTTTTGAGTTTCTCAGTAGCTGCCATAATTTCTTCAGGAGACATGGTGTATTTATCCTTGGAGGGGGCCTCCCTAAAATAAGGTCTATCCTTCTTGGGTGTGAATTTGATAGGGATTAGGCTTGTAAAGATCGGAATTAGATAAATATCTGGAATCTTAGTTAGATATACATCTACAAAGAGGTGTTGTAAATAACCAGGGTTTTAGGAAACTTAGAAGAACGGCCTTAAGATAAGTTAGGCGCAAAATATCACTTAAAATCATTAAGAGTTCTGATTAATGTATAGAAATCTTCTTTATAAATACTATTTCCCCGATCAAAAAAAATATTGCAGTGGCAATTCAAAACAAAATTTAATCCCTCTTCTATACTAGCGTAGTCCATGTATATGTTTTTATCTTCTTTGTGCCAATTTCTTTAACCTATAAGATTCCTTTCATGTTCAATGCTTCATGATCAGTACTTAGTCTCATTGTTTAATACGATGAACCTGAAAATGAATTAATTATTTGTTATTAAAGTATATTTCTCATGCAAGCTCTCTATGATTTTCGTAGAGGAATACTGTAGGCGACCCTTGCATTGGGGTGTTGAGAGGGCAGTCGTGTTTGATTGATTATCGATTTATGGTTTTGTTATTTAGGCACGCTATGTTTGGAATTTTTCGCTTCCTATCAATGGTAAAAATACTTTGGGTAAAGAGATAGGTGTATGCTATTGCACTAACAACTTGAGGTCTTGGCTTAATGAATGCAGGTCTTGGGTAAAAAGAATGTTGTTATACTCGTTGATGAGCAGGTATAATAATTGAATCATTTATTCTTTCAAACTTGAAATCTTGTTAGTGCTAATTCTCTTGTTAATCTAGTGTCAGATTTTTCTTTTTTAGCATAAGATCTTTGACCCTCTGAATCCCTTTTGTCTTCGTGGAAGCCCTGATCAATTTCCTTCGAAGAAAAACTGATCTAATACGCAAAAAGGATACACATGAAATAACCAAGCAGTTGCCTTGCGATGTGTTTGGAGAAATTGATGATTTTCACGAGTACATTGAACTATATTTAAAGCTTCCTAGAAATGATTTTGATGGTGGTTAGTTCTTACTCTTAACCTACTTTTGTCGCATTTACTGTTTTTCTTATTGTGTATTTAAATTCGAGCATCATATAATTTGGAATTATTGACCTCCACTATTTAGATTCTTTTTTTTTTTTGGAAATTGAGCTGGGGGAGTTACCCCCCTAATGACATAAACAAAAAAAGAAACAATAATTACAAGGTGGGGACAACTCCTAAACCTTACTGACAAGGATAAGGAGAGCCTGAACACCAGAGAAAAGAGAAAAATACAAGCGGAGTCCTAACAACAAGAATAAAAAAGGCCGAGATAGCCTAGATCAACATTGCAAAAGAAACCACCTAAACAGGCAAGTAACCAAACCAAAATTTAAGTACAAGCAGAAGATCGTTCCTCAAAGACTTCCCTATGGAAAAAATTACATCCCACGGCAGATAGTACACCTGAATGTGCCTCCCTAACTGCAATGTGATAAAGTTAGTTGTAGCTTTTAGAGTCTACCACCCCTGAATAGTTTGTGTCTGTCCAATCCATTTTCTTTTGAACTAACAATAACTGATGGTTTTGTCCCATCCAAGTTCTGAATCATCCTTGAGTGAGTAGTTGCAGCTTTAAACTTCAATGTGTCATCCCCATCTATTTCTGAACTGAGAAAAGAACAAGAGCAACAACAACAACAACAACAACAACAAAAAACTGCCTTTGCATTTAATGTCTTTTCCATCCATTTTTCTGGAACTGCTTGACAATTTCTTTCTTCTCTTCTACTCTTTTGCCCCATCATGATAAGGAACTGAAAGTGACTACATCAGATGGAATCTTAGTAGTCCCATCCATTTTCTGAACATAAAAGAATATGCTAGTAGTGGCTGTTCTTTTGCTTCGATCTGCCCTAACTTTGATAGCTATTGAACATCCATGTGTGAGTTGTTGAAGCATCTTTGAGGTTCTAAGATTCTTCCCCATCCATTTTTTTGCATGTCCTTTCCATCCATTTTCTGGACAAAACAGAATCTGCTGAAAGGCACAAAGTCTGGTACGAAAATCATACATTGGTGTTTGTTTTTTGCTGGTATAAGATTGATGTCTTAATCATACATTGAAATTTCTTGAGACGGACCAACATATTGGACTTCATAATCATTTATCTCTATTCATTTCATCAACAGAATCCTCCTTTGAAATTTTGTCGTTTATACCTGCCCAAAGAGGATGCCATCGTTACTTTGGTAGACGAAAATCCATAATCATGTACAGTTAGATTTGTAATTTCAGGTAGGGTACTTAGTGCTGGATGGAAACCGTTTTCAACTAGTCACAACTTAGTAGTGGGAGATGCTTTGGTTTTCGAGCTAATCAAGCCTGCTAAGTTCTGGTGATCTTGATCATTTTCTTATAGTTCTACGTATAGTATAGTTTGCTTGTTTGTTTACTTTTGACTTCGCTAAAGATTCTACTGTTTCTCTACAAAATAAACCTAATGTCAGGGTCCTCCGCAATTCATGTAGGTGTATAGTATCAGGGCTTATAATTCATTTGGAGTTGATGAGGGATTAGGCATTCAGAAATTTCAAGCTTATACAAAACAAATCGTCCCACAGCTACATGCTTCAGGTGAAGCTCGCTCAAACACAATAGATAAAGCAGTTTCGGTATAATCGAACCTTAAACCCAACTTCTCAGGTTTCATTAAGCAGAAGTTACAATCTTGCACAACTGGTGGGGATTTGCTGGTAAGATCGGTCATTTAAGTGTTACCCATTTCTTAAAAGGCTACATAATGAAGCATCCCCCATATGTTTTAGCCGGTTCCAAGCCTGGGTAAAGGAGGAGGGAAAGAGGTGAGATTATATACTTGTGACTAGCCCATATGTAAATTATTTATTCATATTGATTACTATGTTTTTAATATATGTGCTCACTTTCTGATGGTCATTATAATTTATGAAGATTGAAAATAAAGTAAACATCAGAGGGAACTTAGGAAGCCCCTGGTCTTGTCAAAGCCCGAGTTTATAGCATAGATGAAGTATGGGAGCAACTCATAGGAAGCCAAAGAAGAGCAGTTGGATCAACCAATGCTAATAAGCTCGGCAGCCGCTCTCATTTGTTAGTATGTTTTTCTCCCTGTCTTTAGTTTTCTTTCACCAGTTATGAAGTCTTAGAGGTTTGTTACGATATTACAAGTAAAAGTGTTTTGATGTTCTTCAGATCTGAAAAAATGAGCATGAATCTTTTAAGAGACTTAGATTTGTAGTTTTCGCGAGCATTTTTATGTATATTTTGCTTCTGTTTCTTTTGCTTGTGCAAATGATGAATGAAGCTAAATTGAGCCTGCGTATCTTGGATTTGTACTTTTCACAAGCATATCAAATGGAACTAAAAAATTTTTTTTTTTTTTTTGCTTTACTCGATGATGAATGAAGCTTAAAATTGGTCTTATATGTTCCTAATTAAGTGCGTATTGTAAAGTAAGGTTTGATGGTTTCATTATGCGATTTCTTTGTAGGTTACTTACTGGAGAAAGTCAGTTTGAATTTTCATGGTTTTCTTCTTAGCAGTTAAGATCACGTACGATATTATAAGTAGAAAGGCTTAATCAAAAAGTTTGAGTATTTGAGCATGAGATTACAAGTTGATAGGTTATGATATCACTGCTATTTTTCTCGTGCTTATGGATGATGGATGTAGCCCAAATCTGATATCTTATTGGTGATATAACTATCTGATCTCTTAATCTTTGATGCAGATTCACACACAGGGATGTCATCAAATGATGGATGAGGCTGAGAAGGATTACAAGAATATGTCTGATCGAATCGTTGCAAGCGTGGAAGTAATGAAGATATTTACTGTTTAATGTATACCACGCCCATTTTTGCAACCAAAACAACATGAAGCAAATAGAGAGATTTAAAGTCAATTGCTTACCCAATAACTTGTTGGTTTATTTGGCAGACTTCATATGCGGATTTCATCACTGAAGCACAGACCTCGGCAGCTCGGGGTATGTCAATTTTACATGTGTTTTCTTCTCATGTAGTGGACTTTCCTGAGGACATCGGGTCACACTTTATTTGTCTACACGAGAAAGCAACCATATTAACCATATTAGGTGGATTGCTGCTTAGCTTGATTTTCTTCTTGGAATAGTATTGAACTTCGATAAATCTTGCAAGCTTTTTCCTTATCCTCAAGCCCTTCATCTCCAAAATTCTGAAGCATAAATTCTTGAAGTTTCAGTAACTCTTCTCTAGCATCCACAATTCTTTTGTCAATTTCTCCAAAAGTTCTTTTCTAAATTTTGATATAAGCTTTACGGAGTTTGAGCTTTTGAATCAAAACAAACATTGGTGGTTCAATAATCTTAGTTCTCAACACATTTCACACCAAGTCTTTGAATGTAGGATGATGTAACAAAACATTAGAGAACCTGAAAGGGGCTATACCTCAAGAAATGTATGTCATAATGGTATGTGCATAGGTAAATGATCAGAGGATGCACAATGAGGATGGTATAGCTTATATTACCACTATCGTCACAGTTTGCTATGTTAGCTATTAAACTTTTGTCTAGAGATAGATTATCTTCACTTACCTACAACCTCAACCTATTTCTCTTTTTCAGGTGTATGAAACTCACACACGATTAGCTCTTGAAGTTGGGAATTGCCAGAGTTTTCTTCAAGGTTCTCAAATCAAAAATTTATCTTCAATTCGTTATTATTCCAGAGCCTATCACAACTTAAATCCCTTTATGCGGAAGGAATTAAAGGATGTCGTATGGTGTTTTATGCTTGCAGCTTACGTTGTGTTATCATGCACTCCAATAACAATAGGGACCTATTGTCATTAATGGCAAGGTATGTTATGTGCTCTAGTAGGTAAATTTTGGATATAATGTTATGTTTTTACACTCGGGAACCAATACAGTCATCACAAAGATGTGTAATGGCAAACAGTGAGATATTTATTTCTTCTACTGTTGGAAACTCTGCCTTAGTAATGAAGATCTTGGCTGGTAAGTGGAATCTTCTTTTGTGATTACAAAATTCTAGTTAGTTGTTTGTGTGCGTGCTAATGGAAGGCATCCAACATCTATCACCTCCAATCTTATCATGCATATTTTTTCCTTATTGATTTTTATATCATTGATTTGGTATTGTTCTTTATAGCACACTCATATTCTATTTTTCTTGCAGTGGACGCCACTCAATGTTACTGTGCCTCTGTTGAATTTAGTGGATAAGATATTTTAGCTAAACAGACGAGGTTGGCTAAGGTGAGCAAATTAATACATTATGTTCTTAATGTATATTTTTTTCATGATATGTTGCCAATTTATCATTTGAATTAACGACATGTAGTCATCCTGTTAGTAACATGCGCAATATTTTCTGACTTATTGGTAGAGCTGAGACATCATCTTGTAGCTTCTAAGGAGCTTCATCCCGCATTGTTATCTCCTTGAGTCTGAGTACAAGGTGTGAGTGGTAAATTCTTTTACTTTTTGCCATCTGCTTTAATATATGTCTCAGTGCTTATAGCTCTTCTTGGTTGTTCAGGTTCTTCAACGGCTAATGGGTGGAGTATTGGCTGTGTAGTACTAAGACCGCGAGAAGCTTAATGCCCCCTGGTTAGATCCATTGGAAGAGAGCTTTTAACTTGTTTGGAGAACTCATCGGTGTTTGTTATATGAATTTATCGTATATTTTTTATCGGAGAAACATGTTTATAATTTATCTCATTTATATTTTTTAAATAAAATATATTTTTTTGAAATAATTTTTTTTTAATATGTATTTATGTTTTAGCCACGGATTATGGGGTGAAAGTGGCAAAAACATTATAATTTTTTATTATTATTTATTATATGTTTTTGCCACGGATTTTGTAGTGGCAAAAACAAGATTTTGCCACGGATTTTTCGGTGGCAAAAACATTATAATTTTATTATTATTTATTATATGTTTTTGCCACGGATTTTGTAATGGCAAAATCAAGCTTTTGCCACGGATTTTTCGATGGGAAAAGAAATTTATCATTTGCCACGGTAAAAGTCGTGGCAATTAATAACTTTTTGCCAGGGAAAAATCAGTGCCAAAGCTTTAGCCACCCCATCTAAACCCACGACACTTGCCACGGTAAAAACAATGGCAAAAGCCCTTTTGCCACTGATATTTCGGTGGCAAATATCATTTATTATTGTAGTGTTTTGATGAGCTCGTTGAACCTTTGAAACTACAGAATTCAGCCTTATATTCCTACAGAAGTTCATCCAAACAGTTTCAAACACTTACAAGACAAGATAAACAAGTTCGAATTTCATATTCCAGACAAGCAATTTACAAGGACGGATATTTCATTCAGCTCAAAAATCAAGATTATAAGATCTACAGACAGTTATTTCTTCTACAGCACGAAAGACAGCTTATTTTACAAATGACAGTGCAACACTTAAACAGAAGCAATGGAAGGCCCAGCAGAAGAACTGGAGTGAGGCAAAAGACAAAATTAATCCCACCACTCCTCCGTAACCCCCACCATCTCTGCAGCCACTGAAGACGAAGGACCACCTTCACCATTACAACACCCAATCCTTCGCAGGATATCAGCAATACTTCACAGACGACACCTCAACCTTCTCATCTTCTGTCGCCACCGCATCCTCTACAAGCATCCGCAGACAGGCCCGACGGTGAGCAGCAAACAAGACCACATAGTGGAATCGCCACATTTGATGATAATCATCATCTGCCTCCTCTACTTCTTCCCACGACATCCCATAAAAAGTGGGAGGAATAGGGATTGGAGTTGGCAGAGAAAGACTTTGGTTCCCAAAATAACGAGTTTGAAGAATCATCATCTTGTTCTGAACTCTCTCCTCATAAGCCTGACGACGAGTAGCCACCATCACTACTGCTTATACAAATCCAAACGACTGATAGGTTATACCAGGGTGAACAGTGATAGCAACTGGTCACCATTTTTTATAGCAGCAACATTTAAATGCATACCACAACTTCCAATAAAGCCTTTATCACAAACACAGATCTCAAGCAGAATTTTTGGGAGACTCAACAGTCAAAACAAATATTCTTCCAAATATCTAAGAAGTCATCAATGCATCATTTAAAAGACTGGACTTCTCAACCAACACGACTCGCTACACACGTTTCTCCTGCTATTGGCTGAGAGGGGACAGTTGTAAGGGATTATTTATAATCCTCGTACTGAGTACGATATTTGAACTCACATAGCTCGAGTAACCTCACTGATAACCAACCAAGGACTAAGATCAAGCAGATTTCAGTACATACTTCCTCATCTACAGTCCGGGTATATTGAAGCATCCAGTAACATCGCACTGCAGAAGATACTCAGATGTCCATCAACAGTTCGTATACATATGAACATCGTTAGAAATCGTATCTTCATCATAGTCTGAAGTTATGGCTAACTCAGATATCCATCAACAGTTCGTATACATACGAACATCGTTAGAGATCGTATCTTCACCAACAATTCGAAGTTACAGCTAAGGTCATCAAGAGATCCGTTACAAGATCAACAATTATCAGATTGCAAGACGTAACAAAAAGACCTCATAAAAGATTCATCAAACCTGATATTTGTAACGTTCCTCATTAAAACAATAACGGTCATGTTATAAGACCTATAAATAGGACCAGAGAACTGGAGATTGGAAGAGGTTGCTAAAAACACATCTGAGAGAGACTACTCGGAGACCTTCTAAGAGATCTTTTCTCTTCTCTCTCTCTCTCTCTCTCTCTCTCTCTCTCTCTCTCTCTCTCTCTCTCTCTCTCTCTCTTTGTAATAGCTAGCAATCTATAAACATCTCTCTCTTTCTAAATCCTCATGAGAGGTCGTGGTTTTTAACCCATTCAAGGGTTTTCCACGCTAAATCCCATGTTAGTTACTTTCAGTTCTTAACTAACATTCCATATTTCAAGGGTGTAAGGCACTATCTTCGTCCAATACGAAAATAGGCTATTACAGTACATGTGGTTTGATATAATAGTTTTAAATGAGTTAAAAAAAAATTACAATTTTTTATTACGTCGGATGTGACATTTGTACTTGTGGAGCCCAAGAACAGGTGGTTGTCTGCTGTAATATTGTAACTTTAGTAGGGGCAAATATGGTTTTTCCTCTTGCCATTATCGATTTTGGAATTTATTGCTCCCTGTGTCTAATTTTGTAAATATGGCAAAAACTATTATTTATTATCATAATTTCCGATATAAATAATTATAAAAAATACAAAAACAAAAAAAAAACACTTATGTTTCCTTTTCTTATAGATCTTCTCTGAATACTCTTGACAACATGATATGTTAACCAGTCTGGAATGAAGAAATCAGTTTGATTACCGATCTTCGATTTACAACAAAAGCAGTTGAGCATTTGGTCCCGCGGCTAATCCTGACGCATAAACTTTTTTTTTTATCCACTAGTCTACTGCGATTTTTTTTTTATTCAGATTGTTATATCCATGATGTTTGGGATGCATGTATTCTCCTTATCGAACACTGACTATCAATCTTTAAGTCGAAAATCTAAAATTAGAGACCACTGGATTCTATACGACTGTTAACAATATTCAGATGAATTAATATATCTCATGACTTTCCCTCTTGAATTACTTGCAAAGCTGCAGTTTCATAGACCTTATGCATGCATAGGATTCAAAGATCTTTAAAACTATACGTACAGCCGGGAGTAATACTCAGATCCTTCCAATTTCACCTTCAGGCACCTAGATAAACAACTCAATCTTGAGATGGTTCAGTTTTACTGAAGCAAATCGGTGAACACTTTATCCTAACATTCAAGTTCTGAGACATCACTTCTGGTGCATGTGAGATATTTCCGCCTGGAGATGATGAACACATGAGATACTGAGGAAGCACAAACTTATTTTACTAGAAAGTAGAAAAGTTACTAGAAACCCCTATTCCTATGACTAAACTTTTGGCAGAAGCAGTTGGAAGAGTTGAATGTGAGATTTTGGAGGAAATTGAACCTTCCATCACCATGAAGTAAAAAAGATTCAATTCCTTCCAATCCTCGCCTTCAAATTCTACGCTTGGAGCGGTTAAGAGTTGACAATGTCTAAGGGTTATATGAAACTGGAAAGCCTGGAATGGCGGAATTTAAGATATTGAAGGAAAGTAGGGATTTAGTTATATCCATTTCTTACCTTCTAGCCCCACAAGAATGACAGAAATTTTTAAATATGTAAAGGTTTGAATGGTTGAATGTAAGATATTGGAGGAAACTAAGACCTCTTCTACCACAGAGCATAGCAGGATTTAGTTCCATCCAGTTCTCACTTTCAAGCTTCCAATGAGATGAGATGACATGACATCTGCCCAGATGTGTAGTTGAGAGAATGAAGGGGGTTATTCAGAAGAGGGCTTTGGTTTCTATATCCAAAGAAGATAATTAGTTGCACCCTTGAAGATGAAACATAGGAGGAAACCAAACCTTCTTCAACCCACAAAAGGGAAAGAAAATGAAAAGATTTGGTTTCTTCCAACTCTCACATTCAACATTCAACATTGAACATCCAACATCCAACATCCAACATCCAACATCCAACATTAACGAAAGTGGGAAGAAAGAGGCACCATTAGAGAAGTAATGTTTCCCTCCTTTTATAGATATAACACATCTTCATAAAAAACAGAACACATGCTAGCAATGTGAAAGAATCTGTCTTTGTTTCTCATGCAGAGCTTGTGAAGTCCTTGTGGGAGGTACACCTTCAAGTGGAACCCAATCAGAAGACTGCAACTGCAATTTCTCAGCAACTAATTTCACTTAAATGATTAGATGGCTATCCAATCAGAAGACTGCAACTGCAATTTCTCAGCAACTAATTTCACTTAAATGATTAGATGCTATCCAATGTTCTATCAGAAAAAATTGAACATACTCTCTCATATAACATGCTCGATTATAACAAGAGCAGCCTAAATTAGTGATAGATAGTGTTTGGATTTCAAGATAGAAAGTTGCGTTTGAAATTCAGTCTAGAATGCAAAAGGGAGTGGAGATTTCTAGTTTTGTTTTCAGTGATCTTTGGGAACCAAAAATTTATGTTATACCATTATGGTGATATAGATGACCCCCAAATGGCACAATGCTCAATAATAATAAAAATTCGACATGTCAATTGAGTTTTGTATGCACAAATTATAATAGAAAAACAGAGTCGAATGTGGAGTACACTTTTGTATGTACAAATTATAACAGAACAATTACGCACATAATTGATATTCTTAAGATGGGTAAGGATATGCAAAAAAAATAGAGGATGCGATACCGGGTAAGGCCTATGAATCAAGCCTCGATTCGTGCAACCAATAACCTTCCAGTAAGACCCTGCTGGATTTTGGAGCTATTATTGAAGCTCACCCTCAGATTTTTGGACTAGTGAAGCAAAGAACTCTTTCCAGTCTGAAACGTTCTCATCCCCATTAGCAACCTACAACGTGTAAAGAGAGATAGAATGATTCTAACTAGTCCATGAAGTGAAGAATTCTTAGTTAATGTTAGTCTAGGTCTTACCTCGAAGACCAATCCTTTCTGTGGAACTGAGTCAAGTGCCTGAATACAAATAAAAGCAGCATCTTCTTTACTCAGTCTTCCTTGTGCTGCACTCCCCTGGCCAAAATTAAACGGCAGATGCAAACAAACTAATTTTATCAATTATTCAGTTTAACTCCTATCATTACAACTCCAGATTGAAGAATACTTTTAGCTTCAAACCACTATTAGGATCAAGATTAACCAAACATCACCATTTGCATTATAGACATCACGGTGTAACTGTTGAGGTTACGGCTCAAAAACAGATTTTAAGGTTCCTGTTCGAATAGTCAGTCATACGTCATACACCAGTGTATTCGAATAAACTTATTGTATATTCGAACAAAGTGGTCAGAGGTGTATTCGAATAGACACTGTAAGTAAAGTTTTTTTTGGTCATTCGAATTGCATCGTGATGCGTACTTCGCTGACAACCTCATGGAGAGTTTATAAAGCTAGGGCTTTGTCAGACTATGTTGTATGTAGTTCATAGCCTCAGAGAGAAAATAGATAAATCTAGGTTTTTGCTCTTAAGAGATTTCTTGGGTTTTCTTTCTAGGGTTTCTTGCTGGGGATTATCTATAAGGGTAGAGGTGAGGTTGAGAGATCTCTGAAACTTCTTATAACTCTAATTTGATAATAGATTCGTCGTACTTGTCAGGGGTGGTTTTTGAAATTCCTAGACGCTTGAGACTAACCAATTTCAATTGTTTTAGGTCTAAATCGATAGGTCCTAATTCATTTGAATTAATGGTCAAAGCTTAACCTAAATCAAGTTGGTCAAATTATGTAGTGTTAACAAGCAATATGAAATTAAACACAAGGCCAAACAATTTTAACCCTGTGGAAAACCGTTCTCAGGAGAAAAACCCACAGGTCGTTGTCGAATTACCCCACAGCTAAATAATCCACTATTGAAATCAAATTACAAGTATTCAATTACTTACAGACTCGATAAGCACATCCCGTGGTTACCTCTCTTCTAATTGAACTCCTCGCAGTCGATTCCGCGTTCTCGCAACTTCTCGCTCCAATCTCTCGTCGAAGCTTCCTTTCTTGAATCCCTCAAGTTCTTCAATCCATGATTAGGGTTTCTTGATCAATGATGATTGATTCAAGATTTGAGTGTTTTAATTCTCTCTTGAATCTCTCAAGAATAATCTCTCATCACTCTAAAAAACAAGCCCTAGAAAAATAGGTTTTTCAAGAAGTGAGTTCTGAAAAAAGGAAAGTTGTCTTTTATTAGAAAATAGAAATCACGATCTCTGTTCGAATATAAATAAATTTATTCGAATAAAATCAGGCTGAGCCAATCTATACGAATAAAAAGAAACATGAAGAAACAGGCTGAGCCGATCTATTCGAATAGATTTTATTCTATTCGAATAAAAATAGCCTGAGGCATTTTATTCGAATAGATTCCATTTTCTATTCGAACAGAAATGTTCTCAGTTATATTCGAATATAAAATGGAATCTATTTAAATAGAATTTATGTTGTCTTAAGAAACATACTTATTACCTTTTCTATACTCTGTAAAAATACATAGGGCTTGATATTATAGAACAAGGAGTTAGAAACCCACTTACCTGTTCAGTGTCAGTCCAACTGTAGTCGCTCAAGGTGCAATCTCTGACGACGAGTAACCACGAGATAGTAATGACATCTAAACTACGTAATGAAATAAACTCCAAATATGGATGTTTCAGTTTTGATTCTTTTGGGTTTCCAACTAAATTAAAATCTTATGTGTACGTTTATTGCTTTGGTTTGAATCTTATGTTGCTAGAGTTAGATCTTCTAGTTCTTGCTTATTGATATTGTACTTCTGTATTACAATTTGCCCCTAGTTTCCTAACAATTGGCATTAGAGTGAGGTTTGGGGCAAGTAGAGAAGCAAGATGGGAGGATCTAAGTACTCTAACGCAATCAAATTTGATGTAGAGAAGTTCGATGAGAAGATTAATTTTAGATTGTGGCAAACACAAGTCCAGGATATCTTGATTCAAGACACAAGGCACTGAAGAGAAAGCCTATACAAAAACCTTCGGTTGAAGGTGTAGCGGCCCAAAAAGCGGACGACGATGAAGAAGACTGGGAAGATCTGGATTCAAGGGCTGCGAGCGGGATTCGCCTTTGTCTCGCTAAAATCGTTTTGGCAAATGTGGCTAGAGAGTAGACTACAAAGGGTCTTTGGGAAAAGCTTGAAAGTTTTTACAAAACGAAGAGTTTTTCAAATCCCTTGTACCTCAAGGAACGGCTTCATACGCTTCAGATGGATGAGGTTACAAGAGTTAGTGATCACCTAGGTTCTTTGAACAGGATCGTTTCGAAATTGGAATCGATCGGAGTTAAAGTTGAGAATGAAGATAAGGAGCTTCAACTCATATGGTCTTTTTCTTCTTCCTTTGAGCATCTTCAACCTGTGTTGATGTATGGGAAGGGAACCTTGAGTTTTTGGGAGGTTACAAGTACATTTTTTTCTTAAGAGAGAAGGCTTAAGGGTAGTGAATCCTCTACGGTAAACTCGGCGATGGTGGCTAGTGGGAAGAGAAGCTTTAATAAGTTCAGAAAAAGAACTTGTTGGGGTTGTGGTCAATCGGGTCATTATAGATCGGATTGCAAAGCTGGGAAAGATAAAGGAGCAAGTTCGACAAAGGGCTCCGAAGGTGACACTAACAGACTGGCGACGGTTATTGGTGATGATGGTGACGAGTCGCTCTTCGTGGTGGCCGTTGATGGTCCTCACCACGATAGAGGATAGGTGTTTGATAGTGGGGTTACATTGCATGTATGCGCACACAAGGCATGGTTCGGCAAATATGCATGGTGTGAAGGTAGCAAGTTTGTGTCGACAAGTGATGGCTCTCGAAGCCCGATTTTGAGAGTTGGTAATATTCGCATGAGGATGTTCGATGGACGTATCGTAATTCTTCGTGATGTTAGACATGTACCGAATATGACTCATAATCTAATTTCACTTTCCAAATTAGATAATAACAATTACTCCGGGCGAGGTGGAGTAAATAAAAGTTTATTAGAAGTCTTCTTTGATCATGAAAGAAGTTCTCAACGGGAACTTATATGCATTGGTTGGTAAATCAGTGGGTGAAGATGTGAAGTTGCATGTACCGATAGAGCTATCGAGATTTCTCGAAAGGGGAATTTAGTTCAAGGTGGAGCAATGGCACGGTCTACAAAGATGATCAAAAAGTGGGTTCCGATTGGCGAATCTTGGAAAAGCTTAGACTTGTGTAATTCTCTTAATTAGGAATTTGCCCATAAGGGCAACGCGACAATGATACACGACGAATGCAGCGGAAGAAACAGATTTTTCGCCGAGGTGGAGATTGTTGAGGTTACGGCTTAAAAGAAGATTTTAAGGTTCATGCTCAAATAGACTTCGGAAGAGTCAGACACTAGTGTATTCGAATAGACTTATTATCTATTTGAACAGAGTAGTCAGACACTGGTGTATTCGAATAAACTAATTGTCTGTTCGAATAGACACCGTAAGTAAAGTTTTTTTTTTCTTTTTTCGAATTGCATCGTGATGTGTAGATCGTTGATAACCTCATGGAGAGTCCATAAAGCTAGGGCTTTGCCAGACTATGTTGCATGTAGTTCATAGCCTCAGAGAGAGAAAAGGGATAAATCTAAGGTTTTGCTCTTGAGAGATTTCTTGGGTTTTCTTTCTAGGGTTTCTTGCTGGGGATTATTTGCAAGGGTAGAGGTGAGGTTGATAGATCTCTGGAACTTCTTGTAACCCTAATTTGATAATAGATTTGTCGTGCTTGTCGGGGGTGGTTTTGATCCTTTTGGGTTTCCATCTAAATTGAAAAATTGTGTTTATTGCTTTGGTTTGAATCCTCTGTGGTTAGAGTTAGATCTTCAAGTTCTTGCTTATTGATATTGTGCTTCTGCATTGCAATTTCCCCTAGTTTCCTAACAGTAACTTGTCCAACGAGTAAATCTCACATCCTCATTATTTTTAAGTTTGACAATTTCATATTTTCTTACAGTTGTACGTTATACATGTAAATATAGGCAAACTTGATTACTGGGCATGCAACTGATACCAAAGGTTCCAGGGGACCACAGTTTTAATGGTGTAGTTAATTGGGCCTTGGGCTTTTTGTAGGTAAGCAAAGATTATAGTCTCTCAACACGAATTCCTTCAATTTGAAAAACATAGCACTGATGCTTAAACTACAGCGAAGAATAGATATTCCAATCCTAACTCCTAAGCTGATGATGTCCTCAAGGGAACTTCAAAAGTTTCAGCCTTGTCCATCCTTTGTGAGGGGAACAAAAAGTAAATAAATTCACCACAAAGATAAATGAATAGTACCTTTTTAAAGTTGAAACCTTGCCTTCCACCAGGAGTATCTTGCAGGAAACCAGACCTGACGATCGTGTACGGAATGCCCGAAGCGATCACCATTGATTCATCTTGCTCGGCCAATTTCCTCGATTTGCTCGTCATGAAAGCTTGAATGCCACTGCTACCTCTATAAGCAGCCAACTGCTACCCTTATTAAATCCTCATTCGTATATAATCAAACTAGTATAAACATGGGAGCAACTTGCAAACCTGAGATAAGAGGACTATGTGCTGTACTCCTATTAGGCTCTGAGTATCAGATAAGAATCCTTCCTGAAAAACGGATTTAATGGATTAAACAAGACTTACTTTTGTTCCCATCGTATGAATCTAAATATCTAATAGAGAGGGAAAAAAAGAACAAAGTGAATAGGTTTGTGTATATATACATTTGAAGGGCATATTATAGACCGAACACCCATCAGAGCTTTCTTAAGAAACGAAGGATCTTTTGCATCTCTAACTATAGACTTCACATAGATGATAGAACAACACATGCAAGTAAGCACCATTATCAGCAACTCACACATTGGAAAAACAAGGAAAAATGAAAGGAGCAATACAATCAAAACTTACAAAAGCATACCAAATATAAATGATGTTACCTCGACGTAACTACCAAATGCTTCAATAGCAGCTCGCTTATCTCTAACTAGTGCTTTTACTCGGGCTCGTTTGACAATCAATGACAATATTACCATCTGGTAGGAGCCCATCAATAAAATAGGGAGTGTTAGTAATATCCAACAAATTAAGGAGATCAAACTTTCACTAACTTAGATTTAAGTGGCAACACAGAATTACTCGACTTTGATCAGGTTTTATAAATTAATCTTCAAATTCACCTGACCAATCTCACTATCCCCATCGGTCACAAACACCACATCTCTAAGTTCTTCTACTTCTGCGCTTCAAATAAAAACATTTTTCTTGCAAGATTTAACAAACCAATATGAATTTTAGAGCAGACAAAGCAAACTACCTGTAGCTTCATCTTCTTTGTCTTCGAGACCCCCATCTTTAGGGAGTAGATCAGATGCCCCATACCATTTCCTCAACTTAGGTCCTCCTGCAGATGAGAACTCGTCAACAATCAATACTGCCATTTTGAGTAGCTTACTGCAGTTCCATCATAAGAACGTTATACTCAGACAATCTACTCAAACATCCTAATACATTGCATCTTTAGTCAAACAAAGAAGTAGAAATCACTCCCATATATATATGGCTGAATAAATACCTTGAGGTTTTACATGTACAACAAAATATATCGATGACTAACTTTGGATTCTCTGTAATACCAAATAATTAGAATTAAACTTTGAATTATTGCCAAGTTCACCTAATTAACCAACGACATATTAATGTTACATCAATTATTAATCTTATCATCTCTTTTTAATTGAGATGCTCCTTTTCTGCTTCCAATTACATTTAAGAATTTGAGATATCACTTGGAATGAGAACGTTTCTTTTTCACTCTCCAAAAGATTACCATAATGAAATGTATTCAGGCTCCACTTGGCACACCGGAAATGTTTGTGTTCACATACAACTCCGATACCTTAGATATATGTGAAACATCCATATTTGGTATTGGTTTCATTTTGTGTCTAGAATAGGTGTCAACACTATCTCCTGGTTATTACTCGTCATATAGTGCACGTGGAATGACTACAGTTGGACTGACACATACGTTGGTTTTGTACCTCGTCGCTCAAATACTCTAGCCCGTTAGTATTTTACAAAAGTTCAAAAAGAATTGTGTTTTTTGATGAAAATAGGTTTATGTTCGATTAGACTTTTGTTCTATTGTAACAGAACAGGCAGAACCATCTCTGTTCGAATAGACTTTTGTTTTGTTCAAACTAAACAGGCAGAACCTTCTCTGTTTGAATAGACTTTTGCTCTGTTCAAACAGAGCACGGGATTTTCAGTTTTCTTATAAAAAGCTTCTTTTTTTATTTTGAACTTCACCTCTTCTAAAACCAATTTTAAGGCTTGAGATATTTTGAAAGAAGAG
The DNA here is from genome assembly GCA_014058105.1 of Kingdonia uniflora. Lineage (NCBI taxonomy): Eukaryota > Viridiplantae > Streptophyta > Magnoliopsida > Ranunculales > Circaeasteraceae > Kingdonia > Kingdonia uniflora. The sequence goes on from JACGCM010001281.1 coordinate 2,919,199, forward strand.
GGAATTCAACGAGAATTAACCATCAAGTTGAATTGATTTAGAATTTCGAAAACCTAATTCCAATTTTAGATTTTAAGAGTTTTAGGAATTCAAGTTTTGAAGTTTTGGTGCGTGATCCGAAACGAGGCGTTGCGAGAATGAGGAATCGATTGCAACAAGCTCAATTAGAAGATAAGTAACCACGGGATGTGCTTATCGAGTCTATATGTGATTAAATTCTTGTAATTTCTTTTCAATGGTGGATTTTTAGCTGTCGGGCAATTCAGTAGCGACCTGTGGGTTTTTCTCCAGAGAAAGATTTCCCACAAGGTTAAAATTGTTTGTTCCTGTACTTTTGATTGCTTATTGCTATCACTAGATTATCATATCAACTTGAGCTAGGTTAAAATTAGACAATTAATTTCAAGGATTATCAGACCTAAGTTATTTGACCTAATTTTATCGAAATCGATTAATGTAAAAGACTCTGAAATTTCAATTGGTATCAGAGTGGCGACGCTCGAAGGCTTAACAACCTGAGTGTGGATCTTAACTTGTATATTTGAGATTAATGAATTCTGAAAGATTTGAAGGTCCCATAAATCGTCTGCCCCTCTTCGATGGCAAAGACTATCCTTATTAAAAATTCCGAATGGTTGCATTCCTATAATCACTGGGATAAGATGTCTGGATTGCGATCGAGGATAGATGGACGTACCCTACCATGATGAAAGGAATGGGTGATGAAGTTGGAGAGGTCCTTAAGCCTAGGAATCAATGGTTTAAGGATGAAAAGGAAGTTGTTGGTTATAATAATAAGGGCCGCAATGGTATTTTTATGGCTGTGAGTGTTGGGTGTGAACTCGAATTAAGGATTGTCGAAGAAATTAGGAAATTGTCGAAGTCGTTCGAACGAAGAAGGAAGTCGTTCGAACGACTCGTTCGAACGAGGCTGAGAGTCGTTCGAACGACCTTTCTCCTACTCCCTGAAATTTTGGCCCAAGAGCCCATCTCGTTCGAACGAACTTGGATGTCGCTCGAACGAGTTGTTCTGTTTCTAGGGCTGGAGACCAATTATCGCAAAGTCGCTCGAATGAACTAGGAATCGTTCGAACGAGCTTGGCGTAGGTTTGCTTTAGATGTTATTCTGAGTCGTTGAGTTCTACCTCGAGATCCGTTCTACTTATATTTAGTCCTCTAGTATATAAAGATGACTTAGGTAATTTTGTTAGCCATCTTGGGGAGTTTAATTCTAAAGAGACCTAGAATTTGAGAGACTCCATTAAAGCTTGAGAAGCTTGGAGAGATCGTTGTAACCTGTTTGATTATCATAGTGGATTGTTTGGAGAATAGTTTTTTATCCGTAAGGGTTTTTCACTTCCCTCCTCTGGGTAAATTATTGTGTTCTTGCTTTCGAATAATTTCTTATTGGCGTTTCCGTTTATCGTTCTTGGGGCGAGGGATTGGGATTAGCTACCCTGATTCCTAACAACTGGTATCAAAGCGCAAAGTTAGGGCTTGTGTGATTAGAGCAATGGCCGATATGGAGAAATTAGAAATCGATGAATTTAATGGATTGAACTTTGGGATTTGGAAGATACAAGTAGAAGATTTTTTATATGCGGAGGATTGTGATTTTCTTCTAGGAGGAATTTCGACGAAGCCGGCCGATATGGATTGTTTGGAGTGGGGGATTTTAGATTAAGATGTTCTTGGTAAAGTTCGTTCAACACTCTCAAGTTCTATTTCTTCTAAATTGCCTAAAGTGAGTACCGTGTTAGAGATGATGGACAAGTTATCAAAGATATTTGAATCAACTTCGAGTGATTTAAATTCTCAGAAGTGTGTTCCGAGTGTTTCAAATTCTCGTAAGCGGGGTACTTTCAGCGACGTGGTTAAAGTCCTTGGTGATGATTCTCGCGTAATACCTCTTGGAGCTTCGTTGTTAACATCGGGTAATTACTCGGATGTTAAAGTTAGAGGAAAGAGAGCTTCACATATTGAGAATGGAAGCAAAAGGCGCATTAAGGCATGAAATTGCAATCAACAAGATATTTGTTGGAATTGCGGTAAAGTTGGTAATAAGAAGGAAGATTGTAGATCGATAAAGAAGAGAAGATCTGTAAAGAGACGTTCGGTGACTTTCTCCGGGGAAGGTAAAAATTCTGATAGTGCCTCCAATCTTATTTCTAATGATTTGGTTGATATGACTTGTGATATTCGAGATAAACTATGTAATGTGATTCATGGTACTCGGGATAAGTCATGGTGGTTGTCTTATGGTGTTTATAAAAAGTCGATGTTAAACTTGGTTGCGCCATTGAAAATTACGTTGGGTAAAAGTGAATTGTCTAGCTATGATGAGTGCTATCACATAGTAGATAATGGAGATGTTTGGATTTCATTAACGAATGATAATTTGTTAAGTTCGGACATGGTGCAATATTTGTCTAGTATGGCTAGAAATATGTTTTCAAGCCAACTATCGGACTTGGGTCTTTTGGCTACCTTCGGCGATGATGCTTTTGAGATCATGAAGGAGGTTATTTCTTTAGCTTGGGACAAAAGACAAGATGCGTACTTAGAGACGTGTAACGCTAATGATGAGATTATTGGTGTTATTATTTCGATGGTGGACTCTAGAGCATGGCATGATAAACTTGGTCACGTGAGCATTTGGATGAAAGCATTGCTCTCGAGGAAAATACTTGACAAGTTAAAATCGATAGATTTGTTCTTTTGTGAAGATGTTGTCTTGGTGAAGCAAAAGAAAGTTGGGTTTCCTAGAAAGAGAAGAAAATTGAATATGGGATCGAACCACTTATACGATGATGTATGGGAACCGACTAGAGTTAGTTCCAATGGGGGATTTCATGGTTTTGTTGTTTTCATTCATGAGAGCTTGGTGTACATTTCTTGAAGAATGAAACGGATTGGTTTGATGTCTTCGCTAGATGGAAAGCTTGGGTTGAGATTGAGATGGGTTCAATGTTGAAGCGTTTTGGGTCTAACAGTGATGGTGATCAATTTTGCTGTGATAAGTTTGTTATAAATAAAGCATCTATTGGGATTAAAAGGCTTGAGAAGATCCTAATAATACTACAAGGTATGGCTGAAAGTGCGGTCTGTGAGATTACTGAAATGGCGCGAAGTATGAAATATTTTATCGAGTTGTCAAAGCAGTTTTGGGCGGAATCGGTAGTTTCGGCGGTTAATATAAAATCTTGGTATGCATTGGATCTTGGACTATTAGAAGATATCACTTGAACGAAAAAGGAGGTAATCATTTATACTTCTTTTGTCTATTCTAATAGTAGATCATTACTAGATTATATGTCTAGTTTGTGCATGTTCATTGGATATGTTTGTGATGATTTTGGTGACCGGTCTTGTGATGCGAAGAATCGGAAAATTATCCAACTTATTGATGTGATATCTAATGATGATGTCTTTTGCGAAGACATGGATAAGTGGACCGGAAAAGTAGATTTATCGGGGTCATGTGAGTATGTAAAAATCTCTGAGATAGTGTTGGAACCATTGGTTTAAAATGTCCAATGAGAACCGTATACTCCTCCAATTGTAATGAAAAGAAGAACCAAGGTTTCGAGACCTGTGGCCCGTTATCATTACTCTCGATATTGTTTGTGGCTAGCCGGTATTGGTGATGACTACAAGATGGCTTTACAAGGTGAGGTCATGGGCAAGTGGGAGCTTGTCATAGATGATGATGAGATGGGATCTCAATCGTCATATCGGGTATAGGATGTAATTCTATTACCGATGGTAAAACTCTTTACTTCACAAGTTGGTTTACAAGTTAAACGAGAACAAGTTTGCTCAAGCGGTTCAAGGTGAAACTTGTGGTAAAGTACTTTCAAGAAGAAACGGGTGTTTATGTCAAGATGTTTTGGTTAACCGGTTGTGAAGCTAGTTATTTTGTGTAGGCTTTATTTCTTTTTTCGGATTGAGTGATTCTTAATACGGAATAAAAAATTCTTCATGATTGATGTTATTGAAGATGGGTATGTAAGTCGGCTACATGGATACATAGTTACTGGGTAAAGTTGCATTATGGAGGCTCATACATGAGAGCTCATATGCTTGTTCAAGATATACACCGAAACGATGGGGCTCGATGTTGGATATGTTTATATCATTGGTAGATTTTTTTTAAATACCACAGAGACCATTGTTGATGTTATGAGTTTTGAGAACTCATGGATCGTCCGTTCTTAGAGTATGGATGATATGCTAGTTGCGTATGCAAGTTCTAGCATTGGTGAGATTGAAGAGTCGTGGAAACGGTTATCTCAATAAAAGGTTAGACTGATGGATTGGCTAATCCTTGTGCATATGGTATAGTTCAACAAGAAGAACGTGAAGCAGAAGTTGTTATTGACATAGTACATTGAGACTGATTGGAGTGTTATTTGGTAGCGCGCCATTTGTCGTTACTTCGGACTTGAGACACGTATTTGTTTGGCTACGGAATGTAATATGAGTGTAGATCGAGGTATGTCTAAACTCATTGATGATTTGTTTGCTAATATATGTCATTGTTTACATGAGACCAGAGTTTTCTCATGAAGTGGGAGCTGTGAGACGTTGATAATGAATATTATGTATTCGAAGAAGACTCGGTTGTAGCTCATAGCTATAGAGTGTTTCTTGTTCAGCTTGCAGGGTTGTGTTTACTTGTGATGGCGAAGTACATTAGTGACATGGAAAGGTCTACAGTTTCGTGGTGTTTTACTGAAGCATCTTGGGTATCGAGATGACAATAGTTAATTGCATCATTGATTGCAAAGGCATGAGTATGGTGCGGCTTTGGAAGTTTGCAAGAGGATGTTCTTGAATTTTTTGTTGAAAAATGTTCAAAACATTATTACATGGTTTTGTGTGGTACGATAGCTTTTGGCGTGAAAAGTTCGGCTTGACACAGTTACAAATGTGGTTGTTTTGAAGATAGGTGGAGTTACGGGAACCTCACATTTCAAATTTAAAGTGGGAGATTTGTTGAAGATTGTGAAATTTCGTAAGTGGGTCTTCATGATTGAAGGTCTGAGTAGTGCGAGCAATTCATTTGGAGATCTAGAGATGGGTTATGATAGATTCGATTTCAAGTGGGAGATTGTTGGGTGTGAACTCGAACTAAGGATTGTCGAAGAAATTAGGAAATTGTCGAAGTCGTTCGAACGACCTTTTTCCTACTCCCTGAAATTTTGGCCCAGGAGCCCATCTCGTTCGAACGAGCTTGGATGTCGTTCGAACGAGTTGTTATGTTTCTAGGGTTGGAGACCAATTATCGCAAAGTCGCTCGAACGAGCTAGGAGTCGTTCGAACGAGCTTGGCGTGGGTTTGTTTTAGATGTTATTCTGAGTCGTTGAGTTCTGCCTCGAGATTCGTTCTACTTGTATTTAGTTCTCTAGTATATAAAGAGGACTTGGGTTATTTTGTTAGCCATCTTGGTGAGTTTAATTCTAGAGAGACCTAGAATTTGAGAGACTCCATTAAAGCTTGAGAAGCTTGGAGAGATCGTTGTAACCTGTTTGATTATCATAGTGGATTATTCGGGTAGTGGTTTTTTATCCGTAAGGGCTTTCCACTTCCCTCCTCCGGGTAAATTATTGTGTTCTTGCTTTCGAATAATTTCTTATTGGCATTTCTGTTTATCGTTCTTGGGGCGAGGGATTAGAATTAGCTACCTTGATTCCTAACAGTGAGCCCAAGTGAGTTTCGACACATATCTACTTGTACCACTTCGAAAGAAGCTTGGGACATATTAATTCGAACTCACAAAGGCGATGATATAGTCAAGGAAAGAAAATTGCAAATGCTCACCTCCTAATTCGAGGGTATTCGAATGGATGAGAAAAAATCCTTTGATGAGTTCTATGCGAGACTAAATGACATTGTCAACACTCATGCTACATTACACTTGCTGGAAAGTTACGAACACTTATGCTGCATTAGGTGCAGCTTACTTAGATGTTCAAATCGTTCGCAAAGTCTTGAGGTATCTTCCCAAGAACTTTAAATTAGGCGTGATGCTATAGAGGAAGCTCAAGATCTTAAAAAAAATGAAACCAGACACACTTGCTGGAAAGTTACGAACACTTATGCTGCATTAGGTGCAGCTTACTTAGATGTTCAAATCGTTCGCAAAGTCTTGAGGTATCTTCCCAAGAACTTTAAATTAGGCGTGATGCTATAGAGGAAGCTCAAGATCTTAAAAAAAATGAAACCAGACACACTTGCTGGAAAGTTACGAACATTTGAACTCGAGATGCATATGGAAAACCCTCAGAAGAATAAGGGTGTTGTTTTTAAGTCTTCCTCTACCTCTTCGTCTTCTAAGGGTACCAAAGAAGCTGATAACTCATGTGTTTCAAATTATGATGATGGGTCCGATATGGATTCACATATAAGCAACCAGCTTAAAAACCTTGTGAAAAAATGTCAATTTCAAAAACAAGGGCAATCAGTGAATTATATGTCGCGAACTCATGATTAAGTTAAATCGAATAACTGGCAGACCAACCCTGACACTGACCAAAGTCAAGTTGAATGTTATAAGTATCATAAGTTTGGTCACTATGCACATAGTTGCCCCAATAAAAAAATTGGAAGTAATAATAAGGCATAAATATTATTATTACTTAGGATGATAATAATGATGAATTTGATGCTAATAATGATCATTCCTAAGAAAATGAAAATGTCAACTATTGTGCATATCATGCTTGAATAAACTCTAGTAATGATTATTCTGACCCATTTAAGCTAGAAAACCCTGCTGAAAGTTAGAGTGATAGTGAAAGTTGTGAGTTTGGGGACTCTCATCTTGGAGAGTTGAATACTCAAACATTTTTAAAGTGTGTTAAACTTGAAAAAGTTAACAAAACCTTGAAAGATCAAGTTAATACACTCAAACTGGAACTTAAAGAAAAAGCCGAGGATACAAGCCTTCATATTGAAAAGCTTGAACATGAGAAACTAGATCTTGACAAACTTGAGCTACTAGAAAAGGAAGTTCATGATGCCGATGAGAAAGTTAAGTCAACTCATGATGAACTTGAAAAGTCTAAGCTTGATTTAGTTTCATCTCAGCAGAAACTTTAAATGTTTTGTCATGGAGCGAAAAATATTGATAAAATGCTAAGGTTGGGCAAATCTGAAAGTGACAAAAGGGGAATTAGATATGAAAAACCAGCTTTCAACTTAAAAACTCCTCAAGTCACAAAATTTGTTAAAGCCACAGTATTACCCAAACCTAGTGTAGTGTCAAATACTCGCACTCGTGCTAGTAAGCTACATTATATAAAAGTGATTTATTATCATGCTAATGGTAAAAGGGGACATTATGCTTCATATTGTAGATTTGTTTCATATACTAGATAGGTTAGTTGGCTCCTAATAGACGTAGAAATACGTAGGATTAATACGCCTAAAAGTATCATTTTGTTAATCTCGATTTATTATTTTCTAATGTTAGTAGCATTTTCTTATTTTCAGGCACTTATCACTGTTGGAGCTAATAAGTATAAAAAGACATCTAATAGAAAGTACAAAGAGTTTAAGCATCTCCAGCAGTCTCTCAGGTACAAGGACAATGTCTACATTCAATGTACTTGTAAATTTACTCCATGGAATAAAAATGATGGACTTTACAAGGATTAGCATGAGATAGGATTTATCTGAGATAGGATGTATCTTTACTTAGGGATAGAGTTTCAGAATTGTAAACAAGTCTCTCCTATTTCTTATAAATAGGAAAGCAATTCTATGTATTTTTCACATCTCAATCTCAGGAAGGAATAAAGCTTGCGTTTTTCAGTATCTCACTATTTTATTTTATGCGTTTAATTTAAGTTGTGATCAACACTATTAATGGAGAGTAGTCTCCTTAGCTTAGGCTAAGGATTGAACCTCCAGTGAAGTGAGCTAAATTGATGTTAATAGTAGTTTAGATCTAGAATTAATCTTCAATTCCCCGATTTTTAATTACGAAGAGTTGATCTAACCATGACAACTCTAAGTTACTACGGATATGAGGAAAATGTCGAATTAGCCATATTCGGTTGTTTTCACGCTCAAAGAGAATTCTAGATCACTAGAGATAATACTCTCCACCTAGCCATAGAAAGGAGTTTATAAACTCTAGATCCGTTTGTCTATGAACAACGAAGTTCTTACCTAGGGTTTTAGCCACAAACCCTACATCTTAGACCCGAATAGACCTAACAATGGCTATTACGTACGGATAGAAGCTACCGTTTTCATATCGTTTTAGTAAACTAAGTCGGAGGTGATCCAAAGCCTAGGTTATTTTCCTTCTAATCGTACCGAAAGTTAGTAATTTAGATTTATGTTTTAGTCCAAAACCTTTTTATCAAAATTAGTTTAGATTCGTTTATTAGTTAATTAGAAAATTATATTTTTAATGCATTTACTCCCCGTGGATTCGACACCCGCTTACCCTTATTAAATTACGACACCCGTAGTTTTGAGCAGGGTATTTAAAGATCGAGTTTTTCTCGTATCAGCTCCCTATCAAGGAAAATAAGAAGATGATCAAGAAATCTCAAATGTTCACTTAAAAAGCTCAATATCAAAAGTCTATCAGAGTTATTTGCGTACATAAGGATGAGTTGGCATCTCGGTTAAGATACAATATTGCACTAGCAGCTATTCGGTTTATTTGGGTACGAAAGGATGATTTGTCACCACAGATAAAGTATAATGTTGCTTTGATAAATAATAAATCTAAACTGGGACGAACTATCGGTGTATGCTCTATTGATTAGGTACATTTCTTACCCTCTGTTATGTTCTGTTATTCTCTTCATTTTTTTAGGACAGTAGGGTGTTTTGGTTTTTATTGCATTTTGCATTTTAGGTGCTTTTTGAGTATCGAATATTCTTGCCAGATTAAGATAGTGTTTTTGTGTTATATTAATTCATGGAATAATTATTTGGTAAAATTACAATTCACAATAGTCAGTGACCCCTTTGTTTAAAATAAAAGTTCATCGTGATTAGAACCATGTGAGGATAACTATAGAGACTTCGCACATAATGCTATGTAAGGTTCTAGCCTTTTTATAAGCTTTGAGTGTGATCCAAGACGATCTATGAAGTATCACTAATTTAGTGTCATATATTTTAGAGTATTTCTCTAGTTTTAGAAGTATGAGTTCCTATTTCTATTTAGAGTATTACTTTAATATAGCAATAGGAGTCCAACTTCTAAAATATAACTATAAAAGGACAAGTCTAAGGTTAGAAAACCTAATTATAATTTAGGAGTTGTATTGTAATCTTTCTATGGAGCAATAACGAAACCCTAAGGGGAGATTTTCCTCTCCATCAATTCTATTGTGTGTTCTTCATTATCCTTTTGTTTGTTCTTCTAATTAGTACTCTCCTAGCAATTGTAGATTAGAGTGTTAGAACATTAATTCTTTTCAGCAAATCTAATCTTATTTTATAATCTCATTTCGTTTGAATTACTCAATTGTCGATGGTGACATCAAATTCAAGTTATTCTAATAGAACATTTCTTATACTTGATTCGAGACGAAAAAGAAACCGTGTAAGACTGAAGATATGATAATATGCATTTTTATTGTTTCACCACTTTTGGCTTTCGTTATGCTTACCCAAACTTTTTATCCGATTACAGCCTTTTGTGCCTTAAAATATGTTATTCATTTTATACCCAACTCTTTTTGACCCATTTGTTCTGAGACTTTTCAGTGAAAAATAAAGGAAGGAGTGAAACCATATGTTATACCTATGGGTAGAACTTTTATCTGAACTTCTAATTTTTTTTTAAATTCGATCCGATTTTTCCAATTTTGGAACCCTATTTTACGTTTTCGATTTTCGAAAATCTAATTTTCAATTTTTTTCGAAAAATATCAGATCAGAATCGGATAGCCTTTTGCTATTCCAATTTTCCAAAAATTTTGATCCAATTTTTCCGAATAAGATCCGATCCGATTCTTTCGAATAACATCCGATCCAATTTGTTTGAATATTCTTATTCTATATTTAATATATTCTTTGTAGTTTAATGATTTTTTTTGTTAGATGAAGATGTGGTGATGTTACCATTGTATTAGTAAGGGTTGGATATTTTGATTTGGGAATATTACGTTTAATTTTACATATAAAAGGCAAAGATTCACTATTTTCACAAATATTATTTGAAATTTCCGATTTTTTCAAATTTTTAATCCGATTTTTTGGATTTCCGAAAATTCCGATTATTCAAAAAAATCTAATTTTTCCGAATTCGAAATAATTTTCGGATTTCCGGAAAAAAAATTGGATCGGATCGAAATGCAATATTGATATCCGAAAAAAAAATCGGAAAAATTCCGAAGAGCTTCATTTCCGATCCGATCTGATCCGAAAATAGCCGTAGTTATACCCAACATAGTGCTTTAACTGCCGCTAAGTAATACGTTAAAAACATGTATCTATCTGACTACGCACACACACACGCTCACCAAGTAATTCATTTTATTGATTTTCTTATAACACATGGGCAATGTCATAATCTCTCTAAGATATTCTAGATTTGTTTGTTTTTGATCAGACATTGTCTTAGGGGGAGTGTTTGCCAATGTCTATTTATGCCATTTTTTCTTGGAATTTTGTGTGTTTATGTTCTAACCGGGGTCACCATTATTTTGAGGGAGAGATGCATATTATTTTGAGAGAAATAACTAGTACTTTTTTAATGTAATACTGTTTTGATTCTATTTCTTTCCTTTTACCCTTTTGTTCACCTGTGACAAAAAGGGGGAGAGACGATCATGACAGGTATGTTTTTTGGTATTTTTTGAACTTCTCTGGTAAGTTTTGGTTTTCTCTTAGATTCCTTATTTTTTGAACGGTTACGTGATATATCTTGTTTAGTGTGCAGGGATTCCAAAGCAGATGATATAGGATAAAAGAGTGGCTACGAGTATGGAGGTTCGGTGATTGATTCAGTCCATCGAGTTGTATTTTTTTCTTTTTTATAGTCGTAGTTTTGTCACAAAATGAACTAAAGATAGAGATTTAAACATCCATATTTGGTATTGGCTTTATTTCGTGCCTAGAATAGGTGTCAGCACTATCTCGTGGTTATTCATCGTCAGAGAGTGCACGTGAAACGACTACAATTGGACTGACGATGAACAGGTACGTTAGTTTTGTACCTCGTCGCTCAAATACTCTAACCCGTTAGTATTTTACAAAAGTTCAAAAAGAATTATATTTTTTGATGAAAATGGGTTTCTGTTCGAATAAACTTTTGTTCTGTTCGAACAGACTTGGTTCTATTTCGAATAGATTTTTGTTTTGCTCGAACTGAACAGGCAAAACCTTCTCTGTTCGAATAGACTTGCTCTGCTCAAACAGAGTACGGGATTTTCAATTTTCTAATAAAAGGCTTCTTTTTTATTTTGAACTTCACCTCTTCCAAAACTAATTTTAGGGTTTGAGATATTTTGAGAGAAGAGGGAATGTAACAAGATATTCAACGAGAATTAACCCTCAAGTTGAATCAATCAAGAATTTTAAAAACCTAATTCCAATTTTAGATTTTGAGAGTTTGAGGGATTGAAGTTTTTGTACGTGATACGAAGTGAGGCGTTGCGAGAATGTGGAATCGGTTGCAAGAAGCTCAATTATAAGAGAGGTAACCACAGGATGTGCTTATCGAGTCTAAGTGATTAAATTCTTGTAATTTCTTTTCAACAATAGATTTTTAGCTGTCGGGCAATTCGGTAGCGACCTGTGGGTTTTTCTCCGGATAAAGGTTTCCCACAGGGTTAAAATTGTTTGTCATTGTGTTTTTGATTGTTTATTGCTATCACTAGATTATCCTATCAACTTGAGCTAGGTTAGAATTAGACAATTAGTTTCAAGTATTATCGGACCTAAGTTATTTGACTTAATTTTATCGAAATCAATTAATCTCAAGGACTCATAAATTTCAATATGATAACCATTGGATTCAGTAATTCAGTTCTGATAGTAAAGCCCAACGGTCCGCAATCGCCGAAAATGTTTCCAATCACACATTTCTGGTGCACCAAGCTAAGCCTTAATCTAATTCATAGAAGCTGACCCATTAGCAAATTATAGTCAAACTTAATTTGTGACTAAACTAACAGTAATCACAATGGGGTATTTCTAGGCTAAAGTTTCTATAAGCTAGGCAATATTTGGACAAATTTCAATCATATTTTATGATGTTGTGCCAATGCTTTATTCTACTCAAAACTCACTCATGTATTGCTGCTAGTATCGACATTTTTCATGCAAATTCAAGATACCCATTAATGAAAAACAATAAATAAAAGAATTCAATGGGTGTTATTTAGTTACCTTCAATGTAGTCAATAATTTGGTCTGTAAAGCTTGGTTTTTTCTTGGAAGAGCAACAAAGAAGAGAGGGTTTCTTCAGCTTGAAGAAGACAACAGAGGGATTGAAAACAGGGTTGAAAGAGTGAGAAGGAGAGGAGAGAGAAGCATAGATAGAGAGAGATGAAGAAGCTGACATTGTTAAACTGTTGTAAGGCTTGCAGTAGAAACAGTGATGAGTCTGGTGATACAATATGATGATTTCTCATTGTCCAACCATATTTTTTTTTACTTAAGACCCAGTTGGAAAAGATAAAGATCACCCAAAAGGCCAAAACATTTAGTAAGGACGTCTCCAGGAGTGTCCAGCTGGCGTGCTGGAACTCGTCCCGGGGAGCTTCATGTCAGGAAAAATATCGACTAGCAGTGTCTGGAGCTTGCGGTTTTTGTTCAGTTCCAATCTCCAAGCTCCCATATCGAGAACAGAGCTCGGCTTAAAACCAATGTGATATGCATAACTGTTAGCATTTCTCTTCCTTTTTGAGTGGTGTTTCACTCAACTTGGTTTTGAATGTTGTTTTGATATGTACCATCACTAAATCAGTAAGTGTAATCTCCCAACAAGCAATCCTCACTTGAGCTGGTGCCTGGAGCTCAAGCTAGCAGTGAGACTCCTCTACTCAAATCTAATTATGCTTTTGCCCTCAATATTGCAAAATTGCAATTACTGGAAATGGTAGTGCACTGCTAATGTGGTAGATTTGTGAGAGATGGTGTTAATGAGGAAAACAACTATCAGCTTCGCAATAAATGGTCAAAATTAGCTGAGATTATAGCAAAATATTGTAACAGTTTCTGTGAGCCGACTCAATTAGTCGAGTTATTTGTTTCTAAGCCGACACTGGTGACTTGCCTCAACCCCATTTAGAGCCGGCAAAGTAACCCACCAACCCGACCCAAGCTAACCCTGTTTTTAGCGGGTTTGGGTTTAGCCTTAATAGGTCGCGGGTCATTTAACCCGAACCGGTCTAACCCATTTAATAAATGGGTCGAGTTAGGGTTTACCTTAACGGTTCGGGTTAACTCGTGATCCGTATAAGTTTGATTTGGGCCAATTTATAATCTATGTCTTTTATGCATGAAAATTATTTTGGTGTTTCCAAAAGTTAATACATTTCGGCTAATGCATCTATGTAAGTAACTCAATACACGAGCTTATCAATGGCTTTGGGACTAGGCAAACTCAATAAATGGTAATGCATTACCTTATTTAAAATGGAGATAAGACGTGCATAAGATCATTTATCTTCTTTAGAATTAAAATAAATACATTATGTGTCTATCACTTCTCTTTAAAAGAAACGAGCCTAATAATCATGTATTGAAAGCCTATTTCTTGGTAAAAAAATAGAATAAGAGAAAAAGATTGAAAAACTAGAGCTAGAACCTACGGCCATGTAACGAGGGTTGCTGGACAGACCCAATTTAAGGCTGCTTGAAGTATTAATGAAGCAAATTTATCCAACATGGAGCTCGTTTAAAGAACACTAAACATTAATTAACTTAGAGCCTCAAACATCGCTAGAGGTAATTTGATATTGACAATATTTTTCTTATTCTTCTTCTTCTGAACATACACAAATGATTAGCCAGACAACGTTAAATCATTGCCACAAATTCTCTATTAACCCATATATCTATACACGCTTAATGAACGTAGATATTTTGTAAGAATTTTGGTGAACTGCCTGGATAAATTTTGATAATTTTTGATAATTTTTAAACCCATGACCCGACTCGACCCAAACCAGAATTAATATTTAAACAGGTCAAAATGATCGGGTTGGGTTGACCTATTTAAATTAAGGTCGGGTTTGGCTTTGTATTTTTTACCCGTTTAACTAAACGGGTTGGGTTTGTATTTATGACCTACGAATCCGTTATGACCCGACCCGTGTAACCCAAACCAAGGTTTTAAATAACCGTTATAGCAACTGTTATAACGGTAACGCCCTAAGCCCGTTTCGTTATACCCCATGTTCCGTTCTAAAAAATAACACCCGTTATTTGTTGTTATAAACCGTTATTTTATGCTATAACGGCTGTTGTTACCGTTATAACACTACGTTATTTTTATTTTTATTTTCTCACTTATAACGAACGTTATACACCGTTATAACGAACGTTAAGATTATGTTATTTACTTATCATTCATTTTCTAACTAAACTTTGAGCCATTTTTCTTAGTTGATTGGTGGAATTCATATGGAGTGGAGTTGCCCCAACTTCAAAAGTTGGCTGTAAGAATTTTAAGTTAAACATGTACTTCGTCTGGATGTGAAAAGAACTGGAGTACCTTTGACAAGATCCACACAAAGATTAGAAATCGATTACTTTTAAATAAACTCAATGATCTTGTCTTTGTTTAATATAATATTCGGCTTGAAAGAATAATGGAAGATAGACATCGACGTTATCGCGTAGACCTCATAAGTGTGTCTGCTATTTTATTGGAAGATCCATTATGTGAATGGATTGTTAGAGATGACGATGAGCATTTGTTGCCAACACATGAAGAATGGCCAGAAAAGCTTAAAAGAGAATTATCAGCTGAAGACCCGGAGGTCAATGAGCAAAGGAGGTACTCTACTTTTGTTATTTACACAAATTTCCCAAAAAATTGGTCACAAGCACCTATGTATCAAACACCAATGGAGCCGTTGCCTGAGGCGTATTTTGATTTCGATTTTAACCAAATCAATCTTGAGCATGACCAACCTTTAAACTACTCTGAATTTGATACCAATCAGTTCGACTCCGTTTACCAGTGAATGCAATGTCGCATTCCAAAGTAATTATTTTCCATTTGATGTTTATGTGATTTTTAATACTCTGGTGTGATGTTTAATGCTTTGGTGTGATGTTTTATTTTGTCGGTGTGGTGTGGTGTGGTGTGTTATTTAAATGCTGTAATAAGTAATAACTTCAATAATAATAAATACTTTGGTTTTTTCTTTATTATCTTTTTAAATATAAAAAATAACGTCTATAACCCGTTATAATGTCGTTATAACGCCGTTATAAGTAAAATAACGTCTGTAACGGTTGTTATAATTGAAAATTAATATTTATATATAGAGAAAACAAAAACACAACCGTTATTTTAATATAACACTGTTACAGGATAAATAACGGCCGTTATAATGTTTTTGTATTGTCATCTAGCAAAAAATAACGTAACACCGTTATAACGGTAACGGCCTTGGCCCGTTACACCGTTTTAACGTACCATTTTAGCCCAAACCCGACCCGTTTGCTACTTCTAGTCCCCCGTTAAACAATTTATTTCTATAATCAAATAAAAACGTATTCAACGGATCAAAATCGCAACAGACATTTGAAAATGTGCCGATAAAATCCGACCAAACCGGACCGCATATCGGGTTTTATCCAATATATTGTCAGCCCATGCCCAGCCAACAAATTGGGTAAAATCTAGGGCTTTTAGAAATAAATCCAAAGGATCAATCTCCACCGTCCAAAATCACCCCAATAAATTCCCACCATCAGATCCCCTTTCTCAAGCTCTCAAACCCATCTCCCCTAAACTCTCTCACCTCACAAATTAGGGTTTTATAGTAGTTGCTCTCAAACTACAAAAAATCACCAAAATCCCCTTCGATTCCTCAGCCATGACGACTCAAATTAGCAAAAAGCGAAAGGTTAGACCTCTAATTTTACCTAAATTTCGATTCTTTCTGATTTCTAGGGTTTCTCATACATGTTTTGGGTTCGACCTTTGTTATAGTTCGTCGCTGATGGGGTTTTCTTCGCGGAGTTGAACGAGGTTTTGACGAGAGAGCTTGCTGAAGATGGGTATTCTGGGGTTGAAGTTAGGGTTACTCCAATGAGGACTGAGATCATCATTAGAGCTACTCGAACTCAGAATGTTTTGGGTAAGTTTGTATTTTTACGGTTTTTGTGATTGAATTGTGGGGTTTTGTTGATTTTGTAATTAGGGTTGAATTGGATTGGATTGGATTGGTTTAGGGGAGAAGGGAAGGAGGATTAGGGAATTGACATCTGTTGTGCAGAAGAGGTTCAAGTTTCCTGAGAACAGTGTTGAGCTTTATGCTGAGAAAGTTAACAACAGGGGGCTTTGCGCTATCGCGCAGGCTGAGTCGCTTCGATATAAGCTTCTCGGAGGTCTTGCTGTTCGTAGGTAATGATAATTTCCTTGGTTTGCTATTTGATTTACATTTACCGTAATTTATATTTGGTTTAACCTATACCCAACTAAAATTTTGAACTTTATGTAATGCCAGTAATTCTCCAACTACCTTGTACATCGAAAGCCCCCATACCTAACCCATCAAATCCAGCATTTCAGAGAGAGATAAAATTTATAAGATGTCAATGTGACTGTTTGAATGGTCACACAACAACAACACTATGTTTATATCTGTTGCAGAGTTACTATCAGAAATGAGTGCTGGTTTAATATTGAAAAAGAATACGTTGAAATGTTTAAGAAAAGGCACCAAGTGCTGAAGAGTGGGCTGGAATGCTGTGTCATAAAGTGGAATCCTGGCTCTATTACCTGTTCCGTATGCAGTGGAAAAGAGTCTCCTTTGGCTTACCCTAGGCACTACATATTAGGTCAAGGCTTATTGTGCTACAATTGTAGCGAATGTTTCCAAGGCGTGGAACCTATGAAACTTTTAAAGGGAGGAAAGTTGGCAATTTAGTGTGTTTTAAGAGTACTCTATGAAGCGTATCATACCATTCTTTTTATTTATTTCAGCTAGTGGACCTGCAAGATTGACATACTAGCAAATATTGACGGCTTGATGTATTCAGTAGTTAGAGAAAGATGTAGTCAAAGGGGGTTTAATTTGTTATTAACAGTTGGCTATTAACAGTAGGATTTCAAAAGTTGTGGAGATTTAGGAAATCGTAAGGAAAATTGTGAAGGGAGGTATTTATTCATAACTAATTAACTAGGTATACGTTAATTAAGTGTGAAGTCCTTCAGGTATGTCTGTGGTGTGAGAAGACTATGGTAAGTGAAAAAAGCCTCGGTTGCTATCTTTAGGTATTCTGTTTTGCTGATGAGAATAAGGGAGAAAATGAATATCTGATGTACGGAGACTGTAAGATAAAATATGAGAGTGAAGAGAAGAAGAAAAAAAAGGCTGTTGTTTGAGAAGGAATAGTTTTCACATGGGACAAGATAGGACAAGATAAACAAAGATTACATGAATAATGCAAAAAAAGAATAAGGTTTGGGAACTGAAAGAGATGAGGACTTCTTATTGTTGTACTTTGTGGGATTGAGTAAGGAATGGATCTTCTGCGGCTTAAATAGAATGAAATTTAAAGAATCATTTAGTCAAGTGAGGTTTGATTTGTTATTTAGGACCAAGTGGGGGATGTGCTTTCATAGGGTTAGCAGGATGGGTGAAGCACTAAGAGTTAAATGGTCTTGGAGATTGGATAGTAAGAAAGGGAACCTTTTGAGAGTGATTTCTTACAGTTACTAGACCTGAACCAAATGAATCAAATTTTGGATTAGGTGGTGTCCATCCATGGAAGATTGGTGGCAGATTTAGAGAATTGTGGTTTGTAGATTTTACAATTTCTTTTTTATCTATGTTTTAATTTTTCTATATTATCTCTTCTCTCATTTTCTATCTCCTTCCATTCTTCTGTGTTATAATTTCTCTAATTCCTCTCCTATTATCTTCTGTCTTCAACCTTTTTTTTCTTCTTCCCTTCTTTCTTTCCCGACTAAATAGGTTTGATCGCAAATATTCTAAAAAGTATACTCTGTATACCTTAAAGGTACCATACCCACTGCACACTCTGATGATACCTTCTCCTTTGTAGTACACAGGCAACTATACTATGCACATCAAGGCTACCTTGGCTATTATAGAAAGATATATTGTAAATAGGGAAGAGTTGTAGGAAAAGTGAAACCAAAAGTTTGTGTATTCTATTTTGTTAGAATGCGGACCTTGTCCAAAAGTAATACTTTAGACAACTGAAACTTTGTGAAGTCTCCAGCGTTTGAAGAATATGGAATTTAATGCATGCAACCTGTTTGCAGGGTCTGGCTTGTGTACTATATTCGTAGATGTTGAGCTTTACCATGATTCATGAAAATGCTGGTTGTTTAGTTTATCCATTTTTTTTATGATTCTGCAAACCAGAGTGCTACCAACTGCTTTTTTTCTTGAACAAAAATTCTCTTGACTGTAGTACTTATTGATGTTGAAGCTAGAAAACTGTGTATTTACTCGGCTCCTTCCATTTCAGGGCTTGTTATGGAGTCCTAAGATTTATCATGGAAAGTGGTGCGAAGGGATGTGAGGTTTGTGCTCATGCTGTTTGTTTTATTTACTTCTCTTCAATTTTTATGTGGAATAATTATAGCTTGTATGAATAATGCAGGTGATAGTTAGTGGAAAACTCAGGGCCGCACGTGCCAAGTCAATGAAGTTCAAGGACGGGTATATGATATCATCTGGACAGCCCGTTAAGGACTATATTGATTCGGCTGTAAGGCACGTTCTTCTCAGACAGGTCAGCTAGTTCAGTAACTTAAACTCTATTTAGTTCTCTTTTGTTTGCTGGGCTACTTGTATTTGATTAATATTTTATTTTATCTGTCACAGGGTGTTTTGGGTATTAAGGTGAAAATCATGTTGGACTGGGATCCCAAGGGCAAACAGGGGCCAACTACACCTTTGCCTGATGTTGTCATCATCCACCCCCCAAAGGATGAGGATGAATATCTTAGGCCGGCAACCACTGATATAGAGGTTCCAGTAGCTTAAGAAAAATATCTTTCCCAGTTCTCTAATTCCGCAACAAGGTTTTGCTGTGCATTATATGTGAGCTTTTGGGATACATTTCATTTTTGTTATTTTGCAATGTTTTGAGACGTATTAGATTTTGTTTTAATTTATGAAGTTTATGTGGTCTGGTTGACAACAATTTTTCTTGGATTAATGGATATCTAGTATTTTTATTGAGCCTTTTTCTTCTTTCTTTTCTGTTCATAGAATGTTAAGTATTTGCAGTGGGTATCATTATGTTGCAGTGATAAAGGTTCTTGAAACCATTTGCCAAAGTGCCTTGTACAGTTGTACTAGTTGGCAGGATAGTTTAACTAAACAATTCTTTCTTTTTCTTACTGGAACAACTGTATGTTAATGTCAGTGGTAATGTGGAAACTAATTTATGTAAGATTTTGAATCGGCAAATGCTCAGTCACAGACCGTTTACATTTTGTTAGGGGGTTTAGATAACGAAAGTGTGCATTTATTCAAGGAAGTTTCCTCCAAAAAAGTGAGTTTGGTGATGTTTTGTATAGGTGTGCATTTTTGGACTCTCTTGAATGTTGCAGATATCGATATCTAGTTGGGTGTTTCTTCTTATGAGCGGATAGCGGCTATTGGAGATTTTCTTACCAAAGCTCAATGAAAAGATGGGAGGTGAAATCTGCAAGAAGACTTGGTTTGAACATAAGGAGGAGGATTAGATGACATCTTATGGAGGGTGGTTAGAAACGTTCAGGAACAGTTTTCTGAAGGTGTGAAAATGCATCTGTTACGGCTCTGGTACCTGAGAAATCCTGGTAATATCGACCTTGCATCATGCTAGTGTAGTCTTGTTGTCACCTGCCAATATATAAGACAACGAGTGGGACATACTATCATGGCACACACCTTGAGTTGTCTCTTGCAATCCGACCCTCTCCAATATTTTGGCATGCTGCCGCCAGAGCACGCCCAATTAAAGATCTTTATAATTAGCAGACAGACTAATGAGTAACATTTCTTACTTTCTCTAAAAACTATACAAATTGTTGGACATATCTAGAAATATTCACGAGTATACGTGTTGGAAATTACTTCACTTATTATGCAAAACCATTACTTGAAGCTCAGCAATTGTTAACTACAAGATTCATGCATGAGAGGAAAACTTAAACATACACAATGGTCAATTTCCACAACTTCAAGTAAAGAAGAAATATTTTACAGAAGGCACAGAGAAAATCGTTTAACTCACACACATACTTAGTGATCAAATTTCGTTATAAAGTCATGGAATACTGTAGGCATAAAAGTCGCATTAGCAACTAAGTATAATTCGTCTAATACTAGCGTTTGACTTGAAAATTGGATAATGAAATATAAAAAGCTTTGACCAACATAAAAAAATGGCCTGCCTTCTTCATTCCTACCTCCACTAAGGATGACTTAGGGGGGGGGGGGGGGGGGGAGAGATCTCTTTAAAGTTTGTAGTAACAAAGGCTAGAAAGTGATAGCTGCCATTACTGAAGTATTTTGTGCATGCATAAGCATACACATGAGTGTTGATGATACATGTACATGGTGTGTGAAGGATTTAGAGTGGAGTCTCCATAAACCTTATTTGAGTGGAGAAACCAACACTAATACAAACGCACGCTCGACAGCCTTCTCCCTCGCACACCAATGGTTGGACCCTACCACTCTAAATTAGTATAATATCCTCCACCAAACTTATTAGAGCATCTCCAACAGCATGGTATGCTCTTACACTTTTTACATACTTTTACAAAAACTCTCCAACAAGGGTATGGTGTTCAACATACTCGCCCCTATACTCCTCCAAAGTATGCGAATCCGGAACTTGGAGAGTGGTATGTGCATACTACTTTTGTAGGTCCTCCACAAATATTTATTTTATTTCTTTCTTTTCTCTCTCAATCATAATTTATTAATAAAAATCTCTTCTCTCTCACATATAATAACATTGTAGGTCCCAATTTTAATAAAAAAATATTATTCCGGATACCAGTATCCAAAACTGAAATAACATACCTTATTTGTTGGAGATACTCTTACTCAATTGTACAATTTCCCTAATTTCCCAGAGCATCTCCTAAAAGTACCTCACTCACTTGGTTTTCATTTTTGAGGTGCCATGATTTTTGCCATCCAATGTACTTTATTCACTTGGTTTTCATCCCCAAAAAACAAAGTTTGAGCCTTGCTTTCAAGGTTGAACCTTGATTTTTGAAATTGAAAAACAACCAACCACAAAGCGACACGTAGGCAAATTCACTTAACTTTAATTTATTTTCCAATTTTATAGGCCTCTTTCCTCTTTAAAACATTTACATTTTGAAAAACCAAATTGGACCTCACTCACTCACTTAGATTATTTTTATTTTTTTACTTCTACTAAGTCAGTGAGGTACTTCAGGAGATTGTTTGATCACTTGAAGTTGGTGACTACTGAATGGGTAGTTGAGAGGGCTCATAAAAGGTGTTCTTTTTATTTTCTTTTTTAGCTGTCTGATCCATTCAACACTTTCATTCAACAATTTTTAGTAAGCAACATAAACATGCTTACTCAAGTAGTTTTGTACGTTTTGTACCTTCCTCGGTTATGTCCTCTAAAGATGTGTATATGCAATTTCTCAAATAATCAAGTCCACGACATATCACCGTTTTATGCCTAGACTTTGTGCTTTTGTAGGAATATGGGGACATGCAACTGATTACTCATATTTGTCTGCATTTGCGTCTGTCCGTAGAGTCTATGGAGAGATAAGAAAAAACATAACATGAGACCTAAAATGGGAAATTATGATGCCACTGCACTTTAAGCTGGAAAAATTTAAGCTCTCTCCCGAGCCATCGTTTCTATATCTCTCGCCCTCAAAAAATAGACACGTGGAAAGTGACAGCAAGGAAAACTAACAGCAAGTTATTATGAAGTGAGAGAAATTTCTCTCACCTGTTTGACTTTCTCTCCCTTCATTAACAACTATTCAAAATTCATATTTCTCCCCTGTCTCTCTCTCTCACACACCATTGTTGAATGATGGCAATATCTATCAGTTGATGCATTTGAAGAGGAAGGAATCTTGGAGGGAGAAAGTGGATGTATTTCTTAAGAGCTTGAAGAAGACCCCAACCCTAGACGGGGGAAATGGAGAAATTGGTATTTGTTAAAGGAAAACAACGAGTTATCAGTTATCATTGGTATCCTTAGTTGCATCAGGTGAGACAACCAGAGTGGGATAAACAGTAGAGACATATGTTTGTATGCGCATGAGAGGGAGATGGAGAGGGAGAACACAGGGCTAGCCCTACTCTTTATAAGGCCCTGTGTGAAGGGGAAAAAATGGGCCTTTTACTATAAAAAAAAATTTGTTTTTGAGATTTGTTTTTGTAGTATTAAACATAACACATGCATCTTAATGTATAATATTGACTCTTAAAGTAAACACAAATTTGAGTATATTAAATAATAGTTGTCATAGTACATTTATGAAAATACTTTTTCAATATTGCAAAACTCGAGCAAAATACATTTAGCGTCTTCAAAATCTCCTTTAGCAAACACCTCTTTCCTCCTAATATTTCTAATAAATTCCCTAGTACTGGCAGCACAATGAGACCTTGTACTATCATTGACCTCCATGACCAACTGGAAATTTTGCTACACACTGATCCTTCAAATTAACTCATCTCTGGTACTCTCATTTTAGCTCCTCCTTTGTTCGTATCTTTGAAAGATATGACTTTCTTTTCCTCCTCTACCTCACTATACTTAAAACATTTGAAACACTCAAGCTGGTCTCACTCCATTAACCCATCTTATTCAATTCTCGATAGATTTCAAATACATTCTTCCTATTAAACTCCCTATAAAATTACCTCAGCCATCTTTCACAAGTTATCTAAAACTTAGTTACTTCAATCATATAGACGAAAAAGACCAACTGACCTCTGAATCCCATCCACACCAGCACGAAGATGGCCTGCAATGAGTATTTGTAGACCGTTTCGTGATGTTTCAAAAAAAGCTTTATCTCTCGTATGTACTAATAAAAATTGTATCTTTTACTACTACAAAACTATCCTAATGGTTAGACCGAGCGGATCAAATTCCAATCAAAGACATGTGAATTACAAAATTGAACCCACAAAACTTGCAAAGTATTACATGCTACCTTCAATTATCCAGTCAAATTCCTTTACCATAAAAAAACAAAGGGTTTTTGATATCTGAAACAAGTGCAATGATAAAAGATCACAAGATTCTTCTCTTGCAGCATAACAATGGTAGGTTTATGAGCAACAATCAATATCCATCAATACACAATCACCAAAAAGGTGCTACCTTGTCTAAATAGGAGGATTAGGTTGATGTTACCAAGAATTAGAGAAAATTGGCTTTTTAGTACTCATTTTTGTTTTTGACATCCCAGAGTTCCTAAGACTCTAGACATTGTTAGGAAGAATATCTGTACTTTGCAAATATCATGTTAGTTCTTAGCTTTCATAACATGTAATCTTAGTGTATCAACTAATCTTTTTATCTTCATATTTCTATAAAATTGTTTTCAGTTCAGTAACTCAAACTCGATGGACACACTTTTAGTCCCAACCTTTCAAGATCTTTATTTATCTACATTTTCAAAAGCATATGCAGTCACTATTAACTCGTTTGACATCTAGATATCATAGTACCATTATCAATATACACATTATTAACAAACAATAATAAACATACAAGAACATCAAGATGCATTAGTCAACTGAGACAGAAAATCAAAGAAAATACAGACAACCGAAAGATTTTATACCCACTAGCTCAAGGATATCCTTAAAAGAGAACATAAATAAAATGCCAAAATAAAATGTTGATTTTTCCAAAACCCAAAAGCTTAATAAACAACACAATTCTCCCAAAAAAATTACCATAAGAATTTCATCAATCAAAGAGTAATGAAAACCCCCATTTTTCATTAGCAATGCGAACCACATAAGAATTCACAAATACTTCAAATTAAACAACCCCAACAGGACATTACTACTAAATACTAATATATATAATAACTAACATGATGATTCCATAACTGATACAAACAAACAAGTCTCAACACATTCTCACAACAATGTCATCATAAACCCTAATATTATCATCATATAACTACTACTAACAATTATTATTCCTCAAAACAAAACAAAAAAAAGGATTACCCTAAGCAGCAGATTCATATTCATCAAAAGAAGAGACATCCTCACTATTAGTCACCTCGGCAATTGGTGTCCCAGAGTGCCCAAATCGAAACTGGTGGGTTGGCTTTGTATAAAAAAAATAAAAAAATTGAAGGGCTTAAGATTTTTTTTTTTTGGGCCCATTTGCGCTTGCGCCCTGTGCCATCGCACACTTTGCACACCCCAAGGGCCGACATTGGGAGAACAACATTTTGCCATGCATCGTAAATTTTAGTATTGGCAGATGAAAGAGATCACTATCCAGCAAATTTTAAATCCAACCTACTTATGTGACATTTTGATCGGAATAGAATGTGGAAATTACATCTGTTGAGGATACTTGGAACATGGAAGATCTAGGATTTGACGGGAATTATATCTGCCATGACAAGTATGCATAGTAAATTGGAGTTCCCTTGTTAGAAATGGGAAGACGTCTGTCTAGTCTATTATCACTAGTGTACAAAAAGATAGATTCGGCTATCAGGCTTTCATCGTTAGATTCTGTGAAGGACTCTGGGGCAGCTAGAAGTTGTACAACTACAGATTAATACCCAAATATTGGTTGAGATTTTCTTAAATGTGATGGCTCTCTCTCAGGCACTAGGGAGTTGTGGAGGAATCTTCAGGGATCATGAAAGAAGATGCATTTTGGCTAATGATGGACATTGTACCCAACCGTGTGTAACTTTACATGAACTACTGACCATTGACAGAGTCCTTCAGCAAGCTATTCTTAATGGGGTCAATATCATTGTGGCTTGTGTACACAGATTCAAGGAGTGTGATGAGTATCTCCAAGAAAGAAAAAAAAATCCCCTATGAGATTGGTACTTGAATGTCTTGTATGTATTAGATACGTGTTTAGGGAATGCATTAATTAAGAGTGCTACCTCTAGGAGGTACTAATTAGCTCTATATCTTCTGAATTTATAGCAATACTAAAGTAGAATGCTAGTCGGAAACAATACTAGGATGAAATTTATTTATTTTTTTGTAATAAACTTTAGTTCATCGTTTCTGCCTTAACCCCATCTTGCCTAAAAAACAAAGGGATTAAGCTTCTGTAATTATGAGTAGAAGATTCGTTCTTTTGGGGGCTTAATCCGAAGCAAAAAGGTTGTATTTGAAATGAAAACCAGACATGTGAGAGACAAGGGAGAAATATAAATTTTGAATGGTTGTTTAATGGAGGGAGAGAAAGTCAGACAGTCACTTCATAATAACTTGCCGTTAGTTTTCGTTGCTGTCACTGTCCACGTGTCTATTTTTTGAGGGTGAGAGATATAGAACGATGGCTCCGGAGAGAGCTAAAATTTTTCCCTTTAAGCTACACTATGAAGAGTTCAATTAAAATCTTTTTAGGCCAAACCCAAAGGTAGACCCTACACAGTTTCACGCCTGCACCATCAAGGCACCAACTAAGTTTACCTTATATTTTGCTCCCTCAATGTAAATCGCCAACCTATACGCGTGTTATGTCAATCTTTTTGCCCCTCACCCTCATTTTTTTCTTCTAAGAACTATATAAACCCTCCAACCTCTCTTTAAAACCTTGCTTCACTCTCTTTGTCTCTCTTATTATCTCTTTCTAACTATCTTTCTCACAACTCTCTATCTGTCTCTTAGTTCTTTGCGAGAAGTATGGGTGAAGCTGTTGAGATCCTCCTCCCTACCAAGGAATCATCCCTCATTAATGGTGGTATCGATCAAACGGTTGAGCAGAATGGTCATCAGGAATGTTGTTGGTATGAAGAAGAGATAGACGATGATCTCAAATGGTCTTTCGCTCTTAACAGGTTTGCAAAATATTAATTGTGAAGTGGTCTAAGCTAAGCTAAACTACTTTTCGAAAAATCCAAAGAACATGTTCTTGTTTTCATTTTCTCTAAAACCTTACAAATATGTGCATATCGTGGCATATTTTCTGCAAAGACGATATCCTTGATAAAGACCATCTACGCAACAAAAGAAAGAAGACAAAAATCCCTGCTAAACATCTGACGGAAATGGTTATATTAATAAAATACTAAGGCCATGTAAATTAATTAGTTTTTGTTAGTTGGTGTAGGCTCTAATAATCATTTTCTATAATAAAGCTAATATTAATTTTTACCGTTGCACCATGAGTTATATCTCGTGGTACCTTTAGAAGAAAATAAAAGAAAAGAAAAAACTTGTGCTAAGATGTAACTAATCCGTGAAACAGGCAATATAGAGTTTTTTTGCTTCTACTTTTATCTTATACAACCGTGAAAAACTTACCTCTGGAAAGACTATTAATTTGATGTTCTCTATATTTGAACTTTCATTGGTAGCATTTTGCATAGAGGGGTTACCGAGTACCAAGAAATAGCTCTTTTGGATACAAAGCATTTTGGAAAGGTTGGTGTTTCTATAAAAAAAATTCTTTTTAGAACTTTATATTTAAATTTATAAAATTTAGGTTTATTAATATTGAAAAATTTGTTATATTTATGTGAATACAGGCTTTGTTAATTGATGGAAAGATGCAGAGTGCTGAAATTGATGAATTTGTTTATCATGAAAATCTCATTCATCCAGCTTTGATTTACCACCCCAAGTAATTCATTCCTTTTCTATTTTTACGAAACTAGTACTTTGAAATACATTATGTCGCGTTTCCATGAACAAGGAAATTTGTTAATTGTGGCCCTTATATATGCTTAGAGTGCATCGCAAATTTAACGGTACTGATCTATATATTTCAGTCCAAAAAAGGTATTCATAATGGGAGGTGGAGAAGGGTCAGCTGCAAGGGAAGCTCTCAAGCATAAAAATGTAGAGAAAGTCGTAATGTGTGATATAGACCAGGTATACACAAAATATTTATGGACTCTTATCCGTTCATCTTTTATCTCATAGTGAAATAATCGAATCAATAGCTGGGACTCATCTGTTAGGTTAACCTTTGGTTTTGCTACTTTATTGTGTGTAGGAGGTCGTTGATTTCTGTCGCAGGTACTTGAAAGCCAACTTGGAGGCGTTTAACAACGAGAGGCTTCACCTAATCATTAATGACGCCAAGTAAGTGATGTCGTAAATTAGGGGCCGTTAGGGGATGATATGTAGGCTCATAAATATTTACTTAGCTACATTACTGTTGATTAAAAGGATTGAGCTAGAGAGGAGGGAAGAGAAGTATGATGTGATAGTTGGAGACTTAGCTGATCCAGTTGAAGGTGGGCCCTGTTATCAGCTCTACACAAAATCTTTCTATTCGGGTGTACTGAAGCCCAAACTCAACCACAATGGCATCTTTGTTACTCAAGTGAGTACTCTTACTTTTTTCATTTTTTTCATTTGGGATAAACCAGTTATACTTTGTCCTCTTTGTTTCTTGTATTAGGCCGGACCAGCAGGCGTTTTAACCCACAAGGAGGTTTTCTCGTCGATATACAACACCCTCAAGCATGTTTTCAAGTGTAAGTCTTCTCATAAAGAGGTTTCTTGGTTATTCTAATTCTCTTGGTTCTGATGTGTTATTTTGATTTAACAAATTAATGTAATTTATTTATCTTGTTTATGGTCTTACAGACGTGACTGCATACACGGCTCATATACCGTCTTTTGTTGATACATGGGGATGGGTGATGGTAAGTATAAGCTCATCCTTGAACGCAAGCTTTACATATGAAAATAACTTACTAACGAGCTACAATCAATCTTCTGTGTAAGTAATTCGTACATCGTACTTGATCTTATATTTCAAAAATCTATGCCTTCAGGCTTCCGACCAACCATTTTCTATTGAAGCGAGACTAATTGATGGTAGGATCGAGGAAAGAATCAACGGGGAACTGCTCTATCTCAATGGCGCTTCCTTCATCTCATCTACCACAATGAACAAGACAGTCCACCTAGCGTAAGATCGACTACTCAACAATTTGGCCTACAAAATTTTACAGTCCTAAATAATCTACTCTTTTTGACAGGTTGTTGAATGAAAAACATGTTTATACTGAGGAAAGTGCAAGGTTTATTCATGGTCATGGGAAGGCTTATCATGGTTGAGAATACAAGGCATGAAAAAAATTCCCAATTTCAAGTGATTGTAGTTTTCATATGGTGGTGGGTGGTGTTATAAATTCCAAAGAACAAAAATTATAATGAAAATTAAAGCTTATATTGATTAGTAGTTTTTCATTTATAGTTTATTGTGATTGTGAAAAATATTTATTGGTAGAGAAGTTCAATGTCAAACCTTCTGAACGAAGTAACTATAAAACCGGATGTCCATCACAAAACCAATTAGCATTTAGCAATGAGAGGATTAGCCCATGAATGATCTTATATTTCCATGTGCAAGACTTGATTTGCCCAACGTGGGACTACCTCTATTAATAAAGAAAAACCTCAATGTTTGATTTGTGACGCAATGGTACATCTTGTCGTTTTCGAGGAGTGGATTAAAGGTCTAAGATGATGTTAACAAAAAAAAAGAAAGACAAAAGATTAGATTTGGCCGTTGATTACAAACTCAATACAAGCCCTCTATTTGCATAAAAAAAATATGTTTTCGAGACACCAAGTTATAAAACCTAATTAAAACGTAATTTTCTCCTCTTCTCACTTCACCTCCTCTACTCCTCTCCACACGTTGGTTTCTATCTTTCTATATCTTTAATCTTCCCCTCTTATCACTTTTCTCATCTCCTCCTCTCCATAATAAAGTTTTTGATTTTCTATCCTCTTCTCACTTCACCTCCTCTACTCCTCTGGTTTCTATCTTTCTCTATCTTTAATCTTTTTTTCTTCAAACTACTTCAAAATAAAATAAAAAATTAATTCAAAACACAACCATATCCCCAAACGTAATGCGTTCACACACACGATAACGCGTGCACAATTGCTCGTATATCTTACAAATAATGTGTTACACACTTCAGCATGGGACTTTATATTGAAGTTACACTGGATAACATGCACTAAACCTTCGATAGGGAAATTTTGTTTTACTAATGTGTAAAATGAAATTATTGCATGTAAAAAAAAAGAAAAATGATTTTGAATGCAACATCATTACTCAAGGAGTACGATTTGCTGACCGCCCTTTACAAGCTATCCATTATTTCAGCATTGCCTTCGTCCACACACTGTTAAACCCTCTTCACCTATGACTCATCACTGCATCACAAATCACCGACTACGTCCTTATCATCTCTGCCTTACTTGGTACTGCCATTCTGGCACCCCCCCTGTCACGGTCCGGCTCAGGACCACCACTACAGTGCCTGAAGTACAGTGAAATATGAGACTGTATGGCGTACATGCACGTGCGGCCGGCATATACAAGCCTTCTTCACTAGGCGCGACGACGCCTGTGGAATATACTCACAGATGCTCGAGCGACATTTAGACCATCCTGGATACTCGTGAGGGCTCATCGAATATGTATTCGGAATATGCAGCAACACTAAAAATTCCCTCTATAATCCCTACAATGTAATTGCTCGTGGCTGGGCACGAGGTGCGGAAGTACACCTGTCTTGACAGCGGATCAAAGTAGTTCAATATGTTGGGATCCAAATATATTAAAGGGGCGACGAGCTTGGACTAGCTGGATGGCAGGCAACTTAAATAACATAGTCCATTTATAAAGGAGCAGTGCGTCTCAGTTGGCTCGTGGGGCATAGTGGGCAGCGTTAAGCCCTATCTGAAAAAGCAGCCTGCATTGGTTTGGACCAACTTCCTCCTTAATATCTATACACCTAAAGGAATAACTCATCAGCCATTTCTCGATCTCAGCCATTCGTTACCCATCTCTCGTGAATCGAGGATTATTTAGGCCGCTCGGATCTCTCCTATGGTTTAAAATTAAGTTCAACTGTGGGATCCCACATTAAATTTTAGACTTCCTT
Source organism: Kingdonia uniflora (assembly GCA_014058105.1). Taxonomy (NCBI): domain Eukaryota; kingdom Viridiplantae; phylum Streptophyta; class Magnoliopsida; order Ranunculales; family Circaeasteraceae; genus Kingdonia; species Kingdonia uniflora. The sequence continues at coordinate 2,949,500 of JACGCM010001281.1, forward strand.
CATACTTATAAACTGCCATATGATCTGCCGAATTAGTCTATATTTCAGTCAGACTCTGCCTAAATCATCAAACAATTGGGCAAAATTCCCAAATCTTTTAAACACAACCTCAATCGATCTCTCCCTGAACTCATCTCTCACTAAACCCTAACTTAACTTCTCCAACTCTCAAACTCTTTTGATACTTCTAAACCCTTTCCTTTTCTCCCACCTTTACTCGATGGAGATCCGTCTCTCGATCTCCACTTACATCTTCCAAGGTCGGATCCCCCCTCTCTATCTCTCTGTATTTTAGAGTGTTATTGTGTGATTGAGTTGTGATTTGGATTATAGAGGGAGTATGTTATGCGATTCGGGCGTATTTATATCTTATTTCTCAGTTTTTATTGATTTTTATAAGCTTAATACATGAGATTATTGATCAAAACAAAGTTATCATATTGATTTTCGAGGTTAATTATATGTTATTTTAGGTTGCAAAGTGTGTTGGATTTGAACTACCGCGGCCTGGGGAGTATGCAGTTGGCATGTTTTACTTGCCGACATCATAGAGTTGAATGGAAGAAAGTAAAATTGTTTTTACAAAGGTAATTTTGTTTATCTAGTGAAATTTATGAGCTAACAGATTACTTTTGTAACAGCTTACCCTGCGAGTATTGTCAGCCTCATCATCTATATAATGTGATTATTTATATGGAAGTTAGATTTTCCTTATGATCTTTATATATGTTGTTGTTTTTCATTTCTTATTACTTTCTAGTAGAATCCTATCTACAATTATGGCAGTTATAAAAACCAATAGTACAGAGAGGAAGAGTGCAACATGTGGTTGTAGGCTTTTGGGCTTTTTTTTAGAGACAAAAATAGCTAGTGAGAGGAGAGGAGAGGAGAGTAGAGGGAATGAGTTATAGATATTACGACAAGATGGATGCTGATTTTTGAATTAGAAAAAAAACTCATGCGATCTTCTAACTATTGATGGATTAGCTGAACCTGTTACAGATGGGAATGACCATTGGGGCAGAGCTAGCAAAGTGACCCGCAACCCACTAACCCGACCCGACCCAACCTAATTTTAAGGGGGTTTGGGTTTAGCCTTAATGGGTCGTGGGTCATTTGACCCGAACCTGCCTAAACCATTTAATAAATAGGCCAGATTAGGGTTTACTCTAAGCAGTTCGGGATGACCCGTGACTCGTATAAATTAGATTTGGGCTAATTGTAAATATATGATTTTTATGCCTAATTTATGGTACCCTTGGAGTTTGAAACATAACCTAAGCCTAGCCTCACTCTCACTCTTCAGCCGAAACTGTGTTTTCTTTCTCTTATCTTTGAGTCTGAGACTCTGCTGACTCTCTCGAAAGATTCTGGTTTATACTCTCGAAGGAATGAAGGATTATGGTTTATACTTTATTGAAAGATTCTGGTTTATACTCTCTCAAAGGATTTTGGTTTGAATTTAAGTTTGGTTTATACTCTCGAAGGATTCTGGTTTATACTCTTAAAAGGATTCTGGTTTATCAAATTTGGTTTCTGGTTTATCAAATTTGGCTTCTCTACCAAGGATTATGGTTTCTCAGCTTTGGTTTCTCAATTTCGAAGGTAAAAATCACTAATACCCTTTTATAATTTCATCTATTTCTATCTGAATCTTGGTGGAAAGTTATAGAAATCAAAACCCTAACTTTTATAATTTCATCGATCTCTAGGTTTTTATAATTTTATCGATTTCCCTCTTGGATGTGGAAAGTTATAGAGACCTAAGTTCTTCCACTTGATGGTCTGTTAATTTATACTCAATTATATCCCCTAAATATTTCTTTAACTTCTTGATGGTCTGTTAATTTTTCATTTTGCCCTCTTCGTAATCAGATCATATTTTCTCATTGTATTTGTGTTTCTTAGTGCATTATTAGTTAGTTTAGGGTTTTATCATTTATGCCACATTATATAGTCATCGATTAATTTTTCTTCAGAGTTCGATGAAAATTTGTCTAGTCGATTTCCATTTTTTTCCTGTAAGCACAATGCATAGGTCTTTTTTTTTGCCTTAAAAGATCATACCACTTAAACATAACATAATGCTTTAAAGTATACAGAGTGTACATTATTCAATTCTTACCCAATTTAGTTTAGACCATGACTATGTATTTGATGTTGATATAGTCTAGATTTTTCTATATGTATTTCATGTTTACACATTATATAATGATGTTGATATAGTCTGGTATGTCTGGATTTTGCTATCTTTAATATAGTTTGGAATTTGGATGTTGATATAGTCTTACCCAATTCAGTTAACACATTATATAACCTAATGTCTTTAATATAGTCTAGATTTTGTTATCTGTATTTCATGTTTACACATTATATAGTCTGGATGTTGATATAGTCTTACCCAATTCAGTTTACACATTATATAACCTAATGTCTTTAATATAGTTTGGATTTCATGTTTGCACTTTGCATTGTATGGCTTTAATATGTTATGGGTTTCATGTTTTTTAATGGATTTTGCTATCTTGTCCATGTTTTGGTAATATTATATCCTAATGTATTTCAATCTTAATTGAATTTTATAGATGGAGAAAGTAAATATTGCTGAGGATGTTGAAAGCGATTTGCTTAATGAAGTGATTGGTTTTGGTGGTGATGATGATACCCAAGATTCGCTTTTCGTTGGTTGGGGAAGTAGTGTTGCTTCGAAACCTCCTAGTATGGGTAAGCGAAAAAGATAAAATACTTTTAATGTTTGGAATTTCTTTACTGAACTATGTGTAGGGGATGATGGTATCAAAAAATATAAATACAATTATTGCCTAAACACATACTTGAAAAGTGGGACGGGTAACATGAAACGACATATAAAAGCTTGCACAACAAGAACTAGTCATGATGTGGGACAAATGGTATTGTCCCAATCCGAGTCTAATATGTCGTTGATGTCATCTAAGTTTAATCTCAATTTTTTTCATGAGCTGGTGAATGTTGCCATCGTTAGGCATTTCCTCCCTTTTAGTTTTGTTGAATACGAAAGAATAAGAAATGCGTTTAATTATGTAGCATATGCAAACCGTGAGATCAAGTTAGTTTCACGGAATACTTCGAAAGCTAACATTCATAAAATGTATAAATGAGAGAAGGGGCTAATTTGGAAGATGTTGCTTGAAGTTCTTGGAAAAATAAGCTTAACCTCAGACTTGTTGAGCTCGATCAAAAGAGATGGTTATATCTTTTTGAAAACCCACTTTGTTAATAAAGAGTGGAATTGGAGAAGAAAATGTTCAATTACTCTTATATGCCTTCTCCACACAACGGGGCTTCGATTTGTGAGAAGATTTATACTCTTTTGTCTGAGTGGGTAATTGAAAAGAAGTTATTTTCAATTACTTTGGATAATGTATCCTCAAATGATTCATTCGTTGGGCTACTTAAGACCCAATTGAATTTGAGGAGTGCTCCTTTTTCTGATGGAGATTTTTTCCGGTTAGATGTTGTGCTCATATTATGCACTTGATAGTGCAAGATGGTTTGAAGGAGATGGACGTAGTTGTGGAGAAGATAAGGGAGAGTGTGAGGTACTTTAGGGGTTCTCAAGGGAGGATTTAATCATTTAAGGAATGTGTGAGGAATCTAGTTATTCCTGCTAGTAAGGGGTTGAGATAAAATGTTCCAACTAAGTGGAATTCGACATTTCTTATGCTTAATACACTATCACCGAGCATTTAGCCATCTCCAAATGCTTGATTCAAACTACAAGAATTGCCCCTTGGATGAAGAATGGGTTAAGGTAGAAATTTTTTGTGAGTTTCTGAGTATTTTCTATAAAGTAACTTGTGTGTTTTCTGGGACAAAATATACAACCTCTAACTTATATTTTCCATAAGTCTTTATGGTACAATATGCTTTATCTAAAACAATTGAGGTATCAGATACTTATCTAAAGAAAATGGCTTCACAAATGAAGATAAAATTTGAAAAATATTGGTCAAAGCACAACTTCATATTTGTTTTTGCCGTGGTCTTGGATCCTCGCTATAAACTCCAATTTATAGAGTATTGTTACCGGAAAATCTGTGGAGTTGATTCTTTGGAGAGGGCACTAGTTCAGGATAAATTGTTTGCTCTTTTCGAGACCTATTACTTAACATATGCAAATATGGGAGGTTCTAGTTTAGAAGGAGCAAGTTCCCGAGTTGGCAACTCAAGTTCTAATAGGGGAATGGATGCCTCGAAGCTATATATTAATTTTTTATGATTTGTTTTCATATTTGTTTAGCTTAACTGTAGTTTTTACTCTCTTATTGATTATTAGGCTTTTGATGATGAGGAGAAAAATACTTTTCCTAGCAAATCTCAATTACAATTGTATTTGGAGCAGCCCAAATTAAAGAGGATTTTTGATTTCGACATTCTCAGCTTTTGGAAGGAGAACCAAGTCCAATATCCGGAGCTCTCCTTGATGGCTCGTGATATTCTTTTAATTCCCATATCTACGGTTGCCTTGGAGTCGACATTTTCTATTGGTGGTAGAGTGCTTGATCCTTTCCGTAGTATTCTAAAGTTGGATAATGCTGAGGCTTTGATTTATACTCGAGATTGGTTATATTCAAAAAGTAATATATTTAAAATTGTTTAACATTTTTTTTTGGATAATTAATTTGAATCATTTGTATATAAATAATTTACAAGTGTTTTTTTTTTTATATCTTAGGTGATTCATCTTTCATGGAGGATTCAACACTTGTAGATTTAGCCGAGGATATGGTCTTACTAAATATTGATCATAAGTAATCTGCTATTATAATTGATAAGCTAATTAAGTTGTTTTTATCAAGTTTATTTATTGTGGTGTTTTATAAGATTATGCACTTAAGTTTTTTTTATTTTACTTGCATAGGTCAAGAGGAGAGCATTGCAAGTGGTAGTGAAGCTCCACAATCCATGTGATAGCCTGATAGGTCAGAAGAAAGCATTGTTGCTGCTATTTTATTGTGTTGATGTTTTATTGTTGCTTTACTTTTTGGACTGCCGAACTGCTGTTTTAATTTATGGACTGCCAAAGTGCCTTACTTCTGAACTGCCTAACTGTTGAACTACCAAACTCTTTGAACTGTTTTAAACTACTATTTTGAAGTATCACTGTTATCTATATTTGTAATTCTGTATTGCTGTATCTGTAGAACTGAATACTCTATAAACTATTATCTGTTGAATTGAATACTGTTATCTGTATTATTGTATTGCTGTTATTTGAACTAAATACTATTATGATGTATTGTTGTTATTTGAGCTGAATATTGCTATCTGTTGAACTAAATACTGTTATATGAACTGAATACAGGTCGACCCAAACCCAACCCGTTTAGTTAAACAGGTCGGGTCGGGTTGACCCATTTAAATCAGGATCGGGTTTGGGTTTGCATATCTGACCCGTTTAGTTAAACAGGTCGGGTTTGGGTTTGCCTATTTGACCCACGAACCCGTTATGACCCAACCCGTGTAACCCAAACCTGACTCATTTGCCACCTCTACATTAGGGTACCTGCGACAACAGTAACTACAACGTCAATAATGGTTTCAGCTGCAGAGGTGACTGTTGCCTAGGATGGTTGTTTAAGTTTTTCTTTGAGAATTAAAGAGATGAGAAAAGGTAAAGGTTGAAGTGAAGATGAATGTTGTTGGTCAGAGTTGTGTGTGTCTGGAATCCATAACACAATATTTGTTTTAAATCAAGCTCAATGGCTTTTGTGATGAAGGAGTTTGTTTAGGGTTGTCCCTCTAGAAGCATGAAATAAATCAGAGAACTCTTGAAGTCTCAAATAGTTCCCAAAACTTAATTGTTATTCTCGTATTAGTTTAGGTCTTGTTGATGCGTGTTTATTAGATCACATTGTATCTAAGCAAGTGGATTATGTACCTCTGCTTGTGCCTTGTGTTTGCTTGTATACATGTGATCATAATATTATTGCTTAGCTTTCCTCTCAATTGTATGTATTTACTATGTTTGAGCTTGTTTGTTATACCAAATATTTGGTTTATTACTGGTATTGGATCCTAAGAGTGATATCCTTCTTTATTGTACGTGAAGGTTGCAGAGTCATTAGGGCATGTTGTTCTTGGTTGGTGTTCTGTCCTAACTAATAGCACTGGCTTGGGAAAATCAGCTTTACAAATAGAGCCTGTCGTAGAGCAAGTGTTCCTTACACCAACTCCTCGGTCGAAAGTAGATTTTGAGCAACAGGTAGATGTTACTCTTTTTCTGGTACCTTTCACTCAAATTATTTTAATGCTCCATTGTTTGTATTAATTCTCACATTGCCGCTACATTTTCATATGTATATCCTCAGAAGAGTTTCAATGGTGTCTATCCAGGCTGCTTTAAACCTCCAACATGGTGGCATAAAAGACTTCTATATATGCTCTCTCTCCTCAAGGTTTGCTCTTTGAGTTGGGTGGCATCAGGTCATTCAAGTTATACTGTTATTTGATTTGCATTTTTTTTCCTGATTTGATAGGACGGTTGTTTACAAAGATCAATTAAAACCCTATCAGTTGAAGCCATATTACTATGCAGATCTTGGTAGTGAAAGGTTTTCAAGCTACATGGCCATGGTAAATATATCTCCCACATCCTCACTTTTTAACTCGCAAACTCCATACAACACCAAGCTGCAAGTAAAAGTCACTGGTATGGACATCTGTAAGGCTATGCAAGAGTTCTGAAGCATCAAAAGTTTAAAGAATATCATATTTTATACTCTTGATTACTATTTGAGTTTTGATGCTGGATTGGATGCCTTGGGTGAGTTGGCTAGAAACATTAATATGGAGTACACCATGTTACAAAAACTTGATGCAGTGCTTCTCCCATGGCCACTTCTGGATTTGATTTTTTAATTTGGAGGTGGAAAGGGAATTGGGATTGGTCAAGGTAGATTAGAGTTTTTACGATGCTTTGTATTGACAATGGAGATAGAGTGAGATAAATGATTTTGATTTTGTTGTTGAACTCAAATCAAGTTCTCCATTTAAGATCACATCATTGTTATCATGAATATATGGACATTGAACTGTGGATGATATTGTTATGGATTCCTTAATTGGTATGCAACTCCATTCTCGCTTCTTTACGAACACTTTTCCTAGCTGGGATCATTCTCAGCCTATGCCTATCTTAGGTCATAATGGGGAGATAAATACCCTAAGAGCCAATGTAAATTAGCAAGTGATATAGTTTTTACAGTGCAAATTTATTTAGTTTTCCTAGCAGTCGTGCTGTTCATTTTTAAATATATTAGACACATTATTTTTGGTGGCTCTATAAGGAAGTTCTATGTTGGTTAAGATTGGTCATTCTTGATTGTGAATGATTTTGTAGAGGATTATTTAGGAGATTTAATGGATTTTAATGTGCTTTAGATGTTTTCTTATAATCAGGATGAAGGCACGTGAGGGTTTATTGAAGTGCACTAATCTTGGACTTTCCAAGAATGAGATGAAAAAACTTTTGCCCATAGTTAACACTAACTCATCTGATTTCGGTGAGTTTGACCTTAGATTTTTTTTAATATCTTTTTTGCATTTTTAACCTAGAAGATACACACTTTTAAGAGTTATATCATATATAAATATCATATTTTAATGTATTTGGAGGGAACATGATGAATTAATATTTGTAAGAAGATTACAATTTACTAATTTATAGTTTTTTTCATGTTATTTAGGATCCTTTGACGGCGTCTTTGAGCTTCTGGTTCAAGTTGGTAAAAGTCTTCCTGAAGCTATAACTGTAATGGACAAATTCTGTAAGCTCAAAATGGCTTGGAATTCGCTATCACACCAATGAACCTGTAACGATATTTTAATGGAAAGTAAGAAATAAAACATGTGATTTTAGTGTGGAAAACCTCTGAATAGGTAAAAAACCACGACCTCGTGTGAAGAATTTTTGTTGAAAGTATCTTTATTGCTTGAGGCAGATATCTTATTACAAGTGCTTTCTAAAAATAGAAAATGCTTGAATCTTGTAACTAAGAAGTTTTGATAATTATCGAGAATCTAGAACAAGTAGTTTCTAGGTGATTCTTTGTATATTTTTTCTCGTCCTTGTCTCTTCTGAAGAATTTTCTTTATATATGTATTTTCCGTAGCTCTTCATCGTGCTGGGGCACGTTCTTCGAAAAATGTAGTTAGTGATGGTTGACTGAGTAACTGACGAGTTTGTGTGAGACATGTATCTTTGACTGGATAAAGTTTTTCGGTTTAAGTTCGGCCCATATTTTTGACCAATTTGTGGGGTAGGTTAGAATACTGACTGGGGATAGGGATGGCAATGGAGCAGATTTGGGGCGGGTGACCTAATCCCATCCCCATCCCCACTTAGGTTTCAACCTCCATCTCCGCCCCAATACCCATTTAAGTTAAACGGGGATCCCCGAATCCACCCCACCTTAAAAAGCCTAATCCCAGACCCGCCCCATTTAACTAATTTTTTTTAAGCAGTATGCATAAAAAACATTCAGAATTTTGAATCAGAAAGCAGAAAGTAGAGAGCGACAAAGCCTAAGGCAGAAAGAAGAAAGTGAAGCTGTAGAGGCAATCATCAATTTGTAATTCATATAAAGCAGAAAGAAGAAATAGTTATAGCTCTATTCCTTTCTGTTATAAAGTAGGCGAGCCTTGTAATTCATATCAAGCGAGCCTTGTAATTCCATTTGTAACTCTCTGCACAGCTAACAACTTCACTTGTAAGGTTATAACTATTTCTTCAACTTCATCCTTGTAATTGTATTGTATGTGAGGAGGAAAAATCATCAATCATTAATGGCTGTAGAGGCAGTTGTAACTGTGGTGGTATGCATGCTTTATAGAAGACATCATCATCAACAATTCAATATCTGTGATATCTATATTTTGGCACATATCTAGTAGTTGAAGAGATATAAACAGTTATTTTTTTAGACTAAACAAAGCAGAAATAACTGATATCAGAGTTCTACCAAACTAACAGTTAATATTAATTAACAGTAGCAAAGAAGAAAGTGTACCTAATAGGGAGAAATTACTGATCCAAGTTTAGATTTCAGGTAAAAGTCAGACATACTTAGCAGAAACGTGCAACAAGCCGGTGCAGATATATATGGGATGAGCTTTTTGGAGCCATTGCTGACCATGAGCTAGAGCAGATTTATATTCATTATAAGCAAAAACTGGAAAGCCATTTTTCATTCTGAATATAACTCTAGCAACTGATTTATCTGAATTTTTACTCCTATCACAGTTAAGGATAGTAACAGAAAGATTTAAAGGAGACCAAAAAATTAATTCTACAGGTTTATTTTTGAGGTGAGTAATTTAAATTCTCCACAGATCTAGCACATCTTTAAGATTTGGAGCAGTCTTGAACCGAAATTTAGAGTTTGAACACTTATAACTAACTTCACCCATAATATGCTTGATAATAGTCTCTTCAGACCTCAATTCATTAGTAAAAAGCCTTTCGTTTTTTTCTAACCATAAATGGTAGATGGTAGCAGGCATGGCCACTCTGATAATTGATAATTTTCTTGATTTTAGCAGGGGCTTGAAGCCTTAGGACCCAATCTAGATCTGATGACCTGTTAAGAGGATCTCTAGAAAACCTAAGAGAGACTAAAATTGATTTCCAAACCTTTACAGAGAAAGGGCAACTAAAAAAGAGATGTTCCTTGTTTTCCTCTAAGGCATCACAGAGTTGGCAGTTTGAGATATCTAACTTTCCAATTATGACCAAGAAATCTCTTGTTTTCAATTTGTCTTTGAGGGTGAGTCAAAAGATGAAGGAATGCTTAAGAGTTCCATCAATATCCCAAGAAAGAGCATTCCAAATAGGAGGTGGTAAAGTAGATCTTAATGCAAACCATGCTGATTTTGTTGAAAAGTTTCCATTTGAAGTGAGTTTCCAAACTGGAAATCATCTACCCCTTTAACTAGAGGACACTTCAGAATAAGTTCCCATATGGTTTTGAGGTTTTGAGGTCTTGAGTTCTGGATCTTCTTGGAGCAACCCAATTGTTACCTGTATCATCTGTTGACTCATTTACTTTTGCAGGTTGAAGAAATATTGTAGTTGGGAGATTGAGTACACTTATATCCAACCAAGGGTCTTGAAGAATGCATTTATCCCTGGCATCACCCACAATGGTTATGTAGTTTTGGAGAGTAAATTGCCTTTTCTTCAGAATGGATTTCCATGCCCAAGAGCTGTCCATAGGTAGATCAGCAGTCTGGAAAGAATACAAGTAGAATGCAGTGGGAAAAGGAAACAATTCAAATATGTGATATAATGGTATAAATGATTCACATAATATATCTTTTGATGTGATATAATGCTATTGTGTAACCTTCAATAAATACCATTGACATTCAAAACACTTAATTCCATAGACAAAGTCATAATAAACTATAGTAGTATATGTTCTCAAAAGCACTTAAACATAAGTCTAAGACATCACGACTTCATTCCATAGACAGAGTCATAAATAAACTATAGTAGCATATGTTCTCAAAATACAAAATACCCATATAAATCCATAAAGCAAGTGCCTGACATCTTCTCAAAGCACCATTTGACATCATCTTAAGGGCTCGCACTTGTGAGACATGGTTCCTATTAAACAATTAAACACATGACTAGTTATAATTCTTCTCAAATAAAAATATTAACCAAATTAAATAACTCATAGTCTAATATGATTAATAACAATCATTTACCTGATCTGCATCTACATCTTCATTCATTGAGCTTCTTGTAAATTGTGTTACCAAAGAAAGATCTAATCATAAAATAAAAACTAATTAGTCAACATTAAAATACGAAAAGTCATTGATATTTAAACTATATTAAAAAAATGAATAAAAACATCCAACTATTACCTTTAATTTCAGCCCATTACTAGTCTTGCGCACACATTAAGGCCTCCAATGTCTTTGGATGCAATCTGCTTCGATGAGGGCTCACAAATCTACCACTAGTACTAAAAGCAGACTCTGAAGCAATAGTAGACACGGAAATAACCAGCACATCTCTAGCAATACAATGCAAAGTCAGATATTTACTCTCATTTTCTTTCCACCAACTTAATATCTCAAAGTTATCAGTCCTAGGTAAGACACCTTCCGCAAAATAAGAATCCAATTCTGACTTAACAGTTTCAGTAGTGGTCGTATTAGAGACAAACAAATCAAACCTCTTCAAAAAATTATTCTTCGCAATTCGACTCTCTTGCGGTTGGGAAGATGTGGCATTTGAGGATTGACCTCCAAGACTACTTGAACGCATTTTATACTCCTCCAATATATCAAAACATAATTTCCAAATTTTTTGAATTTCAATCACAGATTCGTCTTCGTAAATAAGAGGATAATAGAACTCGATCAACTTCATCTTGTACCTTGGATCCATAATAGTTGCCACAGCCATAATCGTATGAATTGAACTCCAATACTTCTCAAATATAGTAATCATTCTTTCTCCTATTGATCTAACTTCCCCATAACTAGACTTAAGCCAATCATATATTGATATCTTGACTTCACAAATTTTAGGAAAGTATAAGTTAGCTGTAGGATATTTAGACCCAGAAAATAATTCCGTTACTTCAAAGAACAACTTTAGTCTCTCACAAATCTCGGCTACCAAGTACCAATCAGCTGAAAAGTGGCAAACATCTGTATTGGGATTCACGTTGCTTCAAACGAGGATTTTTTTATTATATAACAAGGCAGTTTGAAGCATCAAAAGCGTAGAATTCCACATAGTTTTACAATCCAATGCTAACTTCTTTGTACTTGAAATATTCAATTGACGTGTCGCTTCAACAAATTTTTCATCTTCTTTTGGTGTTGCACTCCAATAAGCAACACTATCGCGAACTCTCTCGATACCATCTCCTATTACATTTAACCCGTCCTTCACAATCAAATTTAGAATATGGGCAGAACATCGCATATGAAAAATATCCCCTCGTCGCAGCATTGTGTCTAAAGGAAGCCTTTCTATCAAGATTTCAATCATAACATCATTAGTTGAACAATTATCTACCGTCAAAGTAGACAACTTACGGTCAATATTCCACTCCAACAAGCATTTCATAAGTGCATTAGCAATTGTCTCCGATGTATGAGGACACGGTACATAAATGAATCTAACATAAATAAACATAATATATATTACTAGAAATAAATACTATAATCTCAAATCAAATATAACTAAATAAAAAATCATATTTAAAATGTACCTCATAATTCAACTTTGCAAACTCTAAGCGTCGTCAATAAAATGAGTTGTAACGGCCATGAACACCCTCTTTTGATAATTAACAGTCCACATATCAGTAGTAATAGCAATTCTACTCTGATTCCTCTCCAAAAGTGCCATTGTCTTGGTTCTCTCATGATCATATATTTTAATGATGTCACTTTTAATAGTGTTCCGAGAAACAACCTTAAACATTGGTTGAAGATCCTTGTTATACTCTTTGAACCCGAAGTGCTCAACCATTGAAAGTGGGTACTCATGCAAAATTATCATTTTCTCGAGAGCCGCCTGCGCATGTTCTTGGTCGAATATGTAAGTATTGACATGAACTCTCCCATCACTCATTTGAGAAGTATTCAATGTTGTTTGCGATGCATTTCCTCGACGAATAACTAGACATGAATTATCACTATGATCAAGAAAATGTTTAGTCCCACCTCTAGTTTGCCCTCCAAGTAATTTCTTACAATGATGACACTCGGCTATTACTTCCCCCTTAACGATTTTCTTTGTGAAGTGTTGCCAAGCTCTTGATGTTAACTTCATTTTCTGCGAAGGTTGTTCTGGTTCCTCCTCATCAACAATAACAATGGGAGTGTTACTCGACTGCGTTTAAGCCTCATTTTAGGGATTATTTGCACTTGGGGTTGAGATTACAACATTACCAATAATTGGAGGAATTTCGTTTGACATATTCACTTGGAAAAAGATACCCAACACAAAGCTTAAAAATAACTTCTAAAGAATTCCATGAATCAAGACTCAAATCAATCTCTACACAATTTACAAAGACAACTAGAGCTATAAATGGAATTGTTTTATAACTCTCTCTTATATAACCCCAAATTGCTACATAACTCTCTGTTATATAACCCTAAATTGTTTTATATCTCTAGCGATTCTGCACATAACTCTTTGTTATATAACCCACAAATAGAAACATTTGCAACAAATGGAATTTAACCCCAGCTTTTTTCGTACCCACAAACATAGATATTATCTGAAGAATTTAACCCCAACAAATAGTGATAAAGAATTTAACCCCAGAATGCAATTCGATTCAGAATTTAACTCCAACAAATAGCAACAAACAGTGAGTTAACTATACATGAATTTAACCCCAGTAACAAACAACAGCAAACAAAGAGTTAACTAGAGTCTAAACATGAATTTAACTCTAACAAACAGTAATAAACAATAACAAACATAATTTAACTCCAAAAATAGCAGTAAAAAAAGATTACAATTCGCCAATTCGATTCATAGAGAGAGAGAAAGATATAACATACCCAATTAGTGAGAAGAAATGAAGAATTAACTAGATATGAATTTCGTACCTGTGAATTAAAGAATTGCTAATTGGTTAAAAGTCTAAAATCAAAAATAGGTTTGAGAACTTAGAGTCTGATGTCTAAAATCTGAAATAGCTTTAAGAAGAATTTCATTTCGATTCGAATTACATCTGATCTGAAAAATTGTTGGGTACTTGGGTTTAGATTAGGGAGAGATAGGTTTGAGAGCAGAGAGTTGAGAGTTAGAGTTGAGTTTATGAGTTAGGTTTTTTTTTTCCTAATTCTAATATATATATCAGGGGTATAATTGGAAAAGTATTATATGGGGCGGGGCGGATAACGGATTTAAAAAAGCTCAGTCCCAAATCCGCCCCAATCCCCGATGGATTTAACCAAACTCGGCCCAGACCCGCCCCCATACCCGATATAGTCATCCCAAATCCTCTCCAAACGGGGCGGGGTGGATCCCCGGTGGGGCAGGGAAAATTTCCATCCCTAACTGGGGAAATGTGTTAAATAAGTATGAGTCTGAGATAGAGGTAATTTAAACTAGGTAGGCTCGATTTTGGGTGAGATCGAGGGACAGGTTCCTACAATCGCCCATTAGCAACCGAAGTCACGAGTGGCTTTGGTTGAGAAAAGATCAATTTGTAATCTCGGTTGAAATTCTTGATAATTAAAATGGAATAATGATGGTATTGACTATGTGAAACTTGTGCGTGATATGGAAAATGACGTGTATTTAATGAGGATGTTGATACTGATGTATGTGACCATTATGATTCGAAAAGTTTCGTCTATATTAAATAATGACAGTTGGTAAAACATACCTACACATTAAATGTAGGGTTATATAAATGATACCTGCATCAGATTTTGAAAGCAGAGTACGCTTGTCTTTTGTAAAATTCCCTGAAAAAATAAATAAATTTAACAATGGTGAAGACTCGCAGTATGGTCCTTGAAGAGAGGATTGCTTCTGAAATACGGCGGTTGAAGTTAAAATACTTTGGTGGCCAATCCTTGGAGATGTCGATACCCTCTCCTATTCCTCCGACGTATCAAGGCATGTCGGAAGATGAAACGATTGAAGCTGAGGAAAAGTTCTACTGCAAGTAGAGGTTTCATGTCGTTATCTTGACTGGCAAGGACCGGTGGGCCTGTCTCTATACCCTTGCGGAAGACAGGGTTAGGGATCCATATACAGGGATAGGCATAATTGCGGGGCAGTTATGCTGATTTCTTGTATCATCACAGATTCTAAGGTCGGGCCCTCTTCATTTCTACCAACTCTTTGGTGGTGGCAGCTTTAGAAAAGGGGGTAATGGTAGTAGAGGAGGGTGATAACCAGTTGGAGTCTGCTTATGTATTTCTATCAAGTTTTGCCACTCAAAAGACCTTTAGTTCGAGAATATGGTTATATCACTGATTTACTGCTTGCATAGTTTCCATTTGAAGTTCGATTAGACTTCAACCAAACTCATACAAGGAAAACTCTCTGTTGGTTCCAATTTCTGCTTTGTATCAGGGTGAAAGATCACTGAAGCAAGAAGAACTAGAGGAGTTGATGCGTCAGCATACCTGAATTACCTATGATTGAGATTGATGTACTGAAAAACTTGTTATCTGTAAAATCGTATGTAATGTTTTCGATATGAATAAAAGTTGTCATTCAATTACTTGTCTCATGTAGATATAAAATATCTCTTAGAATCGAACTGAATTATGTGGGATGTATAAAATGAATAAGTTTTTATAAGAATTAAAAATACAGTTTTTGTGGGGCTCAAACTTAGATAAATACGTGTTGACATTGACATTGTGATGTAGGTATGATTCTGTTGTGTGTTTAAACATGTGGGGGAGAAAAAATATAGTAAATATATAATGCAAAATTTTGAGTTACTACAGATCGATAAAAATACAACTCTTGGTAGAATAAGCTCGACTAGGATAAATAAAGTAATGTATATACTGGAGTAAAGAGATAAGTTCAAATAGTCTATTTTAAGATTTTTGGGATTTTCTATTACGAGAATAAGGTGAAAATCACATTTTAAGGGGAAAGTGTGATAAAAATGTATAAATAAGGGTATGATGATTTGTAAAAATGGAGAAGGGATTTGGATGGTATGGACTCGATCTCAGTGGATTCGTCATGCCGTGAAAGGACGGTTGGCTAAAAAGACTGCTGAAGTGTGGGAGAGGATTTTTGGTATTCGTGGCTATGATGCCGAGCTGCCAATGAGGGAGTGTCAGCTTGAAGGATTGGATGTAAGGAGTAGGGAACTTGAGTATGCCCACTATTTCTATGAGGTGTATTTTCGTGAATTGGTGAGGGATCCGGTAGATCGAGAAGAAATGGTTGGTTTGATTGCTGAGGTGGATATTATCGTCCAGGTTATTAAGGTTGTTCTAGATACAATATAAATTGTTTATCATAAATAAATATAAGTTTGCTAAATGTAATAGAAAAGATGAAAATTAATCGGATCCTCTATAGTTGCGAATGCCGCTTTGAGACTGTCGTGGCAAATAATTTTGAAAATTTTCTCAGCTTTGAAAATGACGTCATTATCATTATAAGTATGATAAATTTTCTCAGCTTTGGAAATGCAGAACCAATGCAAAGCCTTCTAGTTTTGTTTTGTATCTAAAGCTGCAGAAATCTGATATCGTATAGGGCTAGTCATCATGAGTGTGGGAAGGTCAGAAAAAGATATGGAAATAGGAGAGAAAAATAGGTCAAAATATGAGGAGAGGGGTAATGATGAAAAGAAAGTTTTATTGAAAAGCTACAAGACGTTTGACATGGATAGTGGAAAGGACGCCTCAATTCCAAAACTGAGGACGGGTCGTGCCAGGTACAATAATTGCCAGTCGCTAGAGAGAGAAAGGATAAATAGTGCTTCTTCCTTGTCATTCAAACTTTTTTCAACTTCTAAAAATTTGGAGAGCACAAAGAGAGCGACGCGAGAAGATTACCAGGGATTTAATAATGAGTTATCTAAAGGTGATCAACGGTCGAAGGGAGCGAAAGACACTAGATTATGCAGGTGGCTATACAGCAGCGTCGTGAGAGAAAGATTTGGCGCAACTACGGAATCTTATTCGGAGACTGAAGGTTAGTAGAAACGTATACAATATTTATGTGTTTGTACAAATCATAATTGTCTTTAAAGCAAATCTTAAAAATAACTATTTATGGCAATCTATGCAATTTTGACATATACACATAATATACTAAAGATATATGTTGTACGCAAATGATCGATGTATACGAAATAATGATAGATACCTGAACCTGTATGTAGGTCGAGCGCGAGAGGCAATTGTGTGGGGTTGAAAACTTGCCCGTAGAACTTCTTGAGATGGATAGTTCACCTGTTAACGAGGTGTCGACCTATGGTCAGATGTTTGAGTCTGATAGTGAGGTTGAAGTAGGATTAGAACAATTCCCAGGTTTCCTGGTCAATTAATATCCTATCCTCCTGGTTCTGATGCCTTCAGAGAATATTGTAAGGTAAAGGCAGTTGTAAGAGGGACGTGGGGTAACTTTGTAGAATACACCGGTAGGCAGTTTAGGGGTTGTACGGTAGCGGTGAGGGAAAGAGTATTTTTATCTGTTGGCCGACTTGGAAGTGGAAAAACGAGATATGGGTATAGATGAATCGATCTCGTCAAAATATTAATGGGGGTGTTCGGAGTGACCTCCCAGATAATTTTTTTGTGTTACCTGTCTCAATTAGAGTACAGGTTGAGTCTTCCCCTTACCAATTTGGCGAAGGAGATTATGAATACGATTGGGGCCTGTCCTGTTCAATTGAACAGGAATCTGTGAGAGGTAATAACTGCTTGCGATCATCTGAATGAAAAATAAGAAAATGAGGGGAAAGTGAGGAGGATAACCCCTGAGGGCGTTTTGCAGTTTTATGGGGTAAAGAATTATAAGGCCAGTGGTGAGGCATATTTATGTACGAGCGGAACTCAGCGTCGCTTCTTCGATCTAAATTCAGCAGGTCAAACCTGGAATGACAACGTCATATAGGTGAAGGGTAATTGCCTTCAGAGAGATGAGGTAGAACCTTTGGATATTCGGTTTAGAACTGCAAACCAAAGTAAGTATAGCCATGCATAGATAATATTATTTCTATGTTTGAACTTATGCCTGTAGTTGATAGTAAAAATGATGCGTATGGCAAGTGTGAAGTCCCCCGTGGAGAGGAAAAAGTTATTGTTGGACAAAGTTGTGGAGGAGGAAGCTGAACTCGAATTTGTACTAGAAGGACTTGGCCTTAGTTGAAAGAAGAGGGTTGATAACAGATCAGAGAAGGTTAAAAAAGCTCAGTCTACCAGGTTGATGGCGACTGTTGATGAAGGGAAGAAACGAGTAACTGGTGGGGAAGGCCGAACCAACTTGGTCAAGACCCTTGGAATGGATAGCTCGATCCAGTCGGAACCCATTACGTTGAACAAAATAGCTTAAAAATATCCAAAAAAATGGATGTTAAAGACTCTGTCGGCCTCTAGTACTACTGGAAGTGGCGAGGTCGTAAAAGAAACGAGGAGAAGGGTCGAGCCTTCAAGGGAGTCGGGGGAAAAGGTTGCTGAGGGGCGATCTGCTGTGGTTAACAAGGAGAAGGGTCGAGCCTTCAAGGGAGTCAGGGGAAAAGGTTACTGAGGGCCGATCTTCTGTGGTTGACAACCTCAAAGAGGTTGAGGAAAGGGCCAGGCTGGCGTCTCTTTATGGAGAGGAAGACTCGAGCAAAATGGTAAGTTTATATTAACTATGTGAAAAGGTTACTTAATGCATTTCGAGCTAACGTTGAGGTCAATTCACATGTTACAGGTTGCTCGTCTTGTTAAGGGGATTTGGCTCAGAGTTGAGGAGGAAAAATCCGAGCTAATGAAGACGAAGATCAAGCTGGAAAAGAAGCTAGCTTGAGCTAGGACTGATACTCTGAAGGAAGCAAAGTAGCTGAACGCTTTGAAGGTTTCCCATACCGTGGGAATTGGTCAGCTACAGGCGGAGGTGAGAGCCAATATGGGGGAGATGGTGGAGAAGCGCGACAGGCTAGGGTGCCACCTTATGTCGAAGGGCTATTCTGAGGAGGATGTGGATGCCATTAAGGCGGACATCTATGTTGAGGAGGGAGATGATGAAGAAGTGGAAGAGGTAGCTGTGGGGGTCATTGATGGTTTAGACGGTGTCTCCCGTCAGACGGTGCTTGACAATCAAGGGGATGATGCCGACCTCCCAGAGGGTGATAATGAGAAGGTAGGGTTGAAATGTGATTTTGTATGAATATTTGTAAACTGTTGGATTGTGTGTATGGAGAAGAAATTTGTAGGCTAACTTTTCTTTTATTTATAAACTTCTTGTAGGCACTTAGAAAAACGAGTCTCAGAATAAAAATCTAGAAACCGGGCTGGTCAGGGAAAGAAAGACCTCTTCAGCCTTGCTCTCTGTGCGAGCAGAGCTGCAAGTTAGATCGGAATAGGTCTTTCGATTTGTATAGGATGTAGATGCAGATTGATTTTTTTTTTTGCTACTAGCTTTAGGAAATTAATACTAATATAGTGCATAGAAAAATTTAATGCTCTTTATATAAAGTATCATATCGAAAGCATGTACCTTAGACTTTGCAATATACCTCATGGAGCGCTTATCTGACAATGTACCCTGACCTTTTAGTCTAAAAATATTTACACGCTGCAGATGTTAAAAATTATATATAATTTTAGAAATGAGATATATATATATATATGTATATATATATATATGCATATTGATGGTGTTCTGAATTGAATTGTATTAATATCTTTATATCGTACAGGTCGAATTGGATTCAGCTCGCTCTTGTGAGGATGATGTACTCCAATATAGCTAGGAATTTGTAGAGGAGTTTGATAGGATGAGGGAGGTGAATGAGAACAGAGAAGATCAACACGTAATGGTGCGTTTTAGATTTGTAAAGGCAACCTAGACTATTTTTGACCTCACTCATAAGGTCGAAGAGAAAGACGCCGAAATAGACAAGGGGCTAAAAAAGCTAGCGGAGATCACAGAGCATGTTGTGAAGCTTCAAAGTCGGGTTGACATGTTGATCATTAAGGGTAAGCAGGCTGACATGGCTCAATACCGTATTCAGGCACTAGAAAGATCGGAGGGACAATTTTGATATGATCTTCAGTAGAAACAAGCTGGAGCGACTTAAACAAAAAATGGTTGAAAAAGACAACGAGCAGAGAGTAGTTTAAGAAAATATATCAGCTTCAGAGGCCACGGCCGAACACTTGCATATAGCCCTACCTGCCAAGGATATGGAGTTTTGGGAAATGCAACGAAGGTGTAATGATTTAAATGAGAGGGTGGCACGATTAAAGACCGAACTGGTCGAAGCCACCGCACGTGCCAAGAAAGCTGAGGCTAAAGAGCGCTCAAGGTGAAGTAGAATTAAGGTTAAGGCTCCTCTAATCCATGGGGATGTAGTCAGTCTCTCAGGCCGAATTAGAGAGCTGGAGAGCGATATATCTCGCATTTAGAGGCATGTCCAGAGAGGAAATACGAACTTAAGGGAATGCCAGTAGAAGTTGGATGCTGCTCTTATCAGGGAGAAGGTCCTAGAAGGGGAAATCAGGGCAAAGGAAATGTTGATGCAGAGGAAAGAAGAATTATTAAAGGATATTCCGGTTAGGAAAGTGTTGAACGCAAAAATTAAGAGACTTCGAGCCCAGGTAGTGGATCTAGAGGCCATGATCCTGGGCTGAATCAGCTAAATATATAAAAAAATTAGAAGATAATGTAGCTTATGATGCTAAAGTCGATATGGAAATGACTCATCAGAAGAATTTGTATGCTAGATTAGAGTCACGCCATGAGAAGGTGAGAGCAAAATTTTCGAGGATGGTCGTACCTGATGCATCACGCTTAGACCTTCTAAAGTTTATTGTTACGTATTTTGTAGAGGAAGTAAAGAGACTTAAGTTAGAACGAGATACCTTGTTCAAAAGTGTTATCCTTGATCTAGCTGTTATAAATGACCCAAACAGGTTGATGTAGATGAAGGCTAGTATTATCTTTTCCCTATCTAATGTTTGGCAGAGTCTACATAAGTAGAGAGATGTGGTGAAAAACTTAGAATTTCATTGATAAGTTCAAAATTTATAATGGATGGAGATGAAAATCTCACTTTTGGAATTGAAAAACAAAATAACAAAAGCGAGGGAAGGAAATGGAGTAGTAAGACGCTTAACAATAATACCGTTTTAATCGCCTAGTGTTCTAAGGATTTGAAATCGGGATTCCCTCTTCTGTCATGAGATAATATGATCCCAGGCCAGAGAGACCTGTGATAATGAATGGACCCTCTCAATTGTAGGCTAATTTTCTAGCATGAGGTTCTTTGCGATGTTGAGGAATTTCTCTGAGGACGAGATCTTTGATTTGGAAGACACGACTTCTGACTCGGTTATTGTACGATATGACAAGCATATGATGATATCGACCTAGGTTAGCGATGCCGCGTTCCCTGGTTTCATCTATCATATTGAGGTTGCAAGCCAACTCGAACTCATTTTCCTCGTCTGTTAGCTCATGGTCATGAACTGGATGATGATATTCAGAAGGAATGATGGCCTCAGTGCCATAAGCTAGGAGGAATGGGGTGCACCCAATTGATTGTCAGGGAGTGGTATGATAGGCTCATAGGACATGAGGCAGCTCACAAACCCAATTCCCTTTTTTCAGTGAGTGAAGCCGCTTTTTGATTCTATCCATGATAGTTTTGTTGGTGATTTCGGCTTGGCCATTGCCTTGAGAATAGTAAGGATTGGATGGTGAGTGGATGATATTGTGGTGCTTTAGGAAGGTCACGACTTTCTCTCCCACAAATTGGGGCCCGTTATCGATACTAATTAGGTAGGGGTACCCAAACCGAGTGATTATGTGGTTCTAAATAAAAGAGATGACATCTTCTTCTTTGGTTTGACATAGTAGAACAATTTCTACCCATTTTGTAAAATAATCGGTAACTACGAGTAGGTGACGGCGATTACCTGGAGAGTGAGGGAATTCACCAACGAGATCTAGTACCCATCTTTTGAATGGCCAGAAAACCTTGCTTACATGGAGTTTGAGCGTAGGGGCGCATATCATACGTCCATGTCTTTGGCAGGTGTCGCATCTGCAGGAGTACTCCTTTGCTTGCTTGCGCATGCCAGGCCAGAATACTCCATGAGTGATTACTCTATTTACTAATGATCAACCTGTGGCATAAGAGCTACAAGTTCTTTTATGTAATTCGCGGAGCAGTTCATCTGCTTTTGATTTGGAGAGGCACTTGAGGTAAGGCCCTGTGACGGACAAGCGGTATAGCATACCGTTTTAATTAGTGTAGCGCTTCAAGTTGTTGATCAGCTGTCGGTGCTCTTTTGGATCTGCTGGGAGTGGTCTGTTGTAATGGCTATCAATACCGAGGTAGGCTAAGAAAGGCCTTCGCCAATCGTCATCTCCCTCATTATCGCCCCCAGTGTTGATCGTGCATACAAAAATGCGATTAATGTTAGAGGTTGAAATTATTTCGACCTGAAGATAATGAGCTTCTGTACCCAAGACCCCGGCTAGATATGCCAAGGAATTGGCATGTCTATTTTTACCTCGAGGAAGATAATTGAGAGTTGCTTTCGCGAACTTGCTCATCCTATCTGTAATGAGGGTTGGGTATTCTATTATCTTTCCATTCTTCTTGTATTGTTTTGAGTAGTGGTGGACGATAAGTACTGAATCTGTGTAAACTGAGAGTTTGGGGACATCGAGCTCAAGAGCGAGGTCGAGTCCATAAATAAGAGCTTCATACTCGGTGACATTATTAGAGGCCTCAAAATCCAAGCAGATTAATTTCTCAATTTTGTCATTGGAAGGGGTAATTAAAATGATCCCGATTCCTGACCCTGCGGGTTCTACTGATCCATCTGTGAGAAGTTTCTACCCTGATATAGTGATCCATTCAGCTCGTTCATCGAATGGCTTGGGGGGTAGATCCTTGGGTGTTTCTTCTGTAAGGTCAGGTCGTGCTCCTCCCACATGGGATCTTTCACTGGAAAATCCGTGAGAAAATCGGCAATGGCCTGACCTTTTTCGAAATGACGTTGTTCGAACTTGATATCATGTTCTCCCAAACTGACTGACCACTGTTACACTCTTCTTGATTTTTTTTTCTTGGATAGAACTTCGCAAAGTGGGTAGTTCGTCATGACTTTGATTGAATGAGCTTGGAAGTAGTGTTTGAGTTTCTGTGAAGTGTAAACAAGAGTGAAAAGAAGTTTCTTAATTTTAGAGTACATTATTTCCTCTGGTGTGAGGGTCTTGCTAATGAAGAAGACTAGTTTATCTATTTTCCCTTCCAGGCGAATGAGAACTGAGCTGAGGGATGTATTTGTAGCTGCTAGGTAGATAATAAGTTCCTCATTATCACTGGGGTGCTCATTATGGGAGACCTCCCCAAATATATTTTGAGATCCTGAAAGCTGCTTCGCATTCTGGTGTCCATGCGACCTCTGCATTTGACTGAACTTTTCCTCGCTTGGTACATCTGCAGAGTAATAGGAATAGCCAACGGTAATAGTTTGAAGATTTAGAAACGAAATGGTTGATATCAGTAATCTTGCCAGTAAATTTTTTAATGTCTTCTGTTGTTTTTGGAGATGGCATGTTGAGGAGAGCCCGAATCTGATCTGGATCGGCCTTAATCCCCTTCTTGCTGATGAGGTGACTGAGAAATTTGCCAGAATGGACACTAAATTGATATTTATCAGGGTTAAGACACATCCTGTATGATTAAAGAATGTTGAATATTGTGTTAAGATCTGAGATGTGATTGGCTGACTGTACGCTCTTGCACAAGAGATCGTCGATGTAGACTTTTACGACCTTCCCTAGGTGTGCTTTGAACATAGTAAACATCAGCCGTTGATATGTGGCACTCGCGTTCTTGAGTCCGAAGGGCATGACTTTGTAACAATAAAGACCTCTTTCAGTGATGAAAGTTTTCTTCTCTTGATCTTCTTTTAAAAGTGGAATTTGATTGTACCCCGAAACAACGTCCATCATTGATAGGAGGTCATGGCCTGCTGTGGAATTGAGGATCTGATAAATATTGGGAAGAAGGAAACTATCATTTGGAGTATGTTTGCTTAGATCTGTGAAATCTTCCCAAACTCAAACTTTTCCATTCTTCTTTGGGACAATGACAATGTTGGATATCCAGTTTGGCTATTTGGCTTCTCGAATGAATCCCACTTTGATAAATTTCTTGATCTTGGTGTTAACTTCATCTCGATGATGAGGTGAAAGTCGTCGTTGTTTCTGTTTGACCGCTGTGACATTGATATTGATAGCTAATTTGTGACAGGCTATGGCTGGATCGACCCCAGGCTTTCCTTCGAAAGACCATGTAGATACTACTTGATTGAGTTGCATGAACTGAATGAGAACATCTTTTGAGAATTGGGTATAAATTCCCAAGAGCTTTTACCTATACTAGGATCAAGCACAGAGCCGCAATGTGCTGACTATTTTGGAGGTTGCATAAAGTGGGATTGGTTGTGGTTTTTCTTCACTACATAAAATTGGATAATGTGTTTAGGACACAAATCACTTATTATTCTTATGCTTTGGGGATTGTCTACTGCGTAAAGGTTCAAGTCTTCAGACACCTTTACTTACGCACAGTTCTATATATCTCATTTTGAAATTGTTTTCCTTCGCCGAATTTTATAAGTAGGGGATTGTTAGTTTTTTAACTTAAAAAAATGGTTTTATAAAATTAATTTGAACTGTTAGAGCCGTTCGAAGGAGTTATGAGAGAAAATTGAGCTGAGTGAATTCGAGCTGAGTCAATTGAGCTTAGTCAATTCGAGATGAGTCAACAACTATATTTTTAATTAACTTTGTAACTCCTGTAACGGACAAAACGTTTTGTAACTCATGCTAATATTTATTTCATAAATGCTATATTTATTTCAAATCTTTCAAGACCGTTTTGCTCATATTAATTACTAGCCATTGTAGAATTTATCTATAAAAGGGAATAAGCTCCCCTCTATTTGAGGATCAAAAAATAGCTCTCTCTCTTTCTCTCTGGTTTTTCAACTCTCCCTTCTCTTGATCTTGCTTTCGTCTGATATATTGGTGGTGCGACTAAAGCACAGTATGATCAATACCTCCACGCTTGTAGAGTTTTATGTTCGCTGCATCCTAGAAATCAACTTATCATTACATTGCCGGCACCTCTGGGGAGATCGGGAAATAGTTTTTAAAGAGTGTGCGATCCACACCTCGAGCTTCACACTCTTTCTATTGCAGTTGTAGTTTTAGTTCAATTCAGTACCTACTTTTGTCTACATTCCATTCCAGACTCAGTTCAGATCTGGGGATTCACTACGTGCTCATTATCAGGTGGTACTAAGCCATTATTTTTTAATAATTTTGTTGATTTTGACCTCATAAGAAATTACAATTTGAGATCTTTAGGTATTTTTTTTCCTGCCTATGTACTTCACCCTTGAAATCATTATTTGTGGATTATAGATTTGCTGGAAGTTTGCGATAATAATGTCTTCGACTAATCTGATCAAAGAATGGCGATCATAATAATGTTTTCATCTCACTATTGTAATTAAGTACGTGAGAAAGTTGGTTTTCTTGATAATGCCTCCTCTAGATCCATTAATTTGTATTTTTTCCCTTCTCTTGACTTCTCAATGGTACAGGTTTGCCTTGGACTTTCATCTCACCTTAAAAGTACAAATATGTAGATACACAACTAGAGGAACTTCTAGATGCAAAGGTAATATCTTATATCTTTCACTTGTAATATTTATATATATATTTCATTTCAGAAGGCAAGAGTTTTATAGTCATGATATGCAGCACCACTAATAAGAAAGAGATCAAAACACCATTGAGGCTTCGACCTTAGCTAGCTAACTGCCTATCAAGTACTCAAGTTCAAACCATCTTCTTTTATCTTAGGAAGTACTAAAAAGTAGCACATAGTATCAAACAAATTTGTATTTTCTTAGTTAATTGGTATTAATTTTGTTTATGGTTTATTTATGATGATGTCTGCAAATCCTAAAAAAGCCGTATATGTTGTTACTGGATTGCCTACCAAATAAAGTTCTTTGCCATTAAGAGTGTTCATCTTTTATTTCTTTTAGTTTCCCCCCTATTTAAGATCGCTTTGCCCGTAAGGCTAATTCTTTCATGTATGCTTAAACAATTATGTAAGAAAGTAGTAGGTAGAGAAAATGCCCATGCTCAATTGCACCACCATGGTTGAGGCATCTTTTGTCTAAAATGATGATGAAGGTATGTTAGTTAAATTTCTTAAACCATCAAACTTGAACTGGTGTTTTCCATTTTATAGACATACCATATGTGATAGTCTACCAAGATTTGCATGTATTTAATTTTAGAATCCTGGCAACTGTGAAGCTCAAGTGGTTTTTGAATTTTTTCAGGTACTAAGAAGAACTCTATGCATCTTGCTGCAATTGTTATTGTGTCATTAAGAAACACCACATATTCCTGACTAAGGTAATTTTTTTAGTGAGTAAATTTCAAATTTCAGCTAGTTCATGTACTTTTTTATTTTCAACTTATCACTAAGACATAAATGAAGTTAACTCATATACAATGAACTTTCCTCCTTGAATACTTAGGTTTTGGAAACTGCCACAGCAGGTTTGGATTATCATCTGTTTGTATTTTTGCAAATTCAGATTGTATTTCTTCAAGTTCATATGGCGATTGTGTAAGTTCAGACAATATTTTTGAGAGTTCAGGCTACTCGCTGTATGCTGAGATTTGTTGCATTAGAGAGTTAAGACTATACTGGAGGAACTGGCAAATGGAGCCAGCCAACTACAGCAAAATAGTGGCTTCAAAAGGTTTTTTCAAATTAAACTTGGAGGAATTATTGCTTGAGGTAGAAATTTGGAGATTATCTTGTATGTATTTTGATTGGATTGATAATAAAATAAAGTTCAATTTCAATGTGTATGAAGTCCTTATTATATTGTATTGAGCTGCACTTTTTTTTTTGGATTTGCGAAAAAAATTGCATTTGCGACTGTCGCAAATGAAGGGACAAAATTGAATATAACGAACTGATTCTGGCGTATTCATTATCGCAAAATAAACAGCATAAATTAACAACGGACCATTACTATTGTATTCCATTTTATCAAAAAAGATATTTAAATTGAATTATGATGGTTATAAACTAACACACATTAATGAGCAACATGGACCGTCGCAAATTTGGTGCCTTGCGACGGATTTTTTATGTCTAAACAAATAAACAATCGTTTGCTTTTTACGGACATTGAGACGGTCAAAAACCGTCATAAATGGATATAAACGACAATTTTGAACTGTCGTAAAATTGACTTATTTGCATAGTGAAAGCGCTATCAGAATGCTCTTCGAATTGATTCAAAATATTAGAGCTCCTCGTATGGTCTCGGGATGATATATCTCCGACAAGAAAAGTTTGAGTTTCCCAAGCTTTATTTTCTAAACGCTTTCAAAATCAATCCACACTCTTCTATTAATATCTACTATCTTGGAGCTACATTCTTTAGAGATTTGGACCCTTGATAACTTTATTTTTTACTTCAGAAAGCTATATTAGATCGTCTTATCTTATTTATAATTACATGGTTACTTTATTGGCTATAAATTTTATGAGTCCACATTTGGTGATTATAGTTCTTTCTTTGCAGGCCATTGGGCTCTTGGGTATACCTCAAGTTTGATAATGAGATACTGTTATAGTTCCTTGAGCCCACAATGCTCAAGGAACTACGATTTGGGTATTCGCGTCTATTTATATTTCAAAAGGGATGTGTAATGTTTTGTATTTTTTTACGTCACAATGCATTTAAGTTCGCCTGTGTCAATGTATTTGTTTCATATTTTGTACGTATATTTTTGGTTTCATACTTACCCTGTCTCTTAATTTATCTTATTTTTCTTTCATGTTTCTATTGTACTACTATGAAGCAACTTAGGCCACTCAAAATTAAAAAGTCTAAACCCATTGAGACAAGTTCTTTGACTACTCAAGTATTCAAACCCTCACTCCAATTTCTCTCTTTACAAATTCATCAAAGTATTCAAACCGTAACTCCATTATCTCTCTTTACAAAATCCTACTTATTCCCCCTACGCCGAACCAACTAATCCCTAATATGAGCATACATGCAAAATACTAAAAGAAAACTTGTGATCCTATTATATCTTATCAAAATAAGTCCTAGAGCTGCCTTTACAAAAGAAAATTGCATTGAGTTAGTTATTGATTATATTTTCCAATAATGTTGAAAATCGAGTACCTCCTTTAGACCCCCTTTCTTTAAGTAATTGATCTGTTGGGGTTTCCATCTATAATGCTTCTCAAATATATTAGAGCAATCAAGTATCGAACTATTATATGTGCAAATACTGGTACAAGCTAATGTATGTCATTTGCATTGGCATATTTGTTCTAAGGTTTGATATGTATTATATATATTGCTCATCATCTACAACATTTTTTAAGCTTTTCTATTCCGTTAACGTTAACAATCCGCGTTACGATCTTAACAATCCGTGTTACTATCAGATTCCATTCATCTCTTAAACATGCCTATACTTTTTCTACGTACTTTCTCTCTTCTCATTGAGATCAGAGCAAATACAAAATCAATCCTAAGGATAACTTTAGAATAACTAGATTTTGTTAATTACTGATTCTATACACAATTAATGCCTAATTAATTACTGAGCATAACCGTCTAGCATGCGCGTTAACGCATGCTTAAGTGCTCATAGCTGAAAGATCCATTTTGGAGTCTGTTTCATTTAGTGTCTAGAGTAGATGTCAGCACTATCTCGTGGTTATTTGGCGTCAGTGAGTACACGTGGAGCGACTAAAGCTGAACTGACACTGAATAGGTAAGTGGGTTTCTAACTCCTTGTTCTAAATATCAAGCCCTATGTATTTTTACAGAGTATGAAAAATGTAATAAGTTTTTCTTTTTAAGATAACAAAATTTCTATTCTAATAGATTTCTTTTTCTATTCGAATAAAACTGGAAACATTTCTATTCAAATAGATTTTATTGTATTCGAATAATATGCCTCAGGCTATTTTTTATTCGAATAGATTTATTTTTATTTGAATAGATTGGCTCAGTCTGATTTATATTCAAATATATTTATTTCTATTTGCAGCCTTCTACTCGAAGCCTTCTACTTGCAGCCTTCTATTCGAAGCCTACTTCTACTCGAAGACTTCTACTTGCAGCCTTTTACTCGAAGCCTTCTACTTGCAGCCATCTACTCGAAGCCTACTTCTACTCGAAGTCTTCTACTTGCAGCCTTCTACTCGAAGCCTTCTACTTGCAGCCTTCTACTCAAGGCCTACTTCTACTCGAAGTCTTCTACTTGCAGCCTTCTACTTGAAGCCTTCTACTTGCAGTCTTCTACTCGGAGCCTCAAGAACAGACTCCACACATCGCAGTAAAAATACTTCGACCATAGCTGCACATGGTCGAAGTATGACGGGATAGGCAGCTATCACATCAGACATGTTCGGCGCCCATACCCTTGTCAGTACAGACATGTCCGGCGCCCATACTTGCTACAGAATATTCTGACAGTAATCATGTAACCTGACCCGCACTTGGTGACTCAGCTTCCTTTACTTTTATAAATAAGAGAGATGGGAAACCAAGTAGAGGTTGGAAGGTCTCCCCTCTGAGCTCTTGCACTTTACCTTCGACCACCCTATAAGAGCTAGTACTCAAACCTTCAATTACTCATCAGTAATATAATCTTTCTTAAAAATCCTCATTCGGAGGTCGTAGAGCGCCACATTTGGGCCTCTACGCAAGTATATTGTCTATTGATTTTCTGTATTCTAGATTATATGCTTGAATCCTTCGATTAAGGATAAACCCCATGGTGTAAGAGCCGACTTCCCCTCCGAAAGAAGTCAGGCCCCTATATTTGGCACCGTCTGTGCTTCTCACCCTACCAGTCGCCTTATCATTTTCCCCTACTTTTATTTTCAACTTCAGCAGATTATCCTCAAAGTCACCCATCTTCCGTTCTAAATTCTATCCACGCCGACAACTCCGTTGACGGGAGTGACCGCCCAAATAGCCTTCTTTCACAATACAGAATAATCAAAACATAATTTTTCCACCCAACTTCATCTCCTATTTTCAGTGAATTTCTTGGTTTAACTAGAATACCATGTCAACCTTCGACCCAACTGGTACTCGAGGATGATCTCGACAATTTCCAGTCTCCAAAATTTGAGCAAACTCGAGGGGCAAGGATGGTCGAATGGCCGAACCCTTAGGGATGCATTGGAGGCAGTTCGATATTCCTTCGGTGTGGCTATGACCTTCGAAGTATAGTCCTTTCTTGGTCTACCCCGGTTATCTTGTCCACCCTCGCCCCGACAGATACTTGGGGGCGACCTTGAATTGCTCAAGTCTCCAAAATTTGAGCAAACTCGAGGGGTAAGAATGGTCGAAAGACAGAACCCTTGGGGATGCATTGGAGGCGATTCAATATTCCTTCGTCCAGGCTCTAAAACCGACGAAGTACAGTCCTTTTCTTGATCTACGCTGGGTATCATGTCCACCCTCGCCCCGACAGATACTTGGGGGGTCCTTGAATTGCTCAAGTTTCCAACATTCAAGCAAACTCGAGGGGCAAGGATGGTCAAAAGACCAGACCCTCGGGAATGCGTTGGAGGCGATTCGAATGCTTCCCTGTGGCTTAGGCCTTCAAAGTTTAGCACATTTTCAGGTTTCCACTGGGTATCACGTCCCCTCGCCCCAACTGATACTCGGGGGTAACCTGGAAATGTTTTGAGTTTTCAACATCGCTGTGGCTTCGGCCTTTGATGTCTAATAGAACACACAAAGTTTGATCCACATTACATCCACATTCTACACGAATCGACAATATTACAGTCATGCAAACGTCAAGCAAGTATCTTATATATTATCTATCAACGCAGCAGTCGCAGAGCAAGTCAAAGATTAATTATCAACAGTTCAAAACAAGCAAAATCGATAGAATAAGCAAAATCGACAAAATCAATTAGATCAAACTTTCATTTCAAACAGATCAGAATTCTACCTTTGATAGCCTACTCAAAGGTGTCGAAGCATACTCAAACATATCAAACTTCTACTTCAATCAGATCAAACTTTCATTTCAAACAGATCATAATTCTACCTTTGATAGCCTACTCGAAGGTGTCGAAGCCTACTCAAACAAATCAAACTTCTACTTCAATCAGATCAAACTTTTATTTCAAACAGATCAGAATTTTACCTTTGATAGCCTACTCGAAGGTGTCGAAGCCTACTCAAACTTATCAAACTTCTACTTCGATCAGATTAAACTTTCATTTCAAACAGATTAGAATTCTACCTTTGATAGCCTACTCAAAGGTGTTGAAGCCTACTCAAATAAATCAAACTTCTACTTCAAACAGATCAAACTTCTACTTCAAATAGATTAGACTTCTACTTCATAGCCTACTCGAAGGTGTCGAAACCTACTTAAACAGATCAAACTTCTACTTCAAACAAATTAGACTTCTACCTTCGACAGCCTACTCGAAGGTGTTGAAGCCTACTCAAATAGATTAAACTTCTACTTCAAACAGATCAAACTTTTACTTTAAGCAGATCAGTCTTCTACCTCGACAGTTCAGACTTCTATTTCAGATCAGCCTTCTACCTTGAAAGTTTAGACTTCTACTTCAGATCAGTCTTCTACCTCGACAGTTCAAACGTACAACTTAAACAAAAAATACAAATGCCCTTCTATATCCATCTAAAAACTCAACAAGCCAGCAAGAAGCCCCAATGTATCATCGGGACACTTCTCCTCGCACCTAGCTTACTGAAACAGATTAAACTTCTACTTCAATCAGATCAAACTTTCATTTTAAACAGATCAGAATTCTACCTTTGATAGCCTACTCGAAGGTGTCGAAGCCTACTCAAACAGATTAAACTTTTACTCTAAACAGATCAAACTTCTACTTTAAATAGATCAAACTTCTACTTCTAACAGATTAGATTTCTACCTTCGACAGCCTACTCGAAGGTATCGAAGCCTAATCAAGCAGATCAAACTTCTACTTCAAACAGATCGAACTTTTACTTCAAATAGATCAAACTTCTACTTCAAGCAGATCAAACTTCTACTTCAAACAGATCAGATTTTTACCTTCGACAACCTACTCAAAGGTGTCGAAGCCTAATCAAACAGATCAAACTTCTACTTCAAACAGATCAAACTTTTACTTCAAATAGATTAGACTTCTACTTCGTAGCCTACTCGAAGGTGTCGAAGCCTACTTAAACAGATCAAACATATACTTCAAACAGATCAGACTTTTACCTTCGACAACCTACTCGAAGGTGTCGAAGCCTACTCAAACAGATCAAACTTATACTTCAAACAGATCAAACATTTACTTCAAGCAGATCAGTCTTCTACTTCGTCAGTTCAGACTTCTACTCCAGATCAGCCTTTTACCTCGACAGTTCAGACTTCTACTTCAGAGCAGCCTTCTACCTCGGCAGTTCAGACTTCTACTGCAGATCAGCCTTCTACCTCGGCAGTTCAGACTTCTACTTCAAATCAGCCTTCTACCTCGAGAGTTCAGACTTCTACTTCAAATCAACCTTCTACCTCGGCAGTTTAGACTTCTGCTGCAGATCAGCCTTCTACCTCGACAGTTCAGACTTCTACTTCAGATTAGTCTTCTACCTCGATAGTTCAGACTTCTACTTCAGATCAGCCTTCTACCTTGAAAGTTCAGACTTCTACTTCAGATTTGCCTTCTACCTCGACAGTTCAGACGTACAACTCAAACAGAAAATACAAATGCCCTTCTATATCTATCTAAACATTTAAAAGCCAGCAAGAAGCCCCAATGTATTATTGGGACACATCTCCTTGCACCTAGCCACAACAGCTTCACCCCCACCATCTCTTCCGTAAATGATTCCAGTAAAAACAAACGGTGGCCACGAAATAGACCAATCATCTGAATAACCCCCACCAACATTTCTTTATTACCAGAAAAGCAACAGTCAAACCGCTCAACTTCCAACGCCAAACAGTTTTCTCAGCAAAGGCCTCTACAACTATTTTCGAGACCTTCGCTGAGAGGGGGCGAATGTAGTTGCCTACTTGCAACCTTCTACTCGAAGCTTACTCGCAGCCTTCTACTTACAACCTTCTACTTGCAGCCTTCTACTCGAAGCCTACTTCTACTCGAAGTCTTTTACTTGCAGCATTCTACTTGAAGCCTTCTACTTGCAGCCTTCTACTCGAGGCCTACTTCTACTCTAAGTCTTCTACTTGCAGCCTTCTACTCGAAGCCTCAAGAACAGACTCCACACATCGCAGTAGAAACACTTCGACCATAACTGCACATGGTCGAAGTATGACGGGACAGACAGCTATCACATCACACATGTTCGACGCCCATACCCTTGTCAGTACAGACATGTCCGGCGCCCATACTTGCTACAAAATATTCTGAAAGTAATCATGTAACCTGACCCACACTTGGTGACTCAGCTTCCTTTACTTCTATAAATAGGAGAGATGGAAAACCAAGTGGATGTTGGAAGGTCTCCCCTCTGAGCTCTTGCATTTTACCTTCGACTACCCTGTAAAAGCTAGTACTCGAACCTTCAATTACTCATCAGTAATATAATCTCTCTTCAAAATTTTCATTCGGAGGTCGTAGAGCGCCACATTCGGGCCTCTACGCAAGTATATTGTCTATTAATTTTCTGCATTCTAGATTATATGCTTGAATCCTGCGATTAAGGATAAACCCCGTGGCGTAAGAGTCGACTTCCCCTCCGAAAGAAGTCAGGCTCCTACATCGGTCTCCCTACCGTTTAGCTGTAATACTAGTCTTAAGTTGTTTTTGGTTCCTCCCCGTCCTCTGTGTAAAATCATGTTTGATGATGTTTCCGGTAGAGCTACATCTTCCCGTATTCCGTCCCATCAATAAAAATAGATCACAAGGGTATATTCGTCTTTGCACAAATAATAGCCCTTCGACTATTTCGCGTAATTTCATGATCTCTTCCCCGCTATTACATCTCCTAAAACCCTAATTTCTTCTTCCCCCAATTTCAAACCCTAATTTCTCAAATAATTCGGTTATTTAAACCTCTACTCTCCAATTTATTTGTTTAACATCGATTTCAGACTCTAATTTGGCATTTCCACTGCAATTTTCTAGGGTTCCGTTTCTTAGATCGACGAAATGCCGATTAATTTGACACCAAACGCGATTGAGGCTGTTATTGGGGGTGATGTGAACTTAAAACCTCTTCTTCAAGTGTTGGATATCAAGCTTATTGGGAGTAATCAAGAGCGGTATCGGTTGTTGTTGTCGGACTCAGTTGCGACTCAGCACGCGATGTTGGCGACTCAGTTAAATGAGAGAGTGAAGAGTGGCGGGGTTCGGAAGGGGTCGGTGGTTCAGTTGGTTGATTATATCTGTAGCAATGTTCAGAATCGCAAGTAAGTTTTGGTTTATTTGGAAGATTTAAGTAATTATTTGTTGGGTTTGTGAATTGGGGAAGTGGGTTTTGATGGATTGTTTGTGAATTTTGATTCTAGTAGTGTTATTGTATTATGTTTGATTTGATGAAAATGTGGTTTCTAATTTGGTGTTTAATTGGAAACACTCCATTTAATTAACAATGTATTAATGCCCTACATGAATTTTTACCCTTTAGACCCGAAAAAAAATACTACTAGGATATTGCTTGCTATGGGGTTTAAACATTTACAACGTAGAAATTAAAGCGAGGGAGTGGATAGATGGAGAAGAAGAGAGAATGAGAAGACAATACGAGATGGGGTGAACTGAAGTTACTTAGCCTACTTAAGTGATTTTCCCGCCTACAGGCGTCGTGGGTGTGTGATTTGTGAAAACCAAGGAGGAAAAAATAAACTCATTGGAAAAATGGTTTTACTTTGTTAGGAAAATCAGGGAGAAAGGGACTTTGTTTTTCCACAGTCGGCTAATTATGGCAAAGATCATCTTCTTTTTCATAAGTTGGGATGTGGATTTCTCAAGCCTTCTATTCATAAAAAAAGAAAAAAGAAAAACCACAATCTTAAGGAAAAGGAAAATCTAAAAGGAAAAAATATATCTGGCAAGTGATCTAGAATATCAAAATAATTTGAAGTTATAAAATTCTGGAGAGAGAATTTACGAAAAAAAATTATATGTACAATTCTACAGAGAAGAAAGTTGGAGTCACAATCTTGAGCGGGAAATGCGCGCGAGAAAAAGAGTCCCTATGAAAAGTTAGCGTGAGTGAATCTAAGGAATGTAGAGAGATGAAAGTGAGAGTTTGAGATAAAGTTTAGAGATAGAGAATCTAAAGGTAGAAAGTCTAGAGTGATAAAGTTAGAAACCAAGAGTAAGATGGAGTAAATTTCGAGAGAATATTATGGGACAATTTCGGACAGAAAAATTGGAAAAAATAAATTTATGAAAGGATGATATCTGTACAAGAGCGTGAGGATGCTAGAGGAAGAGGGAAAATTGGGAGAGATAAAACATTGAGGGGGAGGAAATTTAGTGTGGAATAAATCACAAAAGGGGTAATATATGGGGAGAAGAAATATAGAAAGAAAGAATGTTTAGCATATAGTTTGGATTGAGAAAATGTGAGTACAGAATTGGAAGAAAAACTAGGAAAAGAAATCTCGAGTTTCTCATGATAGAGAACATTTGGATAGATTAGAGCTAGAGTGTGAAGGATAAACAATCTGAAGACTTCAGTTTTAAAGGCAGATGAAATATATGTAATTACAATACTGGAGTCCCAAACGTCTTATGGGGAGGTGCCGTAAAAAAGAACTATTTTTTGGAGAGAAGAAATATAGAAAGAAAGATTGTTTAGCATATAGTTTATATTGATAAAAATGTGAGTAAAGAATTGAAAGAAAAAACTAGGAAAAGAAATCTCGAGTTTCTCTTGATAGAGAACATTTGGATAGATTAGAGGTAGAGAGTGAAGGATAAACAATCTGAAGACTTCAGTTTTAAAGTCAGATGAAATATATGTAGTTACAACATTGGAGTCCCAAACTTCTTATGGGGATGTGCCGTAAAAAAGAACTACTTTTTGGAGAGAAGAAATATAGAAAGATATATTGTTTAGCATATAGTTTGGATTGACAAAAATGTGAGTAAAGAATTGGAAGAAAAAACTAGGAAAAGAAATCTCGAGTTTCTCATGATAGAGAACATTTGGATAGATTAGAGGTAGAGAGTGATGGATAAACAATCTGAAGACTTAAGTTTTAATGGCAGATGAAATATATGGAGTTACAATACTGGAGTCCCAAACGTCTTATGGGGAGGTGCCGTAAAAAAGAACTATTTTTTGGAGAGAAGAACTATAGAAAGAAAGATTGTTTAGCATATAGTTTGGATTGACAAAAATGTGAGTAAAGAATTGGAAGGAAAAATTAGGAAAAGAAATCTCGAGTTTCTCATGATAGAGAACATTTGGAAAGATTAGAGCTAGAGAGTGATGGATAAACAATCTGAAGCCTTCAGATTTAGACTCAGAGGAAATATATGGAGTTACAATACTGAAGTCCTAAGCGGCTTATGGGGAAGTGCCATACAAAATAACTATAAATTTGTTAATTGCAAGGACGCATCTTGTAGCAGTTCCCTTTATTTTCACATGTCCAACCAATCGAAGGAAACTAGATTTCCATGATTTCATTTTCTACCATTTCATTCAGAAGCGATTTTATGGAAATTATTTTCCTTTTCCTTCGTTTTCCACAATCCCCACACGTTTGTTGGGTGAATGTTCTCCAAAAGTTGCTTTCTGAAGCTGGTATATTGCATAGCATTTGCCAAGTGAAGGCAAACAGAAACTAAGCTTGACGGTTAATAGTGAAGTATAGAAACAGACACATCAATTTTCGTCCTTACTTAGACCTACAGTCTGATTTACAATAGGAATTAACTGGAGTATAGGTAAATGTAAAGGAACATATTTTTGTTGACCGTAACTTAATACAAACTAAAGTTGTAAGTTTTAACTTCTAGCAGCAACTAACTAAGTTTTAACTTCTAGCAGCAACTAACTGTTGCCTTCAAATAGTATTTTAAATCAAATTGTATGGAGGTCACCAATCTTTTTGGTATCATTTGTATTGAAACCCTATTATACGGGTCACCCAACGTTACGTGCCAGACGTGTGCCCAGGCATTGACAACCCTAAAAGTTTAGTATCCGTCTTCTAAGGAATAATTGATATGTTTTCTTTTGTTTTTTTTGATGAAAATATTTTTTCCTCATTCGGTACTGTTGGTTTATGCAGGATTATTGTTGTTCTAAACATGGAAACTATAATACCCGATTGTGAAATAATTGGAAACCCGAAGCTCTTATCAGAATCCGATTCGTCCTCTCGGAATGCCACGTCCGATAACAATCGGGGAAACTCCAACTCACCACGGGTTCCCAGCAGTTCTTCTGCTCCTCTGAATCCTGCTTATAATGTGCAGAACTTCCGCCCAACTGTTCAACCTCCTTACCAAGCTCCTCCCCCTCCAAACTACAGAAATCATGGGAGTATTGTTAGAAACGAGGCCCCTGCTCGAATAATTCCTATCTCTGCTTTAAATCCTTATCAGGGGAGGTGGGCTATAAAAGCAAGAATAACTGCAAAAGGAGATATTCGGCGCTACAATAATGCTAAGGGAGATGGGAAGGTCTTCTCCTTCGACCTTCTTGACTCTGATGGTGGTGAAATACGTGCGACTTGCTTCAACGCGGTACTTGATCGTTTCTATGACTCTATTGAGGTTGGTAAAGTCTACATGGTATCAAAGGGAAGCTTAAAACCTGCTGACAAGAAGTTCAACCATCTTAACAATGACTATGAAATAACATTGGAGACAACCTCAGCTGTGGAGCTTTGCCCAGATGAAGATGGATCAATACCGAAGCAACAGTTCGCATTCAGACCTATTAGTGAAATTGAGAATGCGGAGAACAATTCTGTACTTGACGTTATTGGCATTGTTACCTTTGTTAATCCATCAGTTCCTATTCTGAGAAGGAATGGTATGGAAACTCAGAGAAGAATTTTGAACTTAAAGGACAAATCTGGACGAAATGTTGAGCTAACCCTCTGGGGAGAATTTTGCTACAAAGAGGGTCGTGAAATGCAGGAGATACTCGAATCTGGTTTCCCCCCAGTTTTAGCTGTTAAGGCTGGAAAGGTAAATGATTTTAGTGGGAAATCAATAGGGACGATTTCTGCAAGCCAACTCTTTATAAATCCTGATATCCCTGAGGCCCGTGATCTGAGAGAGTGGTTCGATGGAGGAGGAAAAGACGCAACCTCTCTTTCTCTCTCTAGAGATGTTATGCAAGGCTCTCAAAAGAATGACGTCCGTAAAACAGTTTCTCAGATAAAAGATGAAGGTCTTGGGAGAGGAGAAAAGCCAGATTGGATTACGGTAAAGGCAATCATATCATTCATTAAGACTGACAATTTTTGTTACACGGCTTGCCCTTTGATGATTGGTGATAGAAAGTGCGCTAAGAAAGCTGTGCAAACTGGAAACAATGGATGGCATTGTGATAGGTGTAATCAAGGCTTTGAAGAGTGTGATTATAGATTTCTTCTGCAAGCTCAAATACAAGACCATACTGGTCTTACTTGGGTGACAGCTTTCCAAGAAACGGGGGAAGAGATCTTGGGTTGCTCGGCGAAAGAGTTATACTTGTTGAAATACGAAGAGGAGGACGAGGTCAAGTTTGGAAAAATACTTCGTCGTGGTCTTTTTAATGAGGTACTGTTTAAGCTGAAGATTAAAGAAGAACTCTATGGTGATGAGCAGAGGGTAAAGATCACTGTTGTCAAGGCAGACAAAGTTAATCTTTCTTTAGAGAGTCGGTACCTACTTGATTTGATCTCCAAGGTCTCTCCCTAGAGGAAAGCACACACTCCACTTGGTCCAGTAGGTCAGCTTGGAACTTCAACAACTAAAGCTCAAATGTAAGCAAATTTGATATTCTTCCAATATTTGTAATTGATCTAACAACGGAAGTGAAATTAGAGTGAAAAAGGTGTTAGGCGTAAACATGGAACACGAATTTTGAAGTGTA
Organism: Kingdonia uniflora; assembly: GCA_014058105.1. Lineage (NCBI taxonomy): Eukaryota > Viridiplantae > Streptophyta > Magnoliopsida > Ranunculales > Circaeasteraceae > Kingdonia > Kingdonia uniflora. The sequence goes on from JACGCM010001281.1 coordinate 2,988,377, forward strand.
GTCGATATCTTCTTCGAACAAGATTTGTAATTTTCATTCCATTCAATCAAAGTTATACCTGTTTAACCACCTTGTCTATTGATGTTGATTTCTTATAGCTGTACTTATTGAACTTTAAACTGTCTCCTTAACGTAGACTTGGAGATTCTTGACCTCTGATAAGACTTGCCGTGATTGTTACCCCGGAAATTGTAGGGCCCTGTCCCTCGACCTATGCCAAACTCGAGCTACCTCAATACCAGATTTACGCATTATACACGTGACATACACAATCAGCAATTATACCTGTACCACGAACTGATAATGAACGTGGATTGAACATTACAGAAAATATGAACAAGTCAAAGACACCTGTTTCCCACGAACTAGCAGTTATACATTTAACTATCACCTGCCCCATTTTCAGGAGAACGTGCCTCTATACGATAATGAACTGAGAGTGAGGTCTATAAAAAGGATGAGTTCCAGAGGAGAAATGACTAATAATTTTAGATTACAAGAACAAGATTTTCTAATTCAAGAGATCAAAACTTGTAATCAAACAAGAGGTCGTGGTTTTCACCTATTCAAAGATTTCCATGCTAATCACCTGTGTCATTTTTATTAAGTTATACTAATTCTTGTCACATGCACATTTGGTGTAAAAGCTAAATTTGAGCTATTTTGAGCTACTACGAAATTAGGCCATTACATTTGGCGCCGTCTGTGGGAATGAAGACATTTCCACGATATCTTAAGGCATACAATTATTCAACTATCAATTTCCAATCACGGTCACTTCCAAGCGACCAGCAACAGGAGTCCAGCTCGATCTTTCAGTCGAACTAGATCAGCTCGCAGAACTAAGGGCGAGCCTCCACGCCGAAATAGAGAAACATAATGAGCTCGAGCATCAGTTAGTCCTTGACTGCGAGCTCCGTGAACAGGAACTCGAGAGCGAGCGTCAAGTTTGTTAAACAAAATTCAAGTGACATGAAGAACAAATGACAACAATACAAACTACCTTGCAAATTTTGCAAGATAATCAACAAGCTCCCCTTACCAGAGATCGTGATCAGATCCCAGCGAACTCCCGAGTTTCTGCCCGATTTCAGTAAAGGTAACGGGCCTTCCAAGTGTCAAGAAGAGGAGCAACGACCTCAACCCAGGATAGCAGCTCGTGAACGCTTGAGCGAGGGCGTCGGTACTCATAATCCCTGACCAGCAAGCTTGCTCAAGCACCACTTCAATACATCACACAAGAACACATGGATCAACGTATCATTGAGTTAATTGAAGCTCAAGCTTTAGGCAAAAATGACGATTTAGCAAAGTTGCACGGTAGTCCGATTGCCAAAGAGTTATTTGATATGGAAGTACCAATAGGGTTTCATGCTCCCAAGATACGTAAATATAAAGGCACTGATCCGAAGTAGCACATTCAGTAATTTCGTGATTCACTGGGATTATATTCAAATCTAAACCATATTCTGTCATCTGTTCCCCACAAACCTGTAGGGAAAACCGCTACGGTGGTTCCATTCTTTACCTGAAGATTCCATCACCACATTCGATCAACTTTAGAAGATCTTCGTTAAAATGTATGCTCATAATAAAGACAAGGGGGATAATTTATATACTCATATCAGTCTTAAACAGTCTCAATGAGAGAAGCTCGAGGTCTTTGCAAAGAAGTTTCTGGAATTCACATGAAAAATTGACAATCTTGATTAGAAAACAGTCGTTTCTGCATTTACTAATGCACCACAGATCGATTGCAAAGCGAAGGAACATCTCTTCTTGAACAAACTCACGACCTTGGAAAACATGATTACCAGGGTCAATAGGTATGTCGATTTGGAAAGGATGATGACCGAAAGGCATAAATCTACTAAATCCGTCCTAACCGCGAAAGGTCAAAACACAGATCGCAACACTGAACCAAAAGAGGACTATGGTGATCAAAAGAGTTTTAAAACAAGCACAGACAAATCTCGGAAAGGCAATATATTACCTAAGTTGGTCCTCCCCAAGATGAATGTCCGGATATCATCAATTTTTCCCATACTGGCGAAAGACAAGTTCTATCGTACATCTTAACCACTTGAACCAATTAAAGGCAAACCATATTGCATGCATTATAATGTAACTCATCATGAAACTGACAACTGTTATTCTTTACAGAGGTTGATAGAATATATCTTCAAAGACGGGAGAATGCACGAGTACATTATCGACTTGGAAGGATACAAAAATAATGGAAGCTATAAGACATAGGTCGAAGTAGTTCAGGTCGAAGATCAGTTTGAGGAAAAATACTTGTACCATATGTACCATAACAACATGATCAAAATCTATCAAATCAATAAATCTACCAGATTCAAGCGAAGAAGATTAACAGAGTGCTACGACCTTACCGTTCATGATAAATAAGCTAAACTCCTTCCTGAATCAAACAATCGACGATTTGGGATTTTATTTGAGGATTGAGATATTAGTCACGTCAAGTTTTCTCATTATGACGCTCTGGTTATCATGCTGAAGATGATGAAATTCGTCATGCATACCATGATGATTGATATTGGTAGTTGTATCGAAATCCTCTTTCAGAGTACAATCGAGCAAATGGGACTAATTGACCAAGTTATACCAAGCAACATCGATATCAGTGGGTTTAATGGCTCCAAAGAAGAATGAGTGGGTAATATTATCCTACTAATTATTGCTGGACCTGCCACGATCGACGTCATTTTCTACATCATCAACGCCAAATCTCGTTACTTAGGGATTATGGGTCGCTGTTGAATTAACAACATGGAAGCAATCGCTTCTACATACCATCAAGCACTTCGCTTCAAGCACAACGACAATATCTATGAAATCAAAGGCAGTCAAAAGCCTTTACAAGCTTGTGAACATACCGTCTCTGCCATACTCGACACATCTGACAAATTTGCTGCATAGCAATTACAGAAAGCTGGTCACATCGATAACCAACCTTCAATAGAAGAACCTACAGAATACATAGACATTGATAGACCTAACAGAGGTACTTATATTGGTACCAAGCTGGTTCAGTATGAAAATGAGGCCCTCATTCACTTTTTTACAAATGAACCAAGACGTCTTCGCTTGGACTTTCGAAGAAACGTCAGGAGTCGACCCAACCAAGGTATGTCACATATTAAGTATCAACAACAACGCCACGACGATCAAACAGAAACAGAGAAGACTATCACCTCGTCTTCGAGACGAAGTCAACAATGAAATCGATAACTTGATCAAAGTTGGATTCATTCGAGATGTTAAGTACCCGGATTGGATCTCCAATATTGTCACAGTTCCAAAGAAGAATGGGAAGGTCCGAGTTTGCATAGATTTCACAGATCTAAACAAACACACTCTAAAGGATAGTTTTCCTTTTCCAATCATTCATCAAATTCTCGATTCAACGGCAGGACACGAGCCCTTATCTATGATGGATGATGCTTCCGGATACAATTAGATACCCCTTCGAGACGACGATCAGGATAATACCACTTTCATCACTGAAATAGGGTTTTACTATTACAGAGTCATGCCATTCAGACTAAAGAATGCTGGAGCAACATATCAACGCTTAATGACAACAATGCTCAAAGTACACTTGGGAAAGATAGTTGAAGTATACATCGATGACCTACTCTACAAAAGCTTACAGAAGAGGGATCATATAACAGATCTCGATACAATCTTCCATATTTTACGCTCATACAAAATGAGGCTCAACCCTGATAAATGTCAATTCGAATTACACTCGGGAAAATTCCTGATACATCTCATTAGTAAGAAAGGGATTAAGGCCGATCTGGATCAAATTTGAGCTCTACTTAACATGTTGTCTCTAGCAATAAAGAAAGACGTTCAGAAGCTCGCTGACAAGATCGCTGCTATCAATCGGTTCATCTCCAAGTCATCAGATCAATGCCGATGGTTATTCAGGTTACTTTGATGATATACTACACGAGGAAAGATTCAACCCAATGAAGAGATCGATTGGACAGAAGAATGCGAGGCAACTTTTCAAGAAATCAAAACCTATTTGGGAAAGTCTCCCATAATGAGCACCCCAATAGATAATGAGGAATTGATCATTTACCTCGCAGTTACAAAAAACTCTCTTAGCTTGGTCTTCATTCGACTTGAAGGAAATGTTAAAAAGACAGTATATTTCATCAACAAAACCCTTACTCCAACAGAAACAAGATATTCCAAGATCGAGCGACTCCTTCTAACTCTCATTTACACTTCATAGAAGCTCAAACACTACTTCCATGCTCATTCCATCAAAGTTATGATGAACTACCCACTTAGGGAAATTCTATCTAAAAAAGAAAAATCAAGAAGAGTACAACAATGGTCTGTAAGCTTGGGAGAGCATGATATCAAATTTGAGCAGCGCCATTCAGAAAAAGGTCAAGCAGTTGCCGATTTTCTAGATACTTTCCTGTAGAAGATCCAGATTGGGTGGAGCATGACCCTGATCTCACAGAAGAAATAGCAGAAGATCCACCTACCAAACCCTTTAACGAACGAGATGAATGGAAAGGATGGAGACTTATTATAGATGGCTCAACAGGACCCGCAAGGTCAGTTATTGGAATCGTATTGATTACTCTGTAAAATGACATAATCGAGAAATCAATCCGCTTGAATTTTGATACCTCGAATAATGTCACAAAATATAAAGCTTTGATTCATGGGCTCAATTTGGTGCTCAAACTCAGAGTTTTTGAGCTGTCAGTCTATACAGACTCATTACTCATAGTCCACCACTATTCCGAGCAATACAGAAAGAATGGCAAGTTGGTTGATTATGCCACCCTCGTTGCTGACAGAATGAGCAGATTTACAAAAGCTATTCTCGACTATTTACCACAGGGGGAAAACAAACACACCGATTCTTTGGCTTACTTAGCCGGGGTCTTGGGTACAGAAGCATGATACCTTTAAATTGAAGTTATATCAACCCCCAATATTGATTTTCCCTCTGCATGCGCAATCAACACTAGGGGCGATAAAGAGAAGGATGACGATTAGAGGAAACCTTTTATCGCCTATCTTGGCCTGGAGAACGAATGTGACAAACCTCTTTCAAAAGATCCAAAAGAACACCAATGGTTTATCGGCAATTTGAAACGTTATACAATTCAGATAGGCCATTTATATCGAAGATCAGTAACAAGGCCTTATCTCAAGTGCCTCTCCAAGCAACAAGCAGATGGAATGCTCAAATACTTACATGAAGGAACATGTGGTTCCCATGCCGCAGGTCGATCACTTGCAAATACAACTATTGTACAAGGAGTATTCTGGTCGGGAATGCGGAAACAAGCGGAGGAGTACTCACAGAGATGCGATACATGTCAACGACATTAAAACATAATATGAGCACCTGCACTCGAACTCCATGCGAGTAAGGTATTCTGGCCTTTCAAGAGGTGAGCACTCGATCTAGTTGGCAAATATCCCAATACAGCGGGTAACCAAAGGTTTTTACTCGTGGCAACAAATTACTTTACAAAATGGGTGGAAGTAGTTCTCCTTTGTCGAACTAGAGAAGAAGAAGTCATATCGTTTATCTGGGAACATATCATCACACGGTTTGGATGCCCCCACCTGATTTGAATTGATAAGCGGCCACAGTTCATTGGAGAAAAGGTTGTGGCTTTTCTCAACAAATACAACATCATTCATTCCCAATCCAATCCATACTACCCCCAAGGAAATAGACAGGCCAAAATCACCAACAAGACGATAGTGGATGGAATCAAGAAGTGACTTCAATCACAAAAGAAAGGAAATTGGATACGAGAACTATCTCATGACTTATGGGCATACCGTGCTACACCAAGATAATCAATTGGACGTTTCCCTTTCCTCTTAGCTTACAGAACTGAAGCCATCATTCCAACGGAATACCACCATCCTATCAAAGATCGCAAGCTAGCAGATGAGGAAAATGAGTTCGAGCTAGCCTATAATATAAACTGGATTGATGAGACCTGAGTTTGAGCTATTGCCAACTAGGGTCACTATCATCATATGCTAGCCTGCTTATACAATAGAAGAGTCTGAAGCCGTGAATTATAAATTAACGATCTAGTCCTAAGAGAAATTCCCAAGAGCAGAAAAGAGATAAATACTGGAAAGCTTACAAAAAATTGGGAGGATCCTACTACCTCATGACAGAGAAGGGTGTCCGCATACCAAACCCTTGGAATACTAGGAGATTGAAAATATATTATCGCTAAGTCCCTAGTTCATAAAGTACCTCTATTTTCATTCTTTACATTCCAAAAATGAGATTCCAATTTGTACATTCTTTTCTACTCAATAAAAACTTCAAGTTCTTTCCCACATTATTCTCTACAGGCATACATGTAGTATCTACTAAATCTAAAAGATTAAAGCCAAGGTAACACTAGTATAATGGCATATTTTCCAGGAGTATAATCTTCGCCAATACTCTAGAAAGGATTATACAATAATAAGCTTAAACACTCAAGATTTTACGTGGAAACTTAGTAAAGTCTGAGAAAAACCATGACCTCGAGGAGGGTTTTGATAAAAAAAATCTAATAAGTTGCTAGTTATTATAATTGTTGTTTGGTAAGAAAGTAAGAATGAATTGATAGTTGAGTTACCGGGGGGAATAACACATTCTCTGCTTGTATTTATAGTAGATACATGCAATTTACAAGAAGAAAACAGTTTCCTATTTTGGGGGGTAGTGGGCGAACTTCGCGGATCTCCCTACAATGGCTCTATTTGACCAAGTATAACGGCTACTTCGGTGGGTCGAGAACTGTGGTCGCAGATGAAAAAATTTCTCGAATGATGGAATGTCTTCGACTAAGTTCCGTTACCTTCTCTTTGTCGAATCTGGGAAATATGTTACTACAATTTCCCCATTCTTAATACAATTATTTGTTGTTGTGTCGAGATGAACATCGGAATGTGAAATGGTTGTCGAGTGTTGCAGTAGTCGGTACTTTGTCATTTTTGAGGTTGGAAAATCAAATAAACCTTGTTAGTTTATGTTTTCGAGGAACAGTTATGGTAGAACATTGAGTGATGGTGACGCCGTGGTTCCAGGCGCTACATAACAAGTTTTTGGAGTGTACAAATAGAAAGTATGGTGAGGATAAATAGTTTTATTTTGGCCCTTTGTCGCTGTTGTTCTTTTATCCGGAGCCGATGGTGATGAGATTAAAAGAAATGACGGAGGAGGTGGAGATTGTTGAAACACAATGTTTCCATTGGTGTCATTTTCAATTTGTGTTGTTGAAGGCCTCAGAGTGCATCGATTGTCTTTGTAAATTAACTAATGCCCATATTAAAGATGATGATGCTAAGTCGGGCCTAGCTTCTTGTGTGTCTCTGGTTGATGCCGTCTTTGTAACCCCCTGGGGTTATGAGATGGTGGTAGTTTCTGAGGAGGAGGGTGTCAATCTTTCCTTCGCCGGAGGATATGCCAGATTATGGTAAAATGAAGCATGTAGCTTTGAGTAATTCATGTCAAAGGATAATGTGTAACTTGTAGCTTGATGTAATGTAATCGAAGGAAAGAATTGTCGAATGTAAAATGTAACAACTAACTTATGGAATAAACTTTTGTTTTGAATTGCATCGAATAAATATATCATGAACTAGAATGAAATTAAATCTATTATCCGAAGATAATTTGTCGAGTTGTGTTATTGTAGTTGTGTCGAACTGTAGGGAGATATCGAGGTTGCTGTGTCGAAGTTTGAAAAATTTGGAAGTGAAGTTTGTTGAATGTGTGGGGTCTGTAAACGGTTCCCAAGGAGGTGGTGTTGACTGTGATGTGATGGTGTATGGTTACATTGATTATTGTATTAACTCTTGGGAATGGTGACTCTTTGAACGTTTTACTATAAATACCTCATGTGCCTGAAAAACTGAGTTTTTGCTATTAATAAAATGGTAAAGGCCAAGGCGCAGTTGCGCAAGGAACATGCCAATCGGGTGCACTGTAAGTATTGAGAAATGATGATACTACAACAAATATAGGCTTTTATGTCACCTAAATAATGCCATTTTAAAGAAAGTTAACGTTATAGATCCTACTTGTTATTTTATTATCCTACAAGGACGTACTTATTTGGCTATAACATATTTTTCTTCTTCTAATAATGACGTTAATGGTTGTTCCCTCTTTCGATTAACGTTATTTTCTCAGAGCAAATGCAGTAGGATGTGGGTTGAGTTGGGTTTGCAAACCCACACTCAAACGTCTCCCAACAGCAATTGTTTGGGTATGAGTTAGATGACCTGGTGCTACAGTAACTCAACTGAGTGTGAGGAACTCACACTAATTTTTTTTTTAGTTTGGCGGTGTTTAAATCACCGCGCAGTATTCTTTTTACCGCGCGGTAAAAGGAACACCGCGCGGTGATCTAAATACCTCCAAACTCAATTATTTTGATCAACACTCCCTGGCTACTTCTTCTTCCCCAAAACCAATTGCAGAGCAGAGGAGAAACTCTACGCTCTCCTTAAATGGTGAACTCTGGCACCAATAGTAATAACTCTACACTGTCGACCCCATCTTCTCATAACCTACCTTCAACACCATTCGCTCAACACCCATCATGACAATTCACTCCATACCTCTACCAAAACCCATCGCAATTTCAACCTCAATTCCAATCACAGACCCCACCTCCGTTTACCATGCCACAAAGGGATTCCAGTTATGGGCAATATCAAAGTCCATTTACACTCTCTCAACCGCAACCTTAGGCGTTTAGCCTGCACTATCAACCCTATCCGCTTACTCAACCTCAAGGTTTTTAACCTCCAAATTACTTTCAGAACTATCTATTCCATAATGAATCTTCTCAGCACAGTAAAAGTGAAGCAAATGCGTCAATACCTGTTAAAGAGGCGGCTTCCCAAAAAGAAAAAGGAAAAGGAAGAAAGAAAAGAGCACCCGCAAAATAAAGACAAAACATGCAAGTGCCAGAAGATGTTGAGTTTTTGGACGAGACGGATGATGATGGAATGGATTAGATGGACGCAGACTTTACGTGTCTCGCAAGGGCATGGGTAACAACTTCTATCCAAATAAATGGCCGTACAAATAGTTTTACTTTATATCAAAAAAGCAACATTACCTTTAGCAAAAACCCCGAGTGCCCCACACGACGATCATGTGGGTCGACCAAATCTCAGTGGTACGCCCTTAATGCACAATGTGTAGCCTTCAAATGGATAGTTACTCGAGAGCGATTTAGGAATAGCAGCAGAAAAATAGAAGAAGATCGAGTACGTTATGATTTTCTTTAACTCAATTTCAATTATTTATCGCGGATATACACGTTATTTATTTGTATTGGGTAATTTTGCGAATTATTGGAAAATGATGCACACAAAATCTATAAAGACTTGAATGGCGGCAATGACTTCAAATACCGTGAAGCGTATGAGATTTGGCGCGAGAGCCGCGATGGGCCAACCTAAGGGATGATGGGTTGAACCAAACGGTGAATATACCAAGAAATATAGCAAGGAGAGCATCGGACAATTCATCTCCGGGGAACTCGGTCAGATCAAATAATCTATCGGAGGACCCCGATGGCCCACCTGCACCTCACTCCGCGGGCCCAAATTCTGACTTAGATGGTTCGTTGTATAAGGGTGGAAGCAGGCCCATCGGCCAAAAACTCTATAGAAAGAACCTTGCATCACAAAAGAAAATGGAGGGTGTTGTTGCATCTAGTAGCGATATCCAAATAATGCAGGATGAACTATGGTTGGAGAAGATACAAGCGAAAGAAGAAAAGGAAAGAAGAAGAGCAGAAGCAATGTAACACTAGCAAGCCAAAATAGATTTGGAGCAAACGAAGGAAGATCGCAAAATCATGGAGAAAGACTTGAGTACTCTTTCTAGACATCAATTACAATACTATCTGCAAAGGCAAGTTGAGATAATAGAACGTCTGGCCAATAGGGGAGTACCAGGTACTTGAAGTGGTGATAAAATGTATTTTAACTTTGCTGTATATAAAAGTTTTATTTCCAAGAATGTAGTTTACCTTCCAATAATGTAATCGTTTGAATAATGTACTATGCTATTGAAGAATGGAATATTTTTTTCGAAATGTTTATTTCTGATAATATTGCGTTAAAACAAATACAAGATTAATGCAATATCAAAAACTTGTTTAATAAACTTGTACGACAAGAAGCATTAAATTACATGAATAACACTCAGATAATATAAGAAATAGAGTACTAGGTTTGAAGATTTCCCTTCACGGCCTACAAATGCTCGATTAGATCATCTTTTAGATTAAAGTGAAGTTCTCGACTTCGAATCCGGTTTATTTTTGATATAAAAGATTCTATTGTTCCGCGTTCGCGTACAATATCGAACCGTTCGCCTTTGATAGTTAAGGGTTCGACCAGATTGTAGTCTAAGTATGATGGGAATGCACCTCGTTCCTCTTCGACGATCATATTGTGCATTATCACGCATACCTTCATGATATTGCTCAAAACCTGGGGGTCTTATAATTTTACTGGATTTTTTACAACATTGAACCTAGATTTTAAAACCCCAAACGCCCGTTCTACGTCTTTTCGGCAACTTTCTTGTTTTTGAGAAAATAATTTTTGTTTCGCTGTAACCGGATTAGATATGGTTTAGACAAGTGTTCCCCATTTGGGGTTTATGCCATCCCTAGGTAATACCCCATATCATAAGCTTTCCCAGCAATTGTATAATTGCAAGGCGGGGTGATACCATAGGCCAGGTTGGTAAAAAGATGTGATTGTTACCAGACATTGATATCATTGCTAGACCCTGGTAACCCTAAAAAAATATGCCAAATTTAAAGGTCGTGTGAAGCTACCGCTTCAAGAATGAGTGTCGCCTTGGGGTATTAACCAGTAAATTGACCGTGGCAAGCTTTGGGATAATTTTTCCATATCCAATGCATGTAATCAGGCTTCGTAATATGCCGGTAAATCCCCAATACACTCCGATCGCTTTTAACTTTTCGACGTCGGCCGCGTTTGGTGCTCGAAGATATTCTTCGTAAAAAATTTGTATAACCGCAAAAGAAAACCTTTTCACACATAACAAAGTTGTGCTTTCTTCTATTCGGATATATTCGTCAAAAAGATTTGCCGCAACACCGTATCTTAGAAAACGTAGTACTACGACTATCTTTTGGTACTGTGATAACGCCATAGTACTTGTGTTGCTGGGTTTCTGGACAAAATAATGATTATGTGCAACGACTGCATCGAATAGACGCATAAACATGTCTCTACTCATATGGAAATGTTGCCAAAATTCTCATGGCTCATATGTACAATTCAGCTTGAAGTAGTCTCGTATAATACTGTAATGCCCCAATGGGTGATCACGCTTCTTTCTCTTATCCTTACGGCCCATGGCACTCCCGCAGTAACTCGAAGTTGCATCCTCAACTACTATGTTTATTACAGCTTGGTGCAGAACGCAAATTGCCACCACACAATTATAGATAAGATCGTCATCGGAGGACGACGGCGATAAACCTGAAGGATTGGGTATGGATGAATCAGATGATGAAGAAGACATTTAAGGCTATGGAGTTTAGAGAAGGGTGTAATACCAGATGGTAAACAAGTTTCCAATGGAAGAGAGAAGTGTAAAAATGGGAGAAATGTAAAAGGGGAAGAAGTAGTGGGTCTTGAAATCAGGGATTTGGCGGTGAAATGAACACTGCGCGGTGTTCCTTTTACCGCGCGATGTTCATTTCACTGCCAAATCTATGTTTCTATTCGACCTCAGTGACAATTTTGTTCGAATAGAATTTGGGTATATTCGAATAAAAATGCTCAGTGCCAAATTGTGCAAAATTGTTCGAACAAATAGTCTGTAGAAATGTAGAAATTGAAAAAACTCTACCAAAAACCTAAAAACTTCACCAAATAGTCTGTAGAAATGTAAAATACCTCAGTACAAATTTATTCGAAAAGATAAACAGTTAATTTCAACAAAAACCAAATAACTTATTCGAATAGAATTCAGTCAATTTCAGTCAATTTCAACATTAGATAATCATGGCTAATGAACCTTAAGAACATCTAAAACCTCATCTACGAAAATATCATCTACTCAGAATCATCTACATAATCAAAGCTGAGCTTCTACATCGTCAAAAAAACATAAAAAATACCTATATCTACTCAAATTCATCTCCAGTACCCCGCCCCCTGCGGCTAGTACCGCCTCCCATGGTTCGCAGACCAGATCCACGCTACCTCATCCTCGCGCCACCACCATGTGGTAGTGGCACCACCCGTACGTCACACCCCCTCCTCAGTTTTAGGTCCTAAACGGGACAAAGAAAATTTATAAATATTTTGACAAAATAAATATGACATTAAGAAAAAACATCGCAATAAATACATAAATAAATTACTTATATGAGAATATAGCTGATGATCTATACTGTCAATTTTCCCGTGAGCAATAACAAGTTCATCCTCCAACTCCTTGAACCTCTGTACGTCCCGTGCAGACTCTATAAGGACGAGTCACCGCATATCATGAGTCAGGTACCACAGCTCCTCTGCGCCGTAGGAGGAAGACATGGGTGGCGGGTCGCTCAAGCGGGCGATGGGGAGCATCTCACGTTGCCCTGTCTACTGCATGTGCCATCCCGGGTCTGGCTCCTCCTGCTAGCCAGGCAAACTGAAGTCCTAGGACACGCTATGAACCGACGCTGACGTAACCACCACGGGTGTAATACCAGCTCTGAGTGCAGTCGGTTCAAAGAAATCTATATTCCCCATCATCTGGGAATCTGTCAACATGTGGCCTGCCTCCAAAATTTGTTTAGCCTAGTATGAAGCGTAAGTCTCTCGCCCCCCCTACCATTAACTGCTCATAGTCAATGAACTCGGCCTGTCTCATCTCATCTAAAGTCGCTTGACTAATATGTGGCGACATGTTAAGTGGAGGATCCAAAGGAATACGCGCCTTACCTTCCAATTGCCTCCAGCATCTATCCCCCAAGTAATATTCACAGTTTTCGTTTGGTACTTGAACTGGCATCCTCTTATGGGATATGAGTTTTGCAGTCAGTACGTCCCCTATCTCAAACACCTTAGACTCTAACCAAGGTTCCCAGGTGATCATCTCAATCGTACGGTGGTCAATGTGGTATTAGTCTAGAATAAATAGATTGGTTGCCTGGTCATTTGTTTTCCACCTGCTTCTCCTCTCCCATGCTCTGAGGCGCGGATAGGCCGAGAACTTTACCTCCTCCATGACTATGGGGTGACCAACCCCATAATACTCGTAGAACTAATATTGTATTTCGGAATAACATAAAAAATATTAAGAATTGATATTTAAGACCTTTATTGGAAGATATTTGATTTGTAAAAGGAAAAAGTGTTAGTGTACCGTAAGAAGTTAGACAAATCCAGTGATGGCACCCCCGGTCGTGACTGCGGTATCCAAACCATGGTACAAGGAAGCAAGAATAACAAAACCCCAGTCATATTGGGCAGCCGAGTCCAAATCGGCCATGGCCATGAGATATCCAAGCGGGACGGTATTGTTGGCCATTTGGAACCACAAATGTCCCATCATGAAGAGGATAAAAGTATGAGCAATAGTAATATCATCCTCCCGATCAGCTGTGACGGTCAAATACGTCCTCAAAGTACAATGCTGACGTTCCCACTCTTTATATGGATGTAATCAATGTTGGGGAGCAATTGCCTCGCATTGGATAAAATAGACCACGTGTCGTCCTATGGAACCTGTGTTGGATATCGGCCGATTGACAATGATGTCAGCATAGTGAAATTGAGATGAGTGATCCCTATCTTTGCACAAGGGAACTAAAACGTGTGTGTGGTCGGCCACCAATGCTCTGTCAGCGCCTGAATTAGCCGATTATCTGAATTGCCCAAGCGTATATCCATAAACTGCCATAAAATATTCACCACGGCATCCCTTACAGGTAGAATTGTGGTAATATCCTTCCATATTTTAAACACCGTTGTAAATGTGCCGTGCATCGAATCCCAATTATGTTCATTAAAGCATTTTGTCAAACACTTGATTTATGGAAAAAACAAATTCACAATTACACTAAAACTTACCGTGAGTTCCTTTCCCGAGTAATAGATGTGACTGACTCCGTCTGTCACATCTATTACTAGGAGTTGGGTAATACACCACCGCGGGAAGTTTTCTTCGGTTGGGTTTGGTATAGATTGGGGTTGGACATCTTCAAATTCTACTCGTTTTTTCTTCCTTCTGGATCTCGAGCGAGTTACGAAACGCTCTGGATCTCTTGTTCCTCTAAACCCAGATAGAGTGCTGGCGTGTGGGTTTCCCTCTGGCATATGCATTTTGATTTTGTTGGAATCACTAATTTTTTTACCAGGGATTTTGAGAGAGAGTTAGATGTAAAAATTATGAAAATAGTCGAGTTGGATGTGAGTTTTACTTACAGCTGAAGCGGTGGTGTTTAGAACCCCGCGTGGTGTTCCTTTTACTGCGCGGTGTTTTAATCTCCTCTAAATTAAAAAAAAGTCCACGTAGGAAACTTATACTGGCTGCTGGGAGAGGTCGGGTGTGAGTTGTGGGTTTGGTGGGCCAGGGTGTCAGAACTCACTCGCTGCTAGAGATGCTCTTATAATGACTTTAAAACATGTACAATTCACGGTATTTGAAAAGTGACTTTATTCAATAACTATTTAATATCAAGTCGTTTGTTCCTAATTGACGTAATTGGAGTATTTAATAATCGCGACTGGAGATTAAATTTTTGTATAAAATAGTTTTGGGCTTCAATTCCCCTAGTTTGAATTCCAGGGCTCGAGCGGAGAGATTCAGATATGCATCTTTTATGTATAAGGATCCAATATCTCTTGTTTAGGGTTTCAATTACTCTAACTTATCTTCTAAAGCCCAATCCCAATTGTAGCAAATTGGTCGACAACGATTGGTTTCCCATGAATAACTTTGAAAACTTTCTAATGTAATGTCAAGACCTTGAAGTTACACAGGTCATGCACTCTTTTTTCTCTCTCTCTAAAAAGCAAAAAATGGGTATTGTAAGGGCATCTCTAGCAGCGAGTGTGGGTTTGGGTGTGGGTTCTGACATCCTAGCCCACCAAACCCACAACTCAAACTCAACCTCTCTCAGCAGCCTGTGTGAGCTTGCCAACGTGGTTTTTATTTTATTTTATTTAGAGGAGATTAAAACACCGCGCGGTGTTCTAAACACCGCCGCAATATCTGTAAGTAAAACTCACAAGTGAATTCGACTATTGTCAAAAATTTTACATCTACCTCTCACTCAAAAATCCCTTGGTAAAAAAAACTTTAATTCTAACAAAATCAAAATACAAATGCCAGAGGGAGACCCACACCCCAGTACTCTGCCTGGGTTTAAAGGAATGAGAGATCCTGAGCGTTCCGTGACTCGCTCGAGGTCTGAAAGGAAGAAAAAATGGGTCGAATTTGAAGATGTTCAACCCCATGATATACCAAACCCAACCGAAGATAACTTCCCGCGGAGGAGTATTACCCAACTTCTAGACGGAGTCATCACATCTATTACACGGGAAAGGAACTCACGGTAAGTTTTAGTGTAATTGTAAAATTGTTTTTTCCATAAATCAAGTGTTTGACAAAATGCCTCAATGAACAGAATCGGGATTCGATGCGTGTGCACGACACATTCACTACGGTGTTCAAAGTGTGGAAGGATATTATCACACTTCCAGCTATAAGGGACGCCGTGGTGAATATTTTTGGGCAGTTTATGGATATACGCTTGGGAAATTCGGATAATCGGCTAATTCAGGCGCTTACAGAGCGTTGGTGGCCGACCACACACACATTTCTGTTCCCTTGTGCGGAGATAGGGGCCACTCTCCTCAATTTTACTATGCGGACATCATTGTCCATCGGCCGATATCCGATACAGGTGCCATATGATGACACATGGTCTATTTTATCTAATGCGAGGAAATTGCTCCCCAACATTGATTCCAGCCATATAAAGAGTGGGAACGTCAGCATTGCACATTTGAGGACGTACTTGACCATCGAAGCTAATCGGGAGGATGATATTACTATTGCTCGTGCTTTTATCCTCTTCATGATGGGACATTTGTGGTTCCAAACGGCCAACGACACCGTCCCGCTTGGATATCTCCCGGCCGTGAATGATTTGGACTCGGCTACCCAATATGATTGGGGTTCTGCTATTCTTGCTTCCATGTACCATAGTTTGGATACCGCAATCACGACTGGGGGTGCCATCACTGGATTTGTGCAATTTCTTCCGGTACACTAACACTTTTTCCATTTACAAATCAAATATCTTCCAATAAACATCTTAAATATAAATTATAATTATTTTTTTTGTTATTCCAAAATGCAGTATTGGTTTTACGAGTATTGTGGGGTTGGCCACCCGATAGTCAAGGAAGAGGTAAAGTACCCAGCCTATCCGCGCCTCAGAGCATGGGAGAGGGGGAACAGGAGGAAAACAAATGACCATGCAGCCAATTTGTTTATTATAGGTAAATACCATATTGATCACCGCACTGTTGAGACGATCATATGGGAACCTTGGTTCGATTCTGCAGTGTCTGAGACAGAGGATGTAATAAATACAAAACTCCTATCCTCTAAAAAGATACCACTTTAAGTACCAAACAGAAACTGCGAATATTACTTGGGGGATAGATGTTGGAGGCAGGTGACTGGCGAGGTGCGTATTCCTTTGGATCCTCCGCTTAGTATGTCGCCACATATTAGTCCAGCGGTTTTACATGAGAATAGACAGGCCGGGTTCGTTGACTGTGAGCAGTTTGTGGTAGGGAGGTGCGAGAGACTTACGCCTTATACTGGGCTGGACAAATTTTGGAGGTAGGCCACATGTTGACAGATTCCCAGAGGATGGGGAATCTAGATCTGTTCAGACTGAGTGCATTCAGAGCTGGTATTACACCCGTAGTGGTTACGTCAGCGTCGGTTCATAGCGCGTCCGAGGACTTCAGTTTGCCTGGCGAGGCAGAGGGGCCAAACCTGGGGTAGCACATGGAATGGAAAGGGCGGCGTGAGAACCTCCCCATTGCCCGCTTGAGGGACCCACCACCCATGTCTTCATCCTATGGCGCAGAGGAGTTGTGGCACCTGACCCATAGTATGCGAGGACTCGTCCTTTAAGAGTCTGCGTGGGACGTACAGAGGCTCTAGGAGGTGGAGGAAGAGCTTGCTATTGCTCGCAGGAAAATTGACAGTATAGATTATCAACTATAGGCCAATGTAAGTAATTTATTTATGTATTTATTGCGGTATTTTTTCTTAATGTCATATATATTTTGTCAAAATATTTATAAAGTTTATTTGTCTCGTTCAGGACCTACAGCTGAGGAGGGGGCGTGACGTACGGGTGGTGCCGCTACCATCTGGAGGAGGCACGAGGACGAGGTAGTGTAGACCTGGTCCACGAGCCAGGGAATGAAGTATTAACCACAGGGGACGGGGTACTGGAGATGATTCTGAGTAGATATAAGTGTTTTTTATGCTTTTTTAGACGATGTAGAAGCTGTGTTTTGATTATGTAGACGATTCTGAGTAGACGATATATTTGTAGATGATGTTTTTGAAGTTTTTAATGTTCATTAGCCATTATTATCTAATGTTGAAATTGACTGAAGTTTTTGTTGAAATTGACCATTTGTCTGTTCGATTAAATTTGCACTGAGGTGTTTTATATTTCTACAGACTATTTTGTGATATTTTTAGGTTTTTGATAGAGTTTTTTTAATATCTATTCGAACAAACTATTTGTCTGTTCGAATAAATTTCAACAATTTCGTACAATTTGGCACTGAGTAGTTTTATTCGAATAAAACTTAATTTTATTCGAACAAAATTGTCACTGAGGATTACAAACATAAATTTGGCGATGAAATGAACACCGCGCGGTGTTCATTTCACCGCCAAATCACTGATTTCAAGACCTACAGCTTCTTGCCCTTTTACATTTTTCCTATTTTTACACATCTCTTCCATTGGAATAACATCTACCTTCTGGTATTACACCCTTCTCTCAACTTCACAGCCTCAAATGTATTCTTCATCATCCGATTCATCCATTCCCGATCCTCCAGGTTTATCGTTGTCGTCCTCCGATGACGATCTAATCTATAATTGTGCGGCGAGACTTTGCTTTCACCACTAAGCTGCAGTAAACATAGTAGTTGAGGATGTAACTTTGAGTTATCACGGGAGTGTCATGGGCCGTAAGGTTAAGAGAAAGAAGCGAGATCACCCATTGGGGAATTACTACATTATACAAGAATACTTTGAGCCAAATTTCACATATGTGCCATGGGAATTTCGGCGATGTTTTGGTATGAGTAGAGACATGTTTATGCAACTATTCGATGCAGTCGTTGCACATGATCATTATTTTATCCATAAACCCAACAACGCTGGTACTATGGGGTTATCACCATACCAAAAGGTAGTCATAGCAATACATTTCCTAAGCTACGGAGTTGCGGCAGATCTTTTTGACGAATATATCCGAATATGAGAAAGCATAACCTTGTTATGTGTGAAAAGGTTTTGTGTTGCGGTTATTCAAATTTTTGGCGAGGAATATCTTCGAGCACCAAACGCGGTCGACGTCGAAAAGCTAAAAGTGACCGGAGAGTCCCGGGGATTTCCCTGCATGTTAGGAAGCCTTGATTGCATGCATTGGATATGGAAAAATTGTCCCAAAGCTTGGCACGGTCAATTTACTGATCATTACCCCAAGGCAACACTGATTCTTGAAGCGGTAGCTTCACGCGACCTTTGGATTTGGCATGTTTTTTTTGGTTACCAGGGTCTAACAATGATATCAATGTCCTGCAACAATCACATCTTTTCACCGACCTGGCCTATGGTTTCGCCCCGCCTTGCAATTATTCAATTGCTGGGAAAGCTTATGATATGGGGTATTATCTAGGGATGGCATAAACCTCAAATGGGGAACACTTGTCTAAACCATATCCAATCCGGTTATAGCGAGACAAAAATTATTTGCTCAACAACAAGAAAGTTGCCAAAAAGACGTAGAACGGACATTTGGGGTTTTAAAATCTAGGTTCAATGTTGTAAAAAATTCGGTGAAATTATAGGACCCCCAGGTTTTGAGAAATATCATGAAAGCATGCGTGATAATGCACAATATGATCGTCGAAGAGGAACGAGGTGCATTCCCATCATACTTAGACTACGATCCGGCCGAGCCCTTAACTATCGAAGGTGAACGGTTCGATATTGTACGCGAACGCGGAACAATAGAATCTTTTATCCCTAAAATGAACTGGATTCGAAGTCGAGAACTTCACTTTAATCTAAAGGATGATCTAATCGAGCATTTGTGGGTCGTGAAGGGAAATTTTCAAACCTAGTACTCTATTTCTTGTATTATCTGAGTGTTATTCATGTAATTTAATGCTTCTTGTCGTACAAGTTCATTAAACAAGCTTTTGATATTGCATTAATCTTGTATTTGTTAGAACGCAATATTATCGGAAATAAACATTTTGAAATCAAGATTGCATTCTTCAATAGCAGAGTACATTATTCAGACGATTACATTATTGGAAGGTAAACTACATTCTTGGAAATAAAACTCAAATATACGGCAAAGTTAAATTACATTTCATCGCCTATTCAAGTACCTAGTCCGCCCCTATTGGCCAGACGTTCCATTATCTCAGGTTGCCTTTGTAGATTATATTGTAATTGATATCCAGAAAGAGTACTCAAGTCTTTCTCCATGATTTTGCGATCTTTCTTTGCTTGCTCCAAATCTATTTTTGCTTGCCAGTGTTGTATTGCTTCTGCTCTTCTTCTTTCATTTTCTTGGTTCGCTTGAATCTTCTCCAACCGTAGTTCATCCAGCAGAGTCTGGATACAACTACCAGATGCAGTAACATCCTCTATTGCCTTTTGTGATACAATGTTCTTTCTGTGGAGTTTTTGGCCGATGGGCCTGCTTCCACCCTCATACAATGAACCATCTAAGTCAGAATTTGGGGTCGCAGATTGAGGTGTAGGTGGGCCGTCGGGGTCCTCCGATAGATTGTTTGTTCCGACCAAGTTTCCCGGAGAAGAATTGTCCGATGTTCTCCTGGCCACATTTCTTGGTATATTCACCGCATAGTTCAACCCATCATCCCTTAGATTGACCCATCGCCGTTCCTGCGCCAAAATCTTATACGCTTCACGGTGTTTGAAGTCATTGTCACCATTCAAGCCTTTATAGATTTTGTGTACATCGTTTTCCTATAATTCGTAAAATTACCCAATACAAATAAATAACGTGTATATCCGCGATAAATAATTGAAATTGAGTTAAATGAAACTATAACGTACTCGATCTTCTTCTGTTTTTCTGCTGCTATTCCTAAATCGTTCTTGAGCAACTATCCTCTTGTACGCCACATATTGTGCATTAAGGGCATACTACTGTGATTTGGTCGACCCACATGATCGTCGTCTGGGGCACTCGGGGTATCTGTTAAAGACAATGTTGACCTTTAGATAGAAAGTAAAACCCTTTGTGCGACCATTTGTTTGGACAGAAGTTGTTACCCATACCCTTGCGAGACACGTAAAGTCTGCGTCGGTCCAATGCATTCCAGCATCATCCATCTCGTCCAAAAACTCAGCATCTTCTGACACTTGTACGCTTGGTCTTTGTTTTGCGGGTGCTCTTTTCTTTTTTCCTTTTCCTTTTCTTTTTGGGGAGCCATCGGTTCAACAGGTATTGACACATTTACGTCACTTTGACTGTTCTGAGTTGATTCACCATGGAATAGGTAGTTCTGAAAGTAATTTGGCGATTGAAAACCTTGAGGTTGAGTGAGCGGATAGGGTTGATAGTTCGGGCTAAACGCTTGAGGTTGCGGTTGAGATAGTGTAAATGGACTTTGATATTGTTCATAACTGGGATCCCCTTGCGACATAGTAAATGGAGGTGGGGTCTGTGATTGGAATTGAGGTTAAAATTGTGATGGGTTTTGGTAGAGGTATGGAGTGAATTGGGATGATGGGTGTTGAGCGAATGGTGTTGAAGGTGGGTTTTGGGAAGATGGGGTCGACGGTGTAGAACTATTACCACTAGTGCCAGAGTTCGCCATTTGGGGAGAGCGTAGAGGTTTTGCTTTGACCTAGGGTTTCTTAGTTTTGGGTGAGAAAGAGTCAGGGAGCTGATCTAGAGAAATAATTGAGTTTGGAGGTGTTTAGATCACCGCGCGGTGTTCCTTTTACCGCGCGGTAAAAAATATACCGCGCGGTGATCTAAACATCGCCAAACTCAATTGTTTTTTAGTGTATGCTCCCCACACTCAGTTGAGTTCCTGTAGCGCCAGCTCAGCGAACTCACACTCAAACAGTGCCTGTTGGGAGGGGTTTGGGTGGGGGTTTGTGTGTGGGTTGGCAAACTCAACTCAACCCACACCCTGCTGCAGATGCTCTAAGCCATGGAAATAAAAGTTGGAATGATTGAAAGGGAATTTGGGGTTCTTCCAAAAGATACAGGTCATGTGCTTCTCTATCTTTATCTTTAAATTTTTTATTTACATGTGAATTTCCCATCTCTATTTGTGTTTTTGGATCTAGTTTTAATGCTTTCAAGGTTAATTTTTATTTTGTACCATGGGTATGCATCAAATTGACTAGATTAAGAGAACCAATTATGTGCTTGGGGGTTTTACCTGTTAAGATTTACTTCTAACTGCATAATATTTTCTCTTATTGCTAAAGTTTCTTCCATTTGCAGTTGATTTATATATGGATTTCAGTGTCTAAGACACATTTGTGGTTTTTATCTTATGATTTGGTGGAATGTAAAATGTTATTTGTGATATTTGATCTTATGGATTTAATCTTAAACAAAGATTGGGTATTTGGGAAATACCCGTCGACTCAATTTATTTTTCACAAAAAATTGTATATGTGTTAGACACAATATATTACAATATCTTTCCCTTAGTTCAAAAGTTATTTGGGTTTTGAACATGTAGATTACGAAAGAAAATTGATAAAGAGATGACAGGGACGATGTCCGTGAGTTAAAGCTACGGGAGTTAAAGAGGCAAGAAAGAACAGCAAGAAATCGCCCGATAAGAAAGAAGAACAACGAGGCCAGCAAGAATAATAAAGAAAAGGGCGCCGGAGGCATGGGCTGACACCAGAGGTGGTAGCCGGAGGCGGGGGTTAAAGTTAGACCAGAGGTGGAGCTAGTAGCTTAAATTGGCTTTTATAGGCGGCTCATCAGATAGACGAACTTTGTAAGCAAGTGCCTAAGTCTGAATGCATCATAGCTCGAATTGGCTTCTATAGGCGGCTTGAATAGACGAAAGACTGCTCAGATTGATAAACTTCGTACGCAAATACCTAAATGTGTCGCCAGTCCGAATGCATCATAGCTCAAATTGGTTTCTATACGCTGCTCAGAGAGATGAACTTTGTAAGCAAGTACCTAAATACATCGACGGTGCGAATGCACCTATTGTTCTCATTCTTATCCACCTAGCTCAGTGGGCCTTCTTCTGATCTGGTGCTGGTTTGCACTATTTAATTTCCTATCTGGGACCCCGCATTCTCACCCTGTAGAGAGAGAGCGGTCTTGAAGCTTGCATTGAGTGAGTCTATACTATCTGGCCGATGCGCCAGAACTCCTTTGACTTTACTGGAAACTGGAAGTTTTGCTTGGACTACGGCTCTAGACAATATGGATTGACTCATATCTTCACAAACCGATCCTGCTTTGAACCTTTACACCACGTAATCTCTTAGCTTGGCTTTGCAGCTTGTTTCCTTCTTTGCTACTGACTCCACTACGGCGACTCTCTAATTAACTCTCTGTCCTGTCTTGATCGCTACTCACGGGGTGGTGCTCTGATCTTGCTTGCGTACGTCTAGTTATGCCTTACTTCTATGCTATGCCTCAGGACTCTATAGCTTGCTCCTATTCCTTCTGTACTTGAGGAAGCTATTGGTTCATCCGATTGGTCTACTTTGGTCGCTGGTGGTTCTACGCTGACTCCCTTATAACGCTTGCTTTCTACTTATTTGAGTTGCTTTCTCCATTTTTTCGGCCTCCTGGCCCAACTGACAACTGTTCTTGACCGTGGTAGGGCAGGCTACTAGCTTACTGAATCCTGCACGAGATACACTAGTGGCCTATTCTTCTACTAGGTGGTCCCATCGTTAATCCATAGATCTGCTCCTCTGGAATTTTTGATGCGTCTTGGGGGATTCAGCTTTGTCTTTCATAGTATGTACTGAAATCTTTGATACGTCCTGGTGGGGGCTTCGTCTTTCATAGCAAGGCTGTGCTGGAATCTGCTTAGTCTACGGATGCTCGCTTTTTATAGTCCCCGTCCTCCTTCAGCCTTTCCTCCCTTTACGATCTGAGGTTGCAACGTCTCTCTTTGCTCTCTACATGGTTAGGTAGACTAAATAATCAGAGAGAAGGTGATCCTATGGTAATCTTTCTATAGAGTGTTCATAGTAGAGTATGCATTTGTTCTTTAAATGTTTAAAGAAAAAAGTACGCCTTTTGCTTTTATCCCAAATGTATTTCGTAACAGTTCAAGAGTTTTTTATATTTTTACATAGATGTCATGTTGCCGCATAGTGCAGTTTTGTATCTATTTATATGTTTGTATCATCTTGTGGTTTCTTTTGATATCAAGACTATATCAAAACCAGATCTGGAAGCAGAGTTGTTGACCGTTAGTTAAAGATAATTTGGATACATGCGAAACTATTACAAACATTTCTTGGTACATTTCTTTTATTAACCATTGCATATTGAACTTTGCTTCCTGATCCCGAAATTTAGTCTTTCTTAAGCCAAAGCTTTACCAAATATGTCATGTATTATTTGATGTACAAGATTTGCGGTTTTGTCCTGCCAATGGCATTACAATGGACACTGGAACATGGTTCAAATGTGTGCTTTATATAAGTCTGAATGGAACCAAACAGGCACATCATATATGTAACAAGCACGACTTTCTATTTTTAAATGTTGGTATTTGAGTTGATATTTTTATGGCAAATTTGTTTGACTTAAGTGGAGTTATTTATCTCTTTTATAGGCTCAAATATGGGAGTCGACGTAAGGAAACTATGCTGCTATTTTTTGGTATGTATACCTCTATTCTAAATCATCGTATTTAAGTTAGAATTTTGTATGTGGAGCATCTCAAAACAGTGGAAAGTGTTTGAATTTTGTATGTAAAGTTTTTTTTTTATTGCAAAATGTTTAGATTCCATTGTACTTTGAATACCCATGGAATCTTGTTGGTCTTGAACAGTGGCGGAGCCAGGATTATTGGTCAGCATATTTAACAAAATCCAGCTACAATTACATTTTCCTAACTGAAAATTTTCCTTCTTAATCTTCACAAATTCAAAGGGTTTGGAAGCTTTCCTCTCCATATCTGTCAGCAAGAGAAGGCCATTGTACAACAACTTAATCTCACCCATAGCATGCAACAAAAAGATCTCCATGTGCTCATTTCCAACAACAAAATCCAGAGTAAACTCATTCAAAGTCATGTCAAAAGATGCAGCTATTCTCAGTCCCAAACATTGGATGCAGGTTGGTCAATTGGGGTCAATATTGAGGTTAGTCAATTGGGGTCAATATTTTCATTAGGCATTGGTCTCCTAACTGCTACTTACCACTAGCAAAATCAAAATCTCAAACTTGCCCAAGATTTCAGGATTTTCAGAATGCCAAATATCACAAAAAATAGTGAAAATATAGCCTCTCCCTCCCTCCCTCCCTCACTCACTCACTCACTCACTCACTCACTCACTCACATATTCATCCAAATTATATAAAAACCAATAATAATACTAGTAACCCATAAGTCAAGTATTTCTATAAACACCTTTAACAAAACATAAAAAACCCAAGACAATACAAACCAACTAACCTTTTTTCACTCCCAGGCAATCACCCTCTCCTTAAAAAACAACAGGCACAGACACCCTCTGCTCCGAACCTTCATCGGCCCAAACAAGCAACAAGTTAAGGACCTTACCGGTCTCTGGGTCTCTATGAACCTGCACCAATACCATCACAAACTCAACAAATCACCCCCAAAACAAACAAAAACCCAATTCTAATCAAATGGGTATTCTCACCTGTCTCGGAATCACAGATCCCGACTCCAAAACTTTCGACAACCCAGACCCAGCACGAACATCAAGCTTGAATATTGTGGAACAAAAAGAGGGTTGTAATGATTCGAAAAGAGAGTTGATTTGGTTTGAATCAGTAGTGAGGAGGTGTTTCCTTGCGACGGGGTGATACACAGTGGTTGTTGATGCTTAGAGATGAAACAACAGTGAAGATTCTTCCTTGTGCTCTGTCTTTTGCTATTTTTTTTATCTATATATTTTTTTTAACTAACCTGCAAAACTGAGTGGGGGAGTGGGGGCAGCTGCCCCCACTGGTCCTCATGTGGCTCCGCCCCTGGTCTTGAAGTCTTTATAGCATCTGTAGATTCTGAAAGCACCTACCATACATTTTTTACTGACTTCTGAACTTCTAGGATTATTGCATGTACCTCTGCCATGTAATTAGTATAAATTCCCACAGCTTTTCTATATGTGCCAAGAACACTGCCATTATAGTCTCTATATATCACACCAATGCTTGAAAAACCTGAGTTACCTCTAGAAGAACCATCACAACATAATTTGAATTCATTATGACCAGGAAGTTCCCAGAGACAACTTTTAATTTTAATTGCTTTTGGATTCTTTCATGAGAACTTGAGATTTTTGATGATCTGGAGGTCTTGTACAGTGTTGTGCATGTTGCCTTGGGACAGTTTTGAAGTGCATGCAATATCCATAAATATAGCATATTTCATATTCTGCAATGTGGGAGTTGTTTCTTCAAATTTGTGTTTATTCCTTGCTGTCCAGATTGTACTACAAGTTGAAAGTATGGGAAAGGTTGGTTATTTTAGAAAAGAAAGTTCGTCAACTAGAGACCCGAGTTCAAGAAGAGCAGCAAATTTCTGCAAATACCAGAAAGTTATGCCCTGACTAATACCAGATATATGACTAATACTACTTAGTTTGCAAAATAATAGACAAGTTCCCACCATAATTTCTTGGCCAATATTGTTACTTCATATATCTCTTAGTAGATCAGACAACAATGGTTTGTGATTTCAGGTTGAACCATAGCTAGGTAACCCTGGATTATAGTTATCTTTTTCTTGTGCCAAAGAAGAATTTTCATTTTCATCAATCACAAGTGAGCACTAAGATCAAAAGGGCCTGGTTATTGCCTCTATATTTCTATATTACAGTAGGAAACTTTTTTTATCCCTAAAGATACAAAGCCATATTGCTGTAAATGAAAGGGGGGAAAAAGTAGAAAACAAAGAAAAAATAATTTAACTGCGATATTGAGTACATGGGCTTTAATTTATCGATGTAGGAAAACAAGGTTTTCCTACTTGGACAGATAACTTCAGAGCTCCATTGAGATCAGGGGATATTCAAAGTGGAGGTACAACTCAAAAGGTATTCTATATAGTTTTGCTGATCTTTTTTCGCTAGCTGCCTTTTTAATGATGTTCATTTTTGTGTGATTTTGTTGGCTTTGTGAGTTTAGAGTATAGCTTCATCTTTTGCATGATGCTTCTCTTCATTTTGTTTAGACTGAAATTGGAATCTTCAAACACCACAGCATTCCTAGTCCTCCAGACAAGGCATAGAGAGATGAGAGTGAAGCTGTTCCAGAGTTCTTTTATAAGTGGACTGCTACCTGCATTAAGAGCAAGGAATTGTTTAAAGCAAGTGCCTGGCTATCCATTGTAAGAGAAGAGTCGACATCCCCAGTTCCATATCTGCTATGTAAATTCACATTCCCACACCATATAATCTGTTGTTTCTGCCTGTTTTTGCACATATATCATCTTGACACCATAAAGAACCCGCTTTTTTTTGTAGTTCTTGGTCTGTAGCTAGAGCATTGTTGAACAGTCTCCATGCAAAGTTTGAGTATAGGAGACTTCCAAACCAGTTTATACCAACGTACTTAGGATATTGGTGTCTCTAATCATATTATATTTGTTCTTATTGTTACCCAAAGTTATTCTTTTAAACCTTGGTTGGATTAAGCTTATCTGGTAGCACATTCAAGGATAGTCATCAACCCGCACTTTTTTGTGTTATTTGCTCTGTTTGGATGGTTATGTTATGTAACAGTAAAATCTGATATCATAACTTAAATTGTATTAATTAAATTTGATATGCTTATCAGGAAGTAATATCTAGAAAGGTACTGGTTGATGAAAGGTCAAGGTAGTTTGGTTGAGGTCGAGCAATCAGCTATGTGGAGGTTTCTTTGGTGGTCAGGAACATTTCTAGTCCATGTTATAGTTGGTCAAAATAGAGATGATCACTCGGTAAGCACCTGCATTTCCCCCCTGATTAAATAAAGTAAAATTTGTTATATCTGTCATGGATTTGACAATATCATGGCTTGTTCCTCAGCTGTGACATCTCAACTATATAATGCGATCTGCACCATAATATCAAGAAATATATCTCTATTATGTCTCTGGATATTTAATGATATTTGACATATTATCAAGTAAGATATTTTGACTTCTATCTAATTTAATTTCCTCCGGAAAATAGTGTTCCTTATGTTATAAGAAACAGTTTCACAACAAACAGACTTGAAGAGTCAAATAATGTTGGAGATATATAGAATGATAAAACACCCTGATTTCAAAATTCTGACAAGAAAGTGGAGAAATTACATGTAGTTTATGGCGAAATCAATTGTCATAATAACATTAGTTTCATTTCTTAAGAACGATGGACATATGCAATTTATGGGGGTCCAGAATGTATAATTGTCATGGAGGTGGAATCCTTTAAACAAATAGGTATTTTTCTTCTCCTCTTGTTATATATTATTTTCTTTTCTTTTGCGATTGCAAGCATCATATTGTGTACTCACATTTACAGAGCTAATATTTAATTTGAATGCTTTGACAGGTTTACAAATTGATCCAGATTAGTAGAAGCGCACAAAGGCACTCAAAGGCTGTAAGCATTCTGGCAATGAAACATCTAAGACCCTCCTTTATGATTACGTTATTAGTCTTTTTGTGCATTGGTTAAGTTTACCAATGATTTAGCTCTGTAATTCAAATAATGAAGTGATTAAGTTCGAACACATTGTATTGAATACAAGTAATATGATTTAGCTGAATATTTTATATTTTTGTAGAATATGGTAGTGGTCATGTAGAGAGGAGGACAGGGCAGTGGATTGACAATATTTAATTTTAATTTTTTTTTTGAGGTATTGGCGTCATTTTAAAAATGTCATTGTTGATATATAAAAATGCTACCACATCACTTCAAATATGATTGTAGTGGCGTGTTTTTCGGAAGGAGAATCTTCGCCAATACTTATTCGTAAAGAGAATACAATAAAGCTAGATAAAATAAGATTTTACGTGGAAAACTCAGTAAAAGCTAAGAAAAATCACGACCTCGAGAATGATTTTTATGTAAAATTCAGTAAGATGCTAGTTATTACATGTTTTGGAGTGATGTTGGGTCTTTGAAGTAAGAATAGTAAGAGATTGTCGGTCCTTTAGAATCTATTCTCTGCCTGTATTTATTGTCATACAGGCAGTTTTACAAAAAAAAGAAACAGTCTCCTATTCTGGGGGAGTGGGCAAACTTTACGGATCTCTAACAATTTTTTCTTTCCCAGGCTTCAACGACTACTTTTGGTAAGTCGAGAACTTATAGTAACTTCTAGAATGATGACCTTTGATCAGGTGCGGCTGTCTTCGACTACTAACTTATTCTTGTCGAATTTGGGGAATATGCTACCACAATGACGTTGAAAGATTTCAACTACGTCATTTTTTAATGACGTTATTTAGTGACCGGTGTATCAATGATTGAATGGAAGCTCCGGTGGAATCGAATTATAAAAGGATGAGCGAGGCGGAGGAGAAGGAGGCGGAAGAGGAGTATGCATTTCATTGCCGACTTGAATCTTTGAGCCCTCCAGAGCGTGTTGGTAGCTTGTATACCCGTGCCAAGTCTTTGGCGAGGGAGGAAGATACTGCTGGTCGGAATGGTTGAAAGAAGTTTTTTGTGGCCGTAGTAGCATGTAATGATCGAATAAAGTTTGTACTGTGATATTTGACATGAAATACAATATTTTGTTTGTGTCAGATTTTGTTGTTGATGTGTAAGTTTTCAAATATGTTGTAATTGTTGAATGAATGAATTGAAATTGATATTAAATTGTGATAATGGGTAGGTAAAGTTGATGATATGTCGATGTTTGGGAAGTTGGTTTGTCAAATAAGATTTGAATTTGAATTTTTGCTAAAACTGTCTTGAGAATATAGTAGAGTTTTAAATAAGCAAAGATGTATTTAAGATAGTGGAAAAAAATGGCTAGGTGTTCTCCTGTAGGTGATATTTTAAGGTACAAGGTATTTGATGTACAACCTCTATTTGATAACATAAGAGTTGCTTTTGCAAGGATGGATATATAAGAGGAGTTAAAATGAGATATGGAAGGGTTAGAGTAATAATGCATGGGATTGTTAGCATTCAGGAGGTGAAAGATCAAAGATTCGGGAAGAGGCGATTAAGGCGTTACGTTCGAGTACTCGAACGGTCGCGAAGGGGTGCGATGAACAGTCACGTAGGGCCTATAAATTGCCCCATGGTCGGCGACTGTTCACACACCACTATTTCTGAAAAATTTCTTCAAGTGTTGATTCTTTTTGCTCGTCTCTTGCATCATTGTCAACCATTAGGAAGGAGGAGATAAGTGTGTTGATTGAGAGGGTAAAACTTGCAAAGCAAAGGGATACCGAAGCAACGCGACTCCAAGGTTAGTGACTGCTATCAATTTTTCTTGTAATTGCTTGTTGTATAACGATTATGTAAAAAACCCTTTGTGGATGTAGACGTGGTGGAGATAGTATAGGAAGTAATTGTAGTTTAAATGTGTGTATTAGAAGTAATAAAAAAAATTGAGATTAAGGGTTTTTGATAAAATTTCTGTTATATCGTTTGTATGGTGGTGCAAAAGATGGTGTAATGGTGTTAAAAGGGATTAAGGAAGGTATTGGAGAGAGGTGTTGGGGGTAAGGATTGATGATAAAGGGAGAGATTGTACTTTTTGTTGGCGCTGTGACTACGACGTGACTGTGGTTGGTGTAATGTGATAAGAATGCTGGATGTTGTTGAGGCCGTGGGAGTTCCGTATTTCCTGCTAAAGGACTTGATTTTACGCCGGAGAGTGCGTAAATTTTCATGTCGGTTATTAATGTGGGCTGCGAGTTCCACATTAATGTAGGGGATGGCTCTTGGGTGTTAATGATGCTTAAATAAATGTAGACTTGTGGGAGATGGGTTCTATCCTGCCTTAGCAAACTTGTGGGAGGAGCAATCTTATTTTATCATTGGAGCTTGGGATCGGACGTCCAAATATCTAGAGGAGAAAGATGTAGACGCGGTCGAAAGCCAGGTATGAAGCACGGGTGGGCGTATGGGTGGAATTTTATAAGAAGTTCTACTTTGGCGACCGTGGGCTGGCTGGGAAGCCGTTAGTGCGAACCTATGTTGATCAGTCAACCCTTCCCATACCCGAGAGGAAGACGCAGGAAAAGCGGTGGTTTTGGTATCTTATTTTGCTGGATCAAGTACAGAATTGTATAAGCCGTGAAATTGTCTTGCGCGTGATGCCCGAGGAAGACGTCAAAGCGGCTAGTTATGAAGGGTCGGGTTATGGAAAATGGGAGAGGTCGTGTCCCTGTTGTCCTTGGTGAATTTGCTCTGAATCAAGTCAGTTCCTACTGTGTTCTTGTTTGCCAGTAGTCTTTTGCTGCTGTGAATTTAATTGCCGTTAATTTTGAAATTAAATCCGGCGACCAGTAATATGTGCCGTAGTCGTTACGTTTATTAATTAGTAGCCGCATTTTAAATAATCTGTTAAAACTAGGCGCGAAATGATCGACAACTATTTATGGAATCCTCATTGGATTGGGTTACGCTGGTCGCATAGGCAACTATGCCATAGAGATTAGGCGCTAAGGGCTCGATAACATTTTTAGGCAGTCCTCGATGGACTGGGTAACTTTGGTCGCTTAAGCGACGAGGCGCGGAGTTTAGGTGCGAAGTACTTATCAAAATTTTCATGCACTGCGAGGGCGGCCTAGCCATGAGGCAGTTTGAAGCGAGGGCGGCATATCCCAAGGATGCCCCCAGTTAAATGATTTCGTTTTTACGTTAAAAAATGACTTTTGTGTTGT
The DNA here is from genome assembly GCA_014058105.1 of Kingdonia uniflora. Classification (NCBI taxonomy): domain Eukaryota; kingdom Viridiplantae; phylum Streptophyta; class Magnoliopsida; order Ranunculales; family Circaeasteraceae; genus Kingdonia; species Kingdonia uniflora. The sequence goes on from JACGCM010001281.1 coordinate 3,019,817, forward strand.
GCGAGGGTGGCCTACCTCAAGGACGCCTCGACTTTCGTGCTTTGCTAGGATGTCCTTCGGCAAGGATGCCTCGATTTTCGTACTCTGCGTGGATGGCCTACATCAAGGACGTCCTCGATTTTTGTTCTTTGCTGGGCCGGCCTACGTCAAGGACGCCCCCAGTTTAGTAATTTCGTTTTTACGTCAAAAAATGACTTTTGTGTGCGAGGGTGGCCTACCTCACGGACCCCTCGACTTTTGTGCTTTGCGAGGATGGCCTATGTCAAGGACATCTCGACTCTCATACTTTGCGAGAACGACCTACATCAAGGACGTCCTCGATTTTCCTTCTTTGAGATGGCGGCCTACGTCGAAGAAGTCTCTAGTTAAGTAATTTTGTTTTTTTTACGTCAAAAAGCAACATTCGTGTTGTGCGAGGGTGGCCTACGTCAAGGATGCCTCAACTTTCGTGCTTTGCGAGGATGGCCTACGTCAAGGACACCTTGAATTTCATACTTTGCGCGGATGGCCTTCGTCAAGGATGTCCTCGGTTTTCGTGCTTTGCGGGGGCAACCTACTTCAAGGACGCTCCCAGTTAAGTGATTTCATTTTTACGTCAAAAAACAACTTTCTATTGTGCGAGGGTGGCCTACCTCAAGGATGCCTCGACTTTCGTTCTTTGGGAGGATGGCCTACGTCAAGGACACCTCGAATTTCATACTTTGCACAGACGCCATACGTCAAGGACGTCCTTAGTTTTCGTGCTTTGCGGGGATGGCCTACGTTAAGGGCGCCCCCAGTTAAGTGATTTCGTTTTTATGTCAAAAAACAACTTTCGTGTTGTACGAGGGTGGCCTACCTCATGGATGCCTCAACTTTCGTTCATTGCGAGGATGGCCTACGTCAATGACACCTCGAATTTCGTACTTTGCGGTGATGACCTTCGTCAAGGATGTCCTCAGTTTTCGCACTTTGCGGGGGTGGCCTAATGCCCCCAGTTAAGAGATTTTGTTTTTACGTCAAAAAATGACTTTCGTGTTGTGCGAGGGTGGCCTACCTCAAGGACGCCTTGACTTTTGTGCTTTGCAAGGGCGGCCAACGTCAAGGTCACCCCCAGTTTCGTAATTGCCTTTATAAAATAATTTTCATCTCATTTAGACGAGTGATCAGATAATTGGGATCTATGTTTGGGATTATGTTGTTGAAACTGGACTTTTATTGAGCACGAGTGATCATGTACATTTGATGTATTTCTAATGAACCCATTTGTGGAGGTTCATGGCATTCTAGGGGGATTTGAGTTCCTCGTCATCATGATTGAGTAGGTAGTATGTGTTACCATTGGCGACGCGGGATATATGTTAAGGGCCTTCCCAGTTGGGTTGTAGTTTGCCCTTGTTGTGATTGTGAGTTGTTGGGAAGAATTTTTTCATGACGTAGTCGCCTTCGCAGAACTGTCGAGGGATTACTCGCTTGTGATAGTTTCTTTTCAATGTCTCTTGATACCGCAGTAGTCGGGAAGAAGCTTCCTCCCTGGTTTCATCTATAAAGTCGAGGTTCTTGGCGAGTTGTAGGTCATTGATTACACTGTCAACAACTAGGGATCTCGTCGTATTAGCGATAACCTCGGTGGGGAGTATCGCTTCGGAGTCGTAAGTGAGAATAAATGATGTGAAGCCCGTATTTTTCTGAGGGATCATTCGATATGGCCACAAAACGTGGGGTAGCTCGTCCACCCAGCGGCCTTTTTCCATGCCTAGTCGTTTACTGATTCCATCGATGATGGTTTTGTTTGTGGCCTCGGCTTGTCCGTTTCCTTGGGGGTATCTGGGGCCCGATGGGAGGATTTTTATATGATAAGGTCATACGAAATCTGCGACTTAGCTTCCTACGAATTGTGTACCGTTGTCGGTCTTCAGTACTGCGGGGATGCCAAATAGAGTGATAATATGTTTTCATAGGAACGAGATGACCTCTTCCTCCCTAATCCGAGCGAGGGGTATTGCCTCAACACATTTGGTAAAATAGTCTGCTGCAACCAGTAGCCATTGGCATCTCCCGCGCGCCATTGGGAGGGCCCCGACGATATCAAGTCCCCATTTTGCAAACGGCCATGGGCTGGAAATTGTATTGAGGTCGACTGCTGGTGCGTGAATTATGTGCCTGTGGATTTGACATTTTTGGGCGTATGTTATGAAATCTTGTTGCATAGTTTGTCAGTATAATCCTTGGGTACGTGCACGGTCAGGCATGGAACGACCGGCTGTATGGGCATCCCAGACACCGTCGTGAATTTCTACGATAACTCTATTGAATCTCTCTCCAGCAATACAAGTGAGGTGCAGAGCATATAGGCTTGTCCGTAAGAGTTGGCCATTAATCATCGTATATTTTCAGGCTCTGTTGCGGATGCTTTCGGCTACTGACCGGTCATCAGGAAGGATGTGGTGTTCCTCGAGGAAATCAAGGAGAGGTTTGCGCTAATCAGGGGGAACGAGTAGGTCAGTTTGCATGGCTGGTATTGTGTTTACGGTAATGTTCGGTTTATCAAGGATATCAATCTGGATGACGCGGAGTTTGTTATCGATGATGCCTGTTAGGTACGCAAGGGCGTCCGAGTGTCTATTCTCACCACGGTGGATGTGTTCGAGGTTGCTCTTTTGGAACTTGCTTAGTCGCTGTTTTAGTATTTCCATGTAGCCGACCATTCTGCCATTGGCCTGGAACGTCCCGCTATGCTGGTTAACAACTTGTTGCGAGTCGTGAAGATGGAGAGTTCTTCCACGCCCAGGGCCAACGCTGTTTCGAGTCCACTCAACAACGTCTCGTATTCTGCCTCGTTGTTACTGAGGGGGAAATTGACCTGTATGGCTTTCTCAATTTTATCATTGGTCGGAGTAACTAACACTATGCCAAGACCAGAGCCACCAGCGTTGACGGACCCGTAGGTATATAGCCGCCATCCCTTAGTATACGCTGGCTCGTCAGCATCAAGGTGGGTGTCTTGGTCATCTTCCTCGTCGTTATGCCAATTGTCGTCATGTATGGGGAGGTCTGAGAGGAGGACCACTAGTGCCTGTCCTTTAATTGAGACTCGTGGCTCGTACCGGATGTCAAATTCACCTAGTGTAATTGCCCATTTTGCGATCCGGCGTGTCTGATCTTTCTTCGTAAAAATTTCTCGTAGTGGATGTGTGGTGATGAGCTTGATTTTATATGCCTGGAATTATGGTCGTAGCTTCTGTGAGGCATATACCAGAGTGAGGGTCTGTTTATCCACCGTGGAGTACTGTAATTCTGCTCCCATTAGGGTTTTGCTGACGAAATATATTGGCTTTTCTGCTTTGTGTTCTCGTGCTCGATTGGGGCACTGAGAATGGGTGGAGTGGCTAAGTAATGTTGCATGTTTTGAAAGGCTATTTTGCATTCATCGTTCCATTGGCATTTTTTGTTTTCCCAAATTCAGTGAAATAATGGGCGGCATTTGTAGGAAGCTTTATAAATGAAGCGTCCAAGAGCTGCTATTTTTCCAACGCGGGCCTGTACTTGCTTTAATGTCCGTGGTGATAGCATATATGCAAGAATACGGATTTGATCAGGGTCGGCTTCGACTCCACGTTGGGTGACTAGGTGTCTGAGGAACTTTCCCGTGAAAACCCCAAAGCTGCACTTTTCCGGGTAAAGACGCATCTTGTACGACCGTATCTTCGTGAAAACTGTCTCGAGGTCGTTCAGGTGGTCATTGCACAGGCGGCTTTTGATGTGCTTGACGTCGATATAGACCTCTACTATTTTTCCAAGTTGTTCTTCAAACATTATGGTCACGAGGCGTTGGTGCGTGGATCCCGCATTCTTCAAGCCGAAGGGCATGACCGTATAGCAGTACTGGTTCTGCTCAGTTGTAAAAGATGTGCACTCTTGATCTTCCATTGCTAATGGTATTTGGTTGTATCTCGAGTAGCCGTCCATGAATGACAACCGCTCATGGCCGGCCGTGGAATCAACTAGTCTGGTAATGAGAGGCATAAGAACTATTTTTTAGGCAGTGGCAGTTGAGGTCGGTAAAATCGATGCACACTCAGGTTTTCCCATTCTTCTTTGGTACTGCGACCACGTTTTCTACCCAACTTGGGCTGTCAAAAGGTCGTATAAATCCTGCATGCATCAACTTTTGTATCTCATCATTGATAGTTTCGCGTAGTTGTGGTGCTGTTCGTCGTGGTTTCTGCTTGACGGGGTTGGCTTTCTCATGAACATGTAAATGGCGATAGGCCATCGCGGGGTCTATGACTGGTATTTCGCCAAAAGACCATACAAAGATATCTTTGAATTGTCGGAGTAGTATAATGAGGTCCGCGCACTCGTCACCTCTCAAGAAGGAACCAATATATGTTATTGTCGTGGGGCCATAAATATCAATTGGAACGACTGGCTCCACAAGGGGCGGGGTCCATGATTTACTGAATGTACTTATAATGGCATCATTTTGGTCATGTGTCGTGTCTGTGAGCATTAAGTTGTTTTTGGTGCGAGGAACGGGGGACGAGTCCACCGCCATGGGGCTCGTACCCTGTTCGTTGCTAATTGTCTCGCTTGATATGTTTCCCTTTCTTTTTTGTGTTCTCTTGATTGATTAAGTTTTGTAGTGAGTTGGCGTAGCTGACCCGGGCTGCGACCTCACAGCCGCATATCTGGTAGGGGCCAAACTTTGTTGGAAAACGTATTACCTGGTGGTAGGAGGAAGGGACGACCTTCATGGCGTGAATCCAGTCGCGTCCCAGAATTCCATTGTAGTATACTGTGGGGCTGTTGATGGCGATGATAGTTGTAGGTACGATAACCGGGCCTACCTGTACCTGAGTGACAGGCTCTCCCATTGCTCATTCAGTGGACCCGTTAGAACCAGAAATCTCAATCTTGGAGGGTGCCAGGCAGTCCTGCATATTCATATTGCGAAGTGCATCGTAGTAGAGGATGTTAGCGCTACTACCGAAGTTGACCAACATTCTCTTAACAAGGACCCCGCCTATGATGATCCAAGTAATGAGGGCGTCGTCATGAGGGTGTGAAACGGTGCCAAAATCGTGATCGGTGAAGTAGATTGTTTATTCTGGCGGAGGGCGAGTGGCTGCATAAATGTCGTGGGCGGTTCGCTGGTTCTTGGTTAGGCGGTAACATTGCCTTGTTGAATTGGAAATGAAGTACCTTGAAGGAGCTTGGTTGAGGTCGCCCAATATCATCTCACATACTGGTAAATGTTCTGGTGCCTGTATGTTTGTTGCACGTTTATCGTAGGTAGGCATTCTCTTTGCGGGTGGCATTAGTTTTTTGAGGTAACCTATATAGCGGCCGAGGCGGAACCAAGTCTCGGTCATGTTAATGAAATTGTAACATTCCTTGGTTGGATGGTCATGTATCTCATGATGCGCGTAGTATGGGCGACCAGGTTGGTCTGGTCTGTTGCGAGGTTTTCTGTAGTCAGGGTCATTTTTTACCGCAAGGAGAAAGTCTGCCCGTGAAATGGTCAGGTCGCTGGGAGGATAACGTTCCCACCGGGTGGTTCTTTGTCATCCGTCCCTGGAAGTTTCAGTGTTATCTCGTTGGTCGCGTTCTGCTCGTTGTCTATTCCTGTTCTCGTGTGGATCTTCGTGGGTATCCCATGAGTGTTTGGGTGCCTGATTAAGCAGTACCGATGTTGGTACGGATGTGGTGCTTAGGAGGGCGGTAGTTTGTGAGGTAGAGGCACGGTTGTCCGCTTCTACGTTTTGATATTTACGGACCTTCTCATACGGGTGTTAGAGGGTTTCGGTCTGTTTACTATGCAGGGCCTCGTGCAACTTAGAACCAGGGAGACAGGCGCCCATGAAGGCGATGCAGGCTATTGATGCGTCGGCTCGTTCTATGAGGGTGAGCTCACTTTTAAACTTTGAGAGGAGAGAATCGGTGGTTTTGCCGATTTGTTGCTTCAGGGAGAATAGTTTCGCTAACTATTTTTTGGATTTCTAGTTGTGGAGGTACTTCTCGATAAATGCCAATGAGAGTTGTTCGAACGTGGATATAGAGTTAGGTGCGAGACTCTAAAACCAGGCGAGGTCCCCGTCAGACAATGTCAAGGGGAATAGATGACACATGTGCTCATCTCTTTGATGTTATAGGTCTATGCTGTACTGAAACTTGGAGAGGTGGTGCCCAGGATCCTGGCAACCGATGAACGGCTCTAATTTAGGTCGAGAGTAACTTTGTGCTGGCACGTAGCTCCGTATGGCCACTGTGAAGGGTGTATTGTGGATCCGACGGAGCACCTCCGTGGTTACCCGCCTAGTTGGGTTCGCACCGTACATTGTCCGGATAAGTGCTTCCACGGTCACTGCTGTTAGTGGTTGCTGGTCATGAGTTTCTGCGATCCTTTGGTGAATGGCTTCGCCTCGGGTTGAGGACTCTTCAGCGTGGCTGTCGTTGTTGTGGGAATAAGTCGGTCCCGAATAGGGCATTCCAAAGTATCTATCGTAAAACCTCTCGTTGTATGCATGGTTTCGATCGTATTGGGGATGAGAATCGTGGCCGTGGGGGTAAGAGAGGCTATAATGGGGGGGGGGGGGTGTCATGGTGATTGTTTTGCGCAGTCATCGCCATATCGGTCACCGTAGTCCATGACAGGATATGGTACGTGATGGTTGTGGAGTTGGGGAGCATATCGACCGGGAGCGAGCGGGTCGTCATGGCTGAATTGGTAAGCCGGCCGATGATGTGGTGGGCCTGTACCTTAGTGAACCGTGGGGTGCGGAGGCATAGTGGGTCCTCAGGGTGGTGCGACGGGTTGGTGGACTAGTGTTACCGAGGCTCTAACTGTAGGTATAAGATTTTCTTTATCCCCTTGAGGTGGTTCGTGCGGGGTTGACTCGCTTACAAACGCGGAGGGTACCGGATCGCCTAGTGGCGGGTGAGTGCTGGCGACGAGAGTATCACGAAGAGTGTCGTTAGCCAGTTGGAGCTGTCGTATTTAGTAGTGTTTTATGGACATCTGGTCCTGTAGTTGCGCCAGTGCCGCTCTCATTTCGGCCATGGCTTGTTCCTAGGACTGATTACGGGCGCCAATTGTAGTCTCCTTATTTTATTTGGGGATAACAATAATCGTTCGATGGGTTGGGCTTGATACTGAACCGGAGGAGGGCACCACTCAACTGTCTCCGGGTTCCTCTGTCTCTCTCTCTTTGATTGTGTTTTTTAGATCGCTGAGGAATTGTAGTTTGCTTGAAGAAGGAAGATGGTGAAGCCGATCCTCCATGTTTACCCTTCTCCTCTCTATTTATAAGGAGGGTTTGACCTTGGATCATCCTCTCTGACGTGTTCAGGGAAATTCCTAGACTATCCCTTCAGAATCACGAGGTTGGGTGCTCCTCATATTTGTTCTGCATTTGCTAATAATTGCTCGTTGTATATAGATACTTAAGAGTAGTTTTCCTGCTCTAGTTATGCGAGGATGGGGTCGTTGGAGGGCTTGCTCGTATGACTACCACGACTTTGTCACTAGCGGGAGCGTGCTCCTACAAATATTATTATACGAGCATATATAATATATCAGATATAATAGTATACTAACTTAGAAAAGGGAATCTAATTTTTAGGTTCATAAAAATGGCTGAACCTATCCAAATTGATGATAAAGAAATCTTTGAGAACCTTGTGGATGTATATCCACTTCTAATTGATGTGACAGTCTGCGTTCAAAAGTTGGGTGGGAGGTATAAAGATTGGCTCGAGTAGTGCGGACGTGGCGAGTGTCGACCAGTATAAGGTGGTACCTAGGATTGTGGAAGTTTCGGACGAGGAAGGTCCCGAGATAGACGTGGATCATGAGCCACAGGCAAGTGATCGAGAAGGTAGTGGTGGGTGGGGGGAGGAAGATATCGAAGGGGCAGAAGGGGAATGTTATGGTGAGGCCCGTGAAAAAAGAAATTTTTTGAGTTTTAAAGCGATGTATGGTATTCCTAAGGACAATAGGTTAGAGGAATACCATTATGAGATGACAGATCAAGACGTTCTTCTGGATGGGATTTTGGTCCATCGAGAATAGATAAGAAAGGGGCTAAAGCTGTCTCTTCGAGCTAACCAGAAAAAGTTGTTGAATTTTTTTGATGTGGCACCTGGTCAGTTCAATCCCAACGTGTATGATCTCTTCCATGTGGTGGGAGTAATAAAGAGTTGACTAAAGGAGAGAGGGGAAGAGCTTATCACCGTGGATGATCTATGTGTGTACTACATACTTAAGCATAATTCTTAGAAGCTAAGGTACATGTATTTGGCAAGGTTTTTGAAGAGACCCCTGTTTTATGAAATGGTATCGACGGGAGGTCAGTATTGTGAAGAATGTCTCCTATTATCGGGGAACTACAAGTTCGATAAGAAAAACCCAGGAGAGCATCTCAAAAGAAAACTTTCCACCTAGGTTTGTGGTTAGGTAATTTGTATGTCGAAGTTTGTATGTAGTTTGTATTGGTTTGAATTGGTGGCTAACTTGTGTTTGTTTGATTTTGTACTGCTTTGAAGGAGATTGAATGGACCTCGACTGTAACAGAGAAGTTGTATAATATTTGGAAAGGTTCCTACGGTCGGATCGACAATCTAGTTGTCGACCAAAAGAAAGTTGATAGTCTGCTTCAAGAAGCTGGCTTAAAGAGAATTCGAGCTAAAGAAGAAGAAATTCCGGTCATCGACGGAAAAATATCGGCCATGAACAACAGAGCTGCGGACTTAAGCTTGCCCCTCGTGAATCCGTCACTTAGTGGTTACACCACAGATTTTGCAACTGCAAAAAGAGAAACCTTGCTAATAGAAACCTTTGGGAAGGGAATAAAAAGAGGGCTACTAGCTAAGTTGTTGCTCCCATTCCTCCCCTGAAGAGGGCTTCTCAAAGAGCTCCTGCTGAGGAGGGGGGGGGGGAGGGAAAGTTGATGTGATGCCATCTGGTGTTCCGGATGCTCGACCTCCAAAATCGCCTGCTTATTTATTACCGAAGAAGAAGGCGTCTTCGGTATCAACGAAGAAGCAATTTGTTGAGGAGTTAGAAACTGAAGTCCAACAAGTTATTGAGTTGTATGCTGTTGGGACGACTTTACTGGAGGACTAGTTTAGTGATTGCCTGGTGGGAGCGGAAAGTTTATCATCCTTCTTTATCGAAGGCCACCGCACCGTGAATAAGGTTAGAAAATTTTCTACTTTGCTTCGACTAAAGAACTTGGTTCCGTATTCGAGAACTCTTTTAATGAATTTATTGCAGATCAAGAAGTTGTTGATTGAGGAGAAATGCTGTGTTCTTGATTCTGAGACCCTGGCCAATCAACTTCTAATGTTTAAAAATATCGAGACGGAGCTGGTGAAGGAGAAGGATGATTTATTCCGCGAGATGGAAAAACTAGAGGCGAAACTGGGGAAGCAGAAGCTTGTGCCCGGGAAGGCGAAGGAAGTTGCTATTCGCGTGGCGAAGAAAGCCTGGGTCATAGAGAAAAGGAAAGAGATCGAGCAGATAAAATTTGATCTTATGAAGGAAAGAGAGGAGGCATTGGCGTTGCAGAAAGCCAATTTTGAGAGCGATATTCGTGAACAGATCATATCGGCGCAGAGGGCGATGGCGGTGGAACACTCCAAGGTTCTCGATGAGGTGAGGGCTGAAGGTTACTGAACCAATATTGATGCTCTCAAGTGGATAAAAACCAGTATTGTTATGTAGTTTGAGGAGTGAAAAGATTTTTTATAAACGTTTGGCTATTGCTGGCAATCAGTTTTTCTTGGATTCAGACATGGAGGACGAAGTTCCAAAAGCACCTGAAGCACGTGAGGCGCCTGATGCACCTGAACCTCCTGCGGTGACCATTCCCGAAGGTATTCGTCCCGTGGAAATATTGGATGAGCTTACTCCAGGTCAACCTGTGACAATTGATATTCCAATCTCTCCACCTGCAGAGTAAAAAGTATGCTTGAAAAGTATTTGTTTTGATGACTGTTGTACAGGTGGTCGATGAGACCGAAACAATTTATGTTTGTTTTGAATGATTAACTGAAATGTTTTTCTTGCTTTAATGAATGGTTAAATTTGAACTAGTCGATAATATGCATAGATTTTTGATATATAAAAAATATGCTAAGTGTTTGATTCGATAAGTATTATAACATTAGATACTAGTGAAGATAGTGTGCAAAATGTTTGTTTAGATGACAAGATGATGTAAAGTGGGCCATACCATAACCTCAAAAGTAGTAACGGATCCAAGAATAGGGAGCGCCATCAATCCATTATAAGCCTTCAAAAAGATGGGAAGTACCCTGCAAGAAAATTAACATAACAAATAAATTATAAAGGTCATACCCTTTGTACATTTAGTTGTTAAATGGATAACAAGAGGAATTTTAAAAAATGTACAAAAGTTTATAAAAACATTTACCTAATAGGCAAAATGTAGAAGAATCATCGGGCACTTGATCTTCGTGCCAATTAAACGTTTATCAAAGAAAACCCCACGTTGGCCAAAGAGCGAAAAAATTTCCTCAAAAATTATATCAACAATAACCTCATATTCTAGCTCCTCACTTTCCTAGAGACCAGGAAGTACTAACGCCCTCCTAGTGGCAACAATATGTTCATGGAAGTTCAGGAAATGAGCAACTGCCTCTTCTCGTAAAAGAGCCGTAGCCATCTACAATATAAAACATATGGTACTAATATTAGTATTATATGTGCATAGTGAAAAACAACAAATTAGAGACTTGTTTTGTTGAAAACATTAAGTGTTATAGGTTTGTGGAATTATCAGTAATTTTCGTTAATTTTTTTTATAGATTTTATCTTTGATGAATGGATTTGTTCTTTTTCAAAAAAGAAGAAGGGAAAAGCAACAATTTAAGGGAAAAAATTAATAATTACTCCATACCCGTGATCTTTCAACATTAATAGTAGGTATTGTACCACATCCAGATGATCTAAGAGAGGCTACCATGTCTTTCAAATTCTCAAACCTAGTATAAGTTTTAGCCTTGTATTGAGAAAAACGGTTCTTTAAATCAATATAGGATTCCTCATCCTCAGTATTTTGTGCCCTCAATAGCTCGGTACTCTGTAAAAACATTTTGGTTACATCCGAACCATAAAATTCACACACCCCTTTTTCACAGGACCAAATATTTGAGCTAAAGGATCATGGCCAACATCAAGATACTTAGACTGTGGATTCTTCATGATAATATCTTTTTCTGCAATTTGCAAATAGGAAATTAAATTAAATTATACTGAAATTATCAATTAAGGCGATATCAATTATCAATTATACTAAAATTATTAATTAAAGCGATATCAATTAAAGCGTAGACTGGTATAATCTCGAGAGATCAAAGCGAGTGAAAGTATTTCAATGTGGTGAATACAATGAATGCATTGAAAAAGAAAAAGCTTATGTTAATATTCTTAATAAGGAAGTCGTGAAATATGCTCACAAAGAAGATGCAATTTTTCATGCCCTTGAAATTGAAAGTCCTCCAAATGGTAAAGGACATGACGAATTTTGCTCCAAAATCAGTACTTCAGATAACGTAAAAAATGATCCATTGATTTAAGAGCCACATAATATGTCTTATCCTTCCAAAATACATGAGTATATGGCTGGGGAAGTCAATATTTCTAAGGGGAACTTGAAAAGAGACTAAAAACCCCTAATGATTAAGAGGATGATGGGTCTGATGGGAGTAAGTGGATGAGGGGTCTTAAAGATCTTGGCATAGGTTCACCATTAAAAAGTAATGAAAATATAATGTTGTCGCATCTGCCACTTCAATTAGACAATGCTTAATTGATGGAGTCCAGTTTAGTCAAGTCAATGGTTTGTCTAATGGTGGTTTCAGACACAGCTGTGGGGATACTTATATTCCTTGATAAAAAAGACCATCTCAAGCTACACATACTCATGAAATTCTGAAGGAAAAACATCGTCGCCGTCAACTGAGACAGGTTTTGAAGAGTTCAGTTATGGTGTCTGTTCCTGTTGTTTACGACGGGGATGCAAGCCCGAATCAGTTTCCTCTTTAAGGAGTATTGGAATCTATTAACCCAAGAAAGAAACACATTGCGGCTGTAATTAGTAATAATTCAGATTCTGCTGGGCTTGGTATGAGAAAGAGAACTCAATAAATGCTTCTGATCACACTGGTAATGTAGAAGTTGATATTGCAGATGTTCATCTTAAAATGAAGAATGATGAACTTTCCTGATAGTCTGAACTTCGTGAGAACTGCCATTCTGACGGCTTGTTAAATATGCCATTTGTCGAGGAAGAAAAATGGACTGGAGGTTCTTTTGTACTATCATCTTCTGTATCTAAAAGGCTGGAATGTGGTGTCCTTAAAAGGCAATCTAGTCCATGTAGTAGAGAGGTGAGTCTATATCCTTGAGCAATGAACCACCTAACGACTCTGGTGGTTCCACCAGCTTTACTGTTCCTATTAATGAATATGAAGCGGCAGATAGAAGTATTTCTAAGTTGCGACTGAAGGGGAAAAGGAACTCAAGAATCCTTGGTAAACAAAATGGGAATGGTATGGAGATCATCATCATTAGATTCTAAAGACATGTTTTGGTCGAAAAATCGTTTAAAACTGAAAAAATCTGAAAGAATTGAAGAACAAAGAAATGGCTCTCGTCATTGGAAGGATTCGATTTCACCCTCAGAAACTCTGAGAATGGAACCAAATTATTTATAAGTGGGCCTCACCACCACCGGCCTCTTTTAAGAAATTACTCCAATTTTCAGATTCCAAAACCACATAACTAAAATACCTATAGGGGTGGTACGTCGGTTGATGTTAATCTGGAAGAACTAGGGAGCTACCGAAGGAAACACGTGCCTCTGGTCTCTCTCATGGGCAAATTGAATGGTAAAACAATTGTTGGTCATCTTCTAACGGTAGAAGTTTTGGATGATGGTTACTGTGATATCCCAAGTACTATATGTAGTTCTTCAGAAACGATTGAACTCCAATTCTGTTGCTCTTGATTATGGTTCTAATATGGTTGCAGAGCTTCTTTGTTTTCTCATTGGACTCCAATTCTGCAAGCAATTCTCATGGCAACCTTTAAAGGTGGAAGTAGACTCTCAAATAGTTGTTAAATGGTATAACAAGTTTGGGAGAGTATCTATTGTGTTCAATAGTATATGGGAAAGAATAACAACAGTGGGGTCTTTTTTCTAATATCAGAGTAGGGCATGTTTTTCAGAGAAGTTAAAAGTACTCCAGATGGGTTGGCAAAAGAAGGCAGTCAAAAAATTTCTAAACTATATTGGGAGGTCAGAAGGATACCTAGGAATGTAAGAACATCCTATTTTTATAGATAAAATGGGGATTGCGAGTATAAGGAAGTGACTGTATTATTTTGCTTAGAGGCTCAGGTTTATATTATCGTTTTGTATATCTTTTTTCACAGCAATAAATATCACTTCACCAAAACAAAAAAAAACTGTTGTGAAGATTTGTATTTTTTTTTTCATGGAAAAGAAATAAAAAGTTTTCTTTAAAAAAAATTAAAAAATTAAAATCCAAATGAAACTCTTGAGTATGAATAGAAATTTTACTACTTTTTCCTCAACGAATGCCGTGGGGAAGGTTCCATCACTGCGAGTATGACCAACTAAGAAGGAATCTGACCTAGTAATAGTTGGATCCACTTCCATCTATTAAGAACAAGTAGAAGACAACTCAAAGTCACCATCAATCATATCTAAAGAAATATGAAAATTCAAAACTTATAAAATAACAACATTTATTCAATACATGAATAGTAGCATAACTAGTTTTAACTTACACATATCGTCTCCTAAACGGTATCTTTGAGCTTAAGAGGAACAATTAGCCAATTTGGATAATATGGAGGAATATGTTCTCGCACTAGGCTGCCAAAATGGGACATAAATTTGGTTGAATTCTTTCCAACAACATGTCCTAGCAACTAAAATCTCAACCGTATCTTTGTTTTTGAAGAACCTATGGCCAAAATTAAGTATTAAGAAGGCAAATTTTTGTAAGTCGTTAGTCATATAACTTTATCAAGTCAGAAATAAAGAGTAACATTCCAATAACCATAATTAGGTTACATCAACATGAAAAGGTCTTTATCCTTCTTTAAATTCTTCATCTAAAATCTAGCATGTTCGCAAGGACTGAGAGCTTATCAAGGTGAACAATTGGGAGGTTCCAATTTAGGGACCTATCCATCATGTAATTTGTGCAAAAATATGTTGTTTACCTTCTCACGAAAAAATGTTGTTTGCCTTCTCAATGAGACGAAAATATTTAAGTTGGTATTGATAGCCAGTAGTAGCTGGTATTGATAGCTAGTAGTATTGCAGTTTAACGACATATATATATATATCAAGAATTTGATATTAGACATGTATTCCATAAAAATGACAGATATATTTGTTTGGATTAGCATAACGAATTGACAGTTTTTGTCATAAAATGACATATCTGCGACATTAATCATGAATTAACAACATATATAATTGTTGTTAATTACCCTTTTTCACGTACTGTCGCCCTAAATAGAGAAAAAATATTATAGAACTACCTCTACCTGAAGTATCGAAATGCTCATGTGATCCCCCAACATGTATAGGCGAAGGTATAGGCAACTGCTTCATAGGGTTTGATGAAGATGACATTGATTGTGATGGTGGTAGCATCCTGAAACCAAAAAAAAAAATCACTCGCGTAAGAAACTATTATTAGGATAGCTACATTTATATAATATGTCACAAATACCATATTTGCTCAAAACCAAAAGTCAAGCAAAAATTTAATAAACAATTATGTGAGAGAATAAATAGGGGGGACAATAGATATCATATTTGTTCATTTGATGATACAATTAAAAAAAAAAGGCATACAAATGGTATCTATTTCTTGCACTAACTAAAACAATGTGATACGGGCTTAAGTATCACTTAGTACAATAAGTTGGTCAACCACGCTCGGTTCTGCAAGAGTACTTGTATTTCCAAGCTCATTCAGTTGCCTTGAAACAATTTTCCTTAGGATTCTTCTCATAATCTTCCCACTCCTTGTTTTTGGTAGGCCAGGTTCCCAATGGATTATGTCTAGGGCAACAAATGCTCCCATCTGTTCCAAACTGATAGTATTAGGATTTTTCGTAGTTCTTCGCTATAAGGAACACCCCCCCACCAAAGTGACAATTGCATAAATTCCTTGCCCTTTGACCTCGTGTTCAACACCAACCACAACAGCTTCAGCATACTGTGGATGTGAGACTAGAGTGGATTCTACTTCTGCTGTCCCAATACGATGACCACTAGCATTGATAACATCGTCAACTCTTCCAGCTAGTCAATGGTAACCATCTTTATCCCTGCTGTAACCATCACCGCTGAAATTATAACCTGGGAATGGCTTGAAGTAGGTGGTTTCATATCTTTCATGACCACCATAAAGGGTATGGAATGCTCCAGGCCACAAGTTTTTAATACATAGATATCCACTATTCTCACCTACAATCTCATTTCCCTTCTCATCAACTATAATAGGCAGGACTCAAGACTCCAAAAAAAAGGAAAAGTAGCAAATCTAGGCTTCTGGGGCCAGGCACCTGGTAAAGGTGTATTTCTGAGGCCACCTATCTCAATTTTCCACGAGGTATCTGGATAGTTTGGTATCCCTTCACAAAGTACAATAGTATAACCATTTAGCAAAGGACCATAAGTCACATAGCTGTGTCCTGTAATCCAACTACAATCAGCAGTACACCTATATATATCTGATGGCTTGTAGTTAAATGCATACTTGAATGTAGTTGCAGTGTATATCATATATCTACCAGAGTTTAGCCCTAGAAACAAGTTAGCCTAGTATTAATGCATAGCTGAAAACTCGCTGGACTGATACAAGATCAATAGTCTTCCGCTTCCTATTTTGTTGTTCCTTAAGAGCATTAAACTTAGCTTGTCGTTTTTCTAGAGCCTCATCCGATGTTACAACAGCGGAGCCCAATAATTCTCTAAGGAGTTGATGAAAAAACTCAAAGTCGTCAAGTAGTTCAGGGTCTCCATTCACCATATTTTCTTCCTCTACTTCTTTATTGCAAGCCGCATCATAATCTGCCCCAATAATACCATCTACTAACCTCCTCAATTACATCACCTTAATCCTTTTACTTGGATCATTCATATACCCTGCTACCTATTCACTAATGTTCTGATTAAAAGCCTGTAACTATCCTTTGTATCCAGCCTCACCAGTTGTCACCTATGCTTTTCTATGCCATTAATTAATAGAGTTGTCTCGCCATGAAGCAATTCCAGAATGCATTTGTTGAATTTATAACCACTCCTCATCGTTCTCCACATTCAAATTGCTCATTACTTTCGTACCATCTAAAACTTAAATTGAATGATTCTTATCAAGTAATGCCTCTTGTAATTCCAGCAAACAGTTTATAGTTTGCTCAGATGAAGTTATTAGGTCAAAATATGCTTAATTTATTGCTTTGTCTGACTTCAAAAATGAAGCTCTCAAGGGTTCATGTTGTAATTTATTTGAACTTGAATACACTTTATGCTGTAAGATCGTGTGCTCTAGAGTCTTATCCCAGAGAATTTTTTGGTTCTTCACAGGTTGACCATTTCGAGTATATTCATCCTTGTAACTCTTCAAATTCTTTAAAATATCTTGTTCCTCATCACATAGATTCTGATTCTTTTCATCACCTACAGATACATATATGATGACTAATAAGCAAATGTGCAGATAGTAAAGAAAAAAATTCTCAGAGACATAAAAGATACATCAATACTCTCTAAAGGCAGTATGGACAATAGTGGGGACAAAAGTGAAATGATATATCAAAAGGCAGATTAAATAAAAACCTACAAAAAGTACACC
The DNA here is from genome assembly GCA_014058105.1 of Kingdonia uniflora. NCBI lineage: Eukaryota > Viridiplantae > Streptophyta > Magnoliopsida > Ranunculales > Circaeasteraceae > Kingdonia > Kingdonia uniflora. Next base: position 3,036,731 of record JACGCM010001281.1, read on the forward strand.
TTTCATGTTTCATGTGTTGGATATATAATGTAGGGACTTATCCCTTGATCTCACTCATAATTGAGCTCACACAGTTCGATTTACCTCCATCTTGGGCTCACGTAATTTTAACACTTAACACTCCAGTCAAACATTCTAACCAGCCCCACGAACTACTCAAGAACGTAGGTCGAGCTAAACCTAGAAAACGTTATTTAATCAAAGACACTTGTCTCCCACGAACTCGTCAGTTATTCAGTCAACCGCCACTAACCACATTATTCGAGAAACGTGTTCTAGCACGATGAAGAGATGTGGAGAAACCTATATAAAGGAAAAGTTCTAGAAGAGTGAAAAACCAGAAAAAATACTCAAAACTTCTTATTTACGAGATCAAAAGCATTTCTATATTCTAGAGATCACTTGTAATGAAGATATCCACTCAAAGCAATAAAGATACTTTTACAAAAATCCTCCACACGAGGTCGTGGCTTTTTTACCTGTTCAGAGATTTTCTATGTTAAAAACACCTGTTTCTAATTCTTGCTTTATATTAGAGTATTGTTACAGGTTCATTGGTGCGATAGCTAATTCCTAATCATATCGAGCTGCGAAATTTGGCCATTACATTTGGCACCATCTGTGGGAAAGATTGCATTTCCACGATACCCTAAGGCAGTTTTTCACTTCAATTTTCAATTATGGTTTCTTCTAGATGACAGGCCGCAGGAACATAGCTCAAAATTTATGTGGATCAGCGACAGCTTACCGAGTTATGGAAGAATCTCCACGCTGAGGCAAAGAAATGCGCCGAACTCAAACTTTAGTAAACAAAAGATCGTGAGCTCCGTGAGAAAGAGCTCGATGCAAAGCGACAAGCTCGCTTGACAGTGCTCAAACGGCATGAAGATCAGATGACGACGATGTAGACTGCACTCGAGGCTCTGCAAAATACTCAGCAGGCTCCTCTAGCCAGAGATCATAATCAACTTCCAGAGACCTCCCGCATTTTGGCAAGGGATAGATTGGGATCTCGGGGAGCCACTAGTAAAGCCATTTCTAAAAATCTACCATACAGATTACAATCCTTCATCCATTTGGGGGGAGAAGTTCAATAAGAAGTCAGTCGAGGTCATCAGGTTTCCATCTGTCAGGAGGAAGTCTAGCGACCCCTACACCAAGTTCCAGTACGAGATCGCTTGAGTGAAGGAACAGGAACTCATCATCCCCAACCAGCACGTCCAACGATTCAACCAATACGTCATTACGTCACAAAAGAACATATGGATCAGCAAATTAAGGTGCTAATCGAGGAGCAAGTTTTGGGTACTACCGGAGATACCACAAAGTTATAAGGAAGTCCGATTGCCAAAGAACTATTTGATATGGAAATACTTAAAGGTTTCCATACTCCCCAAATTCACAAGTACAAAGGTACTAACCCGAAGGAGCATATTCAACAATACCGCGATTCATTAGGGTTGTACTCCAATCTCAACCACATTCTCTGCCATCTGCTCGCCACAAGTTTACAGGAGGAGCCACACTGATGGTTCCACTCTCTTCCTGAGGAATCTATCTACACGTTTCATCAGCTGCAGAAGCAGTTCATCAAGACATATGCTCACAACAGAGACAAAGAGGAGAACTTGTATTCTCTTATCAGTCTTAAGCAGTTGCAGGGGGAAAAACTTGAAGACTTCTCAAAGAAATTCCTTGAGCTGGCAAGAAAGGTAGATAACCTCGACCAAAAAATAGCGGTTACCATTTCACCAATGCTCTCTGGCTCGATTTCAAGGCCAAAGAATACCTTTTCCTTAACAGGCCTGCGACGTTAGAGGATATGATCACCAAAGTCAATGGTTACATCGTCTTGGAAAGGATGATGTCTGAGCGATAAAAGTCTACTAAGTCTGTCCTCTCTACCAAATCCCTACCTCATGAACGAACCAACGAGCCTAAGGAGGAATAGGGGGATCTAAAATGCACCAAGGGAAACACTGGATACCCTCGGAGAAGTGGTCCGCAAAACAAACCCGTCCTCCCAAAGATAAAAGTCTAAATCTCCATAATTTTTCTACTGTTATTTATAGACATGCTCTACGCTGTCTCTCATCCTCTGGAACCCATCGAGAATCAATCATTTTGCCTACACCATAAGGTAAATCATCATTCTACTAATAATTGTTATGCACAACAGCGGATGTTCAAGCTCATTTTTAAGGAAGGATGGATGCTTGAATACATTGTTGACCTGAATTCATACCAAGATGGCAACTATATGAAACAACTCGAAGTTGTTCAGGTCAACGACCGAGCTGAGGAGAAGCATCTCTACAATATGCACCTCAACAACATGATCGAAATCAACCAGATCTCCAATTCCAACTGATCAAAGCGCCGGAGGCTTTTAGAATGTTGTGATCTTACACCTCAAGACAAAGAAGCCAAACTTCTTCCCGAGTCGAGCAATTGCCGACTTAGAATCTCTTTCGAGGATTGCGATACTAGCCATGTCAAATTTCCACATCATGATGCGTTAGTCATAATGCTCAAGATGAAATAGTTTGTCATGCACACAATGATGATCGATACTGGAAGTGGTATTATGGGCCGACCAAGTCATTCAGAGCGACACAAACATCAATGGGTTCAATGGCTTCAGGGAGGAACGAGTAGGCAAGATTATCTTACTAATTACCGCAGGACCAGCTACTATCGACATCGTTTTCTATGTCATTAATGCCAAGTCTCACTATCTTGGGATTATGGGCCGTTGCTGGATACACAATATGGAAGTAATCGGTTCCACCTATCATCAAGTACTTCGATTCAAGCACGACAATGGTATTTATGTGATCAGAGGTAGTCAGAAACTCTCTCGAGCTTGTGAAAATACTGTCTCTGCCATCTTAGATACTTCAAACATATTGGTCGCATTGCAATTATAGAAAATTGATCACCTCGATGGTCAATCACCTACAGAGGATCCCATGGAATATGCCAATATTGATGGACCGAGCAGAGGTACGTTCATCAAAACCAAGCTGGTTCAGCATGGGAAAGATGCTCTCATCCAGTTCTTGCACCTCAATCGAGAATATTTGCATGGTCTTTCGAAGAAATGCCCGGAGTCGATCCAGCCATGGCTTACCACAAGTTAGCCATCAACATCAATGCCACAGTGATCAAAAAGAAATAGCAACGACTTTCACCTCGTCTTGGAGATAAAGTTAACACTGAGATCGAGAAATTGATTAAAGTGGGATTCATTCAAGAAGTAAAGTATCCGGACTGGATATCCAACATTGTCGCGTTTGCGCAGATTTCACATACTCCAAAGGACGGTTTCCATCTTCCTAACATTCATCAAATCCTCAATTCTATAGCAGGCCATGATCTCCTGTCTATGATTGACGCCACTTCAGGGTATAATCAAATCCTACTTCTAGAAGTAGATCAAGAGAAGACAACGTTCATCACCGAAAATGGCCTTTCCTGTTATTAAGTCATGCCCTTCGGTCTCAAAAGCGTAGGGGCCACATATCAACGATTGATGGCTGCTATGCTCAAAGCACACCTAGAAAAAATTATTGATGTCTACATCGACGATATCTTATGCATAAGCGTATAGACAGATAATCATATCTCAGATCTCAACACAATATTTAACATCCTTCGATCTTACAGAATACGTCTCAATCCTGATAAATGTCAATTCGGGGTTCATTCTGGCCACTTTCTTGGCTACCTCATCAGCAAGAAAGGGATTGAGACTGATCCAGATCAAATTCGGGCTTTCCTCGACATGCCTTCTCCAAAAACATCAAAAGACGTTCAAAAACTCACCAGCAAGATTGCCGCGATCAACTGTTTCATCTCTAAATCTTCAGACCGCTGCCATTGGCTATTCCAATTACTCTGCGGATCTACCAAACTAGGAAAGGTTCAGCCGACTGCAGAAGACATGTGGACACCGAAATGCAAAACAGCTTTTCAAGATTTCAAAATCTATTTGGAAAGGTCTCCCATAATAAGCACCCTAGTAGGTAATGAGGAACTGATAATCTACCTAGCAATCACAAATACTTCTCTCAGCTCGGTTCTCATTTGCCTGGAAGGGAAAATAGAGAAACCAGTATTCTTCATCAGCAAAACACTCACAGCAGCTGAAACAATATACTATAAAATTAAGAAACTTCTTCTCACCCTTGTTTATACCTTGCATAAACTCAAGTACTACTTCCAAGCACATTCCGTCAAAGTTATGACGAACTACCCACTTTGGGAAGTTCTGTCCAAAAAAGAAAAGTCACGAAGAGTGTAACAATGGTCAGTCAGTTTGAGAGATCATGATATCAAGTCCGAACCGTGTCATTCTGAAAAAGGTCAGGCCGTTGCCGATTTTCTCGTGGATTTTCTAGTGGAGGATCCCGAGTAGGAGGAGTACGACCCGGACTTTACCGAAAGCATGCCAGAGAATCCAACCCCCAGGCCATTCGATGAAATAGCTGATTGGATCACTACGTCAGGACAGAGGCTTCTCACAGATGGGTCAGTAGGGTTATGAATCAGGATCGTTTTGATTACCCCTTCAAATGAAAGAATTTAGAAATCAATCCGCTTGGATTTTGAGGCCTCAAACAATGTCACCGACTATGAAGCTCTCATTTACTGACTCGACCTCACTCTTGAGCTCAATGTCCCCAAACTCTCAGCTAACACATATTCATTACTCATCATTCATCACTATTCCGTGCAGTACAAGAAGAATGGGAAGATGATCGAATACGCAACCCTCATTGTAGATAGGATGAGTAAGTTCGCAAAAGCAACTCTCGAATATCTTCCTTAAGGGGAGAATAGACACGAGGATTCCTTGGCATATCTAGCCGAGGTGATGGGTACAGAAGCTCGATATCTCCAGATCAAAATCATTTCAACTCCCAGCATTTGTCGCATATCTGCATGCACGATCAACACTAGGGGCGATAAAGGGGGAAATAATGATTGGAAAAGCCTTTCTTAGATTACCTCGGTGTCGACAACAAGTGCAACATACCACTTCCAATAGATCCGAAAGAACGTAGACAGCTGATCATTAACTCAAAGCGTTATATTACTCAAAATGGTATGTTTTGCTGCCTATCCGTTATAGGGACTTACCTCTAGTACCTATCGAAGTCGAAAGCAGACGAACTGCTCCGTAAATTACATGAAGGAAGTTGTGGCTCCCACGCCACATGTAGATTATTAACAAACCAAACAATAACTCAAGGAGTATTCTGGTCTAGCATGCGCAAATAAGCATAAGAGTATTCCCGTAGATACGACACCTGCCAGAGACATGGAAATATAATACGCGCCCCTGCGCTCGAGCTCTATGTAAGTAAGGTCTTCTGGCTATTCAAACGATGGGAATTAAACCTCGTCAGAAAATTCCTTAACTCTCCTGGTAATTGTCGCCTCCTACTCGTAGCTACCGATTACTTTACAAAATGGGTAGAAGCAGTTCCACTATGTCGATCTAGAGTAGAAGAGGTCATCTCTTTTATCTAGAACTACATAATCACTCGATTCGGGTGCCCCTACCTAATTTGTATTGATAACGGGCCCTAATTTGTGGGAGATAAGGTCGTAACCTTCCTAAATTACCACAATATTATCCATTCACCATCCAATCTAAACTATCCTCAAGGCAATAGCCAAGTCAAAATCACCAACAAAACCATCGTGGATGGACTCAAGAAAAGACTTCACTCACAGAAAAAAGAAAATTAGGTTCAAGAACTACCTCACGTCCTGTGGGCGTATCGTACCACTCCCCGACAATCCACTGGATGTGCCCTATTCCTCATTGCTTATGGAATTGAGGCAGTCATTCTTTCTGAATATCATCATCCAGTTCGTGATCATGAGCTAACTGACGAGGAATATAAGTTCGAATTGGCTTGCAACCTCAATATGATAGATGAGACCAGGGAACGCGCCAACGCTAGCCTAGGTCGATATAATCATATTCTTTCCAGGTCGTATAATAACCGAGTCAGGAGCCATACTTTCCAAATTAGAGATCCCGTCCTCAAGGAAATTCCACAACATCATGAAGAGGGTCACGTTCAAAAATTAGCCGACAATTGGAAGGGTCCATTCATTATCATAGGTCTCCCGGCCTGGGATCATGCTATCTCATGACAGAAGAGGGAATCCCCATTTCAAATCCTTCAAACGGTACTATCGTTAGGCGTCTTACTACTCTATTTCCATTATTCGCTGTTTGGTTTTCAATTCCTAAAGTAAGATTCTTATCTCCATCCAATGTAAATTCTAAACTTATCAATGAAAGTTTCTTTTTGAACAATGTCATTCTCTTCATGAACATTCATCCACATTTTACAAATTTAAGCATAGATAATACTAGCTTACAATCAATATTTTCTAAGTTCAATCAAGGATATCACTTGATTGGCTTCTTTTACTATATCTCTGCGATTGTAGTAAGTATAAAAACTTGTTTCACATCAAAGACTCAACCAAGAAAGAGATAAGGCAAAGGTAATATTAGTCTTCATCTTTTTCAACTTGCTTGTTTGGATCATTTCGGTAGGCTGGATCAAGGATAACACTTGGTTCAGTTGAATCTTTGCATCTTTGCGATTGTAGGAAGTGTAAAAACTTGTTTCACATAAAATTCTCAGCCAAAAAAGAGATAAGGCAAAGGTAATACTAGTTTTAATCTTTTTCAACTTGTTTGAATCATCTTAGTAGGCTGGATCAAGGATAACACTTGGTTCAGCTGAATCTTTACATCTCTGCGATTGTAGTAAGTGTAAAAACTTGTTTCACAGCAAAAACTCAGCTAAACAAGAGATAAGGCAAAGGTAATACTATTCTTCATCTTTTTCAACTTGTTTGGATCATCTCAGTTGGCTAGATTAAGGATAACACTTGGTTCAGCTGAATCTTTACATCTCTGCGATTGTAGCAAGTGTAAAAATTTATTTCACATCAAAGACTCTGCTAAACAAGAGATAAGGTAAAGGTAATACTAGTCTTCATCTTTTTTAACTTGTTTGGATCATCTCAGTAGGCTGGATCAAGGATAATACTTGGTTCAGCTGAATCTTTACATCTCTGCGATTGTAGCAAGTGTAAAAACTTGTTTTATATCAAAGACTCAGCCAGGTATAAGATAAAGCAAAGGTCATACTAGCTTTCATCTCATTCAATATGTCTGTGCATTTCTATAGTTTGAATTAAATTTCAACTTGGTTTAACTTAAGCCATTTCTGCGATAAAAATGTATGTAAAAAACTTGGTTTATATCAAAGACTCCGCCAGACACAAGATAAGACAATGGTCATACTAGCTTTCATCAATTTCAATCTGTCTGCGACAGATACTATTTATTTTCAGGTCAAATTTATATTACAAAGGATTATTTTCTGCGAAGGGAATGTTAACAGCGATTTCCCACACATCAAGAGGTTACTCTTTTAATTCGCGGGCCATAGAAGCTCTACCTTGTTCTATTGATTCAGCAGTTCGAGGGCCCAGTTGGGTCTCCATGATGCCCAGACAGTTCCTTCAATCTATCTTAGCTCCACTGATTCATCTCTTATCCGATAGAGTTTTAAACAAGGTATCTCGTTCTGACTCTATTCCTTTTACTTCCTCTACAAAATATTTAATGATCACCCTTAATAGGACGGATCGAGATGCATCAGGTACTACCATTGTTGCAAATCTTGTCTTTAACCTCTCGAGGCGTGACTTTAACCTAGCGTAATCATTCTTCCATTCAATTATTTTTGCATCAACCTTATCATGATAGATTATATCTTCTTCAAACTTGGCAATATACTTTCCTGACTCAGCTAGGTTCAGGGCTTCTAAGTCTACTGCACAAGCACGACGTCTCCCAATTTATGCGTTCAACTCTTCCCTAGCCGGCAGATCTTTCAGTAATTCTTCTTTCCTCTTTACCAGTGATTCTTTTGCTTTGATCTCCCCTTCCAAAACTTTATCCCTGATAAGAGCAACATCCAACTTATGCTGGCAATCCCTCAAATTTGCATTTCCCTTCTGGACATGCCCCTGAATACTTGATACGTCACTCTCTAATTTGACCTAAGAGACTAACTACACCCCCTCGATCTAATGGAGCCTTAACATTAGTTCTACTTCCCCCTGAACGCTCTCTAGCCTTGGATTTCTTGGCACGAGCAATGGCTTAGTCCTTTTCGGCTTTAAGTCGAGCAATTCTCTCGTTTATGTTGCCGTACCTTCGTTGCATTTCTCGGAATTCCATATCCTTGGCGGGGAGGGTTGTTTGCAAATGTTTAGCTGCAGCCTCCGAAGTCGATAGATTTTCTCGGGTTACCCTCAGCTTATCGCCCTTTTCGATGAATTTTTGTCTCATTCGCTCTAGCTCATTTCTACATCAATGAAGATCAGATCAAAATTGTTCCTCTGATTGTTCCAGTGCCTGAATACGGTATTGAGCCATGTCAGCCTGATTGCCCTTCACAACCAATGCTTCAACCTGACGTTGAAGCTTATCAGTACGTTCTGTTGCCTCGAATAACTCTTTTAATCCCTTATTTACCTCAGAATCTTTCTCTTCGACCTGAAGATTCAGGTCATAAACAGCCTGGGTCAACTTCACAAGTCTAAAATGCGTTTTTACGTATTGATCCTCTCTGTTCTCGTTCGCCTCCTTCATCCTATCGACCTGGGAAATATAACAAGTTTTAGTACAATTCGATTTAGGAAAGCCTTTGAATATATACATACTACATTTCTAATGGGACTATGTGGTTTCTATACATCTGCTTCCAAGTACTTTTAATCTAAAAGTTTAGAGTCCATTCTCAGATGAACCCTGCATGTGTTTTCTTTCAGCGTGCAAGGTATTTACTTTTGATATATTACTCTATATTAATAGCGTTAAATTTTTACCATGCATTCCTATCCTATTTTCTTGATAACTAAACATTGGTGTAACATGCAAGTCAAAAAATCTATTCCAATCTAACCTGTAGCTCCGCTTGCGCAGACAGCAAGGCTTTAGAGGTAGCTCTTTTCCTTCTAAGTCCAGACTCTAGGTTATTTATTATGAGACTCATCTCTCTAACTACCTACAAAAGGTTTATAAACAAAGTCAATCTACAGAAGTTTCTACCTCACGCAGAATTCAAACAACTTACAAACATTTATACAAAACACGTGTCTACCCTATCTTCTCAATACTACCTTCAAGGAGCTCAACGTCATCCCCTTGATTGTCAAGTACCGTCTGGCGGGAAGTACTATCCAAACCGTCCATGACCCCTACCGCTTCAGCTTCCTCCTTATCTTCTTTTTCAACATAGGTGTCCGCCTTAATGACATCCACCTCCTTCGCAGAGTATCCCTTCAGCATCAAGTGACGAGCCATCCTGTCACGCTCCTCAACCATCTTATCTTGATTGGCCTTTACCTTAACCTGCAGCTGGCCGATCACCACGGTATGAGAGGCCTTCCGCTGCCTAACTTCCTTTATGGCCTCAGTCTTGGCTCGAGCTAGTTCTTTCTCCAACTCTCTCTTCGCCTTCTTCGGGTCAGATTTTTCTTCTTCAATACCGAGCCAAATCCCTTCACGAGGTGAGTGACTTACATAAAACGAATCAATCTTAGTGATTAGCTCGAAACACATAAAGTAACTATTTCCCAATTAATAATACTTACCATCTTGCTCGTATCTGCTTCTCCATGAAGAGCATCCAACCTGGCCCTTTCTTCAACCTCCCTAAGGTCATCCACCGTAGCAGGTCATACCTCAGCGACCTTCTCCCCAGAGGATTTGACCCTCCTCTTCTTCTCTTTTTCGACCTCACCATTTTCCGTGGAGTCCAAAGCTGACAAAGACTTTAACATCCATTTTTTCAGATATTTTTGAGCCATCTTGCTCGTCGTGAGATTTGGCTGAGCCAAACTGCCCGATCCAGGAGTCATGGACTACTTAGGTCGAACCTCCTCACCACTTACTTGCCTTTTTCCTTCTACGACCCCCGCCATCGACCTGTAGACTGAGCCTTCCTAACCTTGTCCGACTTACTATCAACCCTCTTTTTTCTACTCAGACCGAGTCCCTCTAATACAAGTTCGAGTTCAGTCTCCTCCTCAGCAACTTTGTCCAACAAATTTTTTTTCCTTTCCACTGTAGACATCACACTTGCAATAACAACATTTTTACTATCAACTACAGTTGTCAACAAAACATAACAATAATTCTATGTATGCATGTCTATACTTACTTTGTTTTACAGTTCTAAACCGAAGATCCAGAGGTTCTTCGTCATCTCTCTGAAGGCAATTACCCTTCACCCTTATGACATTATCATTCCAGGTTTGACCTTCTGAATTCGGATCGACAAAACGAAGTCGACGTGCACTCGCACAAAAATATGGTCCCCACTGGCTTTAAAATTCTTTACCTCGTAAAACTGCCAAACGTCCTCAGGGGTTATCCTCCTCACATTTCCCTCCCTTTCCCATCTTTAATTCAGATGGTCATACACAGTTATTACCTTCCACATGTTCCCATTCAATTGAACAGGACATGCCTCTATTACATTCATAATCTCCTTCGCTAAATTGGTGAGGGGAAGGCACAACCCATACTCTAATTGAGATAGGTAGCACAAAAAACCCTCCGAGAGGTCACCCCGGATATACCCATCAAAATATTATAACGAAATCGATCCATCTATACCCCTATCTCATTTTTCCACTTCCAAATCAGCCAACAGATTAAAATACTCTTCACCCTCCGCAACCAAGCAACTTCTAAACTGCCTACCGGCAAACTCAACACAGTTTCCTCACTTCCCTCCTATAGCCACCTTGGCTTTACAAAAATCTCTAAAGACATCTAAGCCCAGAGGATAAGATATCAATTGACCAAGGAAACCTGGGAATTGTTCCAGTCCAACTTCCCCTTTATTGTCAGACTTATTCGTCCAACCAGAGATCGATACCTCATTAATAGACGAACTACCTATCTTAAAAACAGATTTTACAGGCACGTTCTCGACCTACACAAGTGCCTCTCATGCTCGACCTACATACAGGTTAAGGTATTTATCATTCTTCCATCTATATATATATATATATATTCAACATATATCTTTAACATATATATGTACGTGCGTCAATATATATCGCATACATCTCTACTTACCTTCAGTATCTGAATGAGAACCGGCAGTAGAGTCAAGTTTTCCTCTCACAACGCTGCTATATTGCCACCTAGGAGATCCATAATCTTTTGCCTTCTTCAACCATTTTAGACCTTTGGATAACTCTTTATCAAATCCCCTGATCTTTTGTCTCTCTCTCTAAGTGCTCTCCAAATTTTTTGAAATGGTAAAACGCTTGTTTGGAGACGAAGAAGAACTATTTATCATTTCTCTCTCATGCGGCTAGCATTTATTGCTCATCACACGAACCGTCCTCAATTCCAGAACTGAGGCGTCTTTTATACTCTCCATGTCTGATGCCTTGTACCTTTTTGATAAAACCACATTTCCATCATTACAACTCTCCTCATTATTTAACATATTTTTCTCCATATTTCCATATCTTTTCCTGACCTTCCCGCACTCATGATGACTCACAATGTACGATGTCAGAGCTCTATTTCCTTTTGCATATAAAAAAAAACTAGAAGCTTCTGCATTTTCATATTTTTGTTTCTCAGTCCTTGTTTATCGTACTTATAATGTTTGACGTCATTTTCTAAATTGCATAAATGTTTAAAATTATTCAAAATGTTTGCTAAAATAGTCTCAAAATAGATTCGCCCCTATAGAGGATCCGATTGACTTATATTATTTCTGTTACATTCAAACAATTATATTATTCATAAGACACACTTTACATAGCATCAGTCACAGTCCTGGTAGTCTAAACAAACACCGTTAATTCGTCGATCCTCATGTCTTCAAATTTGATCTCAACTTCAGTAATCAAACCATCCAACTTCTCTCGATTAACTGAATCCCTCACGAATTTAAAGGAGCACGCCTCATCAAAATAACAAGCATACTCACAAGGTCTCCTTACATCTTACCTTCGAGCTCACATTCCCTCCCCAATAGTTCGGTATTATAACTAAATGAACTCAAAAACAAAATCCTCTCACGTACTTTAACAATCTATATAGACAATTGTCCTTTCACGCCAAGACGAATCCTTTGAGATCGATCCATACCATCCTAATTTCTCATATATTTTTCTTTCAGCCTACCCACATTTATACATATCTCTCACACCTTCCCCTCGAATACGCAATTTTTACCTTGTATCTCGTAATAGAACCCCAAATCTTGGGATCAATTATTAGAACTTATCCCCTCATCAGTATACAAAATAATCATTGTACTCGACCTTACGCTACCACAAGTATTACCCCTTTCGTCCTGTAACAGCTCGAGTTTACATATTTCCTACAATTTCAATTACTCACCTGTTAAACATAAATCATTTATATAAGTACGACATTGTCAGCACATATTCATCTCAGTTCGAGTAGCATTGCAACATTGTTTCATCACTTATCAACAGTTATTCAACAAGCACCCAACACATTTTAGGTCGATTCAAGAAGTTTTTCTATACACAGTTTCGTAAATATCAACTTTTATTCATATTAAAGATATTACATACGATTTATAGATAACAAGTTTTTCAGAACATCGATCTCAGGAATACAACGAACTGTTATTCGATCGGCACCAAACTCCAGGTACTTATTGATAACAAGTTTTTTCCTGCTTGTTCAATGTCATAGGTCATTCAGGCATGCAGAGGCATCATGTCTTCCAGTTCTTCTTAAATTCAGTGATTCTTCACCCTGATATAAAGAAGACATTGGAACCAACAAAGATTTTCCCTCACATGGCTAGGTTGAAGCCCAGTCGAACTTTAGGCAAAAACTATGCAAGTAGTAGATTTAGTGCTGGCCTCCACAAATCAAGATGAAGGTTTTCTGAGCGCCAAAACACGATGGAAATGCGTCAGCAGACACCCCATTCTCATTCTCCTCCTCCACTGCCATCATCGCCTCTTCTATATCCACCACCACCGAAGAGTTGGTAGAGATGAAGAGGTCCTGACCATAGAATCCATGGCAATATAAGAAATTAGCATATCTTCCCCGCAGATACACCTTTCCCTGCATATAAAGCTCTAACCCTATCTTCCGGAAGGGTGTAGAGACAGGCCCAACGTTCCTCGCTTGTCAAGACGACGACATGAAATCTCCACTTATAGTAGAAACCATCTTCGGCTTCAAACGCTTCCTCTCTTGACAACCCTTAATACGTCGGAGGAATAGGGGCGGGGATCGCGATTTTCAAAGAACGCTCACCAAAGTATTTCAACTTCAACCTCTGCGTTTCAGACGCAATCTTCTCTCCAAGAACCTTACTCTGATTTTTTACCATCTCAGAAAGAGTTACACATGCAGGAATTGTTCCAAAGATATGCTAAAAGAACTTTTTATATAACCCTAAATTTATTGTGCAGGTACGTTTTCTCAAGCGTCATCATTCATTACGGACGTGACTATTCAAACGAAACTATCACATACATCCGCATCATAATTTAATACCCATCACATCCTAATATCACGTAACAACCACCCAGTCAAATGCCATCATTACTCTGTTTCGAATTTCAAACTTTTAACACATTCTTTCCCAACTAAAGCCACTCATAACTTCAGTTGTGAGGGGGCGATTGTAGGGACTTATCCCTCGATCTCACTCATAATTGAGCTCATGCAGTTTGATTTACCTCCATCTCAGGCTCACGCAATTTTTGCACTTAGCACTCCAGTCAAGCATTCTAACCAGCCCTACAAACTACTCAAGATTGTAGGTCAAGCTAAACCTAGAAAATGTTCTTCAATCAAAGACACCTGCCTCACATGAACTCGTCAGTTATTCAGTCAGCTGCTACTAACCATATTATTTGGAAAACGCGTTCTAGCACGATGAAGAGTTGTGGAAAAACCTACATAAAGAAAAAGTTCCAGAAGAGAGAAAAACTAGAAAAACCACTCAAAACTTCTTATTTACGAGATCAAAAGAATTTCTATATTCTAGAGATCACTTGTAATAAAGATATCTACTCAAAGCAATAAAAATACTTTTACAAAAATCCTCCATACGAGGTCATGGTATTTTTACCTGTTTAGAGGTTTTTCACGCTATAAACACATGTTTCCAATTCTTGCTTTATATTAGAGTATTGTTACAGGTTCATTGGTGTGATAGCTAATTCCTAATCATATCAAGCTACGGAATTTTGCCATTACATATAACAATTTTAGCAAAATGACGAAATAAAAAGTTTACGTGTCAAATACAGCTAGGATATATTTTAAGCTTTCTATATCCACAATTATTCAATAATTTCTTCATCTTCATCTATGTTCACATTTGCTAATCCCAGCATTGATGAAGTAAAAGGATTCTCCGTCTTAAAAAATAATGGTTCTTCATACGGGTTATTGTCCTTATCAAATCTTTTTGGAGCATCAATTACCATAGACCAATCAGTCCTTGTTGGATCTTGACAATAGAAGACTTACAAAGCTTGAGATGCAAGACAATATGGTTCATCATAAACCTTTGAGGTTCTTTTTAACTTTTCCAAATTCACGGAAGTTAAATTTGCTTCAGCATAAAATGTACATCCATTAACTTTATCTTCAACCTTTACCCAATCACAATAGAATACTGTTTGGGGGAAATCATAATAATCTAGTTCGATAATTTCTTTAACAACCCCATAGTATAAGGTTTCCGCTTTACGTGGGTTCTGATCTCTTGCATAAGTAATGAAATTAGCCATCTCTTTCATCTTAACCCCACTATTATGTGTTGTCTTGCTAGACTCTGAGTCTGTGGTACAAAAGACAAATCCATTTACGCAATAAACTTTGTATGATGTTTCTTTAAAGCTTGACCCGTCAACTAATCTTTTTAGTGTAGACATTTTCGTGTTGTCAAACTGTAAAAGAAAGATATATCCAAAATTAGCTTGTCTGATATTAATAATTATCGTCAAAATGCATTAAGTATGTTTTCATACTCAAATAAATGGTAGTTACTAAAATTAAACATAACATACAAGCAAACAAAACCAAAAGCTGAATCAAGATAAAGACTAGCGATTACTGGATGTTGTTTATTACATCCAATGTTTTTTTATAGAACTAAAGGCAAGGGTATTATGGTCTGGAGACCCAACAATGGATTAGTTTCATTCACCATGTCCAATATTGAAGAGGATTTTATTTTTTTATTCTAGCTTAGCACGAAGTTCATGATTCGAGTGGCCAAGTTCATTCGATAACTTGACAAGTTCTATCGCAGCCTAACACAACCCGGAATTAATGACAGCACCACCAAAAACAAGTTCATGGATTATACTGCTACTATTTACCCTACTGGACTTATCAAACTAGAAGCGATCTATCATGGGTTGGAAACTGCAACCCAACTCAATTATCATGATATTGAGATCCGGGGTGACCCCCTTTATGTTATTCAGATATACAAAGAAGTGCAAATCTCCCTGGAAATTTGTTTATCTAATAAGAGGCATTCAGAATCATTTGAAAGTGATGGAAAACTTCTCTTTGATCCATGACTACAAATCCAAGCGACGACAAGGGTGGGTAACACCTAAGTATACTGTCAGAATAGCACATTAAACTACCAATCACGAAACCTCTACAAGATGCGGCCCTAGACAATAATATTTAAGAGAAAGGATAAACTAGTAGCAAAGATGGTACAACTTAGCGTGAGATCATTGGCATTACATTGGGGGCTAATTAACAGCAAGATAAAATATTATGAACATTAATGTAAAAAAAATGAATATAAAAAATAATCATATGCGCACCATAAAATTTGCAAAAATGGGGATAACCGAAGAAACAATGATTCAATTTTGTTGCTTACTTTAGGGGCTTAAAAGAGTCTTCAACTTGACGTCACAACTTATACACTATCACCTACAAAAACAAACAAAGATACAGCTTCAAAAACCAATGCGATGACTTCCATTTTGGTGCTTACCTTAAAAAGCCCATAATTTGGCTTTTTCAAAGATAATTGGAAAATAAAAGGTCTCCATAAGTAGTATGTTTAATAGTGATGGAGAAAAAGAAACAAACAACAAGTATGAATATGAAGATCAAGTTAATTAGCAAAGATGAACAACATTAATTTAATAGTAGAAACTTCCAAGGATTGTTTATTTTTGGAATCATCTCTAAACTATTAAGAAAAAACCAATTCACCAAAACCCCCTAGTTTAAACTTCAACTCTAACTTTTTTCCCCTAATTCCTTCAAACCCATTGTCATTTTTTGAATCATCTCCAACACCTATCTATTATATATATAGGCAAAATGATGTAACTTTTTCGTATTGGAAAACTAAAAAAATACAAGGCGCGGAATTAACACTTAAAAAAAAACCTGTAAATTAGTGACTATTTCAATTTAGTTATGGTTAAAATGAGCACAAAGTGTGCAAGAATAATACAAATTCCTTCTTTCCTACTAACACTTCCTTCACTAGCTGAAATTACATTAAATAAATTAAACCTTGTCATCTAACTAATCATTTACAAGATGGATCATCTCCATCCTATTACAGGGTATCCCTGGAGTCCTGGGTGTTCCTGGTGTTTGTTGTGAGATTTTATGTATCACGTACCCATAAAACGTACACCCAATGAGAGTTACTCAACACTCAACAACATTCAAAGCAGGGAATGGATTTCTAAATATAAGCCATGAAACCATCACAACAACTACAAGCTTCATATTACCCGCTACATTGAACGTCATGGCTGTTGTGGAATGGATAACATAAAAGGTGGAAAAGTTGAGATAGAAAACTAACACTCCTAAGGTCAAGATTAAGATGAGGGATGAGCAAAGAGTCTCATGGGTGTGAAACCATACCCAAACCCCAGGCTCTTTAAGGAATAAAGCTGGCAGGGTCAATATCATGGTCGTAAAAGGAGTCATGTAGTACATTGTGTTTATGCGGTCAAACTTATATCTATGCAGTAGAGACTCTGTAAGGATAGTCTTTGGAGATGTAGCTAGGAAAACAAATAAGGCAATACAAAATGCGAAAATATTAAAGCTAAGTTCAGTAATGGAAGTGAGAGGAATCCCTCCTACAATGGGCACCAAAGAAGCCCTGATATGCCAGTCAAAGTATTTTATCCAAACTAGCCACTGAAGCACCACTGTAGTTGCAGGAGTGAATGCCTTTATCGTCTGCATGAAGGAAACTGGAATATACTATAAGCTCACATTCTCCAACACTATGTTGATACAGAAAACAAAGGACATAGGAAATATCCTTCTCCAACGGTCTTCTGGGTTAACCGTTATCAGTGGCTTAACTTTTAACACTTTGATTACAATGTATGCTCCAATGGCTGAGCATATGATGTGAATACAAGACACTGTCAGAGTGAACTTAAAATCCAATTTTTGAAAGATCCACTTGTTCTTGATAATTACAGTAACATTGAAACCCCACCATTGCAATATAACTAAAAGCGACAGAATCACACTCTACTGACACACTCTACTCACCTCCATTGATCCCCAACTCTTCAAACCCAAGATCACCAACACCTCAACAAACAAATAATCAATCACACATGAATCTTGCTCTACTACAGTGCACTTACTGAGGTAGAGAGAGTTTCGATTATAAAGTAATCAAAATGAAGACTCAAAATGTTTAGTCTATCTATTATATATAGTTCAATCACATCATAAACAAACAAATCTACATGATAATTAGAGTTTGAAATGAAACTTATTAGAAGATTAAAGAACAAGCAATTTAACAAATTTGAGAGCGGCAAGTGGGGAAATACATTAAGGAATTTGAGAAGCAATTTACTAACCCATCGCTGAGTTTCTGGTTTAGGGTTTGAGATCAAGTATTTGGGGATTTTGAGTTGGTGTTACAAATCAAATTCTCTTCCTTCTGTTTCTCTTCCCTCTGTTTGTATGCAATTTGGTTTTCCTTCTTAGCAACTCCAACAGAGAGAAAACAAAATTATTGGAGATAAAACCAAAAAATAGAGGCAAAATTAGAAAACAAAAAAAAGCCACAGACTCCAATTCTATTTGCCACAAATAAAATTAGTCTCTAATAAACTACACATAATATCTGTGGCAAAAAGAAGAAGAAAAGATTATGGCAAATTGACTGCTTTGGTGTAGTGTGCAATGGCGTTGTGAAGGAAAAATGAGGACCAGATGTTTATTCCCCGATGGGATATCTGGGTTTTATGAAAAAGGACAAAACATGAAATGTTTGGTTCGATAAATAAGGAAGTACAACAAATGTATCATGTAATTGGATACATGTTTGTCAAAGAGAAAAAAGTTAGTTGTGATGCATAGTATATAGTATGTATAGATACTAAGTAAATGTGTTGTGAAAGATGTAATTGATAGTAAAGATGTCTTTATTGTATTGATTCGAAAGTGGTTACAGTAGTTATCTGTAGAACATTTTTAGTTAGGCTGCATTCCATGGATATTCAAGTTATATTTTATCTTCAGTCATTAACCAGTAAGTCCCATTATCGTTCTTGTCGCTAACAATATATAGCTCTTCTAGTTTTAAATAATTTTCCAGAATTTTTAGGTCTAGTACTGTCCTGGATCAGTCGAAGGACTAGGTCACCAATGCCAAATGTTTGTTTTTTTACCTTCTTGTTATAAGTTTTCTTGAGAGTATCATGGTATTGCCCCAAGTTTGCAATGGCTTGGTCTCGTGTTTCTTCGATCCTGTTGAGGTTGCAGAGGAGTCCTAATTAATTATCTTCATCTGTGATTTTTCTTTAGATACTGGGCAAATCGAGGTCTGAAGGGGAGATCGAGGTCTGAAGGTATAATTGCTTCAGTGCTGAAGGCCATCATAAATAGAGTTGTCCGACATTCCCACAGGATACTAAGTAATTCATTAACACATCTGCCTTTTTTCTTGTCAAGGTGTTTGCGTAATCCTGATTTGATGCTTTTATTGATGGCTTCATCTTGGCCATTACCTTGAGGGTAGTATGGTATGGAAGTGGATAATTGAATTTTGTATTTATGGAGGAAACTGAGCACTTTACTGCTAATGAATTGCTTGCCATTATCAGATTGTATTATTTACGGATAAAAAAATCTGGTTATAATGTCTTCCCAAAGAAATTTGATTACTTCGTTTACGTCAGTATGACATAGAGGTACTGCTTCAACCCACTTTGTAAAGTAGTCTGCTACCACTAGAATGAACTTTTGATTACCTGATGCTGGGTAAAAAGGTCCAATGATATCGATCGCCCATCTCTTGAATGGCCAAAGGATATTGCTAACATGTAAGTTGAGGGCTGGGCTTTTGATGTCTTGAGCATGGATTTAGCATTTATAGCACTTTCGTACAAAGTCTTCATAGTCTTGTTGCATCTTTGGTTAGTATAACTCTTGAATGAATGCCTGTTGTGCCAAGGATCTTCCCGAGATGTGAGCTGTACATATTCCTTCGGGAAGTTATTTGATTTTGATGTGTGCTTATTTCTGTGAGATACATTTAATAAGTGGTCCTCCTCCTGTGATGCGATATAAGATTTATTCTAAACTGCAAATCGAGGACACTTTGTCAAGAGTGACCGGGCTTCTTCCTTGTTACTTGGGAGGATGTTAGAATTGAGGTATGCATAGAATGGCCTTCTCCAATCTTTGAGATCTTCATCCTCATTAACATTGATCTGCATTATGTAGCTTACGTCGAGACTGGATTGTTCGATGACTTCGATGTCTAAATCGAATAGAATGCGATGAAAAATCCGTATTAGAGAATAAAAGTTGTCAGTCTTGTGGCTATGCACTTTGTAATACTGGTACAAGGGTTTGTTGGGTATATCCAGAGTTGCCTATGCTTCTCGATATAATTTGTCATCTTTTATTATGGGTTAGATAATGGAGAGTATGGTTGTCATAGGAGGTAAGATTGGGATAGGTCTGTTTGGCTTTCCGTCTTGTTTCCTGACATTGTCGGTACTTCTTTCGCTTTACTTGGGGGTTCTATTATTGGCTGACTTCAGAGGAGGAGGCAAAAATACTTCATTGAAGTGGATAACAGAGGAGCTTTTCATCTTACCCTTTTGGGATTATTCCAATTCGATGTAGTTATTAACAACATTGATCATTTCTGTCACTGCCTTGGGCTTGTGCAAGGTAAGGTCTTCCCAAATTTTAGAGTCGATGTGGAGCGCAGAAGTGAATGCTGGAACAACAATATTGGGATCTGAATTACCAATTTTTAGTGCTTCGTGTAGGAAATGCTTGTAAAAACTTGCCAATGTCTCTTTCACACTTTGCTCGAAAATGAACAAAGAACCCACTATGATCTCTCGTTCCTTAGCATGAGCATAGTTTGACTCGAAGAGGCGCTGCAACTGGCTGAATGTAATGATAGAGCCTTTTGGAATAGTATAGAACCATTTAAGAGGTTCTTCTTTAAGGCTCATGTTAAATAATCTGTATAGCATGTCATCGAGTTTGGAGCACAATCCAACTGCAGCTTTAAAGTGCTGAATGTGGGTGAGAGGGTCAGTGAGGCCTGCATATTGATAAAATTTTGGCATGTGGAAATTTTTTAGGATAGGCATGACTTCGAGATGAGGAGAAATAGGGTTTGTCTCAATCCTATAAAGAACAAACCATCGGCCTGGAATGTCAGAGTTTATGGCTTGGATCCTATTGTTTAAGTCATCTAAGGTAATAAATTGCTATAGAGTATTTGGGGCAGTGGCAACTTGAGGATAAAAGTCATCTTGTCCTTCAAGTCCCAGCCTGTCTCTCATTGGTCGTCTTATCGGTGGTAGAGAAGATTGGTGGCATGTGCACCGACTTCCTAGAGTTGTCGATGACGAAAATGTGAGTCCAAAATATCGAGAAGCCCCGTCAGGATTCCTCGATCTGGATCAAGAAGTTTGAACTCGTTCTTCTCTCGGCTGTTCTTCTCTCTGAGTTACCCTAGAGCGATGTTTACTCAGGGATTGAGGAGGTAACGTTTGACGGCCAGTAAGTCGGTCTTGATATCTCCGTAAATGCTCCATTTCTTTTTAATATGTCAGACTTCATTGGTCCAAGGCCTTTCTCCTTTCGTCTTTTATAACTTGAAGAGATTGGGCGTGAATTTGTTGATCTTCAAGACTTTGGACTCAGTCAGACTCCATTTGTTTCTGAAGTTCAATTACGATACTATGTAGATCAACTATTTCTAGTATTGGGTTGATCTCGTGGTTCCTCAGTGTACCGGAGGCACTTCAAAGATTCATGTTTGTCATCAGATTGTCTTAGATCACAGGTGGTAAAGAATAAGTGTGGTATTCCAACAGATGGCACCAAATGTAATGGCATGTTTTCCGTGAGGATAATCTTTGCCAATACTCTAGCAAAGATTATGCAATAATAAGTTAAACACTTAGGATTTTACGTGGAAACTCAATAAATTCTAAGAAAAACTATGACCTCGAGGAGGGTTTTGACAAACAAATCCAATAAGTTGCTAGTTATTATAATTGCAGTTTGGTAAGAAAGTAAGAATGACTTGATAGTCGAGTTTCCCGGGGGAATAACATATTTTCTGCCTACATTTATAGTAGATACAGGCAGTATACAAAAAGAAAATAGTTTCCTATTTTGAGGGGTAGAGGGCGAACTTCGCGGATCTCCCTACAACGGCTTTATTTGACCAAGTATAACGGCTACTTTAGTGGGTCGAGAACAGTGGGCATAAATGGAATATCATCTCGAATGATGGAATGTCTTCGACTAAGTTCCATTACTTTCTCTTTGTCAAATATGGGAAATATGCTACTACAACTAGTTTTCAATCGATACATTTATACAAATATTAACGATTAAAACAAAGGTAATATTAGTTTTCAATCAATGATCTCTACTATTTCTAAAGAACAAAATAAAGCAAAGGTAACACTAGCTTCCATCTCTCTAAACATCTACCATACAAAAGCAACATGTCATTTATATAGGTTTTTCTTGTAAAAGGTCAGCTGCGTTTTCCCTTACCGTGGGAGGTCGTGAAGCCATAAAATTTGACGCTCGAGCAGCTACAATATCTCTTTCTTGCTCTACTCGTTCAACAGTACTGGGGCCTATATCGGTTTCCAAAGAGTTCAAGCAATTCCCTCGATCTACTTTTGCATTGCAAATACAACCTTTGAGTATCAAACAATCATGCAAGGTATCCCTTTCAAACTCTAGCCACTTTACTTCTTCAAAAAAATAGGCAATTACTGTAATTATCTCCCTTGAGTGCACCTCATCCATGAAAATTCTGTGTCGGTTCGGAACAACCAACTCAACAAAATTTACCTTTAGTTTCTTATGATGTTTGTCCAAATGAGCGTAATGGGCATTACCTCGCTCTAAACATTTCTCTAAGTTCGACATGGCATCAGTCAATTATGATACTAATGCCATTGACTTTTCTCGCTTAGCTCAATTTTCTTTTTTAGCTCCTCCAATTCACTGCGCAGTGCCGCTACTTCCACATCATTTACATCACGTCCCCCGATACTAGCATTCTTCAGTATCTCGTCCTTTCTCTTGATAACTTTATTTAACTCTTTCTCTTTGAGGAGTAAAACCTATAACATATCACCACTCTTTCTAGCTCGTTTATTAGCTTTCCTTACGGAAGCTTGAACGAAGACTAAATCTACATCTAACCCTTTAATTTGAGCTTGGGTATTATAAACAACACCCTTCGCAGTTTCAACCTTGGCGTTATTCTTTCTCTTCTTCGACCTTTCTCCAGCCTCGACCTTCTTGCCATGTGAACTTGCAAAGTCCACCTTCAACTTTGCTACTCACTCATTCAGTTTGTCATATTGATTTTGGGTGACTCGCAGATTAATATCTTTTAATTGCACGGCCTCACTCAACTTCTCTACTTAACTTTTTGAACTAGCCAAATCAGCCCGTGCGTTCACCAGCTCGCATTCCTTCTTATCCACTTGCCCCCTCAAAAGAGCCAAACTATCCTTCAAGTCTTTTTCTTCAACTTCTAGCATTCTGATGCGGTATTACGCGACATCCGCATCCTTATCTCTCACTCCCAGTAATTCTACCTTACTATTTAACTTTGTTACTTCATTCTGCACAATAGCCAGCCCCTCTGCAGTTTTTCCATTTTCAGCATCTTTACTTTCGATCTGCTGGGTTAGTTTATTCACAGTCTTCTCCGCTTTGGCAAGTTTGATCTCCACTTTGACATATTGATCCGCTCTATCTTCACTTGCCTCTTTCATCTTTTCAAAATCAAGCTTACACTCATAATTGCATTCCAGATCATATTCTTCACTAGCTCGAACAACTTCAAACTTAGCCTATATAAACAAATCGATTGAATAATACTTCACAGATACGATCAATAAGCTACAGTTTGCTATACACATATCTACAGACAGTTCTATCTATTACAAGCCATCAAAATGAGATGATACTTAGCCCTCCAGCTATGAAATTATCTCATACTGATGACCATACTATCTACATCTTAGAATCAGATGACACCGTTGATTCTTAAATATTTCAAGGTACGCATTTCTACGTTCTCATTCTCTCTAATCCCAAAACGGTCTGATTATACTTGGATTATTTTTGTTAGCATGATTTTTATCTGCCCTCCTAAATTACTTTTCTCTTTTCTATTATGCCAACTCTCAAAAGTTAAAAAATGAGCAAGTAAAATATTTTGACCTATTTTCTAACCTGCAGCTCTGTGTGCGAAGTTAACAGAGTTGCTAAAAAGTTTTGCTACTTAGCGAGCACTCTCTCTCTAAATACTCAATTATGAGGCAGAAACCTTTAAGTTCCTACAAATCAATATTTACATCATCTCTTAAACTACTTCATAATTATCCTCAAAATGAATCCCATATAATAACAGTCTTCAACTCATAAAAAGCAAAACTTCAAAGTTTACTCTACGTTCTCATCCTCTCCTCCACGGTTCTCTAAATCAGTTCTTGCCGAGGCCGCATCCAACCCTTTCATAGTCTCTTGAGGAGAGTCACCTTCAACATCAGGCTTCTCTTTAGCATTGGCCTCCCCAACTTTGACAAAATGCCCCTCTAAAATAGCCTTAATATCGAACACAGAGTATCCAACTTTGAGGAGCTTCTGACCGAGGCTATCACGAACAATTGAAACTTCCTTAACATTCTTCTTCGACTCTTCTGCGAGTTTGAGCATCGTGACTCAGAACGAATCCTTCAGTTCAGATATGGCAGAGCTCGAACATTCCTTCTCTTGTGCGAAATCAGCCTCGATTTGAGCAACCCTCTTTTTAAGCTTAGTAACTCTCCTCTCGAGCTCAGTTCTCCCATCCTCGAACCATAGACAGATTCCTTTCAACACACGAGAAACCTACAACAAAAAGTAAACATTTCAGTTCCAAAATAACACAAGAGTCAAACAAAACAAAGTGTTTCACTTACCCTACAAAGATCCAACTTCACATACATGTCCAGATCCTCAGAACCGTCTCAAGCTGCCACTCTTAGCTCGTTTTCCACAGTCAATGTCTCATCCTTCATAATGGGACTACTCCCAAACTCCTTCACCTTGCTCACTGAAGCAGGAGCATCCACCTTTCTCTTTTTTAAACTCATTCCGACCTTTCCACTCTCTATGGTCGCCGAGTTCGAACCATCAACTTTTACATTCTTCATTTTTGGGTGTCTTTAAATTAATTTGTTCAATATATCCCCCAAGGCTTTGACTTCAGAGAAATTGGTGCCGCCTTCAGTAGTATTGGACGCCCTTCAACGTTCAATGTTGCCTTTCCTCCATCACCTACGGTCGCGCCAGTTCCAGTCCTTTTTCTCTTAGCTTGAGACTTATGCACTTTTTCTGACCTGCTATTAGCCCTTTTAAATATGCTTATTTCGAGCTCTCCTAATACAATCTCGAGCTCCGATCCTTCTCGAGCTATGATATCAATTAGTGATTCCTTTACCGCCATTTGTGATTGAGGATCTGTACAAGCGCAATGCGTTATTACATACAGACAGAATGCTAACACAAAAATAGCAGTTTGATATCATAAACAATTACTTACTTTTATTCACCGTTTATTTATAAGATCCATGGGTTCCTCGTCCACTCTTTGGAAACAATCGCCCTTCACCCATATCAAGTTATCATTCCATACTCGTCCTACCGAATTCAGATCGAAGAACTGAAGTTGAGACTAACTAGAAAAGAAGTATGCGCCCCCAGTCGCCGTATAGTATTTCACAGTATAATACTGCAAAACATTTAGAAGAGTATTTCTCCTCTCCACCCCCTTAAAAGCCCACCTTTTATTCAGATTATCGCATACATTAACTACTTCCCATATATTCCCATTCAGTTTGACAGGGCCGACCTCAATGACATTCAAAATACCTTTAGCAAGATTGGTTAAAGGTACCATTAGCCTAAAATTTAACTGGGACAAATAACACAAGAATCCCTGGTTCAGATCACTTTTAACACCCCGATTAAAGTACTTAAAAGAGATAGACTCATCCACTCCCCTTTCAGATTTCTCATGCTCCAAATCTGGCAATAAGAAAAAGTATTCATCTTTATTTTCAACCGTACACCTCCTAAACGACATCTCCGCATACTCTATAACCTTACCCCATACGCCACCTAAACTGCCTTTAATTTTGTAAAACTCCTTAAACACATCTGAATCTACAGGATATGGTACAAAGTTCCCAGGGAAATCTGGAAACTCTAATTTAACCTTCCCCTCCACCTCTAACTCTACTGCATCAGCCGTCTCCGCTCATAACTCGCCCCCCCACCCACCCACATACACACATATTCTACATTATCAATTTCTGCAAGTATAATCTCAATCAAATGACCAGAGGTCAAAGTCTCCATGTCAAGAGTATGCTCAAAATTGAGGCTTATTTATAAAAATAGAGCATTCTCACGCCTCTACCTACATACAGGTCCAGGTATTACAATCACATTTCTTTATAATTTCTTATATATATATACATATATACACTTCATGCAACATTATATATGCTTTTCCATGCAGCACACCAAATTACAGAGAAACAACACCACTTTTCACAAGTTAAAAAATAACAAATTTTCAAATTTCAAATACACATAAAAATAGTAAACTTCACATCCATCACCATAACATTCTTCTAAATCACAACAACACAAAAATGAATAATCAAAAATGACCTACTAACCATCAATGTCAGAATATGAATTCAGAATATTGCACGCCTCCTCTTTCATACCAGAACTTCACAACAAAGGTCTTTTATCCAACTCTAAAATAGAAACCCCTTTTTCCCTTTGGTTTCGATGGCTATTCTCGTTTACTCTCTCTAAAATCTTTGCGACTTAATTTTTTTTCTCTCTCTAGTTTTTTGTTTCCCTGCATTTTGCAAACTTTTGAATGACAAAGAGGAATGACTTTTTATACTTTTTTTCTCCAACTACTAGCAGTTATTGGGGCTCACACAAGCTACCCTTGGCTTTGGAACTGAAGCATCCCTTTTACTATTTATGTTAGACAATTTATACCTTTTGGGTAAAGACGCCTTTCTATCATTACCCCAAGTCATATATTTAAATGCTTCTCTCTCTTTCCTACCCAAATCATTCTCACATCTTGCCACACTCAGGACGACATACTCCAATTACACACAATCAAACATTGTCTCCAACAAAAACAAAACCTGCTACTCTAATTCCTATTCTCCTACTCCTATTACTTATACCATAAATAACATCATTTACAATACTAAACCATTTCAAAATTCAAATGTTTATTTACAACAACATTCACAACAACCAAGGAACAAATTTAGCACAAAACTATTCTCACTTTATTTTACTTACATTTATTTAAACTAATAGAAGTTCGCCCTCTCAAATATAGTCACACATAAAACACCTAAGTTGCCTTGGAGTGCCATACCTAATAAGCACATTCCCAGTAATCCTCTCATCTTCCTCAACTATTTTTTCCAAGGCAATTTCCTTTACCGCAGCTTTTCAAGCTTCAGGTTTCACGACCAATTCCTAAAATACTTCACACAAAAAGTGACGCCCACATCATTCTCCATCACCCTTAACATCAAACCATCAAACTGTATTGCAAATTCAGGCAATGGGCATCATAATTTAGCCTCCCACATATCCTCTCACAAACTTTAACAACCTTTATTACTAAATGCCCCTCCGACGCATGCCGAGCTCTCTGAGAACGAGTCATCACCATCTTTCTTCATTAAAGCTACTATTTCCAACTTATTTATACCCAACAATTATAATCAAGTCAAATCCCCCTAATTTAGCATATAGGATGATATGTATCACATCCCCCTTATCCCAAAATTATGCACCTTAAAATCTAGCAAAACTTTATTTAATTTCATCTTCTCAGTGTGAGCTCACCATATATGAGTATTCGACCTTATGTTTTGCAAACTAATGTCAAACTCTATTACACATGTTTTACCTTCTTTAACTACATAACCACACAAATCAAAATTTTCATTTCATACTCGGTCATATAGATTTTCAGTTCGATACAATTACCTGTTTTGTACATTCCACATATATTTTTTCACACACCGATTGATCTACCAAATTTTCAATTCACCATATTCATTTCTAAGTTCGATGTATCCATACATAATTACGACAAAACTTTTTTTATTAGCTCAAAAATTCCTTACAACATACTTTACAAATAACACAAATATATCAGACACTTCCTACAGATCGATCTACAGGTTACAATATATAGCAATTCTCAACAGTATTTCCACTCTGAAACAAGAAGCTTCTCCCGTATGAAACACTCTTTCAAGAAAACAAAGATGGTTATAACTGAGGCGTATTTTTAATCCAAAGACTAGAAGCATATTTCCAATCTGCAACCACCACCACCATCTAATCCTCCGTAATCTTTACCACCTCAGAAAAATAGAGAAAGATGAAGGGATCAACTCTTACAGAGCCAAATCGCTCGTAGGATAACAATAATACTTCCTGAGACAAGAAGCTTCTCCCGCATGAAACACTCGGCGTTGCTCACTCGACAGGATCACATGATGGAACTACTACATCTGATAATAGTTATTCTCAGCCTCTATTGCTTCCTCATCCATCATCCCATGATACATCGAAGGAATAGGTATGGGAGTTGGCAAATCTAATGGTTGGCTATCAAAATATCGCAACTGGAGCTTCTGTACTTCAGCAAGAACCCTGACTTCAAATACTTGGCGTCTAGTAGTCACAATTTTTATGCAAGAAAACAGAGACAAAGTACTTTAAGAAGAATACCCGATGATACCGTATCAACAGTATTTATAGAAGAACAACATTCAATGCAAGGAAGAATTTCCAAAGTAGTCATCACTCAATACAGCACTTACTGGGAAACCCAAAGGCCAAATACATCCCTCCTTTCCAACGCCATCAATGCGAAATTCAATCTTAAATACAAAAGTCACAAGTCTCAAACCATTCAAATTCCACAGTATACCTTTCCAAATTCAAAATACAAATATTTATTAGACATTTATCAACTAAATCCACCCGTGCCTTCAGTTGCGAGGGAATGATTATAGGGACCTGTTCCTTGACCTATGCCAAACTTAAGCTACCTCAATACTAGACTCACGCATTATACATATGACATACACAATCAAAAATGACACCTGGACCATGAACTGATAAAGAAAATGGATCGAACACTACATAAAATATGAACAAGTCAAAGACACCTGTTTCCCACGAAGTGGCAGTTATACATTCAACTACCACCTGCCCCATTTTTTAGAAGAACGAGCCTCTACATGATAACGAACTGAGAGTGAGGTCTATTAAAAGAATGAGTTCCAGGGGAGAAAGAACCAAGAATTTTAAATTATAAGACCAAGATTTTCTAATTCAAGAGATCAAAACTTGTAATAAAATATCAACCTCAAGCAATAAAGTTAAAGTTTCTAAACCCTCAAACAAGAGGTCGTAGTTTTCACCTATTTAAAGGTTTCCACGATAATTACCCATGTCATTTTTATTGAGTTATACTAATTCTTGTCACCGGTACATTTGGTGTAAGAACTAATTTCGAGCTATTACAAAATTATGCCATAAATAATTTTTATTGGAAAGATATTGGATAACTTCGCAATTGCATTTCTGTTAACAAAATTTTGGAACTCTTTTGTGAACTAGATTATGATTGTGATAATATTTATCTTTTGAATTAATATCTACTAGTTTACCGCATAACGGTGTGACTGACCACGTAAATTTCTTATTGTCATCTTGGTTTTATATTTGTGCTTCTCATAGATTTTTCCGATTGTAAGTGCTAGTAGATTGGATCACCCTGATCAACATCGTAGATTTTGTTAGCTTGAAAGCCTCGTTACCAAAAAATAGAGTTTTTATTTTATTTAGAAGTTAGAAGAAGAGGAATTTATCCGGTGGCAAAGATGTATGGTGTTTAGGAGAGAATTTTTGACTGTTTATAAAGTTAATGGAGTTTAAGGGGGAGAGGAAGAGATTTACATAGATATCGGGGACACTACTCACAAACAATACTTACGAAGAAGAGAAGAAAATATAAGAGGAAAGATAATAAAATGTAGAAAATCATGGGGAGTGGAGAGATATGCTTTCATTTTACCTAAACTACCCATGATTTTCTAACACAAACTAGTAAGAGGAAAGATAATACACATAAAAATGAATAAGAGGAAAGATAATAAGAGGAAATATAAGAGGAAAGATAATAAGAGGAAAGATACAACTAACACAAACTGAAAATAAAGAAAACACTAAAGGGTATTTTAGAGATCCGAAAAAGCTTTTGACTACCATGTAACCCCTTTGTAGCCACCAAGAGCATTTTTGTGTAGTTATGTGTAGAGTGACCTCCCTACTGGTTCGGTCAGATAAACATTTGGTGATTTGGAAGAAGAAGTTATATGCAATTCTAAAAGTTAAAAATATGGTTCTGGATTTAGAGAGATAGTAATGCTTAAAGAGTTTCAGATTATAAACATACAAGAACATGAGAATACAGACGCAATATCTAAAGCAACATATAAAACTTGAAGAAGAGATAAATTTCTCAACAGATTAAGATATTCTTAGGTTTGCTTGACAGGGTCTAAGTTGAAAACACCAACAACAGCTCCGATGATTGCGACTAACACAACTCCCTCTGAAGCAATACTGAGCAAAAAGTTCTTCAACGAGGCAGACACTCCAGAACCAACAGCCTCTGCTACTTCTGAGAACGCCACCAAAGTTGTCATAGCAGCTGTAATGTCCCAAATTTTTTTTCTTTTTATTTAAATAAATAAATTATGCATCCATATTTTTCCCTGACATTATGCATTGTGTTTCACCATTTTATATCAGGACTCCTAGTATGGTATATAGGTTTACTGTAAATGTGAACATTAGAGCATCGTTTTACCCGTATGGGGTATGCTTTGTTGTAGCAATCGTAGTACCGTTCCATTGGATAAACACACACATCTATTTTAGGGTTTTGATTTGTAGAATTTTAACATAGAGTTGGGGAGAGTTTTTGGGAGATTAAAGCTTAGGCTGATTTTGATTCGAATTGGAGAGTAGAGAGAGGTACTGATTAACCCACCTTCTCCAACCGAAAATTGCAGGTATATGGTTGTTCTTTTTACCTGATTTTAATGCTTGTTGGATGAGTATTTCACCCTATTATATTGATTCTATTACCTTAGGATTTTTGGAGATCAAGTTGGGTTTAGAGAGAGGAAGTGGTGGCGACTATTCTCTGATCGGTTACTGCTGCCATTGTTGTAGTTTGCGGTTCAGTTGCTGTTGTAGTTCATTGCTTGTTGTACAGTTGGTTTGGGCTTCATCCCTTAAGGGGTTTTAGTGTTCTGTTGTTGTACTAGGGGGTGGGGGAAGAGACAACAGTTGCGGTTCAGTTGTTGCCGCCTTTGTTGTTGCTGTTCTCGAGCGCAGGGAGAGGGCTGCCTGTAATCGGCATTGTTGCTATTCTGTTTCAGTTGCTACCCCCTTTATTACTACTGTTCTAAAGTGTAGAGAGAGGCTATTTTAATCATCTTCAATCGCCGACTAGTCGTCATCCATTTCCAATCGCAGCTGTCCTTTTTCTGTAAGTAATTCCCTATTGCTGTTCCAACTTAATAATCTGATTTTTAGTTCAGTGTAACCCTCTTGCTTGCTTGGTAATTGATTAGAGAAGATCTTAAGAGTAATTATTACTTACTGTAAGTTATTGGTGTTTGATTCCCGAAGAATTGTTTATTGATTGGGTTTAGAGAGACGATTACGGAGATCGTTGTTGTGTTCAGAAGTTCTGAAATCAGTTCGCTTCACCTAACTATTTTTTCACCCTTGATAATCTGATTTATGTTTTAGTAGAGCCCCTATGTGATGGATTAGATATGGATTATGTTGGGTTAGGTTGATTATTAGGTTCTGGTTATGATTGATTGAGTTGTGCTTACTTTAAATCGTCTTTGCTAGGATTGTAGCGGTATAGTATTGCTTGGCTAGTGGATTGATTGGATGTGTTTGTCCGTGAGATGCCATTGTTGGAACGTTGAGTTGTATTGCTTGGATTGATTCTTCTAGAGCATTTCGTTAGGCGAGTTTTATCTTCTTGAATAACTAGATCATTATGTTGATTCGTGAGTTATCGTAATACATAGTTTATTATGTTTAGACTATGATTAGGTTAGTATATGGTTAATTGCTAAGGGCACCTATACGGGTTATTCGTTTAGTACACCATATGCACGAGTATTTAAGGGTTTGATAAGTTAGTAAAATCCGTGGAAATTGTGAGTTAGCTACTATATAGAATCTTGTAGGTCATAGGTCATATTCTCGGTTATTGTAGATGCGACAATTCTGCGTCGTTATATATGGAGTATGGAATTGTTGGTTTGTTATTAGCGTACCTAACCTGTTTCTTGGCACTAGTAATTAGGTTCGGCGGTTAGTAGAGATATTTAGATGCCTCGTGGTTTAGCCACTATTAATTAGTATAAGTTTAGAGTTATAGTTATCACCTTTTAGTGATAGCGACCTTGTTAGTTCAGTCGTTAGACTTGTTAATGGGTTTAGGCACTATCTATTTGGGTTTATCTGCGTTATCCTTGTGGCTTTGTCCTTGGAAACAAATAACGTAGTAAGATCCTAGTATGTGGTTCTTGGTTCCATGAATAGTCCATTGGGCGGTATAGCTTTCGTAAGACATGGTCTTTGGTTCGGAGCTTGTCCTCTTAGCTGTTATTGTATCGTTTAGTCTTAAAATATCCTAGGTGTACTATGTGTTCTCGTGGCTTTGTCCTTGAGCACTGTCGTTGATTTGGTGGTTATTTGGAATGATAGATTCCATGTTGGGGTATGGTATCTCTTGGATTATTTAGCTATTTGTAGTGAACAAACAGTTTATCCTTAGTAGTTGATTGTTGGTGTCCAGCACCTGATAGTTTGCTTTAGGGTTGATTGCCTCATCGTGTTGTGGCACTCATTGTCCTCATGATTCTTCGAGCTTGTAGAGCTACTTTGTTAAACTTCTTTTATTCGTTGTTGATTTAAGATATCTTCCTCGTTTGAGCATTCTTGTGACTTTGTCCTTGAGCGCCAGGTTGTTCTGTAATGTTTGTACTATCACCAGTGATGTTGGAACCTAGTGGGTTTCCTATCCATCGGTTTTGGAGAGTTAAGTACATAGTCGTTGGAGAGTTGATATTGTAACTCTGTTCTTGGGGGTTATGGACTACTTGTTAGAGACTGGTAGGTAATCTCTTGTGTACTAGTCTTTATTGATAGCTATGGTACTCTAGCATTTGATGGTAATCATGTTTGCGTTAGGAGATCTTAGAGACTGATGTTGTTTTGATGTTGTGATGGGTTAGTTACTGTTCATCTGTTATTTTGACATGTGACTGGTAAGTCGCTGGCCATCTAGTTAGATGTTATGATTGGTTAGTCACTATTGTTCTATGTGTAGATGTACGACTGGGTCACTGTTCGCCTGTGTTAGGATTGGTTGCCACTCGCTCTGGTAGATGGTTACCCTATGTGTACTTGTCGTGTTAGTGGATGCAGCGTTTTGATCTCTGGTGGATCTGCTTGGATCTATAGATCATATAATCATTTCTTCTTATCTTGTTGAGATCAGATACATAAACTCACTCCAAATTGGCTGACCCCCGATATGTTAGGAAGATTCCTAGCTCATGTTTAAATAGTATGGTAAGTTCTGGCTGAGATGCTATCATACCTAGATACCCATCCTGGAGTATGGGATGGTATGAGATAGTTCCCCTCTGGTGCCAGCACTATCCTGAGAGGTTGAAATACCTTAGAATTTGAATAGTATGAGGACGATGGCTCCTCGGGTTGAAACCCCTATTCACTCTGATCAAGTGGTAATATCCTAGCCTGGTCGAGCTTGGAACAAATTGAACTCATTGTATCCAACTAAGATCTCTTTAAGGTTATTATGCATTAGCGGCTGATCAGCCCAATACATTGATTTATAGGGTCTAGTCTATTGATTTATTCATATCATAAGCATCTAGTCTTAGGACAATTCTAGAATCATATCATATCATATCATATCATATCATATCATCCCATAATTTCATCACTTCAATATATATCTTTCCTCATCTCGTTCATCCCTTCCTCTTCTCTCTAGCATTAGTATGATTATTTAGCCTGGTTGGGCTAGAGTGGGGCGTGGTTTGCTCACTCTTGTATGTTATTACATTTCTGAGGTGGAGTGAATGCGTGTGGCGCTGAGGGCTTCAGCTGTGTTTGGAGTGTAGTTTATAGTCTTAGTATTTTCCTTGGCTTCTGACTTGTAGTCTAATAGATTTATTAGGGTTGTTCTACTTTTCTATTAGATACCCTTAACATCTACGGCATATATTAGTTTATCATTAACAAATCATTATATCTTATTATTATATTATTCATCTCATTAGTTGGCATAATTATTTAGCTATTTAGGGAGTTAGTGAGCCGTAGTTTGCTCACTCTCGCAATATAACAATATTTCACATCTTTAGCTATGGCGGTGGTGATCTTAAGGGAGAGCTTAACCTAAAGGTTTGGTTCTGAGTTAGTATTTTGGATTCTCAGTGTAGTTGTTCTTGTGAGAACTTTCTTTTGTTTAGATTGTTGTTTCTAACCTATTAAAGTTTGTTGTAAACTTTGTTGTAATCTTTATAGTAATCTCTGTTTAGTAATTGTTATCCTAGTCTTCCGCTATCTTTACATTCTTTATTACTCTGATTTGTGCATCGATAAATTACTGAGTTTAACTCTTTTGTGGCTTGGTTATTTGTGGGGTCCTGCATGTCCTCGAATCTCAGTAATTGGTCTAGCTTACTAATTATTAGAATTTGGGGCATGACAATAGCTGCAGTCAACCCTGCTGCAGCTTTATCCTGGAAGGAGGATGAAGCCTGAACTTGAAGTTTCACATTAGTTTTCGATACACTTGGCTTCGATGATTACCTGATGGGCAGCGGCTTAAAGAAGGTATTCGAAGTAGGAGACACTGTTCTTCTCTTGTGGAATGCAGATGTTACTGGTATTTCCATGGATATAACTGCGGTCGAAGCCATCTCTTCTCACAAGATTTTGAAACTCTTGAGTGAAGTTTTTTTGTTGTTTGAAGGAAAGAAATGGGGAGAAAAGAGGAGCAAATAGAGAGGTTTATTGTAGAAGAGTTCATGAGTGGTGGAAACAAGAAAACCATGTCATCTATTTTAATCCTACGTGGTTGCTTCTGTGCTTGATTTTATAAGATAAGGTTATCCTTGTAAGCTTCAAGCTGAGTTTTCATTTGAAAATTAGTGCCTACTTGGCTGATATTATTGGATTGTCATTTTTTTTTTGAAGAAAGCATTTTTTTTTCTTCCTTTTTTAAATTTATTAATCAATTTTTTTATATTGGTACCGATGGTCCTCGTTGAATAGAGAATTGGATTAAAAGTCTTGTGAAATGCCGAACTAATAATATTTCGACCTTGTGACATGAAAGTTTATAAGCGGAAAAAGATACATAATTTTTTAGTATTGTAATTTACTTTGTCTGTTTATACTAGTGGGCACATGCCGCCATGTGCCTACAATTATTTGTAAAATTCTGACCTATGTTTTTAACTAGTTTAATATTTCAGGTGTTATACAAAATGTTACGAATTGCACCGATACCTCAAGCATCGATCATACGTTCAACATTAATGAACTTCAATTCAAGGTAGAATGGAGTTTGGTATTATACGTAAAATCATTTTGTTGGAAGTCTGGGGTTTAAATTATTATCTCTTGTCTTCAAGTTATACTTCCAGGAATTGTTACAGGGAGCTTGATCACGGTACTTGAACACATCATCTCATGAAATGCTTTATCTGAGACTTGAAAGAATGTTGAAACTGATTCTTTGCTTCATATATGCGTGCTTATGGATTATTTGCACATTAGGTATCGTCCTGCTTTATTGTTTCCCCTCTATTTAGTTTCCTACAATTATGTTACCTCGAAGAGAAGCAGAAAAGAAGAAGAAGTGTAGCTAGGTTCATACAATTGTTTGTATCCAACTTAAATAAATAGTAATACAGACATTTGGAGCAACATTGAGGTAAGAAGAAAAATCCTACCACAGAACAAAAATCAAGAGAAGCTTTAGTTAAAGAGCACATTGGTAGGAGGGATTAAGAGGGAAGTCCATATTGGTTGAGATACTCAGGCCATGAATAGTACACAATTCCTCTTTACACTGTAGATTCCCTCCTTTTCACCATATTTTTTTTTTGTCAACCAATTAAAGAGGTAAGTCATGTGTTTTAGCCTTAAGTTGAAGAACACGTTTATGATGTTTTTTCCTTGAGAGAAATCTAAGTTTATTGTTACACGACGTGCTATTTCCGCTTAACTTGTGTATTATTTGATATGCTGAATGCACATGTTTTAGACGGGTGATAGTCGAGATGGTGATAGTCAATTCTTGCAATTTTTCATGTTTTACATTTGTATCTGGTTAGATACTTAATTCGCGATTCAGCCCTTTTTAACGTAAATCGTGCGAAACTCTAAAAATATAATAATAGCTTACTAAAATAGACTTGTCACACCGAGAAATTTTCAATAAAAGTTGGTATGCAATAAAAATGATAAGAGAAAATCAACAAAAATACGAATTTACTTACCAAATATGTGTAAAACAGTTGTTGCAATACAACCTACATTAATCTGTTATCTTAATCTTTTTGTACATGTTCTTTTTAGCTTTCTCCATAACAAATAAGTTGTTACATAATGTGCCTACAAACTCAAATATTAGTAAACAAACATGGGTAAAGCATTCCCACTTAATCATCCGCTTTTCTACTAAAATGAGATTGGGATTTCGAATTACTATAACTCATAGGACAAAAAGTTGAAACCTGACCTTCCTTCATTAGTAGAATTCAGCTCAAACTTCTAAAATGGGTTGCAGGTTCGGTGAAGAACAGATTGATCAGTTCAAGAGGACAACACTATGTGGATATGCACAATATAGCATCGCAAAACAAAATGAAATAAAATAGAGTGACTAAAAAGAAACCAAAATAACAGAGTTGCAAGACAAACCAAAATATATTAGAATAAGATAAAAGTGACCAAATTTTTTTGTATGAGTGCTCAAGGAACAATGTGTTTGCCTATCAATGTAAATATAAGAATGATTAGTGCGAGTTCGATACAAAATACAATTACAACATCAAAAATCCAACTTAGAAGAATTCTTCTCATGATGAACATAGGTCATCTATATAAAACGGAGTACTTAAAACATGTAACAATTGTACTTAGAAAAGAGTCAAGCTGAATCATAACCCCTTTTTCGTTGTATTTCATAAATCACTTGATTTGGATTGTACACATTTCTCAATTTTAAATATGACAAGAACACCCTTTACGTAATCTAATTGAACCCCTTACTTCAGCCAATTAAAGCACTTACAAAACCTTAGCAAGAAATATATTTAGCAGTTTCAATGAAAATGCCTAGTAACCGCGTTGTTGGGTGACATAATCAAGTATAAACCATGCGCAAAACATATTTGACAAAAGTTGTAAAAGTAGTAAGCCTTACCTTAAGAATACATCTAGCCGCAATAACAATATTTTATGGCTTCATACCACGATGGATGATACGGTTGGAATGTAAGGAATCTAATCGCTCACTTGAATATTATCAAAAGTAGATAAAAAAATTGAGTTTGAATGTAGAGTAATGTTATTGTGCTAGAAATAATAACCAAACCAAACACCAAAAATTAAAAATTAGAAAACATTCAATAAAAAGGATGAAGATTTTAAATTTAGAAGGAGAGGGAGAGAGAATTGCTTGAAGCTTTCAACAACTGGCTTATTAGCTTCTTCGACCACTTCCATGTTTAAGAATCTCTCAAACCATACACTCATTGAGTATCCAACAGATCCAATATTAGGATTACGGCTCAAAACAAGGGAAAGTCATTCGAACGAGTGGGGAAGTCGTTCGAACGAATTGAGCTCTTGGGCCAAAATTCCAGAGGATTGTCAAATGGTTGTTCGAACGACCTAATGACTCGTTCTAACGAAAATGGCTCTGTTTGTTAGTTTCTAAGTTCGTTTTAAAGGGGATTTGATCCAAAGCGATGGATTATCTCATGATGCGTATTTCGGAGATGACCTAATGGAAAGTCTATAAATATAGAGTGCATGTTAAAGGCCTCTATACAGGAGAAAAGAGTTAAAAAGAGAAAATGGAGAAATTTAGGGTTTAGCTCTGGAGAGATTTCTTGGGCTTCTTGCTGGAGATTATCTGTAAGGGTTGAGGTGAGGTTGAGTGATTTCTGTAACTTCTTGTAACCCTAAGTGATAATATATTCGTCGTGTTTGTCGGGGGTGGTTTTGATCCTTTAAACGGTTTCCACCTAAATTAAACCTTGTGTATGTGATTATTGTCTTTGATTGAATTCTCTGTGGTTAGAGTTGGTTCTTCAAGTTCTTGCTAAACCGTATTGTGCTTCCGCGTTGTGATTTTCCCCCTCGGTTTCCCAACATCCTACATCATAACCATATTCTCCTTCTTACCCAAAACCTCAGACCTTACCCTCCTTAGCTATTGCATATGCCCTCCGACACCCAAAATCAAGCCTAAATGAACCCAAAGTGTCATAACATAAGTATCAGCTTCACTTGATATCCAAAACTAAATCTTTCCTGCTGCATTCAATCAGTTAATCATGTCTTAATGCTTACCTTAAAATGACGATTCGACCTATCATGCCTGGTAAATTTGTGGCTGAACATACCTTCTTGCTAGAGCCAAACAAGAAATATAGAAATTTGCATGTATGGTATGGAAAGCGAAAAATTGCAAAATCATACAAATGATATAATTTGAAGACACACGCATGATTTCAGGGTTATTTGAAATCGAACCGAACACATGGAAACGGTTAGAAATTGTATTTGCATCATGTCTGCAGTGAACCAAACCGAGTCTGAGTGTCCTGATTCAACTCCTTGAAGCTCATGATATCTAACATTAATGGCTTTGCAACTAACAACCCCCTCTTCTAGATAATCTCATTTACAACAAATAGGTGTTTTGATCTTTGTATATGTCTTGTAAATTCCAAACATCCATGATCTTTATATCTTTATAGGCCAAATTCACCCTTATACAAATAATTTCTCAAGTATGCTAAACTTTACAAATTAAGGCCTTTATATCCACTAAAAATTTGGCTAGATAACTCTAATTGTGATGCACAATAGAATATGTTCAAAGTAACCAAAAAAAAAAAATCATATACAAAGTATTTTTCTTCCTTTTTATAACAAGAACCAAGATTAAGGCAGTAGAAAGTATTACATTAACGAGTGCTTCACTCTTTGCATCATCATCCACTATGGCATCGCAGGTCATGTGATACAAATAATGATGGACCAATTTGGCATGAATTGCATCAACCACCTTTTTCCAAGCCTCTACTTTCATTGCTCGGCATTGGCATTTCTTCGAACCATTTACGTTTGCAAGTAATTCAGAAGCGTGGGTAACGCTTAGATACAAGCTGTTACTGTGACAGTCAATTGGCTCTGGTAAAACTGGCCTACAATAGTATAGAATAAGTGGGACAGTTCCACAACAAGTTCCTCCTAGTGGGCTGAAGAGAGGTATTCCGCATATGGAGAAGATTCAAGCCGGTTTGCCCATAAGAGACATTCCATGCGCGCCTGGACATCCGCTACATAGCTGGTGGCTAGCGGAGCTAAGTAACTCTTAGCATACTTAAGTGCATCAGCTCTGTTCCCATTTTGCAAAATCTCCATAAATTTTAATCTGCGAAGTTTGAGTTCAAGCTTGGATCATTTAATGGCAATAACCCAATTCAATGTCCGTTCAGGATTTCTCCACTTTATAGCTTCAAGCACTTGTTACATTTCAAAGAACGAGGCAATCAACGTGGTGATCAACTCTGTATTGCTAGTCTCGCTTATGAAGCCGTCAAAGTGATCTAATAGACCTTACCAATAAAAATGATCCACAATTATTAGGTTTATACTTTGGCTGTCAAAATCGACATTCCAGTAAGCCTTGGATATATCAAGTGTGAATGATATCTAGAGATGTTTTGCAAGTTTACTTAGCCCAACATCAAGAACCCTTTGTAGCCCTTCTATCTGGTTGAGTAAGCTCATCATGTTAAGCTCGTTGTTTAAGTTTGAGAGGATTGCTTCTTTGTTAACAGCTGGGGACTGGATATTTACCAGAGCTTCATTGATTTCCCGAGTAATCTGGTCAAGGACTTCTTGACTCTTTGAAGAAGACAACCCTTATTTCTTCGCATGGTACAAAACTTCATAACGTTATCCTATATAGTCAAGGAAGGTAAACTGTAAAATAAATAAAAATAACATGGAACAAAATAATAAGGTCATGTTGAGTTCACCGAGGGTGATTTTCCCATTGTTGTTAACATCCATCATTTGGAATATCTCCTTAACGCCAGCGACTTCCTCCACAGGCAAATGCTCGGCCACCACCTGCGAGTTGAAGTTGTGCAAAGAATGTCAATAAAATCATTTTTCAAGAAAGAACTCTTGATATACTTGCAACGAATTAGTTAAATTCTTACCCTTATGGCTATCTTTTTCAACTTATTTATCACGGAAAACTGCTTGAGTCTTGCTTTTACAGTTTTACCAAGAGAGACATTTCGAGCCTTCTTCGCATGTTGTAACCTAGGATGGTCAAGCACTTGCTAAGCTGTCAGGCAAAGCTTTCTGTCTGCATCAAGCATTTTCTTCACCAGGTCTTCGCATTATCAGAAACTTTAGGCTATGGGTCTCTCTTAAAGTCTACAACAGAGCGAATAATTGCTTGTGCAACTCCTGTTTCAGTTTCTGCAAAGAAAATACTTGCTTTTAAGGCATGAGAATAAAATATCAAGAAGTTGCATTTATGGCTGTCAACTCTTATTGTCTCATGGAGGCGAGTAAGCTTGCACACTCACTGATATATAAAAAATAGTGGTGTTTTAAAAAGTAATGTTACCTAGCTGCCCAAAAAGGTGGGATCCTACAAAGTAAAATGTAGAGTATCACTCCAGCCCTCTAGACATCAACCTCTGGCCGTAGTTTCATTTTAGAACCTTTGGTGCCATGTAGTAAGGACTCCCCAATATCTCCGTGAAACG
The DNA here is from genome assembly GCA_014058105.1 of Kingdonia uniflora. NCBI lineage: Eukaryota > Viridiplantae > Streptophyta > Magnoliopsida > Ranunculales > Circaeasteraceae > Kingdonia > Kingdonia uniflora. Next base: position 3,077,669 of record JACGCM010001281.1, read on the forward strand.
CTCACCGATAGAAAAGGTAAGTTTTAGCGATGGTTGTAAAGAAATGAACACAGAGGCAAATGTTAAATTGATGGAAACTATTAATTATATATCCCATATTAGAAGAAACTTTAGTGCAAGGTCTTACCAGGTTTAAAGAAAACTGACAATCCGAAATCAATCACTTTAAGGGCTGTTGTTTCCTTCTTGTTTGTAAACAAAAAGTTCTTGGGTTTTAAGTCCTGATGGATTACACCGTGTATGTGACAACTCTGAAAAACAAGAAATCCAGATTATTAAGCTCCAAATAAGCTAAGAATGCGCAAAATGCAATACTACCTAGTAGTAAAATGAAATGCGATTGACGAAGGGCAATGCATTATTACAGTTATGGCCATGGGACCCTAAAGATCCCAAAAACACACACATGAGATGATATGTTTTAAATAGGGGCTAGAATCTTAGCGTTAATGAAGTTCGCACTTCGAATCAAGGACAAACAGTACTACATCTTATAGTGTGTAAGAAAGGCTTTTAATGGAAAAACTAAGATATGCTATGGCTTCAATTTTTGGACTAAGGACCCACAATGAAAGGTATCATTGTGGGATATGAGTTAACAATTTGAAGGTCAAAACCGAATATCTCGTTATGATATAGCGGCTTCTAACATTTTCTTGTCAGGTCGTTCATTATCCTTTTACTTGTTTCACTTTCTCTTTGAATTTTTTTATTTGGTTGTAGCTCATCTCGAAAAGCTTTCTTCAGAGTGGATAAAATTTCCTTCTTAAGTTAGAGCCAAATTAGTTTTACAGATAATCAATAACGTCTCAAAAGTACAAAAAATAAAAATAATCCGCAAGAGGGATTCTTCATAAGTAGGTAACAATCCTATACAATCTTCTGATGATTTTCACTTCTTTTTAGTGACAGTTTTCATAAGATCATTAAAACAAAATCCATGTCAAGATTTAAGGAAAAAAACCATATACTTCAAAAGAAGTAAAGCATTTATTAGAGGGAAACACGAACAATAAGCTCGTAATAGGCAACAAAATGAAATAAGTTAAACAATTAAATATTGTAAGATATGAAAACTAACACTTGAGAGCAAATAAACCAGAACAACTTCCACAATCATTTTAGCAACAACAGCAGCCGCACGTTTCGTATAATGCCCCCTCGCAATAATCCGATCAAACAACTCCCCGCCTTCGCACAACTCCATTACAAGATGTACCGCAACATCATCCTCGCACGTATCCTTCAATCTTTTTGCAGCTACTGATCCTTCAATAGTAGGAGGAGCATAACCATTTCTATATATGTTCAACTCTCTCTTTCTCTCGGTCATTCGACTCTTGTCATCGAAGTAAAAACCCTAAATCTTCACCACCAAATGATCTCTCATTGCTTCCACGAATTGGACCAATCCCAATCTCTGATAACATAAAGAACTCTCAGTCGTCAATGAATCAAGCTTAAAATTGTTTAATACTTCAAAAAGCTTTGATCTTTAGCTATTAAATCTAAAAAACTTCAAATTCAATCAAAACTCAATCCTAAAAGGTCCAAATTACGTTACACTCTAGCTCATAATCTAAAAACTCCCATTTCGGTCTCCTAAGTTGACAAAAGCTAAAATCTAAATATCAAAAAAAATAAACCCCAGTTAAATTAAACCATACCCCAAAATCAAAATAACAAACCCAAAATCAAAACATCAAAATAACCAAACCCCAGAGAAATTAAGCCAAAATTCACTCCCAAAAATCTCACCTTAAGAGATTCTTCTTCGCTCCATCGTCATTGTCAAATCCCAATACCCAACAATCAAAGAACCAATAAAATCCCAAAAAAAATCAACAATATTTCACCAAAACCAAAGGTAATATGTAATCTATCATACTTTCCGATAAAATTGTTACAGCCTTGACAGATGCGGTAACCATCTCGTTATCAGAGGGTTTTGGTTCCCTGGTGAACTTCATTGTAATGAGCTAATGTTTAATCAAAGAGCAATATTGGAAATGAACTGACCTTAACATAGACAAAAGCTGCATTGATGCAGAGACATAGGTAACTAGGAAGACTCCAAGGTGTCGTTGTAAACGCCACCAGGGAGGCATTATGTGAATCATCAACTAGTGGAAAAGAAACCATGATTTCAGGGTCTGGGACATCCTACATTACTTAAGAAATGCTAGAACCAACACGACATTATAAACCAAATTAATAATGAACTTATTGATCTCTATAGATATCAGGGCTCAATTCTAGATTTTAATGCCATTTGTTGTCATCGAAATGTGTATAATTAATTGCCTCATGGATTTGTTTATTTATTTTTTTACCTCGATGACAATCTACGACAGATTATTCTCTCTAGAGAGAGACAAATAAAACAACATATTAATATGCTATCTCTAAGCCGAAAAGTTTAGAAACTATTGATGATCAATTGCCTTAAAGTTAGATTTGGCTTCAAAATTTGATAGTGAGGTTTTATATCCTGTGTTGTATGGCACAACCTGCAATATAATATCCAAAGTTCATATCATTAATTAAAGAGTGCAATGCCAGTAAAGTTTCTCGGAAACACTAATAACATTTTGATATAGACGCTCATAAAATACAAAGAAAGACCTAAAATATCAAACTTAACGTATATATGCATCGGACAGTCAATAATTTAATATTTACTCAAGGTTATCAGAATATTGTCCTAATTATCGATTGGCTCAACAAATTAACTTAATATATCATGTCATTTAGATACATTAATTAGTGTATATCACATATATCAGTCTGATTCCGATGTAAACAATAAATATACCTTAAATGCTCTGTAAACCAAACCCTTATCAAACAATTGAGAGAAAACTCACCAAACACTCTCCATAAACTTAATATTCATTATCTTATAATCGTTCTTAAAATTGATCCACCGCCTCATCCTCGTAGCCGTCGACTCCCACTGTGCAGCATACCTCGTAACAATACTCCTACACTCCTCATTATAATTATCAATACCCTTTTGAATCACTTGTACCCCCATCTTAATCCCCAACTTCTTATCAATCTCGAACTCTATCGGAAGACCATGACAATCCCACCCGAACCTTCTTGTTACATGATGACCAATCATGTGGTACCTTGTTGATTATTCCAGTTAGAAGGTGACCGTAGTGAGGGAGACTTGTTGCGAAGGGTGGTCCGTCGTAGATGACGAACTCGGGGAGGTTCTCTATAAGTTTGAGCTGGGTTTCGAAAGCTTTCGTTTCTTCTCAGAAGGTTAAAATGTTTTGCTCTTGCTTGGGGAAGGAGAAACCTTTGCCTTCGATGACCTCTTCCATTGTGGATTTGAGGAGGAGATCAAGAGAAAGAGAGAGTAAAATTAGGGATTTAGGATTGAGGTTTTGCAATCAGTGATGGTTTGGGTTGGGGTTAGGTTGAAATGGGGTTATAGTTTTTTTTAAATACCCTGATTTTGTATTTAGGCTTTCCAAAATACCCCTAATTTGCTAGTTGAGAAAAGTTGTGGGTTGGACTTCCATTTATACCCACCATTTCGGTAATTACGATTGAGATATTTTTTATTGGAGGGATTTGGTATAGACAAAATGGGGGTATTTTAGGATTAAATAAATTGCTAGACGAAATAACCCTTATGATCTAACGGCTGTTACAATTCCATGTATTTATTGTTATAACATAAACCATATATTTTATGTGTAGGGTAGTGTGATCAATAGCCGAGATTAATTCTCATGGCATAGTTGTTGCTTTAGTATTATAGATGGTCGTTGCGGTTTATTTATCAACCCTACAAATTGAAATATGAACTAGAAGTCTATGAGAAGGACAATAGGAGGCAATGAAATTCTTATACACAACCTGAATATGTATATTGCCAGAAATTGTTGTATTACATGGACTTTGTCAACCACTAAAATAACTAGGGAGTGCACCATAGTCGATGATGTTCCAAAGGGATTACAGGTTATTTTTCTATGGGGAGAATGACCAAGTTGTGGTCAGTCAGGAGATGGCCAGGAATTGGATGAACTAAGGAAATGTAAGAGCGTAAACTGAAGAAAGTCGAAAAAGTGAAGAAGAATGTGCAGGGAAAATTCAAAAATTAAAGAACTAATCTTCACCAAAAGAAAACAATTACCGAACCAAGCAAGGAGGCGCGCAAGCGCTTCTTGAAGATAGTCGAAGCCTCTCCAAAGGCGCAAGAGAACTCAGCAGCACTATCTTCGGGATTTAACCAAGCTAGACCCGTTCAATCACTATGTGCTTGCACTGCACAGAGTGATCAAGTTTGTTTCACCTTTCCTCATTCCCTAAATAAAATGAAAAAGAAAGAAATTGAGAAAGAAAAAGAACTGTTTGTTTTTCTCTGTTTCTTTCTCAAATAAGAGAACTCTATAAATAAGAGTCTAAAAACTGTCCAGTTCTTAAACTGTTTAATTAATACATAAGTATTAATAAGTCACACTTAAACCCCAATAAAGATATAACCAGTTATAGAACTCTAACAGACATAGAAGTCCAAGAGGTTGTCTGTTCCAGACCCAAGCCCACGCCCCACGACCGCGGCAAGCGTGCAAACTGCTAAGTGCGCCTAATAAAATGCCAAAAAAGCCTAAATATGCCTCAAACGCCCATTCGCCCACGCGCGTGCGTGCGTGAGTCGCGCTCGATGCGACACATCTCGCTAGAGTACACACACTCCTAGAGTAGATTTTAAATCCAACTAAGCAATAGAGATATAAAAACTAATAAAATTACATTTTATTTCTAATGTGGGATAAAGCATTTTAAAGCCATATTTTATAGTTAAAACAAATCCAACAATCCCCCACTTGTTTTAATTTAAAAATAACAAACATAATTCCCCTACAATTTTAAATAAAACAAAAATAAAAATTTGGGCATAAAGGCAAATCATGTGCATATGTTTAGGTGTCTTGAGGACTGGAACCTATACATTGTAAAACATGTCTAAGTTTATCATGTCAAAAGTTAGTGGAGTTCCCTTGAACTAAAATTGACAGAAAATATTAGTGGACTTAAGCCTTGAACTAATAATCCTATTTGATTAACATGACATGTCGTACACACATAATTTTCAGAGAAACAAATAACTTTTGAGCTCAGCACTTTAAAGTCCGTGCTTAATCCTTTTCTACTAAGTGCTCTAGAGACAGTCTGTCATCTCATAGGAACTGACTAGATTCCACACTTAGAGAGGTGAGTTTACCAAGAGTGATCTGTAAGCACTCTTATCCAAATGGATCTTTTAAACTCATTAAGAGAACAATCCCAGCCTTACACGTTTTACAGAATAAAAAACACTAGAACCATAGGAATAGGACTTTATATAAAGAGAAGTGTTTACTACAAATTGTTAACTCACGAGTTTGTTTTCCCATTGAACCTCAACAGGTTGGGTTTCCACTCGAAGATACTATGTACAGACTTTCAATCCCATTCCCCGCGACGTCAAACTAATCATGTCTCTCCCAAGGCCTTTTGATAGAGGATCTGCCAAATTTTCTTTGGACATCATATATTGAACGGTCATGACTCCATTCTTAATTATTCGCCTGACATGATTATGTTTCAGACGAATCTGTCTTGATTTCCCATTATAAGTCTCGTTGTATGCTCGCAGCAATGCAGCCTAATTATCACAATAGATTGTGATTGCCGGCACAGGCTTTTTCCAGATGGGAATATCAAACAACACTGATTTCAGCCACTCAGCCTCTTCTCCCGCAGAAGATAGACTGATGAACTCCGATTCCATAGAGGAATGAGTTATGCATGTTTGCTTTTTGGATCTCCAGGAGATCGCACCTCCAGCTAAGGAAAAGATCCATGCAGTAACAGATTTTGACTCGTCTGGATCCGAGTTCCAAGTCGCATCACAGTACCCTTCAAGTACAGCTGGATGTCTCCCATAATGTATCCCATAACCCATTGTACCCTTAAGGTACCTTAAAACTCTGTATAGTGCATCCCAATGCTCTTTACCTGGGTTACTTGTGTATCTGCTCAATTTTCCAACTGCATATGCAAGATCGGGTCTTGTACAATGCATAGCATACATTAAACTACCAATGATTTGGGAGTACTCAAGTTGATCTATAGGTTTACCTGCATTCTTCTGCAACTTTATGCTTTGATCAAACGGAGTAGGAAAAGGTTTAGACTCATATTGATTAAATCTTTGTAGAACCTTCTCGATGTATTTGAATTGCGTAAGAGCTATCCCATTGTTGCTCCTGATAATTTCAATTCCCAGAATTACATCTGCCTCGCCAAGATCCTTCATATCAAACTTTGAAGACAAGAAATTCTTCGCATTTATGACTTGGTCATTGTCGGTTCCAATGATAAGCATGTCATCGACATAAAGACATATAATGACTCCACTGCTGCCATTAAACTTGCTATAGACACAGATATCACCACCATTAACATTAAAACCATCAGCAATCAACACTATTCTGAACTTGTCATGCCACTGCTTAGGAGCTTGTTTTAGTCCATAAAGAGATTTGATCAGCTTACATACCTTTTTCTTATTATTATCCAGAACAAACCCCTCTGGCTGAACCATATAAATTTCTTCATCAAGATCTCCATTCAGAAAAGCGGTCTTTACATCCATCTGATGTATGACCAGATTGTTCAATGATGCAATAGCTATCATTAGTCTTATTGTGGAGATTCTTGCCACAGGTGCATACGTATCGAAGAAATCATAACCCTCTCGTTGCTTACATCCTTTTGCCACCAAACGAGCCTTGTATTTATAAATTGAACCGTCAGGTCTAAGTTTCCTCTTGAATATCTACTTACATCCAATCGGTTTGCTCCCCGGAGGTAGATCCACTAATGTCCATGTATTATTGGACATTATAGAGTGAATCTCATCATCAACTGCTTCCTTCCAGAATATTGCGTCATTCGAACTCATTGCCTCAGAATAAGTACTAGGATCCTTTTCTGCCATGAGAACATAATCAAGACCAAAGTTTTTAGGTATGCAAGGTCTAACACTTCTACGAGGTTCCACCGGTACAACAGTTGCATTGCTTCTCTTGTGTGAACTCGAAGACTCAACCCCCACAGTTTCCTTATCCTTCTTAAGAGGAAATATGTTCTCAAAGAAATCAACATTTGCTGACTCAATAATAGAATGAGGTACTGGAGATTCCAAATTCAAAAATTTGTAAGCCTTGCTACTCACAGAATAACCAACAAAGATGCCATCCAACCCTCGTGGTCTAACTTTTGGAAATTGAACGTGTGGTAACTTAACTTGAGCTAAGCATCCCCAGACTTTGAGATAATTCAAGTTAGGCTTTCTCCTTTTCCATACTTCATAAGGAGTCTTTCCAATTGCTTTACGAGGAACCCGATTCAAAATATGACACGACGAAAGAAGAGCTTCACCCCATAGATTAGGTGGAGCACCCGAACTGATAAGAATGGAATTAACCATTTCTGTAATAGTTCTATTCTCCTGTTCAGCAATGCCGTTCTGTTTTGGTGTCCTTGGAGCAGACATTTGATGGTGCACCCCTTCAGCTTCACAAAATTCTTGCAAACCCGTGAATGTGTACTCTCCCCCTCTATCGGTCCTAAGAGTCTTTATCTTGCAATTGTGAAAGTTCTCGACTTCAGCTTTGTACGTTTTAAACTTTTCAAAAGCTTCATTTTTAGTCCTTAAAAGAAAAACGTAAGTGTATCTCGAAGCGTCGTCAATGAATGTAATGAAATATCTCTTTCCATTTCTGGACAGAACATCCGTTATCTCACAGATGTCTGAATGTACAAGATCTAAAACCTTTGATGATCTCTCAACAGATCTAAAAGAGGTTCTAGTAACTTTACATTTGCTGCATATTATGTATTTTTCATGAGTCTGATTGTGTTTTGGAATTAATCCATTACTTGCCATCGATTGAATCGATTTATAGTTTTCATGACCCAATCTACCATGCCACAATTCAGAGGACTCAAGAATATACGCAGAAACAGATTCATTCATTACATTCAATTTAAACATTCCAGAAATAGAATAACCCTTACCCACAAAATTGCCATTTTTTGTAAGGATAATTTTGTCAGATTCAAACACAATTTTGAAACCATGAGAACTGAAGAGGCTGACTGAAACTAAGTTCTTGCGAATCTCCGGAACGTGATAAACTTCAGTTAAGGTGACGGTCTTTCCAGATGTGAATTTGAGATCTACTGAACCCTTACCAACGATCTTAGAAGTTGAAGAATTACCCATGTAGACGTGCATCCCATCCCCCACAGGTTCATAATTCACGAGCATATTCTTGTCACAACAGATATGTTTTGTTGCACCCGAATCGATCCACCAATCCACTTCTCCTCTAACCATATTCACTTCAGACACCATCGCAATTAATTTGTCTTCTTCATGCTGTTTGCCCTTTCTGAAACGACAATCTCTTGCAAAATGGCTAGGCTTGCCACATACATAGCAATAAGATTTCTTTTTGTCGCCATTTTGTTTGGTTCCTGGCTTCTTCTTGAAGTCTTTCTTAATTGGTTTGAAATTATTCTTTGAATATTTCTTTTGCCCTTCAGCCTTCTTTGGACCTGCAGATTCAACAACATGTGCTTTTACAGCACCATCATTAGTCTTTTCAGTTACCTTTTCACGATTACGAGATTCTTCTTCAATCCGTAGATGATAAAGAAGATCATCCAGGGTGATGTCCTCTTTCTTGTGCATCATTTTCTTTTTATAATCTTTCCAAGCAAGAGGCAACTTGGAAATAATTACACTCACATAAAAATTTGCCTCAATTTTCATCCCAGCAGAAACAATTGAGTCAGCAAAAACTTGAAATTCTTGTACCTGCTCCAGAATCGGTTTAGAATCAACCATAGCATAGTCTATGTAGTTACTGACTTGAAACTTTTTGGTGCTAGTTTCATCAGCAACATACACAGTCCTAACACCTTCCCATAAGTCTTTTGCATTGTTGGTCTTTTTCTTAAACTGATTATATAGAGCATCACTAAGAGAATTAAGAATATGGTGACGACACAAATAGTCATCATCTCTCCATTTCTGAATTTTCTCTAGAGCCTTTTAAGCAGCATCAGACATAGTTTCAGCAGGTGTAGCGGGACAAATATCAGAAAGAACATAATAAATTTTGAGTTGTTTCAGTAAAAACACCATCTTATCTTCCCAGCGATAAAAATTCTTTCCATCAAAACGGGTCGAGTCATTTGAAAATAATCCCATCGAATTGGTTGGTACAATAGCCAAGGAGTTAAATTCAGAGGCCAAATTGTTTGACATATCTTCAAATTGTTGGGAAAATTCAAAAATTAAAGAATTAATCTTCACCAAAAGAAAACAATTATCGAACCAAGCAAGGAGGCGCGCAAGCGCTTCTTGAAGATAGTCGAAGCCTTTCCAAAGGTGCAAGAGAACTCAGCAGCACTATCTCCGGGATTTAACCAAGCTAGACCCGTTCTATCACTATGTGCTTGCACTGCACAGAGTGATCAAGTTTGCTTCACCTTTCCTCATTTCCCAAATAAAACGAAAAAGAAAGAAATTGAGAAAGAAAAAGAACTGTTTGTTTTTCTCTGTTTCTTTCTCAAATAAGAGAACTCTATAAATAAGAGTCTAAAAACTGTCCAGTTCTTAAACTGTTTAATTAATACATAAGTATTAATAAGTCACACTTAAACCCCAATAAAGATATAACCAGTTATAGGACTCTAACAGACATAGAAGTCCAAGAGGTTGTCTGTTCCAGACCCAAGCCCACGCCCCACGACCGCGGCAAGCGTGCAAACTGCTAAGTGCGCCTAATAAAATGCCAAAAAAGCCTAAATACGCCTCATTCGCCCACTCGCGCGCGCGCGCGAGTCTCGCTCGATGCGAAACATCTCGCTAGAGTACACACACTCCTAGAGTAGATTTTAAATCCAACTAAGCAATAGAGATATAAAAACTAATAAAATTACATTTTATTTCCAATGTGGGATAAAGCATTTTAAAGCCATATTTTATAGTTAAAACAAATCCAACAATCCCCCACTTGTTTTAATTTAAAAATAACAAACATAATTCCCCTACAATTTTAAATAAAACAAAAATAAAAATTTGGGCATAAAGGCAAATCATGTGCATATGTTTAGGTGTCTTGAGGACTGGAACCTATACATTGTAAAACATGTCTAAGTTTATCATGTCAAAAGTTAGTGGAGTTCCCTTGAACTAAAATTGACAGAAAATATTAGTGGACTTAAGCCTTGAACTAATAATCCTATTTGATTAACATGACATGTCGTACACACATAATTTTCAGAGAAACAAATAACTTTTGAGCTCAGCACTTTAAAGTCCGTGCTTAATCCCTTTCTACTAAGTGCTCTAGAGACAGTCTGTTATCTCATAGGAAATGACTAGATTCCACACTTAGAGAGGTGAGTTTACCAAGAGTGATCTGTAAGCACTCCAATCCAAATGGATCTTTTAAACTCATTAAGAGAACAATCCCAGCCTTACACGTTTTACAGAATAAAAAACACTAGAACCATAGGAATAGGACTTTATATAAAGAGAAGTGTTTACTACAAATTGTTAACTCACGAGTTTGTTTTCCCATTGAACCTCTACAGGTTGGGTTTCCACTCGAAGAAACTATGTACAGACTTTCGCCCAATAAAACGCCAAAAAAATGCCTAAATACGCCTCAAACGCTAAGTGCGCCTAATAAAACGGCAAAAAAATGCCTAAATACGCCTCAAACGCCCACGTGCGGGCGAGTCGCGCTCGATGCGAAGCATCTCGCTAGAGTACACACACTCCTAGAGTAGATTTTAAATCCAACTAAGCAATAGAGATATAAAAACTAATAAAATTACATTTTATTTCCAATGTGGGATAAAGCATTTTAAAGCCATATTTTATAGTTAAAACAAATCCAACAGAATGTTGGACATCTGAAAAAATCTTAGATTCGCATGTATGATAATGATAGGACATAAAAGATATCGGGGCATCAAAATTACAGAGTAACAGGATGGATAGAAATAACAGAATACCTTCGAGGAACATACATGCTTGTTACATGGTGCTAAACGATGGATTCCGCCAATTAAATTGATGGGAAAGATATATTTTCTCAAAAATTCGATAAGTAAATACAATGGTGCTCAAAACTCGAGGAAAAAATCTATGTGGTGAATCTGGTGATACAGATTTATAATGATAAACTCCTATGTAGAATGAATAACTGAATTCATGTTCCTATTGTAGACAACTTTTTTGCGTCTTATTCTCCTGTTTACAACATTCTAGCGGAAATCAACTGATAGACACCTTGAACATCTTCTCGAGGCGGCAAAATTATCCGTTTTCTTGAGTTTCTTTTCGACAAAAATGTATGCTCGTTGTAGTTCTCATTGCACCTGTCATAATAATGCGAAATAAATTCCAAAAGCATCTTAGTCACATAAATTAGCAGCTTTGCAGTTGTTCTTTTTATACATAAAACAGATGAAAGGTTGTGTTTTCTCTTTTAGTACTTGATCATAAAGAAGTGTATACTTTGTTTATTAACTAACTAGCTACGAAGTCAAACATTCTTGCGCTCTGTCAAGAAAATTATTTCTCCATATTTTTTATCTACTTTAAATGCATCAAAAAAGAATGTATCAGTAGGAAGTAAAGAACATACTTGTGAATGTGTGGAGAATGGAGGGATCATATACGTCCACCAGTCCTCGGTGTTGACGCTGCAGGATTGCTAAGCTGAACTTCTTGAGGCAAGAGATGGTATTTAATAGTGAGGTCTTCAAATATTTTCTTCAGCTCGAAAACTAAATCGGATCTTCGGTTTGTCTTCTCTCCCATGTTCTGATGGTTCATGGTGTGAGTCATGTAGAGAGCCATATGCATCTTGTTAACATCCACAATCTCCTTGACCACTACACTGTGGTTAGGATTCCAATGTTGAGGCTTAGCCTCTATGTACCTGACACCCCAAATGAAAATTTTATCTTATTAGAGTTAAAGAACAAAACACTTGTAATTACGTCAGATTAAAAATAAAACTACTGATGATGCAAACTGGAAAAATGATATACTCAAGGTGGGGAAAGTTAAGGTGGCAAATATACACCTCGTTCTGTATAGCCAAACATTTACATTTGCATTGCTAAAATGTTGGTCACACTGTCCTATATAACTGCACCTTTGTGCCTATTAATGCTGATACGTGTTTAATAAAGTAGGCATAATGTGATTTACTCCTATAATTCCAGACTACCACAATAATCACAAAGGAAAGCTACACTAAGAATAAAAGAGAAGGGTGAAGGAGAGTTCTTGGTAAAGGACAAAGATAGCACCAAGAGCTCTCCTCTTATGTTAGTAATTTTTTTGGCCCCGTAAATACAAGATATTGAAAGAAGCTAAATAATAAGACCGATCCCCTCAATATGGTTAAATCCTTGGATAATGGATTACAGCACGGCAGCATAAATGAAAAACAAACTTCAGTTGCTAATTTTGAAATAATTATAAAAATATTAGGCAAAACTGAATGGACAAACGGAAAAATTGAAAGGAACTTAAAAACTAGGATTGAGGGATGGAGATGATGGAATTAACAAATTATTCAATTTGAATATCAACCTACATTTTATTAATTTATAGAATATTTGACAGTCGCAACATTGTAAATTTTTGACTCCCAGTTCTCATGATCTTAATCTTTTTAAATTAGCTACTAAATAATTCTCTGTTATGAATGTCAACGACTCAACAATCTACTATATATTCCATACAGTTTCACATTGAAATGGTGGCAAAATGCAGATCATAATATCTTAATTTTACCATTGACTCCCAGTTCTCATGATCTTAATCTTCTTAAATTAGCTACTAAATAATTCTCTGTTATGAATGTCAACGACTCAACAATCTACTATATATTCCATACAATTTCACCATTGAAATGGTGGCAAAATGCAGATCATAATATCTTAATTTTACTTTGTTTCTAAGATAAGAGATTATTAACATGAAGAGGCAACAGTCAATCACATACGTCTTTAGCCTTGCTTTCATTGCTCCTATAGTCTCCATTGTAGTTGAAACATCAATAGAAAACTCCACTGCATCACCCATGAATGGGCTTCTATAAAAGTTGCTGATGTATCTCGTAGCCAGAACGGCATTTGGATAGTATATCTTCTCATTATCATATCTTAGGAAGACTGTTGTCAATATATTCATCTCTTCCACAATCATCTGCGCACACGAAGCATATCAACCACAAGGAATACAATACAATTATATATAGTTAAGGGATATTTTGATTTGACTTTCACTGCATGTATGATCATATGATGCAGTCGAATACGAAATATCCCTAAGATTGATCAAGAAGGTTGGGGCGAATGGGCATATAAGTCAAAAATAGTTGATTTGTGTAAAAGTGAGATGACAAAATTTTATATGTAGGGAGTTGTTACCTGAACTCCATCAATGACACATCGATCCCCTACATCAAAAGGGTGCATCACAAATACAAAAATGATGGCTTCAAACACAACCTTGGCTGTGTTTCCGAAAACAAAAACAACAAGTAACATCTGAGACGATATGAAAAGGAGCACTTCAGTTGTAGCCACTCCCATTAGAAGAAGCCATACGATAATAATCACAACAACTGTAATTGCTGTTGCAAGCTTGTTCAACTGCTTTATCGCCGTTTTTGTGTCATTTAAGGAATATGCAAGTGATTTTCGTTCTAGATAGACATTCACCTGAAAAGAGAATACGAAAACCATCATTGGTGAGCATTAGTAACGTGCAGTATTTTCACAATGAAATGGGGCTTTGCTACTCTATTAGTATTTTCCAATGACAATTAAAAATTATTTTTAAAGTAAAATAAACAACAGAAAAACGATGCTACAATTGGAAAATATGCTTAAAATGAAGAAAAACATTAACTGAAGCGTCACATTTCATCTCAATCTTTGACCAGATAATCTTTGACCAGATAGAGTAGTTGGTTGCAAAATCTGCACATGAGACAGTGAGACAGAAAGGTACAAAGCAGTGGTGGTCCAACTACATTTATAGGAAAGCTGTGCATCCCACAGAAATGCAATGTGGGGGGGGTGGAGATTATGCAATAATACAATCTCTACTGATGAGAATGCTAAAAAGAAAGGCATATCCATGGCTTCCAGATGCTGGTTGTGTGAGGCTCATGAAGAGTCAGTGCAGCATATCTTTTGGAATTGCAAGGTTAGTTCTGAATTATGGCAGTGGAGTATGAATCTTTTCAAGATCAATATTCAGACCCTTGATTTCAAAAATATGATTAAGGCAGGAGATACCAAAAGCTTCTATATCAAGGATCTTTGGGTTAGCACTGTTTTAGGAGGTACAAAACTGATATGGTTTGCAAGAAATAGGAAAATCCATGATAATGGTAGCATTGATATTGACAAAGAAAAAAGAAAGGGGCTCTCAAATATACAGAATGCTGCTTTCCTTTCTTCAGATTGCATGAATAACAATCAAGAGGATTTAAGCACTATTCATGGTTTGAGAGTTCCTGTTCATCCTAGAAAAGTGACTTTGATCAAATCTTGCTATTGGGGGTTATCAAGTGTGGGTGAGGTTAAAATTAATACTGATGGTGCTTCTAAAGGGAATCCAGGCAAGGGTGGTGTGGGATATTTCATAAGAAATTGTGAGGGCTCTGCACGAAGTGCTGGGGCTAAAGGTTTGGGAATTACTACAAGCTTCATTGCTGATTGTCAAGCTATTATCCAGGGTGTCAAGGGGTCTGCTTCTAATGGGTGGCTAGTGGCTAGTGGCTAGTGGCTAGTGGCTAGTGGCCAGTGGCCAGTGGCCAGTGGCCAGTGGCCTGGGTGGAGCAGACTCAGCGGATGCTGTCAAAGCTTTTCAAACAGATGCTATTCCTTGGAGTTTAATGGGAGAGTGGCATGAAGCAAGTCTCAGAATGGAAAGAATAAGATTCTCTGCAACTTGGAGAGAAGCAAATTTTAGCTCTGAGCAAATAGAGGTACAAAAATGCAAGTTGGTGTTGAAGAAAATTATGTAGGGAGACCTCAATTTCTTTATAAAATTGAGCCCATGAGAAAATATTTTAGATTTTGTTAAGTTAGGAGTGACTACTCATGTCATCTCCTCTTTTGTAATTTGCTTGTCTTTGCAATAAATTCAGTCTAATTTAGCAATAAAAAAACATGACGGTGAAAACATTTGAAAAATTGAAGAATTTGCTAAAATATAGAAGATATAGCCAAATATATTACCACCCAAGTCCTCAAAGCCGATTTCTTGATTTTTCCAGTCTCTGCAGCTCCAGCAAATAGAGGGAGAACAATAACCATCTCTTCTTTACTCAAGAACCGCAGAAGGTCTTCCTCTTCAATATACCTAACAAATAAAGCAGAAGTTATAATGAGAATGTACTAAGAAATATCCATAATCAAGCATCATAAAACAAAAGCAGATTCAAATATCTTCTTACTTGCTACCAGGTTTGGCGACATTCTTAAATATTCGATAAGCAGCAGCCTTTGCTTCCCACTCAGTAGTGATCTCCTTATCTTTCTGTTCACCCTCCTCGTCATCAATTTCCTCTATTGTATGTGAGAGCGTGGACAAGCCTGAAGTATTTATTACGTTGATTAACCCCTTCATTGTCCAAGCAGACACTTTCCCTGGTTTGAGTCTGTGAAGCTTACTTATATCAACCACCTCTTGTTCTTCCTTACCCTTCTTCGCACTCCGGAAACTCAATTGTGCTGTACTTGCCGCAGCCCCAATTTTTTCTGCTAACTCCATTGATGGGGGACCCGAAAGCGTTTGAAGAACATATTGGTGGAAGATTGATTCTTGTATTCTGTCGAAGAACGTACTCACGTGGAAAGAAGAAGCTAATAACTTTAGGAAAAGAGTTTTAAGCAAGACTATAACAGCACCGACTAGTAAAGAAATAAGAGCCCTCGTGACATAATTGAGATTATCTGCAGCTTCTTTTGATCGCTCGACACCACGATCTATCAACAAAGCCCATGCAAGAAGAACTAAACCCAGCCAAATAAACGCTTGAACACTCTTTTTCAACCCGTAAACAAAATACAGAACTTTCTTTCTAAGCAAGAAGTTTCTCTCAATCAAGAAAACCAAAACACTGATAAACCACATCGAAAACAGTCGACCGCAAAAGATTACTAACACGAGCACACACCATTTCCACATTACCAAACTCCAAAGCTTTAAATCTTGCATTCTATTAATAGTCAAGCTTGTTACTAACCAACCCATAATGCAAATAAACGCAATCAACTCAACTATAATAAGAATTTTCATTTTCTTACCCGAATTCTTCTTCGTTTTTGAAATTTTCTCGCTCTTATAGATCTCCTCATCCTCCTCATCCTCGTCCACTGCTGGTGATTCTATCAAGGGTGTTTTTGGCGTAACCAATGAGGGTATTCTACTAGTCTCTCTAGAAGGACTATTGGCAGACACTTTAATGTTGCTGGGAGATGTCCTAAAAGGCGAACTTGGATTCCTATAAGGGGAATTAAGATTCCGAACCTTCTCTTCGACGGGATTCGCAACAGGAGGCACAGATGGCTCAATGAACCTTGATTTCGGCTTGGGGACTGGCAAAGCAGGGCTAGTATATGATGTTCGTCGAGTCAGGTTTTGAGTTGGGATTTTGGGTGGCTTATTTGGGCTTAACCTCACCCCCGGACTAAAGCCTGGACTTCGTGAGGATATCCCCGGAGACGGGAAGTTGGCGAAGGAATTTCGCTGAATATCTTGTAGTCGAAAAGCTTCCATACCCATCGAAGTAATGTTTGAAGTGATCGTATTTGAAACATCAATATTCGACCCATCCACATCTCCTTCTTTATCATCTGGAATCACTAAAACTACATCAGCCCCATTATCAGTTTCTCTATCATCTTTCCCCTCACTCGACTCCATCGAAATCCCAGACTCCTAAAACACTAAAATCACCCTTTCTTCATTCTCTCAGCCCCAAAATACCCAATTTCTCATCAAATCTCCGGCGAAAATACACGTTTTTGTCGCAATTCTTGAAATTAAGATGAGGGAATGTTGGGTTTTAGGTGCTAATTGCTGTAAAGATATCTAGACTACGTAGAAATGTCATAACCATGGTAAGATAAGAGTTTAAGAAATAGGAGAGAGTTGTTGACGCCATTATTGAAGGGTAGGTTGAGAAAGATAAGAAAACCAGCTGATTTGTCACTGTTGACGACGATGCCCTTTGTTTTTACTTCAAACGTTTGTTTTGAGGTCAAAGGTGAGGGTGTTTTTGGAATTTCTCATATTTTTAAATTGTAGTTGATTGCAACGGGCAGAATAACAGCTTAGGGGTGAGTCAAGATCCGCTGTATCAGGGTAGAGTTTTAAACGTGGACCCATTTAAATTAATTAAACAAAATTAGTTTATTTTAAATTGCTTTTTTTAATAAATTCTTTCATTGCAACTTGATAATACAAGCGAAAACATGGTTTATATTATTATTGTTGCCTATTATTTTTTCGAATTTGAGTCAAAGTATGAGCAGGGCTGACGGCATACCAAGCTGAATTTCGTCACACTTTCTGTGGGAGAAGAAAACAAGCATTAGCCGATGCGACATTCTTATTTTTCTTATGTTTTAGTGGTTGGTCTGTGTTTTCTGTTTTGCAGTCTTTCTTGGCTACTAAATTAAAAGTTCGTGGAGGCCCCTGGCCAGGATATATCTCGACCTACCTTCCTGAGCTAGGTGTGAATACTACAGTACAATTGTGATGTAAACATGTCATTCCAACTAGTTCACTTTCATGAGAAAATATGTTTTAAATCATATCCGAGAACATTTTGTTTGTGCAATCATCTAGATATATGCTCCCATGTAGTTCTCTTATACTTCTTGGAAAGCATACTAATGATTTCCGTTTCTTTAAATCTGAGCTTAGTAAGTGTAGATTACTGTCCAAAGCAAAATTTGAATGGACTAGATTGTTGGGAACAAGTTGAGAATTGTTAATATGCATTTAAATGGCCTTATATTTTGGGTTTGTAAGATAAATATGGTTGATTCTATGTTTTTATCATAGGGGATAGGGTATTTGGTTTTTATTGTTATAAAATTTCTAGATACGCTGTTTGAATTGAGCAACTGTTGCAGGTTTATGTTAGCCTTCCCTTGTCATTGAAGTTTTCATCTTCATCCTCTCAAATTTATATCAAGGCAGGAGTATGCATTCAAGCCATACTCGAATATTTGACTTTCTTTGATCTCTAACCCTTTTTTAATTAGGCACCGTTTATGAAAAACTCTTAGATGGCTCATACAACTTAAAATAATCAATCTTCAAACTCATGTGGCCGTAACTATAAGACCACTGCCCCTGTGGTCACATATAAGTTGGGGAAAATTTAATTCTAGGGAATGTCCTGAGCATAAAATACTAGTTCACTCGCAAAAAGGATTTTATGTATAAGAGCATCTTCAACAACATTTATTTTGCAAAAAAATCCATCAACAGGGGTATGGGGTTCAACATACCCACCCCCATACCCCTCTAAAGTATCTGAAATCATAATCAATTTGGGGAGTATGCAGATATTCAAAAGATATTAGGCACTAAACTGTTAAGGTCTGAACTCGAATTATGTTCGAGGTCGTTTTAGTTAGAGTTATTTCAGTTCAAGGATAGAAGTCGGATTGAAAATAAGACTTTCAATGTTCAGATTCGAACTGGTTACCTGAAGATTCGAGCTGGTTAAGTTACCTGAAGTTCGAACTGATTATGTTATTTGAAGACTCGAGCTGGTTATGTTCGAGTTGCTGAAGATGAACTTAAAGTAGGTCGAAGTCGTTCGAACGAGAATGGAGCTCGTTCGAACGAGTTGTCTGATTTTACGTTTTGGATTCAAAGACCGAAGAAGTCGTTCGAACGAGATTGGATTTCGTTCGAACGACATGTATGTTTTCTAGGGCTGGAACCTCTAATCGCTAAAGTCGTTCGAACGACTTTGTATTTCGTTCGAGCGAGTTTGTGCTAGGTTTCCTTTGTGAGTTCTTCTAAGACGTCGAGTTTTGCCTCGAGATCTGTTCCACTTGTATTTAGTCCTCTAGTATATAAAGATGACTTAGGTTATTTTGTTAGCCTATCCTTCCTACGTGAGTTTAATTCTAGATCTAGAATTTGAGATACTCTATTAAAGCTTGAGAAGCTTGGAGAGATCATTGTAACCTGTTTGATCATCTCAGTGGATTGTTCGGGGAGTGGTTTTTTATCCGTAAGGGTTTTCCACTTCCCTCTTCTGGGAATTCTTGTGTCCTTATTGTTCTTGCTTGATTGTTTCTTCTGTCAGGGCTTATTCCGCACGTCATTCTTGTCGTAGAAGAAAGATTAGCTATCTCGATTCTCAACAATTGGTGTCAGAGCAAGTGTTACAGGGCTTGTGTGGTGAAGATAGATGGCCGATCAGGAGAAGTTAAAAATCACAAATTTTAATGGATCAAATTTTGGAGTGTGGAAGATGCAGATAGAAGATTACCTCTATCAGAAGGATCTTGATTTACCACTGGATGGAGAT
Source organism: Kingdonia uniflora (assembly GCA_014058105.1). NCBI lineage: Eukaryota > Viridiplantae > Streptophyta > Magnoliopsida > Ranunculales > Circaeasteraceae > Kingdonia > Kingdonia uniflora. Next base: position 3,097,363 of record JACGCM010001281.1, read on the forward strand.
GAGATGATGTTAGCAGAATATGATGCTGCTAAGTGGGCGCGATTGGATCGCAAGGCGCTTAGAACCGTTAGTGTAGGGGCCTGATTTTGTAAAGGGGAAACTTGGCTTTTATACCTTGATGGTTACCCTTGGCTAGAAGCGTTGGCAAATATATAAGACTATAAACAACTAGTTTATTGAAATAACATACTTGTGTGGAGTCCATGAATTGGGTTCTCAACGACCTCTAGCGAGGATTTGAATGATGGATAATATATATTGAATTAGATGACAGATCGAATAAGAAGTAGGTTACAGGGTATTCGAAGGTAATCTCGATGATAATGTAGGCGTGGTTTAATATTTAAACTTTTGACTTAGGTAATGAAAACGAGTAATAGTGGTAATAAAATTTGAGTATTTGATAAGAACGAGAAGTATTGACCGAAGGCTTGACAACGAATTGTATGTGTACGATGGCTATGGTGGAATGTAGACTAATGACCACGGTTGCATGTATGCGATGACTTGAAAATGAATGCAGGAGATGGCCCGAAAATGTCTGTGGTCGAATGGTACAACTATGGTTGAATGTATAAGATGGCCCAAAAACGAATGTATGGGAGGCTTCGACCGCAAAAGCTGACAGCCGTAATGGAAAAAATGTTAGAGATGATACTATTCAAGGTACAATGTGCCGCTGCAGGCCATCATTATGTTTCCTCGGGTATGGGAAAGAGGTGGAGGTGACGCGTGGGTTTGAGGTGACAACTATGGGTAGTGTGTGAGAAGGTTCGAGAGGGTTAGAAAAAATCTTGTCTGGTGTAAGTGTGTGATGCGCACGTGGGTGCAAGTAGGGGCAATATTGGGAAAACACGTAATACCCGAAAATGAGGGGGGAGTGGAGGAGTGGTAATGATGGTGAGTGGGGGAAACCGAGGCGGTTTGTTTTTCGTGGGTGGTATTTAAAGAGGTGAGAGAGAGAGAGAGAATTACTGTTCCCGAACAAAAAGAGAGAGAAAAGGAGGAAGAGAGAAAGATAAACACCATTGTTGCGGTTATGCTTGCTGGAGAGGAGAAAGGAAAATACCATTGCTGCCAAGAAATCTGATGTAATCACATAGGTACGCCTTCTGAGATCTTGGAAAAGATAGCTAAATTTTTTTTGTTGTTGTTGCTTCTCCATTTGCTTTTGTCTTTACGGCGGGGGTAAGTGTTTACTGGGCCGCCGGTAACAGCGTAATTGAGGAAGGGGATAATAGATGTAGCTGGAAGTCCGATAAAGTGATAAATTTGGAGGGGCGAGGGGGGTAGTAATCGAATATTCGGCCGTAGGTCGGCCGATAAGTGAGGGTAGGTAATATTAAAATATGGAACCGAACCTTGATACTTGAATATATCGGGCTAATGTCGATCCTCTTCTTCTGTAGGGTATAATGAGTACCCGTCAAGCTTCAAAGATAAGGCTGGTAAATAAGGATGAGGACGAAGTAAACGAACCGAGTATATCTGGTCGAGGTAGAGGGGATGAGAGCAGTGATGTGGAAGAGTTGGAAATTGCGACGGATGTCCCGTTAGCAGTAGTAGTGCTAGATTTTGGAGCATCGAGTAGGAGCCATTGTAGGGCTCGAATAGTCGGAGAGAGTGGCAAAAAAGAAAATGTGGAAGGGGAAAAAAGAGATGGAAGGGGGAACGAAGGTACTGTCAAACCTTCGGGTGATGAGTGGGACGAAGGGGAAGGGAAGGAGAGTAATAATAGTGAAAGTATGGATGAGGAGGGGACAACTGTAGGGCCGGTCTCGCCTTCGAAAAAGGTGAGGTTATATCGATTCATGGTAAATCATGGGTTGGCAAAGGTGGGTGCTATTCTGGTGCCATTAAGGGTCGAATATACGTTTATGGATTCCCCCTTGGAGGGGATTATGGCATTCAGAGGCCAAATTTGTTTAGGAATGCAACTACCTCCTCAAAAGTTGGTAAGGCAGGTGTTCAACTTTTGGGATGTAGCTTCATGTCAAATGAACGATAATTTTTATGAAATGATGTGGGTGGTCGAAAGGATGAATGTGGAGTTGAAACGCGAAGGGTTTTTTTTGATCCAGTGGTTCGACATAATGTCGTTCTATTCGAGGAAAGAAAATAAGAAGGTAGGTACGTATCACATTCGGTGTTATTCGAAGAAACCATGGTTATTTGACCTGTGTTCAACTGGGCGTGGGTGGGATAAGGATCTGGTGGTGATGAAGGGGAGCTATGAGAATGCACAGGGGGAGGAGGAATTTGGGCTGAAGAATAGGCTATACAAAGCATGTTAGTAGTCGAAGTATATTGATTGTGTGGCTCGAATAAATTGTTGATTTTTTCTTCATTGTTTTGCAGAACCCACCAATAATGGATTGAAGAACCCGGGGGCTTATATTGATGAGCTTATCAACCAGAGCGAAGAGTGGGTGAATACAGTATTTAAGAAGTTGGGTATTGTTAGATAAAGGCGAAAGAAGACAGACACGTTACTGAGAGACGTACCTGTTGCCGCTGAGTCATCATAAAAGAGAAAAAAAGGAGGCACCTCGGTAAGGGCAAGTGAGATGGAAAACGATGATCTGACTCGAAAGTTTAGCTTTAAACCACGGTCTCGGTGAGGAGGGCGCGGAACGACATGGTCGAGCATGCCTGAGACTATTTCCGAAGTAATTTGGCAGACTAACAAAGGCAAAGGCAAAGTCACGGACGAAGTATCGGCAACCCATCTAACGAAGACAACTGGGCAAAAAAGGACCCGTGAGCAGATGGTCGACGGGGATGACCCATTTGAGGCTAGGCGACACACGATCAAATAAGAAGAGAACGTTCAAGTAATGACCGAGTCGATGATAACTCTCTGCGGCACTAACCCAGATGAAGTGGGGAGACAAGTTGGCAAAGTTCTGTACCAAGTGTTTTGGACCTTTGAAGTTAAAATTATGCTTCGAGAACTGGTAATTAGTTGAATATTAATGCAGGTAAATTCTTAGATGATATCTTTCAACAAAGCACAGATGGTATCGAGTGAGAAGATGAAAGAGTCGAGGGAAAGGCTGGAGCTCGCGCAGGGGACCATTCTTTTGCTGGAAAGCCGGGTCGGTGTGCTAGAACGAGAGCAGTTGCAAATTCAAGTTGATGCCACGAGGGAAACCCAAGCTGTGATCGCTAATTGTGACTAGAGGGTAACAGTACTGGAGGCGAAGGTGGCTAGTAAGGAGGATGAGCTGCACAACAATTGTGTACGGTTCCAGGCGCAGTTCGACCAGGAGTGTGACGTGACCACAACCCTAAAGAAATTTGTGGATGGGTTGGGATACGATCCAGGGACCTTCGAACCCTACCTTCCGGTAGATGAAGATGTTGCTCGGATGGACGGGATGGAAGTGGACCTTGCTGATAGAGGTACTGGAGATGCAGTAGCTGATCCCGTGGTCGAAGGGGATGGTGTTGGTACTGGTAATATTGTAGGGGATTCTGTGGTCGAAGATGCTGCTGGAATGAATCCCGCTATCGAAGGAGGCAGTGGTGGTCCTGCTGTAGAAGATAACCTCGGTGGTAAAAGAGTGGCTTCTGTGTGAGCAGGTTGTTGTGAGGAAGGAGTTTGACTGGCTTCTATTTTGTAATGAACTCTCTCTATCTTTGGTGTTGTGTGTTTGACAGGTAGAGTTGAAAAATTTGTAATGTATTTGAATTTGACTTGCTGGTATGTATTCAACTTGACTTGTTGGAAGATCTGTCTGCTGGTATCTATGTGTGAAAATTGAAGTATAGAATATACCAGACGTCGAAGGTTGCCCTTAGGCATTTCTAGCCGCGGGTTTAAGCCTAGAAAAAACATTATATGGTCAGCCGTAATGCATCCCCGAGCATCCGGTCTGTCAACTATTTATGCCACTCATGTGTGCTCGAATTGAAACCTTGAAAAACTTTGAGGTCGCCCCCAAATATCAGTCGGGTCGAAGGGTTGACATGATACTTAGGTTTGACCAACTCAAGATGTTTACTGGACATTGAAGGTCACCCCCGGGTATTTCTTTTCATAGGTTTGAGCCTAAGCGGAGCATTATATGGTTGGCCCCAATGCATTTATGAGTGCTCGGTCTGTCGATCATTCATGCCACTCAGGTTTGCTCGAATTGGAACCTTGAAAAACTTTGAGATCACCCCCAAGTATCAGTCGGGTCGAAGGGTTGACATGATACCTAGGTTTGACCAACTCAAGAAGTTTACTAAACTTCGAAGATCGCCCCCGGGTATTTCTATCCGTGGGTTTGAGCCTAAGTAAAGCATTATGTGGTCAACCCCAATGCATCCCCGAGTGTTCAGTCTATTGACCACTCATGCCACTCGGATTTGCTCAAATTGGAACTATGAAAACTTTGAGTTCGCCCCCAAGTATCAGTCGGGTCTAAGGGTTGACATGATACCTAGGTTTGACCAACTCAAGAAGTTCACTGGACTTTGAAGGTCGCCCCTAGGTATTTTTATTCTCTGGTTTGAGCCTAAGCAAAACATTTAGTGGTCGGCCCCAATGCATCCCCGAGTGTTCGGTCTATCGACCATTCATGACATTCAGGTTTGCTCGAATTAGAACCATAAAAAACTTCGACGTCGCCCTCAAGTATCAGTCGGGTCGAAGGGTTGACATGATACTTAAGTTTGACCAACTCAAGAAGTTCACTGGAGATATGGGATGAAGCTTTAGGGGAGAAAAATATGTTTATTGATTACATATGGTGGTTATATCAGTTGTGAGGGTTAGTGGCCGTGGCTTGTTGTAGAGCACCAATTGCATTGTGTTCCAAGGGTTGGGTAGGGGCTCATCAGCTTCTGTCATTACGTAATAAGAACCTTTGTCAGTTTTGTCGTACACGACATAATGTCCTTTCCCTGATTTGGCTAACTTTCGGTATTGCAAGGTTTTGAAGAGGGTGTGACTCGTCGAAGTACCAAATCTCTAATATTGAAGCTCATAGGTCAAGCCCTCTTGTTGTTTAAATTTGAGAGAGAGAGAGATGATAGTGGCCAAGGTTAGCTATGGCTCGGTCTTTGGTTTCATCGATCCATAACATATTGCATCCAAGTTCAAACTCGTTATCTTCATCGGGGAGGTCAGGGTTGCGTGTGGGCACTTTGAAGTGAGCTGGCAGTACATCTTTGGTACCACAAGCTAGGAGGAAAGGGGTACAACCCTCGCCTTTCTTGGTATGGTACGATATGCCCAAAGTATGTGTTGTAATTCTTAAACCCATCGGCCCTTCTTCTCGTCGAGGCATTTCTTAAGGTCGTTGACTATAGTTTTATTGATTGCTTCGACCTGACCATTTCTCTATGGGTAATAAAGGGTAGAGGGGAAAAGGATAATGTTATACTTTTTGAAGAAATTGCAGACTTAGTTCCCTACGAACTGTAGACCGTTGTCACATCAAATCATATGGGGGCAGCCGAAACGTGTGATGATATTTTCCCATAAGATCTTGATGACTTCTTCTTCCCTAGTTTTACATAGAGGCACGGCTTCGACCCATTTAGTAAAATAATCTGTGGCCACTTGAATATGTTCTCTGCTTCCCGAAGCTTTGGGGAAAGGACCCACTAGATCAATGGCCCACTGCTTGAATGGCCAAGCAACTTGGCTTCAATAAAGGCCTTGTGACGGGTTTCGAATGTCGTGGGCATGACGTTGGCATTTTTCACAGTGCTTCGCGTACTCTTTACCTTATTTTTTCATATTGGGCCAGAATAAACCGAGTGATGATATGTTCCAGGATAAAAGAGATGACCCCTTCTTCTCTGGTTCGGCAGAGTGGAACTGCTTCAACCCATTTTGTAAAATAATCGGTAGCTACGAGTAGGTGGCAGCAGTTACCTTGAGAATTAGGGAATTCACTGACAAGATCGAGTGCCCATCTTTTGAATGGCCAAAATACCTTGTCTGTATAGAGTTCGAGCGCAGGGGCATGGATCATCTTCCATGTCGTTGACATGCATCACATTTACATGAATACTCTTCTGCTTGCTTGCGCATGCTGGGCCAGAAGACTCCTTGTGTAATTGTTATATTTTCCAGTGATCAACCTGCGGCATGAGAGCCATAAATCCCTTTATGTAGATCGCAGAGAATCTTGTCTGCTTTCTGCTTGGAGAGGCACTTGAGGTAAGGTCCCGTGACTGAATGGCGGTATAAGGTACCGTTTTGATTAGTGTAGCGCTTTGAGTTGTCTATCACCTCTTGGCACTCCTTCGGATCTACTAGAAGTGGTACTTTGCATTTGTTGTTGATTTCGAGATAAACTAAGAAACGCTTTCGCCAATCGTCGTCTCCCCCTTTATCGCATCCAGTATTGATCGTGCATAAAAATGCGATCAATGCTAGGGGTTAAAATCACTTCGATCTAGAGATATCGAGCTTCGGTGCCTAACATCCAGACTAGATATGCCAAAGAATCGGCGTATCTATTTTCTCCTCGCGGTAGATAATTAAAATTTGCTTGCACAAACTTGCTCATCCTATCTGCAACGAGGGCTGCGTATTCGATCATCTTGCCATTCTTCTTGTATTGCTCAGAGTAATGGTGGATGATGAGTAGTGAATCTGTATAAACTGAGAGTTCGGGGACACCGAGCTCAAGAGCGGGTCGAGTCCGTGAATGAGAGCTTCGTACTCGGTGACATTGCTTGAGGCCTCAAAATCCAAGCGGATTGATTTCTCAATTCTGTCGTTGGAAGGGGTAATTAATACGATTCCAATTCCTGACCCTGCGGGACCTGCTGATCCATCTGTAAGAAGTCTCCACCCTTTCCTTGTAGTCCATTCAGCTCGCTCATCAAATGCTTTGGGGGGTGGATCTTCTGTAACTTCCTCAGTAAGGTCAGGATCGTGTTCCTCCCACTCGGGATCTTCCATTGGAAAATCTGCTAGAAATTTGGTAATGGCCTCACCCTTTCAAAATGATGTTGTTTGAACTTGATATCATGTTCTCCCAAACTGATTGGCCACTGTGACACTCTTCTTGATTTCTTCTTCTTGGACATAACCTCCCGAATTGGGTAGGTTGTCATGACTTTGACTGAATAATCTTGGAAGTAGTGCTTGAGTTTCTGTATAGTATAAACAAGAGTGAGAAGAAGCTTCTTAATTTAAAAGTACCTTGTTTCTACTGGAGTAAGGGTTTTGCTGATGAAGTAGACTAGTTTCTCGATTTTCCCTTCAAGTTGAATGAGAACCATACTGAGTGAAGTAGAAGTATCTGTAACTGCTAGGTAGATAATCAGTTCCTTATTATTTATTGGGGTGCTCATGATGGGAGACTTCTCAAAATAGGTTTTGAGATCCTAAAATGTTGCTTCGCATTCTGGTGTCCACTAAATCTCTACATTTTGTTAAACTTTTCCTCGTTTGGTGCAACCGCGGAGTAATAGGAAATGCCAACGACAGTGGTTTGAAGATTTCAAAGCGAAACAGTTGATAGCGGCAATCTTGTTAGAAAGTTTTTGAATGTCTTTCGTCATTTTTGGAGATGGCATGTTAAGGAGAGCCTGAATTTGATCTAGATCGGCCTCAATCCCCTTCTTGCTGATATGGTGGCCTCGAAATTGAGCTAAATATACTATGAATTGAAACTTATCAGGATTGAGACGCATCCTATAAGATTGAAGAATGTTTAATATTGTGTTAGGATCTAAAATGTGGTTGATGGGCTGTATGCTTTTGTACAAGAGATCCTCAATGTAGACTTCCACGACCTTCCCGAGATGTGCTCTGAACATAGTAGTTATCAACCGTTGATAAGTTGCACCTGCGTTCTTGATTCTGAAGGGCATGACTTTGTAGCAGTAAAGCCCTCTTTCAGTAATGAAAGTGGTTTTTTCTTGATCTTCATCCAAGAGTGAAATCTGATTGTATCCAGAAGTAACGTCTATCATAGATAGGAGTTCATGACCTGCTGTAGAATCAAGGATCTGATAAATGTTGGGAAGGGAGAAACTATCCTTTGGAGTATGTTTGTTCAGATCGGTGAAATTTACACAAACTCAGAATTTTTCGTTCTTCTTTGGGACATCGACGATGTTGGATATCCAATTTGGATGCTTGACTTCTCGAATGAATCCCACTTTGATTAATTTCTCGATCTCCATATTAACTTCATCTCGAAGTTGCGGTGATAGTCGTCATTGTTTCTGTTCGACCATCGTGACATTGATGTTGATGGCCAATTTGTGAAATGCCTTGGCCGGATCGACCCCAGGGCATCTCTTCGAAAGACCACACCAAAATATCTCTATTTAGTCGTAAGAACTGAATAAGAGCGTCTTTTTTGTGCTGAACCAACATAGTACCAATGAAAGTACCTCTACTAGGTCCATCAATATTAATGTATTCTGTGGGTTCCTCCATGAAAGGCTAATCATCGGGGTGATCAGCTTTCTATAATTGCTATACAACATACCTGTCAGAGGTATCAAGAATAGCAGAGACGGTGTTTTTGTAAGCTCAAGAAAGCTTTGGACTACCCCTGATCTCCTAGATACCATTGTTATGTTTGTAACGTAGTTCTTAATGATAGGTGGAAGCGATTGCCTCCATGTTATGAATCCAACAATTCCCCATAATCCTGAGATACCGAGATTTGGCGTTGATCTCATAGAAGATTACATCGATTGTGGTTGGTCCTGCGGTAATAGGTAAGATGATCTTCCCTACTCGCTCTTCTTTAGAACCATTGAATCCACTGATATTGGTGTCGCTATGAATAACTTGATCGGCCAATCCCATTTGGTCGATAGTGCTTTAAAAAAGAATCTCAATACCACTGCCTGTATCGAGCATTATTGTGTGCATGACAAACTTCTTCATCCTGAGCATTATGACTAATGCATCATGATGTGGAAACTTGACATACCTAGTATCGCAATTTTCAAATGAGATCCCTAGCCGGCGATTGCTTGACTCAGGCAAAAGTTTGGCTTCATTGTCTTGAGGTGTGAGATCGTAGCATTCTGACGGTCTCCTGCGCTTCAATCTATTAGAGTTAGGTGATTTGATTGATTTCGATCATGTTGTTGTGGCGCATATGGTAGAGATGCTTCTCCTCATCTTGATCTTCGGCCTGGACAACTTCAAGCTACTTCTCTCCGTGTGACTGTTTAAGACTGATAAGAGAATACAACTTTTCTTCTTTGTCTCTGCTGTGAGCATGTCTTGATAAATTGTTTATACAGCTGGTCGAATGTACAGATGGAATCTTTAGATAGAAATTGAAACCATCGGAGTGGTTCCTCCTGTAGGCTTGTGGTAAAAAAAGGGCAGAGAATGTGTATGAGATTGAAGTACAACCTCAATGAATCACGGTATTGTTGAATGTGCTCCTTCGGATCGGTACCCTTGTATTTACGAATTTTCGGAGTATGGAAACCTTTCAGTACATTCATATCTAATAGGTCTTTGGCAATTGGACTTCCTTGCAACTTGGTAAGGTCATCGGTAGTGCCCATAACTTGTGCTTCGATTAACTCCTAAATACGCTGGTCCATATGCTCTTGTGTGACATAATGACAAGCCAGTTGAGTGGTTTGATGAGGATGTTACGAATTGTGAGTGCCGGCACCCTTACTCAAACGATCTCGTACTGGAACTTGAAGTTGAGGTCGTTGTTCTTTCTCTTGATGTATGGAACATCGGTGACCTCGGCTGATCTCAGATTGAAATTCACCGCCTAAATGAATGGAAGGTTGAGGTCCCAATCTTTCTGGTGCAGAAATCCAGGAGGCCCTGGTACCTTATCTCGATCTCGTGTTGGAGGAGCCTGCTGGGTGTTCGGTAGAGCTTGCAAGGCAATCTATATTCTCGTCATTTGATCTTCATGTCGCTTGAGCTCTGTCAAACGAGCTTGTCGTTCGGCATCGAGCTCCTTCTCATAGAGCTCTCAATCGAGAGTTAATTAATGTTTGAGCTCGTTGGTTTCTCCGTCTCGGTGTTGAGATTCACCCGTTGCTCTATAAGTTATTCTGGCTCATCTGAAAGATCAAACTGGATTCTGGTTGCTGGATGCCTGGATGTGACCATGATTGGAATTTGTAGTAGAGTGAATGAATGCCTTAGGATATCGTGGAAATGATTTCTTTCCCACTGACGGCGCCAAATGTAATGGCCTAATTCCATAAGCTCATCAACTTTTCATTGGAATGATCTCTTACACTAACGTACCTGTGAGAAAAATATAATAGAAAACAAGAAATAACACAAGTGTTTAACGTGGAAAATCTATGAATAGGTAAAAGACCATGACCCTGGGCTGAGAATTTTTGTAATAGTAACATTTACTGCTTGAGGCTGATATCTTATTATAAGGGATCTCTTGACTTAGAAATGCTTGATCTTGTGAATAAGAAGTTGAAAGTTTTGAAAATCCAGAAAATATAGTTTACTTGGTAATGTCTCGTGTAATTTTCTTGTCCCTGTCTCTTCTGAAGCACGTTCTCTGAACAATGTGGTTAGTGGTGGTTGACTGAGTAACTGTTGAGTTCATGAGAGACAAGTGGATTTGACTTGTTCAAGTTTTTCTATTTGAGCTCGACCCACGTCTTTCATCAGTTCGTGGAGTAGGTGGCAATGTTGACTGGAAGAGTCATGTGGATAATGCGTAGATCTAATATGGAGGTAGTTCGAACTGGAGATAGCTCGATTTAGGTAAGATCAAGGGGTAGGCCCCTACAGGTGGTACATGAGGTAATGTTGTAGAATACGCTGGGAGGCCATTTAGGGGATGTACAGTAATAAATGGTGAAGAATTCTTCTCCTTGTTGCCTGACTTAGAACAGAAGAAAATAGAGAGGAGAGTGGAGGAATCGATCTTTTTTGAGTATTTTGATGGGGATGTCCAAAAAGATCTAAATTAACGATTTCTGTGCTATTTGTATATATTGGAATTTGGACTGATGTTGCATCTTAACAATCTTTCTAAAAGTATTTTGAATACCATAGAGGCCTGTTCTACCCAACTGAATGGCAATATATGTGAGGTGATAAACGTCTGTGATAATCTGAATAGATATTAGGAGGACAATGAGGTGGAAAGGATAATAACTCTTGTAGTTATTTTATAATATTATACTGTAAAATATTATGCGGTAACTGAAGGTGCATATTTTTGTTCTAGTTCGTCTCGACTTCTGTTCTTCGATCTGAATTCAGCAGGGCGAGTTTGGAATGATAATATGATATGGGTGAAAGGCGATTATCTCAAGAGAATGGATGAGGAACCCATTGACCTTATATATAAAATTCTAATGGAAAGTAAGTAATATTTTGTGATATCAAATTATTATAGTTGTAGGTATGTTCTGTCTGTTTAACAACGTGTTTTGTTATTTTACAAGTCCTCGATCGCAGGTAACGAGAAGAGAATCGCTGATAGATACTCTAGCTCGAGAAGGTATCGAGCTCGAGATTGCTTTAAAAGAACTCAATATTAGCATATACAAATGAGCTAACAGCAGGTTGGAGAAAGTGCAAAAGTCTCAAGCCAAGAGACAAATGACAGGAGCCGAAGCTGGAAAGAAAGTAGTAGTGGATGGTGAAGAACGGCCAGTGCTAGCAAAAGCTGTTCTAATGGCTCTGAAGGCAGGTGCTGGGGGTATTTTTTTTTTGAAAGAATATATTTTTTTATTTATTTAGCAAAGCAATAATACATGTGGAGGACATAAAGCCTGGCCACTAGTTTACTGCCTAATTGTGTCTATTCTTAGTTTATCCATGAAGTATGCTGCACGGATCTGTCTAGGAAGAGTGGATGCATTCCGTAGTAGCATATTTCCCAGATTCGACAAGAGTAAGCCAATAAAGCATAGTCGAAGACAACCATATGTGATCGAAGATATTTCAAGTGTTCGAGAAGTTACTTCAAGTCCTCGACCTTCCAAAAGTATCCATTGCGTCTAGTCAAGAAAAGAGCTGTTAGAGATCCGCGAAGTTTGCCCACTCCCCCCGCAATAGGAGACAATTTCTTTCTGTTTGTAAACTACCTATATCTACTATAAATATAGGCAGAGAATAGATGTGAAAGGACAGACAATCTGCAAACCTTACTATTTTGTTACTTTAGCTTTACAATCATTCTGAATTCTGTAATAACTAGCAAAATGTGGGAATTTACATCAAAACCCTCCTCAAGGTTGTGGTTTTTCTCAACTTTTACTGAGTTTTCCATGTAAAATCTTGTTTATCTAGTCTAATTGCACTCACTTTAGAAATAAGTTTTGGCAAAGATTCTCCTTCCGGAAAACACGCCACTACAATTGACGCCGTCATTGTGAATTACCACACTATTTTTTACCATCACTGATCTAGAAACTATCCGATGACAAACATGAACCTAAGAAGCCATTCCAGTACCGTCAGAGATCAGGAAATACAAGAAGCTATTGATCTACACAGTGCGGTACTCAAGCTTCAGAAGCAAATGGCTGCGGAAAAAGCCCTGAGACTAGAAAATCAGCGTGTCCACGCTCAAGCTCTCTAAGTGGAGAGAGACGAATGGAGGAAAGTCTTAGATCAATAGAGTCAAACACATCAGAAATAAATGGAACAACTAAGGAGAACACAAGATCGATTCACCGGTCGACAAACATCCCCTCCACTCGCTCAGAGCGGGCAAATATCAAGAGCAATTCAATGCGATGATCCACCAAGGGAAGACGAGCTACGAATTTCTCGATCCAGATCTGGAAATCCAAACAGAGCATCTCAACATTTTGGTTTAACATCCTCAGCATCAACAACTCAAGGAAGTCGACATACGCATCATTAAACCCCCCCCCCCCCCCCCCCCGCCCCTACCTGAAAGAAGACCAATAAGGGATCGATTGTGATCAGAAGGACAAGGAGATTTTGTTCCTCAAATTGCAGTCTTACCATTTCCCCAACATCAGTTTGTCACCTTGGACGACCTCAACAACTGGATTTAGGCCATAAACTCTGACATTCCAGGCTGAAGGTCCATGCTTGATAGAATCGAAATAAACCCCATCTCCCATCATCTCGAAATTATGCCTATCCCTGAAAATTTCCATATGCCCAAATTTATTCAGTATGCAAGCCTAACTGATTCGCTTACACATGTTTGACATTTCAAAGCAGCAGTTGGATTATATTTTAAACTCAACCACATGCTATGTAAGTCATTCAACATGAGCCTGAAGGAAGAACCACTCTGTTAGTTCCATACTATTTAAGAGGCCTCTATCACCACGTTTAGCCAGTTACAACATCTTTTCAAATCCAATTACGCTCATGCTAGAAAGTGAGAGATCACTGTCGATTCCTTGTTTTACTTTGAGCAAGGCACGAAGGAGACCCTGATAAGCTTTTATAAACGCTTTCTACAGGAAACAAGGAAAATCGGGAACTTAGACCCTAAAATCATAGTTCCAGCATTCACCTCCATCCTGCACATAGACTCAAAAGTTCAAGAAGAGCTTATTCTGCACAAGCCATGAATAGTAATAGAAATGATTGATGTAGTTAATAACTACATCAAACTAGAGCGATCAAAGAAAGATACGATGAAGAGCAGTTACCCTTAAAGCGTTCAAACAACGTGATAGAAACACCAACAACAATAGAAGAAGTGATGGAAAACCCGACAGACCTGTCCCAATTCTGCCACCAATTAAAGCAACTATCTCTGTTATCTTGCCGATGATAAAGGGAGACAAGAGTTATCGCGCACTACAAACTATTCTTGATCTTCCCAACCACTATGTCAGTATCACAATTTGAGTAGCCACGAGATTGAGATCTGTTACTCCCTCATTCGAATCTTTCATCGTATTCTACTAGCTGGAAGACTCCACAATTATGTCATCGACATCCAAAATTTTCTCGAGAATGAAGCACAAAATTAAGAGGTGGAGCAAAATTAGATCCAGGGGAAATCTCGTCACCTGTATTGATCAAAATTGAGAAAGGGAAGAAAAGAAAACAAGACAATCGGATTACATCATGTTGTAAAATGACCTCCTTAGGCAAATCAACAAAACTTCTACCAAGCACAAGGAAATCGAAACATCCTTACCAAATCATTTTCAAAGACTGCAATACCAGCCACGTTAAATTCCCTCTTGATGACCCACTCATTATTATGCTCAAAGTCAGATAGGACTACCTGCATATGCCTCTCATCAATACCGAAAGTGCCACAGATGTATTATTCAAAAGTGCGATTGAAGTCCTAGGCCTTACTGATTTGGTGAAAGCTTCAACAACAACAATCATAGGTTTCAATGGTTTGAATGAATTGGCCACAGGAGAAATCACTCTGCCAGTTCAGGCGGGTTCGGAGACTACATTTATAAAATTTCTAGTCATCGATGTGGAGTCCAAGAATTTAAGGATTCTGGGACGCAGTTGGTTACATTCAATCAATGCAGTGCCTTCTACTTATTATCTAGCACTGCGTTTCCCAATAAATCACAGAATATATGAAATAAAAGGCAGCTAAGCAGTTACACGAATGTGCAAAAATACCGTAACCAACCCTCATATAATCAAACTTCTCAAAGCATAACAACTACAGCTAGATGAGCCACCAACATTTGAACAACATGATACCGAGGTAGTCGAATTTGCTGAACTTGATGGCCCATGGCACACAACCGTCATCGGCTCCAAATTATCAGCCGACGAAAAAGAGGCCATGATACAACTACTTAAGAAGAACATCAACATCTTTGCCTAGACATTCCAAGAAATGCCTGGCATCAATCCCTCCATTGCTTGTCACCGACTTAACCTCCTTCATGATAGTAAAGCTATCATTCAGAAATGACAGAATCTAGCTCCCCGACTCCGCGATGTGGTAAATAAAGAAATTGATAAACTCCTCCGGGTAGGATTTATTCGGGAAGCTTGATATCCGAAGTGAATTTATAATATCGTAGCAGTACCAAAGAAAAATGGAAAAATTAGGGTTTGTGTTAACTTCACAGAACCCTACAAGTTCATACCCAAAGACAGTTTTCCGATACTGATAATTCTGCAACTTTTCGACTCAGACACAGGGCAGGAAATTCTTTCTATGATGGATGTAGCCTCTAGTTATAAACAGGTTCCACTCGCCGAAGAAGATGAGGAAAAAACAACCTTCATCACCGACAGAGGTCTCTACTATTACACGATAATGCCTTTCAGTTTAAAGAATGCAGAAGCTACTTACCAGAGACTTGTAACTACAATGTTCAAAAATCATCTCGGCATAATTATGGAAGTCTACATCAATGATATGATCTATAAAATTTTGAAACGAGAAAACCACTCTAGTAATCTCCAAGCCATTTTCGATATCATTCGCAAGTACCAGATGAAACTTAACCCAGAGAAATGTTAATTCAGTGTCGTATCTGGCAAATTTCTGGGATATTTTGCCAGCAAAAAATGGATAAAAATTGATCCAGCAAAAAATGGATAAAAATTGATCCAGCACAAATCAAAACACTCATTGCGATGCCTTCTCCCCGAATAAAAAAATATGTTAAAAAATTTACAGGCAAGATAGCCGCTCTTCACAGATTCATCTCAAAGTCATCTGATAGATGTAAACTACTTTACCTCCGTTTTCATGGTGATCCCACTCCTCTTTTGAACAAACAGTAGAAGGAAGTCATTTGGACTCCTGACTCTGAGATGGCTATCCAAGATCTTAAACGATACTTGGGGTGTCCTCCTATAATGAGTACCCCAATTGATGGCGAATCACTTACAATGTACTTATCCACAACTAAATATTCAATAAGTTCCGTTCTAATTTGAGAAGATGGCGGAGTAGAAAAACCTATCTACTTCATTATCAAAACACTTATGCCCTCTGAAAAAAGATATACAACAACAGAAAAAAAACTACTCGCCCTGGTCTACAGCTCTCAAGAACTTCATCCTTAGTTTCAAGCTCATCCCATCAAAGTCATTACCAAATACCCCCTTAAACTAGTACTCTCCAAAAATGAAAAATCTTGAAGAATCCAACAATGGTTTATTTTTCTTGGAGAATACGGCATTTCTTTCGAACCCCAAATATTAATCAAGGGACAAGCAGTGGCTGACTTTTTGCTAGACTTTTCTGTCGAGGACCCCGATTGGAAAGAACTCGAAGAACTCTTCACATATGACTCAATAGGAGAACCAGACGCTTGGTCCAAAAGCTCAGGTTGGCAACTTTTTACAAAAGGATCAGTAGGACCACAAGGATCATCGACTTGCATCGTCCTCGTTGCACCTTCCAATCATCGAATCGAGAAAGCTATTAAGTTAAAATTCTATGCTACCAATAATGAGACCGAATATGAAGGGATCTTACACGGTCTCGATCTCCCACTTATTCTCGGAGTAGAAGAATTAACAGTATACGTCGACTCTTTACTCGTGACAAATCATTACAACAAGACTTTTAAAATAACCAGAAAAATGGTCAATTACGCAGCTCTCATCAAAGAAAAGATACAAAAATTCAAACATGCAATAATTTCTTATTTACCTAGACAAGAAAATTGACATGTCGATGCAGTAGCTTACATCGCTGCCATGCTGGGAGGCAACGAAAAAAGATCTTTAGAAATAAAAATCATCGAGCATTCTAGCCTCGATATACTCTCAACACTCCAGATCACCATTGCTAAAAATGAAGTCCCTGAAGACTGGAGAAGGCCATTCTATGCGTACCTCAATTCGAACATCCTCCCCAGTAACAAAGAAGAAGTTCGATCACTTTTGGCCAAGTGCCCCAGATTTACCGTCAAAAATCACATCTTATATCGAATCACAGGAGGGGGACAACTTATCGAATGCATCTCTCAGAAACAAGTTCAGATCAAAATCAGAGAACTTCATAAAGGTATCTGTGGCGCACATATTTCAGGAAAATCATTAGCCCAACGCGCTTTCACACAAGGATTGTACTGGCCCAAGATGAGAAAGGACTGCGAAGACTTCTTTCGAAAATGCTACAAATGCCAAATCCACACCCAAGACATCAAAATTCCAGTCTTAGACTTGCATATCACCAATGTCCTCTGGCCATTTAAACGATGGAGAATCGACATCATTGAACCTTTCCATCCAGCATTGGGAAACCAAAAGTTCATCCTACTCGCCACTGATTACTTTACAAAATGGGTTGAAGTAGTTCCTCTCTGCCATACTGATGTAAATAAAGCCATCAAATTCCTTTGGGAGCACATCATCACCAGGTTTGGGTGTCTGCGTATGATACTCTCCGATAATGGCAAACAGTTCATCAATGCCAAAGTACTTGCTTTCCTCCATAAATAAAAGATTTAGTTCATAACATCCACACCATATTATCCTAAAGGCAATGGACAAGTCGAAGCCATAAGCAAAAACATCAAATCAGGATTACACAAGCGTCTTGACGACAAGAAAGGGTGATGGGCAGATGAATTGCTCAGTGTTCTCTGGGCCTATTGAAACACTCCTCGAGTCTCAACAGGCTGCACTCCATTTATGATGGCTTTTGGTACCGAAGCAGCTATACCTTTGGACCTCGATCTACCAAGTACTCGACGGAAAATTCTAGATGAAGAAAATAAACTCGGTCTCCTTTGCAACCTCAATTGGATAGGGGAAACTAGAGACAAAACCATCGTGAATTTGGGACAATACCCTGATACGTTGAAAAAAGCATATAGCAAGAAAGTTAAAAAAATGGAAATTTGGTATTAGAGACCTTGTCTTAGGACGGATCCAAGATAGTACTCGGCCAAAAAATTCTAAAAAATTACCAGAAAACTGGGAAGGGCCATTCATTGTCAGTAACAAAACTGATGGCAAAACTTATTGGCTGATGAGTGAAGAAGAAATACAGCTAGAATATCCATGGAACTCTGCTCAACTGAAACTTTTTTACAGATGAGACACTGTTACCATTTTCATCGATTCAAATAAAACAAAATTGTTATCAGTTATCTCCTTACTATTTGATTTGATCTCGATCTATACTTGTCAAGTATACATCAGATAAACAATATCCTTACTATTTAATTTGATTTCGATTTATACTTATCAAGTATATATCAGACAAACAATACTTTACTATTTGATTTGATCTTGATCTATACTTGTTAATATACATCAGAAAAACAATATCCCTATTGTTTGATTTGATCTCGATCTATACTTGTCAAGTATACATCAGACAAACAATATCCTTGCTATTTGATTTGATCTCGATCTATACTTGTCAAGTATACATCAGACAAACAATATCCTTACTATTTGATATGATCTCGATCTATACTTGTCAAGTATACATGAGACAAACAATATCCTTACTATTTGATTTGATCTCGATCTATACTTGTCAAGTATACATAAGACAAACAATATCCTTACTATTTAATTTGATCACGATCTATACTTGTCAATATGCATCAGACAAACAATATCCTTACTATTTGATTTAATGTCAATCTATAGCTGTCAAGTATACATCAGACAAATAATATCTTTACTATTTAATTTGATCTCGATCTATACTTATCAAGTATACATCAGACAAACAATATCCTTACTATTTGATTTGATCTCGATCTATACTTATCAAGTATACATCAGACAAACAATATCCTTACTATTTTGATTTGATCTCGACCCATACTTGACAAGTATGCATCAGACAAACAAAATCCTTTCTATCTTGATTTATTCTTGGTCACTACTTAACAAGTATACCTAAAGACTATCATTCAAATTTTACATGAAGAATCTCCAACTACAGGATATTCTACTTTGCGCTCTTTACTTATCGAACAACTCTAAGAGAGCTCTTATTCTTCTCAAATCTAAATCCAGATACCCATCTGAGGATATATATCTGGTACTCATTCTTATTACTTACCATTTCATGACCATCTTTCACATATCACGCAAACAAGCGTTCCTCATCTATCTGCTCGAATCTATAGTCACATTCGATAAAATCACTTTACCAAATCTACTACTTAAAATTATTTACAAAACAAATGCACACAATTATTTTACAAACAAATTTTTTTCAACAGCACAAATATTCACCACAAATTACGAATTAAATTTTTTCGGTCCCACTGATCATTTTTACATCATTTATCAAAATAGTACTGCTTTCATAATGTTTAACATTTTAGAAGAAGATTTTTCTTTAGTCACATTTAGGGTACCTTCGGGTACCTGCACACCTGCTACCTCACCAGGAAGAGCACCATCAGCCTCCATCATCACATCATCTTCGATAACTTCAATTGCCTCGCGTAAATCAGGAGTCTGGGGTACATCATCTTCTGAGCTATCATCCAACACAACACTACCAGATTTCATAAGCCCCTTATAGTACTTTTTCCTTTCCTCCAACTCATCATATTGTCCTTGAAAATGCGCCCTCACTTCAAGGCATTTTTCCATTTTCTCTTCATTCATCTTAGCCCTTACCTCATCGAGAACTTTACCCTGCTCTTGCTCCATTGCTTTCCAAGCACCGGCAACTTGCTCCCTTACATATTTTTCATAGTAGGTTTTCTGCAATTCTAAAGCCTCCCTTTTCTCTTTCTCTGCCACCTTCTTCGCTTCACCAAGCACAACTTCCCTCGCCTTCTTCGCATCGAGCATATACCTATTCAATGTTGCATTCAACTTAGTTTTCTCTGTGATCAGATCCTTCTCTATGTTTTTATAGGCAACAATCTGATTTCCCAGCTCACCACTACCCGCAACGCATCTCATGGCTTCGGTTACCAGCTTCTTAATCTGCATCAAAGTCATATAATGAATATTCGAGTGACCTACCAATATTTTCATTCATAGAAAAGCATTATAATTTCCCACCTTCGTCAAATTCCTCTGACCCTCGCTGGAAACATATTTAAACTATCAATCCCCACCAAGTAATACTCCAGCTCCATCTTCAACTCTTCCATCCCAGACGTATGCACACATATAGTCTTCTGAATTTCCGTCAAAGACTCTTCAGCATATTTTTTCTTCGACGCCTCACCACAGGTCTTCTTTGGGACCATACTCCCAGAACCCCGTGGGGTACGTGCATCCACCGCAACTGTTGATTTAGCGGTACCAGCCTCCTCCTCCGCTGTCGATTGCTGAGTTAGCATCTTATGAGGAAGTAATGGAGGAACATCAGAACTCGCCGCCCTTTCCTTTTTATTCCTTCCCAGAGACTCTCCTAGCATAACATAAATCTCTGTATCAGTGTTATACCCAGCCAATGAACAATTTTCCTGTGGTAAGATAGTATCTGCGGCTCTCTTGTTCTCCACCGACATTTTTCCGTCGATAACAGGTACTTCAAAACTTTTTACCCTCGACCCCTTTAAACCAGCCTCTTGGAATAGCGTGTCTTCAAGATCTTGGTCGATGGCCAGGTTATCGATCCTCCCAAAGAAATCTCTCCTCACCTTGTATAACTCTTCCTCTACTTGTAACTTCTTTTCGACCTCTTTTAGCGCTGCAAACAACATAAAATAAGTTAGAAACACTTAACATCTCATTCACACAATTCGAACATCATGAATTACAATTACTTAACCACACACCTAAGTGAAATTTTTTTCTCTTTAAGGGTTCCCCGAGATCTTTCTTATCAAACTCATAATTTCTGGAGACAAGTAAGCACTCATCGGTGTATCGCCCCAGTTGACACCATATCATAAAACAATGGACTTTTTGGGATCCTCGCCAAGTACCGGTAGCCTAGCTTCTGCGGGTTCATCTTGAGTGTGTAGTAAACATATAAATCATCGATAGTTATCAACTCATCCCCCTGGTCTTAAGTCGGCCATTTATTGCCTCACAAACCCTAAACAGATCATGCATATTCATATTGAACTTCCCCTGTGCCACATCAAAGAAGTTCATTAATTTCTTTTTGGTCCACTATGAGGGGAAGCTTCAATCCCTTCTTTATTTGTTCCCATTGTACCAGAATACGATTTAAGGGTATTTTCTAGTCAATCATCTCATACTGATACTCTTCTAACCTTATATCCCCAGGAATACCATACTTCTTCTTGAAGTTCAATATCTCTTTGGTATTAGGACCCTTTCCATAACATGCCTCCTCGCCTTCCTCCACATCTTCTTCCCCATCCCCACTACTTTCTCGATTACTCGCTTGAGGCTCATGATCTACATCCGTCTCCTTGTCCTCCTCATCAGCTTGTTTGACAACACTAGGTACTACCCAAAACTGTTTTACGCTACCTATATCTGCACTACTCGACCCTACTCTATATCTCCCTCCCAATTGTTGTACATAAGTCTTCACATCAATCACCAAGGGCTCTTCATCTTAGAGATTCGCATATATATCTTTCACATCATTTTGAATTGGTTCAGCCATTTTAAAATGAACCTGTACATCAGATTCTATATTTCTTACACAGTTAGAATCTATCATGTGATACATATTTATGTTCATAAGTTCATTTATTCGTAAAGATATCGTTGTCGAAATTACTCTCCAATACATCATTCGCTTTACTATCTGCTACTATCATTTTACATTTATACTTCATACTACAGTTCTCGATACAGTTAATATGATTTAATTCATATTTATATTTTTAATTAGTAACACATATACTCAGTTCTCGATGTCTTTTTATTTTTACTAATAAACATCGATAACTTATTAATCTGGTTTACTTTTGGTTGAATTTTAGGAAACTCAACCACTTCTTGAAGACACTTCACCTGTTTCCCACCAAAAGTACCATCATTCAAAAATTGACAATTCCCTTTCTTCGACACAAATTCCAGCCAAATCCCAACAAAAAATAGAGTCTCCAACAATCACGCCGTATCAAAATAATATATTTACAATCGCGCCGTAACCGCAGTACTACCAACCGATCACTTTCTCTGTTCCTCTCTACCTATTTCCCACACCACCCACACTAGAACCTATTTATAAACCCCTATTACTCCATTTCTTCTACCATCACACCAATACGAGTCACAACCAAATCAGAATTTCATGGCCCCTTTGTCAATCCTTATTACTGTTCTATTATCTCCTACTTACAAATTATTCGCTTTCGATCAAATTCATTAAACAACAATATTTACTTTACTTAATCTTATTTATTTATAACTTAATCAAACTAAACTACAAAACAAACAAATATCAGAATCACTAATCTTGTTTACGTGCTACTTCCGTATCACATCCTTTGCTTGCTTGGCCCTTGCAACCAGAATGCTAATCTCCTCCTTCGTAATTGTAGACAACAAATCCAACGACGAACAAAAAAAATTCATACTAGAGGGAATTTTTTCTGAGTTTGCAGAGCGTGAACAGTCACCTACATCAGAGCTATTTATAGACCTCATGTGACTGTTCAACGCACTACTTCACGACCGTTCAACTCCTCGAATGTAGCGCATTCTACTTCTCTTCCTAGCCACTTCAATACTTCTCCGTCTCAGTAATAACAAACCCTTACACTCCCACTCTAATCCATCCATATCTCAAAGAATTTCTTCAGCTACATTCATGTGCAACAAAACACAAACTATTTTATCATAGAGACAATGTACATCATTTTGTTATATTTCATACTCTCACCTAAAGGAAAATATCTGGCCATAATCATTATTCTTGTTAGTTCCATCACTTCTACTTTACCTACAAATTCCTATATTTTTGAGTATATATTCGACAACATCTACAATATCATTATATTCGACATTCTACCAGATATTTGCTAAAGCTATTTCCATTCTCAAATTTCGACAAGTACATTTTCCATTCGAAAAATTAACAACACATTACTTCAATCGACAAAATATCCTGACCAATATTTTCATTACATTTCATTAACCATAACAACTCCTTATAAAGGCATACTCTTACTACACATTACAACTTCATAAAACTCTAGCTGAAGCTTCATCCTCCCTCTTCACCAAAAAATTCGCTCGAGTCCACATACCACCACAACGTTCTGGAGAACACCAAAACTGCAATTTGACACGAAACTCGAAATTATCCTCAACTTCCTTCGCTTCTACCTCGTTCATCCCTTCGTAATCAGGCTCCTCAGGATCTTCCATATGCATATCACAATTCTGAGATCCAAAGTATCAAATGTAAAATAGCCAGTACATCGCCTGAATACGTTTGAATACCCCATTCTGAGCCTGAGATTTCGTCTTCACCATCTTGCATGAATACATCACATCTACAGAACATGACCAATTTATACCCCTTCTAGTCATGGTCCAACTCACCTGCATTTACTCTGCCTTTGAACTTTACAATTTTAAAGTCAAATCAATCAACCTAGAAATCCATTCCAGGACCCACTCAGTCAATTATATTCGAGATAATATGATAACCCATCGTCATTTTATGTGCATTCACGTTCGACATTTCACCTTCGATTATTTACAACTACAATTGTTAATCAACATAACACATGAATAGAATATCGAAGCTATTGACTTTATTTATTATGAATAAGTTGCAATTCATATTCGACAACTTTATCCTTCGATTACATTACATCAAACTACATCTATTTTTATATTTGACTTATATGATTGATTACTCTGTGTTTTCTTTTCACCAGAATTAGACGTTAAAGCCTCTTTCCAGTGCTAAGAACCTCAATGAATCTCAAGTCACTAAACTTCTAAAGGCTGCTTCTCCAGATGAAGGCAGTAAAAAATTACAAGAAGCTTCCTACGTTCGGCAAGATCCCTGGACACCCATCCAAGCATCAAATCTTCATCATCAACATGAACAGTTATCCTTTCTCCCCTAAACTGATTGATTCCATTACCTTCACCACTGCATAATGACACCATTGGTTCCAACAGATACCACCATCCTCTGAAAAATCCTTCCCCCATCCTCCACACCATGACATAGTTCACAAAACAATCACTAAGGCCTCCAATGAGAAAACACTTTACCTCCGATTCCTCCCCATCTTTATCCTCCGGCATCGTATTCCGCCATACTTGGGGTGACATCCTTCCAAAGCCACTACTGTTACACCCTCCTTAACCTCCCAGTTTATACCCAATTTCATTTTATCAGATTCATTGTACCGCATTAAATGCGCCTCAGGAATGATTTGACCAGATACAATTGACTTTAACCTTAAAAATAACGAAGACGACTCATCTTCTAATTTGGCAACCTCTTCAGCTCCCAACTTCTTCTCGACACAACCACAAATACTTATGTCGGGAATGGGGTGATTGTAGTAGCATATTCCCTAGACTCGACAAGAGTAAGCCAACAAAGTATAGTCAAAGAAAGCCATACGTGATCGAAGATACTTCAAGTTCTCGAGAAGTTACTACAAGTCCTCGACCTTCCAAAAGTAGCCATTGTGCCTAGTTAAGAAAAGAGCTGTTAGAGATTCACAAAGTTTGCCCACTCCCCCCGAAATTGGAGACTATTTCTTTCTGTTTGTAAACTACCTATGTTTACTATAAATAAAGACAGAGAATAGATGAAAAGGGAGAGAAAATCTGTAAACCTTACTATTTTGTTACTTTAACCTTACATTCATTTCAAATTCTGTAATAACTAGCAAAATACTAGATTTTTCATCAAAACCTTCCTCGAGGTCGTGGTTTTTCTCAACTTTTAATGAGTTTTCCACGTAAAATCTTGTTTATCTAGTTTAATTGCACTCATTTTACGTATAATTATTGGTGAAGATTCTTCTTCCAGTAAACACGCCACTACACATTCCAGAAAAGTTATGAATGTTGTGAGCTGCCTAGTTTAGAGAGACCGTCAGCTGCACCATTGCCTTCCCTTTAAGTATGTATCAAGATAATTTATAGCTCCCTTCCTAGCTGAGTAAGAAGCTTCCAAGACGCACTTTACTTTACGGGATAAATATGCTTGTATCTGCACCAGTTTACCAGAAGTTGAGCATCTACTTCAACAATGAGTGGTAGCCAACCATGTCGCTTGCAATACATTAAACCATGAATAAGAACAAACATTTCTGCAGCTGTATTAGTACCATGACCAAGTGCAATTTTGTACCCAAGTTGAAGTTCACCCAGATTGTTTCTAATTACTCCTCCTGCTCTGCTTATTCCAGAAGGAAGTGCTGAACCATCACTGTTTAGTTTGAAATGACCGAGAGGTGGGAATGTCCATCATACAAGCACATGTCTTTTGGTTTACACTGATTGCTTAACCAGTTGCAAGACTTGTAGTGAGATGAGGTCATTGAAGTTGCTATTTTGCGTGATTTTGAGTTTGGGCATGCTCTATTGTAAAGCTTTTTTAATGTTTCTGATGATAACTAAGGGAGAGAGAAGCTTTTCCTATAACCTATAAGTACATCGCGCTTTCCATAATTCCTAGATTATGTAGGCAGGTAATACCCCTATTACGATACCCATTTGAGTACTCGAACTAGCTACCTGAAGCCTAGACCCTGTCGAGTCCACTAGCTATCATTCACCCCTTATCGTACACCCTAAGCCTTGGCAAAGAAATCCCAAACCATAATAACAATAGTTCCCTGAATAAGCAAATGGTTTAACGTTTTAGTTTCTCCAACCAGGCAGCAGTAACACCGAGAAATAAGAGGGATTCATTATTGTATGAGCGCGTCCACAGGTACAATTTCTTTCCAAGCTTTCCAACTGAAGACTTGTACTTTTGCCGGTATAGAGTTGTGCCATATCCATTTCATATGTCGTTGTATAACCTCGGTGTTGTGCCCAAAATTTCAGGAAAATTTAGCGGTAAAGTTTCCTTTGTCCGACGGACCCCAAAGTGGGTTATCTTCATCGTCATTCAGGAAGAACTTGTGGGATAATGTATGCTTTCAATGTGGTGGAATCTGATGCGCAAGAAATTCCCATTTCCAGGTACCATCGTTCATTAAAATGTCTTTCACCATGATTTGGTGCGTGCATTCGATTTCGAGAATATCTGATAAACTGCCTTCCCTTGTCCAATCATCAAACCAAAATCTCTTTTTTCCCTTGCCGGGGAACCAAGTAATATTAGCTTCTACTGTCTGGAGGAGGCTTTTCATATGTTTCCAAAGTACTGAATCTCCAAATCACAATCTGGTTTCCCTATCGATGGTATATATGTTCCTGAAAAAAGATGCCCATGTAGAGCTCTAGCATTTTTTTAAGTAGTAGACTATACTTGATTACCTCGAGTCATCGTATTTCAAGTCCTTCATTTTTTGGAAGACATATGGCAGCCCATGCAGCCCAATGCCGTCTGTTTTTCCCGCTAAAACTGCCCCAAAAGAAGTTTGAAAACTTTGTTTCGATCTTAGGTATAACACCATGAGGTACCGTAATGCATGAGAGGAGGTGTATGGGCATCGAGTTCAGAACGTGGTTGATCATTACTAATTTACCTCCCTGTAATATGAGCTTTCCTTGTCACCCTTCTATACGCCGTTAGATTTTGGTGAACAATTAATCAAAATGAGTAAGCAGTACCTGACCATAACTTATGGGATCTCCCGAATAGGTCATTGGAAAAGATCGATGTTGGAACCCACATGCATTATGGATGGTATGTTTTCTTGCTACAGATACATTGTGGTGTACATATAAGCGGCTTTTAGCTTTGTTGATTAATTGACCAGAGATGTTTTCATATCTTGCTAGGAAATGCATTAACTCGGAGATGGATCGTTCACTTCAGCTTAAGAAAGCAAGGAAATCATCAGTATAAGAGATGAGTGATGGATGTATAACCTTTGGATGCATGGAATAATCCCTCTAAAAAACATTTGGATAACCCTCTAGATAGTACTTCTTTTGCAATAATAAAGAGCAATGGAGAAAGAGGATCTCCTTGTCATAAGCCTCGTGACGATTTGAAGTAGCCCTTGAAGACCCTATGCATGACCACCGAGAACCATGGTGTTTCAACACATTGTGCTATGAGTGAAACACATTTAATGGAGAAATCAAATTTGTGCAAAACTTGATGTAAGAACCTCCAATCCAGCCTATCATAAGCCTTTGGCATGTCTATCTTGATCATAACATTAGTGCCTCTAACCTTTCTGCGTAAATTCCTAACCATTTCCTGAGCTAATGTAATCGTCTCACTAATGTCCTTACCCCGAATGTAAGCTCCCTGATTCCCGGAGATTAATTTGTGAAGAAGCTTGAATAACATGTTAGCAATAATGAAAGGATTTTTTTTATACTACGGAGTACAGACTAATTGGTCTGTAGTCACCCAACGATTTTGGGGTATCCACTTTTGGCATTAGTAAGAGAAATGAAGAAGTATAACGCCTTGAGAGTGGGGTACCATTGAAGAATTCCTTGGCATTGCCATGTAGATCGTCCTTGATTATGTCCCAACATAAAGTAAAGAAGACCGAAGTGAAACCATTACTGCCCGGAGAACTGTCATTGGGGGTTTGGAGCACACTGGCTTGTAATTCTTCCAAAGTTTGGATGCATGTTAGATAGGCATTTTCGTCTGCAGTAATGGCGTTAGGATTGTACTCAAGTAATTCTGCAACTTCAGTAGTGTATGTGGCCTGTAGCACATCACGAAAATATCCCACCGCGGCATCATGAATGACATCTACCTCAGCTATTTCAGTTCCATCAGGAAGAGTAAAGTCGGTCACAAAAGTTCTTTTTCTATTAACTTGTGTGATAGTATGAAAAAATTTTGTATTGGCATTGCCTGTCGCAACCCACTTGACTCTGGATTGTTTCCTCCAAAATACCTCTTCATTTTGTAACATGGCCGCATGTTTTCTCTGTAATGTGCCAAGCTCGATACCAACCTGTTTATCCCAACCTTCCTGGAGTAAGTGATCCAGGTGGAGTAGTTTATCCTGCAGATTATGGATATTTTGAGGTACGTTGCCAAATACGTTTGTATTCCATTCCTTGATTGCATATTTAACCCTCTTAAGCTCATAATCAAATGAAGATAAACAGTTGCCGAAGACACCACTAGGCCAGTTATCTTGTACCAAGTTAGGGAAGCTAGTATGAGATGCGCACATTTTCAAGAAATAAAATAGTCGGGAACCTTGATACAGATTGTTGGTAAACGAAAGAAGTAGTGGAGAATGATCAGAACAAACTCTTTCCAAATGTGAGATTTTGTGAATAGGAAAGGATGCCACGAACCTAGGGTTCACCAATGTTCTATCCAACCGTGCCCATTGTCTTGAATTGTCGTGATGATTATTGCATCATGTGTAGCTGGAGCCAGTAAATGAAGCCCCCATTAGACCGGCTGACTGGATCATTTCTTCAAATTCTACCAAAGATCTATGTGAGGATCTTCTCCCCCAAGCCTTTCCTAGTGGTGTCTCACAATATTGAAATCACCTATAATAAACCATGGAGATTGAACTCCTTATTATTGAGATTGTATTAATGTCCTCCCAAAGTGTTCTTTTTTTGATGATGTCACATTTGCCATAGACGATAGTAATAAAGGAACTCCAATGATTATTAAAACTCATCTTACAATGTAACATTTTATTTGATGCAGAAACAAATTTAACATCATAGTCTTGTTTCCACATCACCCAGATTTTCTCCCCCATTTGCTAGTTAGACATAAATGAGGTACAATTTATTTTTCTACCCATAATATTACCTAGTAATGCATCTTGAAAAGGTTCCAGCCAAACCACTATTGAAATATGGTGTTGTTTGATAATCCTTTTAAGATGGTTTATTGTTTTTGCATTGCCAATGCCCCTTCAATTCCAAACTAGTAATGGACCAAACACCATGTAAGCTACTTGGACTTGGATTGGAGAGTACCCTTTCACCTTATAACTACACTGAGTAGAATTTGTTGTGGTTTAGATCGGCTCTGTTTGACTAGAGTCCAATCTATGTTGCCTTCCTATCCATAGTACTCAATATCCGAATGGCATCCTCATCCCAAGTCCTTAAATTATTCGAAAACCCCATCTAAAATTTGTCGTGTCTCAGTGTGTTTTACTGTTTCATCACTTCCGACCACCGCTGCATCGATGAAGTTCGCAAATGTACTTACTGCCTTTTGCCCCACCTTGTAAAGCTTAGGTGATGTAGTACTTGTAGTAGCCTACTCGCAGCCTTCTAGAACTAGTCGAATGCTCAAAAGCTGCATCGAAGCCTACCTAGAGACTCAAAGCCCAACTAGACAACAACTAAGTCCAAGAAGTCTTTCGACATCAATTGAATATTCGAAGACATTATTCTCAAAGCCAAAGGCAGATGGCCAACACCAGAATTCAACATCAGTAACAAAGAGACTTCGACCATGGTAATACATGGTCGAAGGTAGACACGTCTGACAGCCAGCTCACCAGACAGAATAGTAAAATGAGCCGCCTGATAGTTATAGTGTTAGAACAGTTTTTCCCAAAGGATATACATGTAATCTGACCTCCCATGGTGACTCATCCCTTTCTATATCCTATAAATAGGAGGAAGGAGGCACTATGGAGGGGTTAGAAAAATCTCTCCCATCAAACATTTAAGATTACCTTCGACTACCCTGTAACCGACCTCTATTTAATCTGTCATCTAAATTAGATATATATCATCAACCATTAAAATCCTCGCTAGAGGTCACGGAGGAACCCATTTTAGGACTTCATGAAAGTGTGTTAGTGCAGTAATATTGCTTATTATTGTCTTAGATACTTGCGTAAAAGATAACACCATGGTGTTAGAGCTAGTTTCCCCTCCTACAAAACTTGGCACCTACATTTGGCATCGTCTGTTCTACACCCACCCTACCCCTTTCCTTTTTTATCTTCCGCCCCCATCTAGCCTTCCTCAATGGCCCTCACCCTTCGCTCAACCTTCGCCATCGTGGGCAACTCTATCGACGGAGTAGCCGCCCAACTTGCCCTCATTAGCCAACAATTTGCTCAGGCTGAGGAGCGCCACAATAATTAGTTGCGCATTGAGGGTGAAGAACGCCGCCAAGAACATGAGACTGAACGGCAGCGCCGTTTAGGCGACTTTGACCGACAACACCGTGCTCTGGATGAGTTACGCCTTACAGTTCAAGAGCCTTAATAAGGTTACACCCAAAACGCTCCTCACCGCTCCCGATTACCAGCCTCCTCGTACATTTCGGCCCGCGCCCGGCTTGGGACTCACCCCCAACTAGAAGTCCTCCCGGTCAATCTTGGCGCCGAGGGTGCCCCCACCACCATACCTACTATTTTGATCCATCTTGGTGACCCCGTTACTGATGATTCCTCTGATTCTACACTTTGCATTTCTCGCCACCCCACATGGCAACCTGCTCAAGAATGCCTTCGCGCGCGCAGTACCTAACATGCCCAATACCCGCGGCCTTACCACACTCGATCCTAATGCTCACCTCATCCTGCCTATCTTACACAGTAGGAACTCAATTAAAATATCCGTGCCGCTATTCATGTCAGTGCGAGCCCCATGCCAAACTTTTGGAGTCGGTTTAACAACCCCATCTGCCCCAAACTCTATGCGCTCGGTCGATGTACCTCCAAATTTCCAAACCCCTAAAATCTGCAAATACTGCAATACCGACCCTCAATCTCATGTCTTCGAATTTCAAAATACTTTAAGTATGCGCTTTATAGTAGACCACATCTTGCGTTGTATGATTCCTATCAGTCTCACTTATAGCCCTCGCAAATGGTAGTACAACCTCCCTATTGGCTCTATCCAAAGTTTTGAACAATTATCAAACCTTTTTATCACCCAGTTTGCTTTTAACAAAAACCGTGAGGTCTGAGTCGATGCTTTCTTCAACTTCCGCAAATCCCCCAACGAAGCGCTTAAAGATTTTATCAAGCAGTTTCTCGATGAGTCGCGCAAAGTCGAAAACCTCGACTGTGCGAGCGCCTTTCTCGCGTACTCTAGCGCTCTGCCAGATCACAGTCGTGTCACGGAGTACATGGTACTTCATAAACCACGAACCCTTGAGGAGATGTTATCTAGGGTTAACGGATACATTGACTTTGAATGCCTCCGCGAATCCAACCGCTAGGGGTAAACTTCAATCCCCAACCACAACAAACCTCGACCATCAGCTATACCTATGGTCGCTCTCGTCTCACTGGAGGTCAAGAGCCGCAAATGTCCTCACTCCGATGCTACCCCTTCTGAAATCCATAAAAAACGACCCATGCCGGTCTTATCGAAACTCACTGTCCCCATCAGCACCCTTATCGCACAAATATTGGCCAGCCCTATCTGGCTTAAAGCCTTCCCAATCGAGGTCTGCAAGGGCGAACCCTACTACCAAAACCATAAATGCAATTGCCACCCGACAAGTAAATGCTATGCCTTACAGCGGTCGCTGGAGATAATTCTTAAAGTAGGTTGCCTACATCGATATGTCACCGATTTCCCCATCTATCTCGACGGGTCCTATCTTAAGCCTTAACTAGCTCCAACTACCGACCTAGTCGCGGTATATATTTTCCAACTCCACTTCATTGAAGTAAATAATATCGATAGTAGTTACACTCGAAACAAGCGTAAACGAGTCGAAGAATGTTGTAAGCTTACCTATAAAGAAAATCTACCCATCCTTCTACCAGAATCTAGCCAGCGCCCTCGACCCGAAGGTATATCATTTATCGATTGCAATACTTCCTAGGTTCGCTTCCCCCACTCTGACCCCTTGGTCATTATGATTAAGGTCAAACACATCGTCCTCCATACTATGCTCATCGATACGGGCAGTGCAGAAGACATACTTTTCCTCCAGACTATTTGAGCCATGCAAAAAATAGACCTCATTACACCAGCCAATGTCGAGCTGAAGGGCTTTAACGGCACTACCGAAGTCACCGTCGATCACCTTAGCCTCCCTATCACAACCGGTCCGGTCACCTTCCAAGCCAGCTTTCTCCTTATCGACAATAAATCTGAATACCTGGGTATTCTAGGCTACGACTGGCTTCATGCCATGAAAGCCATACCTTCTACTTACCACCAAACACTTCGTTTTACTACCCCTTATGGCACGTGAAGCATGAAAGACTCTTAACACCTTTCCCTCTCATGCGAGTACCCTAAGATCAATCTTACCAGAAAACTTGCTAAGCCATAGCAATCAATGCTTCTCTTTCTCCCATCACCACTCGAACCACTCTAACATACCTGACGAACCCACTATTTACATCAAACTCGACGGTCCTGGTCGAGGTATATTCATTGGTAGTTTTTTGGATGAGGCCGAACGCCTCGAGCTCACAAATTTTCTTCGAGCAAATAAAGATGTCTTCGCCTAGACATTCCATGAGATGCCTGGCATCGACCCCACCCTTGCTTGCAATCGACTTTACCTCATCCTTCACTCTACAGTCGTGAAGTATAAGAAGCGTACTTTACCACCGAGGATTCAAGAAGCAGTAAACCTCAAGGTCGATAAGCTCTTGACCACGGGTTTAATTAGAGAAGTCCAGTACGCCGACTGGAACTCCAATATTGTTGCTATTCTAAAGAAGAACGGCAAGATCCAAATTTGTGTTGACTTCACAAACCTTAACAAACACACACCGAAGGACAACTTTCCTCTCCCGATCATTTTAGTACTCCTGGATACCATAGCTGGTCATGAATGATTATCGATGATGGACGTGGCTACGGGTTACAATCAGGTACCTCTCTTTCCTGAGGACCGACTTAAAACTTTATTTATTATTGAACAAGGTCTTTACTGCTTTAACGCAATGCCCTTCGGCCTAAAAAATGTGGGTGCCATTTACCAACGTCTTATTACCACCATGTTCAAATCTTTGCTTGGAAAGTTGGTCGAAGTTTACATAGACGACATGACCTAACCGAAGTGTTCCCGATAATTTGTTCTTATAACATGAAGCTGAACCCTGACAAATGCCAATTTGGCATTTTATCCGGCAAATTCTTGGCCCACATCATCAGTAAATACGGTATCAAGATCGACCCCACTAATATTCGTGCCCTCATCGATATGCCTTCCCCTCAAACTAATAAGGATGCCCAAAGGGTTGCTCGCAAAATAGCTGCCGTAAACTGTTTTATGTTAAAATTCTCTAACTGTTGTACTTGGCTTTTCTCCCTCTTACGCGACCAAGGCATCCATAAGGCCAAAAAGAAGAACAACCCCGAAGTCAATTGGATACCCGATTGTGAACAGGCCTTCCTCGAAATCAAAACCTACCTTGGTCGACCACTCATCATCAACACCCTTATCGGAGGTAAAATGCTTTCTTTATTCCTTGTAGTCACCGACACATCTATTAGCTCAGTCCTTATTTGACACGAATCCAGTATCGAGAAACCCGTATACTTTATCAGCAAAACTCTGACATCTGTCGAGACTCGATATAACAAGCTCAAGCGATTGCTTCTTACACTCGTCTACACTGCTCGAAAGCTCAAACCATGCTTCCAAGCTTACCCTATACGTATTATCACCAGCTACCCCCTTCGAGAAATCCTCAGCAAGAAAGGCAAATTTAGACGGGTACAATATTGGTTTGTCTATATCGGTGAACACGACATCACTTTTGAAAAGTATATATCTCAAAAGGGTCAAACAGTTGCCGATTTCCTTGTCGACTTCTCGATGGAAGATATCGACTGGGAGGAACACGAAGATGACCTACCCGAAGACCAGCCCGAGCAGAACAACTCTTGGATCCCTACCATGGGTTAACGTCTATTTATATATAGATCCGCTAGACCTAAGGGTTCGGCGATAGGAATAGTTCTGGTTACTGCAGGAACCAGATTTTATAAAGCCCGAACTGGTTTACAATCGATCCTTATACCGAGAACTACTATACCAAGAATTAAATAAGAGATAACACTTGACACAGGGGATTTAGCGTAGAAAACCTGTGAATAGGTAAAAAAACACGACCTCGAGTGGAAGATTTTGTGAAAGTAGTATTATTGCTTGAGAAAATGGGGGAATCTGATTATAAGAGTTAATCTAAGATAAAATAGCTAGATATCAGATAATTATATGTGTAGAATTCTCTGTCGGCCACCCTGTTTCCTTAGGAGCTCTACCCTTTTATAGACCCTGCCCTCAGTTTGACATCGTGCTTGATCACGTTCTCATGAAAGTGGGAGTCATGGGCAGTTGAGTATGTAACTGCTAGCTCGTGAGAGACAGGTGTCTGTTGACTTGTTCTGTTCACATCTGTTGTGGACAATCTACATTCTGCTCGAGTTCGTGGTTGATATGCCACTGTTAACGCGTTTGTTTAAGCGTGAATCTAGTATTGGATAAGGCCGAGTCTTATAGAGCTTGAGGTATAGATGAGATCGAGTGTCCATAGCTCGAGGGAAAAGTCCCTACAATTGGCCCCTCACAACTGAAGTCACGTGTGGCTTTAGTTGAGAAAAACCCTAAAACTCAGACCTTGTGATGACGTAAGCGACGCTTGAAAATAAAGGGAACGTCTGTATTAGAAGTTTTGTTACCATTATGGCGCGTGAGTGTCATGGGCAGACTGTTAGTTTTCCCGAGCGGATGACTGTTTGGGGAAACAACGTGCATTAAATGCGGTATTTCTATAAATAATGGTCAGATTAGATTACCGAATAACCTGCAACACATCTTCGCTGCAGAGAAAAGCAAACATGCCCAATTTTCTTTCATCATGGAGGGATTCCAGATATGGTTTTGTGGTTATCAGAGTAGGGAGACTCATTTTGCTGTTTTGTTGAAGGAGTGTTGTTTAAAATATTTTTAAGTATTATGTAGCGTCCAATTTAGCGGCCGGGGTGTATGCGATGCAAAATCTCTAGTCTCTACTGATGTTCTGATTTCTAAGGTAGGACTCCTCCTCAATTTCCTTAAACTCTAGGTAAGTGGAGATAAGGAGGATGAGACGGCCGTAGTGGTGGTGGAAGATGGATCGCTTCTTTTGGTGCCATCGTTTTTCTTTTAATTCTTCCTGCAGGGAAATGAAGGTGAAAGAAGTTTTTGACCTGTTGCAGTTTGGTACTTTTTGATCCATGGCAGAGGTTTCTCTGGAAGATCAGGATTATCTGGGCAACGAGAAAAAAACTAGAGACCTGTCCTCGTGTTCGAAAAATTATTTTTAATATCGAGCTTCGAAGAGCTTGATTCTGTAATTGGAAAGTAACGCTGTAGGAGTAGTCCTCAGCCTATCTATAGGTTTCGTTGGACCAGCATTTTGTAAAGTAGACCCTTTACTGTAGATAAGTATGGCTTCAATTTCTTGTTGTGCAAAGGCTGATGAAGCAGACCTCGTAGGGCAGTTAACTCCCGTCATTGGAATAGGGGATGAGGAGGATACTGTAGCCGAATTGATAGAATGACCTCGTCTGAAGGGTTCTCGTGTCGAGTACCCAACTGGCTCTAGTCGGTTTAGGGAGTTTTGTAAGGCCAAAAGTAGTATAGATGGGATTTGTGGGCACGCCTTCACATATAGGGGCAATTTCTTTAGGACTTGTAGTGTCTGTCAAGGAGGGGATTACTTGTATTTGCTGCCTGATTTGGCCCAAGAAAAGAAGTACAGGTGTTTGGGGGACGAAGTATCCTTCGAGTACGTCCAAGGCGTTGTGAAGGATAGTCGAACTGATGGGTAATTGAATTGGATTGCAATTAATTGCAATTAATTGTGAAGGATAGTCGAATTTTGTGAAGTATCCTTCGAGTACGTCTAATTTTTATGCAGGAATTAATTGTAAAGTTTCGAGGAAGGAATATTTTATAGACATCGTTTCCAGGGAAGGCAATAAGCTCAAAGTTATTCTCAAAGAGTTAGAGATAAGTAGGTTCAAAAGGGTAGCTAGTAAGGACGACAAGGCCTGGAAATCGCAAGCTAAGCGGAGACTGGCCGGGAAAACTCCAGGCTCAATGGAAGAGAAATTGTCAACTCCTGAACTTAATACACCCTTGAAGCTCGCGCGGCTCAATGAAATTTTGGATGGGCCAGTGGATGTGGCCACGGTCTCTAGCATTGTTGTAAGGAACCTAGCGAAGAGGAAGGCTATAAAAAGGGGGGCTGCTCCTCGTCCTGTTACGTCGGTCAGTGTGGAGGATAGCAGTAAGAGGAGGAAGGTAACTTCTCCCACAAAGTCGCAGGAGGTGCTAGAGGAAAATGATAAGATCGCTGAGGGGGCAAACTTGAGGCCGCGCTTTGAGGTCAAAGCTGGTCTCTTGGAGGAACAATGTCGAGCTAAAGCTCGAGAGAAGATGGTTGCTCTTATGGATGATGAATTTAGGAAGGTTAGTAAATAGTTGGCTTTGTTGAGCTATTTTGTTGCTCGAGCTGACTTATTTCTTTTTGCAGTTTGCTCGTGCTCTGAGGGACGTTCAACTTGGTTTCCAGGATAGGTCGATGGAGCTAGAAAAGAGGATCTCCCAACTCGAGGGGGAGAAAAACCAGTTGGAAGAGAACCTGACTCGGGAGAGGGAAGCTTTCCAGTTGGAGCGGGAGAAAGAAAGGGAAGCTGCTGCCCTAAAGCTGAAGGAAGTTAGGGCCGAAAGTGAAGCTGAAGTGAAGCGATTGGTTACCGCATCAGCTATTTCTCGGAACAACCTTGCAGGGAAGCTCTACCAGCTGAGGTATACAAAGGCGGAGATAATGACATTTAGAAAAAGGAATTATGAGGGGAAGGAAATTATGGATGAAGAGGAGGTTGAGGAAAGGGAGGATGGTCTGAATGTTGTTGAAAAGACCGCTGCCGATAATCAAGAAACTATAAATCAAGTAGGATGATCGTGTATTGTAACATTGGTTGTGAAACATGAACTCGAGCTTTGTAACTTTATTGCAGTTTGATGCCAACAACATTATACTTATGAAATTCCGTATTGTAGGAGATAGGAAGCTCGCGCCTCAAAGTTGAGGACTTAGAGGGCCTGCTTGAAGTAGAGAAAAAATCCTCTGCTGAATTGCAGGTTAGATAATTCAGATAAATTAATAACTAGATCAACAAGAATAATAGGAGAAAGGATATGTACCTTGCTTGTTTATTTTAGTTTAGGACGTTTGTGTATGTACCCTCTATCTTGCGCCCAAAACTTGTTATTGTCGGTAAGCCAAGGAGGAGTTGGTTGTCCCGAGCTTGTAGGTATTTGTACCGCAAGTTTATCAGTATGTTTCTGTCGATATGTTTCTCCATTAGGTACTGATGTTGTGAGTCCCTGGTAACTATTATGCAGAAGGAGCTAGATGTTACTTGAGAGAGAGAAGAGCAGACTCTTTTGTATAATACTGAGTATACAGAAGAATATGAGGTTTTGTTTTCCCAGTATGAAGATCGATTGGATGATAATGTGAAGCTTTCTTTAAAACTCGAAGAAGCTAAGAAACAAGTCGAGCAAAAGACTACAACAATTTTGAGCAGGTATTTGGCTTTGAACCAACTTACCAACGAACTTGCTGAGTTAAAGGAAAAGGCTGCGTCAGGTTCCCGCACGAGGCTGAGTTAGCCGAATACTGTATTAGAGCGTTAAATGAAGAGATATCAGATATGAAATATAGCATTCGTGCTCTGAACGAGCAGTTGTTGAAGAGAGAAATCGAGCTGGATACTGCACGAACTAACTTGGTTGTGTTTGAGGCCGATTTTGAAAAATTGAGCAATAGTATTATGGGAAAAGATCGAGAATTGCGTAACTCTGGACAAATACGTAATAGTTTAATTGCAAGGTTAGATCGTGTGATGGCTGATTTACGTCGTTTAAAAGGGAGAAAGGCTTAGAGCAGGGCTGATTTAGCAGAGATTCAAGCCAAGAACAAAAGTTTGGTAGATTATTTGGCCCACGCTCGCAGAAACGTGAGGAGGGCTGTGCAACGTTAGAAGGAAATGAATGAAAGAATTAATCAACTTTGTGCGCGAATCTCTAAATCGGAGCGGGAGTTACATGTAAGTGAAATGAAGTATCAGAAAGATCTAAAATTTGAATTGGATAAAAGGGATGGTAAAATTGCTTCTAGTGAGGGGAGTCGAGAGATGAAGGAATTTCTTCGTCGAAAAGAAAAGTTAGTGGAGAATATGTGTATTGATCTCATAAACTCTCGGCAGAAGTCGATAGATCTTACAAGGCTGATGAGCGAACGTATTGATCAATTAACAGCTGAACTGGCTGAATCGAAAGCTCGTCGTTTGAAGGATACCAAGTACGCTGCTGCTACTCACCAAGCCTTTAAGGAAATAGTAGTTCACGAACAAGAAAAATGTGATGGTGAAGCTTTGCATCAACGGAAATTAAGCGTATTGGTTGCATTTTTTGTCGAGGAATTAAAATTCCTGCACGTCGAGAGAGATTTGATGCAAGATTGCTTCTCTGGAAGGATTTGTGTATGTAAACTCAATATCTCGAGCATAGATCCAAATTGTGTTATGGATCATGGTATTGGGACCACGACGGCTGAATAGATAGCCCGAGGGAGAGAAATTGTTACTGAACGAGCTCCAGAATATATGGCATCCAGGACTGAAATAGGGGGAAGCTCGAGTGTAGTCTCACCTACTCCTGTTGTGGGAGGAAGGTCGACTGCTCTCCCATCAAAAAAATCCTGCAGAGTTAAAAAGAAATATAATTGAACTCTGATAATGAGTACCTTTTGTATGTAGCAGATGTTGATGCTTCAGTGCTCGATTTAGGAATTTGAGAGGAGCGTTGTAATTTGAAATCCTGATATGAAAAAATAATATTTCTACACCTTCAATAGATGTTATTCTTTGGTTTGACCCATTGAATTAGAATAAGTCTGTGGGTGTAGAAGTAAGTATTATCTGTGCTTCAACCTTTGGACTTCAGGGAGGCTTAGCGGTAGCGAGCTAGTATTATCTTTGCTCGTACTTTAGGCGGTCACCGCAGGCTAAGATATTCTTTATGGCCTCCGCCACGGATCTGTGCTTCCTCAGGGGTTTGGCTAGTATTATCTATGCCTTGATACCATATTGGAGAGCTGGGCTTATCGGCAGCGAGCAACGTCTCACTCATACTTTAGGCCTGATCCCGTAGGCCGAGGCTCTTTATGGCCCCAGCCCCGGAGGTGTTTGTATCCTCAGGGGTTCGGCTAGTATTATCTATGCCTTGATACCATATTGGATATTGGAGCTTAGCGGCAACGAGCAAGTTTTTTCCTCACTCGTGCTTTAGGCCTGTTATCTTCAGGGTAAGAGGTTCATTTTGGCCCACTCCTTCGGATGTATGAGTATCGTCAGGAGTTAGGCTAGTATTATCTATGACATTACCAATGTTGGATATTGGAGCTTAGCGGCAGCGAGCAAGTTTTTTCCTCACTCATGCTTTAGGCTTGTTATCTTCAGGCTAAGAGGTTTATTATGGTCCTCGCCTTTGGATGGATGAGTATCCTCAGGAGTTAGGCTAGTATTATCTATGCCATTACCAATGTTGGAGGTTGGAGCTTAGCGGCAGTAAACAAGTTTTTTCCTCACTCGTACTTTAGGCTTGTTATCTTCAGGCTAAGATGTTCATTATGGCCCCCTCCTTTGGATGCATGAGTATCCTCTAGAGTTAGGCATAGTATTATCTATGCTATTACTAATGTTGGATGTTTGAGCTTAGCGGCAGCGAGCAAGTTTTTTCCTCACTCGTACTTTAGGCTTGTTATCTTCAGGCTAAGAGGTTCATTATGGCCCCCGCCTTCGGATGTATGAGTATCCTCAGGAGTTAGGCTAGTATTATCTATGCCATTACCAATGTTAGATGTTGGAGCTTAGCGGTAGAGAGTAAGGTTTTTCCACACTCATGCTTTAGGCTTGCTATCTTCAGGCTAAGAGGTTCATTATGGCCCCTGCCTTCGGATGTATGAGTATCCTCAGGAGTTAGGCTAGTATTATCTATGCCATTACCAATATTAGACATTGTTTACCTTTAGGGATCGAGCTAGGATAAACTGCGCTTTTACCCTTGGATGGAGATTTCATTGATTGATAGGGTTTCTTGTGATAAAAATGAAATTTCATTGATTGAAAAGAGTTTGTACATACACTGGAGGTGAAATCTTGAGGTGGATTGAACGCTGTTGGGTAACGGAGGAGCTGTTTACCGCCGATATAACTTCAATCTTCTTGTTTTCCATGGATTTGGAATTTAGTCACCAGCTTCCATCATGTGATAGTATGAACCCAGACCAGTTCGACCTATGACCATGAAAGGGCCTTCCCAGTTTTCTGTTAGTTTAGCAGCATGTGGATCTTTTCTGTTATCTTGGATTTCTCGAAGGACCTAGCCGTTGATGGCAAACTCCTGAGTGCGAACTCGTTTCTTGCATGAATTTTCCAGTGTTTGATAATATCGACCAAGATTTGCGATAGCTCGATCTCGTGTCTCATCGATCCAATTGAGGTTACATGCCAATTCGAACTCATTCTCTTCGTCTGTGAGCTCGTGGTCTCTTATGGGATGGTGGTACTTCGTTGGGATGATTGCTTCAGTTCCATAGGCAAGCATAAAAAGAGAGCACTGTGTTGATTTTCGGGGCATAGTTTGATAAGCCCATAAGACATGATGTAATTCACGTATCCGGTTGCCCTTCTTCTATAGCATAAGGCACTTTTTGAGACCATCTACGATGATCTTGCTTGAGATCTCTGCCTGTCCGTTTCCCTGGGGGTAGTATGGGTTCGATGGAGAATGGATTATGTTGTGTTTGTTAAGAAATGCTACGACCTTTGCTCCAACGAACTGAGGACCGTTATCGATACGGATTAAATGTGAACAACCAAATCTTGTGATGATATGCTACCAAATGAAAGAAATGACCTCTTCTTCTCGAGTTCTGCATAGAGGAACTGCTCGACCCATTTGGTGAAGTAATCCGTGGCAACAAGGAGAAATTTCCTATTACCCGGAGTATTAGGGAATTTACCACCTAGATCGAGTGCTCAACGCGTGTTTGACATAGTATGAAGCTTTAATGTACTATGTCATCATAATGTTTTTAGCTTCTTTTTATATTGCTGCATCTCCTTAATTATCAATTCAATTATTAAACCTGTGGTTCCTTTTGTGGCTAATGAATCCCTTTCTTGTTAGTTCGCAGGCGATAAATTATGCAGTCCGGAAGAGGCCGATCCGCAGGAAATGTTCAAGGGGATGAAGTTGCCTTAGATAGCGATATTTTGGTTTTTGTCTATGATAACATCGAAATGGCTGAAGCTCAAGATCAGAATGCACTCGACAGTTGTTACTTGATACTTGCTGCCAAGATTTCAAATCTTGCCAAGTACTTTCGACCGATTTTGGTTTGTAAATAGTTGTTTGACGGTTTATTTTCACTTTTCTTTTGTGTACAATAACTAGTGAGAATCTAGGTTTGGTTTGATTTGATTTTTGAAGTTGATGTAACTCTTAAAATACTTTAGTATGTAGATAAGCTGTTGTATATATTTTAAATTTTGTAGCTGTTCATGGTTTTGATTTTTGAAGTTGATGTAACTCTTAAAATAGGTTTAAATATGTCTTTTTTTTTTCATTTGGTAGCTGTTCATGGTTTATTAATATTATAACATACTTGGTAATTTTAAATTTATCTGAATTTTCGGAATTTTTTTTCTGAATTTTCCGATTTTTGAATTTTTGGATTTTTTTTGAAATTTCCAAAATTTTTTCCGAATTTTGAATTTTTTGAATATTCCGAATTCGGAAATATTTATGCAGTTCCGAAAAAAATCGAATCGGATTGGAACTAATTTTCCAGTTCCGAAAAAAATTAGAAAAATTCCGACTAGGCTCATTTCTGATTCGATCCGATCCGAAAACAGGCCTAGTAAAGACCGTGGGTTGTACATTTGTTGAAGAGATTTGATTTTATGCAAGGTGAAGAATAACTTATAAGAATTACAATAGTGCTAAATAAAAGAGAGCATATTTAGAGACACTCAAGTCTCAAATACTCAAGTCTCACTCAACCACAACTAGAGATGAATGGCTCTCAAAATTTAGTGATTTCCTATAAGGGAAATGAGGTAGAAAAATACCGGGTCTTACTTGCCCCACTCTTTCTAACTGGCAGACATTTCCCTCTCCCACTCTCAGAAATTTCAAATTCGAACAACCCATCACTCATATCACTCAAGTCTCTCTCTCTCTATCATATCACATACACACTCTCTCTCTCATATATCACACACTCTCTCTCTTTCTCTTATATCACACAATCTTACTTACAATTTCTACCATTAGAGGTGAGATTTCAGTCTCGAAAGGGAAGTAATTCTGCCATTTGAGGTAAAATTGATCTCTCCAAAGAACTCTGACACCCTTACTGATAGTACACTTACTCGACAGGTACTTTATGACCCTTACTCGACAGTAGTACACTTGGATATTGTGAAATTTGTTAGAATAATGGTATTCCCCCCCCACTTAATCCCTGTGAAATTTGTTAGAAGACTGCAATCTCCTGTGTAATTTCTCTTTAATTGATTACCTGCAGGTGGGTCCCATGAGAATTCGACAATTTAGTAATTTTATTTGCATAACACTAAACTGAGACTAAATAATTGTCGGATTCAACAATATCAGTAGTGCGATCCTTACATACAGTACTATAATTGTTTAACTCGACAATATGATATATGACTAAATTGTCGAATTCGACAATATTATATATGACTGTTGGAGACACACTAACTGAATTGTCAAACTCGACAATATTACATATGAATGTTTGAGGCACAATAACTAAATTGTCGAGTTCGGCAATATTACATATGAGTGTTTGAGGTACAGTAACTTAATTATCAAACTCGACAATATTACTGTACAGAGTGAGCGGAGATGGCGAAAACGAGGTCTCAGAGTCGTCGGGAGGCTGCTTTTGTCGTATTAAGCAGTTGTATGACGAACTGGTGTTGTGTTAATTTGGTTCGATTAATTTGAATGGTCCACCATTGCCGCCGTGTGAGGCGAGCT
This sequence comes from Kingdonia uniflora, assembly GCA_014058105.1. Lineage (NCBI taxonomy): Eukaryota > Viridiplantae > Streptophyta > Magnoliopsida > Ranunculales > Circaeasteraceae > Kingdonia > Kingdonia uniflora. The sequence goes on from JACGCM010001281.1 coordinate 3,140,295, forward strand.
ACGAAGGAATGTGTGAGGCATAGGCGGCGTTGTAGAGGGAGGATTTCCATTTGCATTGTCAGTTGTAGTTGGTCATCCTACATCCAATGGCGCAGAACGCAGCTCTTGCGGCCCGGGCCAGGGAACTGGTTAGAAAGGAAGGCTCCAGTTCTGTCGGTGGCAGTTTAGGATTTGTTGTTTAGGTATTCTGGTTGTAATATTATTGATAGGTACATGTAATGAAGTAGTTGTACTATTCACCAAGTGACGAATAAATTTTGTATGTTACAATGAGTTTTTGTGTGTGAATGTTTAATTTTATTATTTTTTATTTGGGAGCATGTGATGTAATGAAGAATTATGAAATGAACATGCCTTGGACTTGAATTGTGTTTGGTTTGTGATATTTTGTTTAATTATTTTACTTACAACTCACAATCGTTTCTTTTATGTGTAAACTTCTCAGTCAGATCGACAATGGAAGATTTTGTCGATGAAAATTGGTCGAAAGTTATTGGTGAGGAGTCCCCAGAAAGGTGTGAAAATGAATGTATTGTAGACTTATTTTTAGCAGAATCCCCATACGAAGGTTAACATTTTGATACTATAGAGGATGCACGTCTGTGGTATGAACGATATGGAAGAGGGCAGGGTTTCTCTACCAAAATACGCAATTCTACTAAGCGTCCGAGATTGGATGATATAGGCAGAGCATACTTTAATTGTATGAGCAATGGTTTTTCATAGAAAAACCTTGGGAATCCAAAGAGTAGTGACGTAGCTGGCAACAGAAGATTATCTGATAAGTGTGGGTGTAAAACAACAATGAACATAAATTGGAATACCAAAATAGGTAAATATGTGGTCACAAGTTTCACGGATATCCATAACCATAAACTTGTATCTCCACGGAATCAGCATCGGATGAAGGTTAACAGATTCTTTCCTGAAGCAGCAAAAAACCTTACAACAGCATTTGAGCTTCACAATATTTCGGTCAGCAAGGTCCTGACATTATTGCCAGATAGAACCTTTCGCAAACGAGATTGTTACAACCACAATGCCAAAGCAAATATGGAACGACAAGTTAGAGAAGATATACAAACCGCGTTGGAGTGATTTAGGAAGAAACAAACTCCAGATCCGATGTTTTATTTTGACATAGAATTAGATGAGGAGGACCGAGCACTAAATTTATTTTTGGATCGATGGACGTTCAAGGCACACATATGAGGCATTTGGAGATGTCGTCACCTTCGATACTACATACCGGGCGAATGTGTACAAGATGTCATTTGCTCCGTTTGTAGGGATCAACAACTACTGCCAAACAATTCAATACGGATGTGCTCTGCTAAGAAATGAGCAAAAAAACACATTTTTATGGTTGTTCCATACTTGGCTGAAGGAAATGAACTACAAACAGCCTATGCCAATTATTACTGATCAAGATGCAGCTATGGCCGCGGCTATTCCCAAGGTAAAGAAGTACTTGGACACTTATTACTCGAGTTACAGTTATTAACTAGAGTATATTGTCGATTTTACATTACCAATATTGTTGAATTCGACAATATTCGACACTTGTTACTCTAGTTACAGTTGTTAACTGAAGTATATTGTCGGTTTTACATTACCAATATTGTCGAACACTTGTTACTCCAGTTACAATTATTAAATTGTCGAATTCGACATTAATTCCTAGCATAACCCCAATCCAATTACACTACTAAATTATCGAATTCGACAATATTATATAATATTCAAAGACTTTTATATTCTAAATTCTGGTTTATTTCTAGGTCTTCCCCAACATCAGGCATCGATTTTGTCTGTGGCACGTCACAAATAAATTTCCTAAAAAAATCGGCCATGTTTATCGAGAACCATCTACATTCAAAGAAGATATCGATTCGATAATGCACAACATATATCAGTCTGTAGAGTTTGAAACCAAGTGGATGGACCTAATGAAGAAACACAAATTGGATGATAACGTTTGGATGCAAGGAATCTTCAATATTAAACAAAGATGGATACCATTATGGAATAGGTCAACCTTCTTTGTAGGGATGAGCAGTACAGAACGGAGTGAGTCCACAAATAACTTCTTTAATGGTTGGTTACCAATAACAACTGGGTTGTTCAGTTTTGTGACAAAGTACGAGGCTGCCCTTTTAGAGGTATACGAGCGAGAAAGTACATAAGACTTTGCATCAGAACACAGATATCGTCAAGTTGGTCCTTATCAAGTTCTACTAAAAGATGCTACAAAGATTTATACCAGAACAATGTTTCACAAGCTTCAAGATCAGTCTGACCAGGTTGATTGCTTCGTTGCAATAGAAAGACACGTAGAAGGCAACGTTCGGCAACTTATGGTGAAGTCCCATAGTGGTGATACCAAGTCATTTGAGCTAGAAATAGACTTAGAGAAGCTAATTGGTAATTGTAGATGCAAGTTGTTTGAGTATGTTGGACTCCCATGTTGTCACCTCCTAAAGGTTTTATCAAAATATGACATTCTCAAAATACTAGAGGCTTTCATTATGACAAGGTGGACGATTGGTGCAAACAAGTTTTCAAGGTCGTATGATGAAAGTCAGTTAGAAGGAGATAACTTAGGATATGCCTTACGCCATAGCCACCTATCCCTTCGTGCATTAAACTTATTCGAGAGGACCTCGAAGATGAAAGAAAGTTTTAATTTTATAGTTTTGATGCTAGACGAGCTTGAGTCTTACCTTTAAAACTACGATGACCCTTTAACACAAATAGATGAATCACAGTAAAACATATCAACTTCTGTCACAGATTCTCTAGTGTCTGGAACTATGATTTTAAACCCTCTCGTGGATTAAACAAAAGATCGGGCGAAGATTAATCACAAGAAAGGGACAAGATGGAAGGGGGGGGGGGATAGAAAAGGTTGTTATGAAGAAGAAGAGAACATGCAAAAGTTGTGGAGTACTCGGCAACCATGACAAACGGACATGCCCACTTCTCAAAATGATAATAGCATAATCAAGTAAGTACATATTCCACACTATGCATAAATGACATATTCTCTGTGATTTTTCTATAATGTGTTCCATTCTATATTTATGCCATATTTACAATAATGTGTTCCATGTAGGAGACAGTAATAATGGGGAGTTTGTTCAGCCATTGCACTCAAATTCCAACAACCACAACATCTAGGAAAACAAAAGGTGTTCACATGCATTGACTAATAAATATGTATTTGATTATTATTGAGATATTAGTGTGTTGATTCAACATTATATTTGCTTTGTAATTAGAATTTATGACAATAACAATGTCGTATTTTACGGAGACAATAGCAATGAATTATTTGCAGTTTAGGGATTGTGTTGCTTTATGCACCCTCTATGAATTTGTATATTGTCAAAAATACTAGATTAAATTGTCGGGTTATGTAATAGATCCTTTATAATTTAACTAAATTGTCGATTTCGGCAATATTATATACCCATAACTCTAATTACACTTTGTAATATTGTCGGGTTCGACAATATTACAAATACATAATTCGAAATACACTATCAAAATTGTCGAAATCGACAATATTATACATTGCACTACCACATACACTAAAAGTATTGTTGAAATCGATAATATTTCATTTTTTAGATCCAAGTGCACTGTTAAAATATTCTTCAGAGCCAATATGTGCATTTTGAAGAGGGGGGAGTCAGAAATGAGATTCAGATGGCATAACAGAAATGTATATACTGCAAAAATAAATCAACAATGGAGTGTTCTACAAAAAATTATATACTGTGATAAACATTGAACTAAATGAACTGTCATATACAAAAAGAAAAAATGGATAACCATGTAGGGATATTACCAATAAACATTGAGGTAACATAACTGTGATATACAAAGATTTGGTCGACAACCCTATTTGATTGTCGATAAACCAACAACAACCATGTCATTAACTCTATACCCCTTTACATTGTGCTCTCTAAGTAATGCCTTGAAGTTCCTTACCCTCAAATCAAAATACCTAGTTATTTGTTCTTTTAGAAAAGCTGGAGGAATTTCCAGATTTATATGACTGTTTAAAATAGTAGAAACTGGAGGTATTGGTGCATCGAACCTTAAAAACAAGTGAACATAATGGTTGTTCGCCCCCAAACCAAACCACTAATACTTACTAGTATACATAAGAAGATTTTGGAACCTCTCCTCATTTGAAGTAATATTTTTTTTATGTGCCCAAAAGAGGGGTAAGAATGTAAATTCTTCAGTGTGACTAATGAAGACCACAACCTTATCATAGTAAGTAGATAGTAAATATGCCATATGCCTATACTCCACATGTTGATGACCATAAGAATATACCTGCAACAAAATTTGATACGCGTTCTTACCATCAAGAGTGAATTGTATACCCAATGTTTGGTTGAAGATACTCTTCCATGATGTGGGGTCCTTGTAGAGAAATGTCTTCAATGATTTCATTACATCTGGGAATCTATGTTGGCTCTGGTGCTGAATCGCGGTGGTAACCTAAAACCAGAATTGTTATCACTGATTTCGACGCCATGAACATCTACAAGATACTTCGTCCACGGTTGGAATAAAAGTTCTTGTATCTTCTTCTTCTTAGCCATTTTCTCCCTCCAAGCAATAATAATATTTTCTTGGGTTACCGCCGTAGAAACCAAGTCTTCTTGATAATCTCCCTTGGGTCCTTGCTATGCTATTGTGAAGAATCTTTTGTTTTGTTCAAAAAGTTCTTCAAAGGTTGGGTCCCCCATGTCTCTCGTCCCTTCACTTGTGAGTGCATTCTTTAATACTTGACGCCAAACCTCCTGCAGCATTAATGTGTATATTAGAACAGACAGTAATATTAGAGCAATATTGTCCATTTCGATAATATTATATATGCATAATTCCAATTACAGTGTCATAATTGTCGATTTCGACAATAATATATTGTACAAGTGTACATATATATTACCAATATTGTCGAATTCGACAATATGCAGTTGGTAATCGTCGAATTCGACAACTATGAATTCAAACCATGCATTAAACAGATCAATCTCAAATAGGCACGCGAGTTAGGAATATGTCATACCCATTAACTATTACTACTTCTAAAGTCTTCTTCCTCTTCAGAATTAACTAGTTTGTTATGCAGGAAGAAAAAACTCCAACATTAGGATAAAAACACTTGGTACATGTACATGTGTACATGTACATTACCTATATTGTCGAATTCGACAATATTTTGTATGCACAACTCCAAATACACTTCTTAATTGTCAAATTCGACAATATTCGATTTCAGTAACATGATTTTGAAGCCATATTGTCGAATTTGACAATTATCACTTGGTTAATGCATTACACAGAGCAATCTTAAATAGGTACAAGAGTTAGGAATAGGACATACCCATTCATTGTTATTTGCTTCTAAAGACTTCATCCTCTCTTCAGCATTAACCAACTTCTGTCACTGAAAAAATAGCCAACATTTGAATAAACAGTGAAATCAGCATTCCATAAAATTAAGAAGGATGAGGGGGGGGGGGGAGTTTGTGAGATGGTTAGTTTCCTCTGTATATCTCGTTGCTTATTTTTTTATACTTGGATGTCCAGTTCATTATCTGTTCCAAATACATAAAGGAGATGATGAGTTATATAACTCCAGTTTATTTAAATGTAATTTTGGGTATTACATTTGATTTTGTGTAGGGGTTAACCAATATTGAGCATGAAATCCAAAATAAATACTACATCTAATTTTGGATAATCAAACACAAACTCCAAACCAATAACTAAAAAATTCGTAAATAAAATTAAACTTAAATTTACTATTATCAAACACAAACTCTAATTCACTAATTAAAAAAATCGTGCACAAAATTAAACTTAAATTCATTATTATCAAACACAAACTCCAATTCACTAACTACAATAATTTTATTCATTTTGAATGACTTACAAAATCTTCTTTTGCAATCAACTTCTTCTTAACGTCCTCATGTGCAGCTAACAAGTCCTCATACTTCTTTGTTAGGGTTATGTCTGGCACAGGCTGATGTGATTGTAGCACAGCAAGCTGTTCAAAATATGAGCACAAGAACAATGTTACCAGACTTATAAATATTTCAACCACAAACTAATAGTGAATTTTGATAAACTCACAGGTGTAGCTGAAGAAAGTTGCAAGTCAATCTGCTCTATAAAAAATGCATTGACCGTTTTTAGTGACTCGCTCTTTTTACACTGTATACATTGGGGACAAAATAATCACGCCAGATGCGAGAATGATTAATGGAAGACTATAAGTAATTAGGGGTTATTAAAATTAACATTATTACCTTTTTATTAAACTCATTACCTTTTTATTCAACTCAACAGATAAGCTTTTATTACAGTCTTCGAGGACAGATTTTTGCCTTAGCTCTGCCTCCAAACTTGTATTTTTTTCCTCCAAATTTTTACACTCCAATATCTACAAACAAAAATTTGACAAGGAAAATCAGAATTTTAACAAAAACAAATAATAGATGTGATAATGACATCTCCCTAAGACCTTATCTTCCCATCTAGGTTCATTGGCAGATCTGCGAACTCTAGTACACATTGCTCGTCAACTATACGCTTTAGTTCAATCTCCTCTTTCATTTTTTTAGAGGTTTCTTTCTGCAGATCACATTCACTTGTCTGAGGTTAAATTGATAAGAAACATTTATATTACTCTATATGTTTTTGTCGATCTCGACAATAATACTATGTAATTATCGAGTTTGACAATAATACATATAGATAATTTTAGAAATCACTGAGAAAATTGTCGAATTCGGCAATTTATATGTTTCCACCTTCACATACACTGTAATAATTATTGAACTCGACAATTACTTATACAAATAACTATACATAAAAACTAACATTATGCATAACTCAAGATAGGTATAACTGATCTTCTCTTTGAGGGAATCTCTTAGGTTCAAACTCCTTCTCTTTATCTTCCTTGAGCTTCAAAAGCTGGTCATTTAGTACTATAATTTGTTGATCGAAGCTGCCAGATCCACCCCTTGTAATATGGTACCATGGGCATTTGGAGATAGACTAACATGCTCATGATGCTACAGAAGTGGTAATTCAAGTGAATAGAATATTAAAGACTAAAAAGTTTGAAGTGAATATAATATAAGGGAAGTGAGATAAAAATAGTGTTAACATGTACTAATCGATGCATCATATTGTTCAGCAATATCTTTAGATTGGTGCACGGGGGTATTACTATGCTCATTGTCCCTAGCTTCCTTCCTTTGATGAATTCCAACATCATCATCTGCAGCCATGTCAATAGTAATGGGACAGATCGCAGTCCACGAGACAGAAGCAAACCACTCCAAGTATGCCTCTGTACATACTAGAGGTCCCTCTCGTACCCTCCGCCCCCTATCAGCCTTCTTCAAAATGAACTCCTTCCCCTTTTGGCCAGAGAAGCAATCAACCCACTCATACTTAGGGTTGAATTTCCTCAGCTCTTTTACGTTCCATAGGTTGTAAACCTTTATCAAGAGTCACTTTGTGGGGATGCCTTGATCCTGATTGAACTACCGCACAACCCTATTTGGGTAATAGGGCTGAACATGATCTGGACTTGCTAATGCACCATAGAAAAAGGTGACCTCCTTGAATGCATGTACGGAATCACTTTTATCTCTGTATAGGTCCCATACAACCTACATAAAAAATGAATCAAATGTATTATGCACCATTAAGTTGAATAATTTTATTCAGTAGGCCTGAGAAAGATTTAGCAACATTGTCGAATTCGATAATATTGCAGTGGACTGGAAGTTATTGAGATGGAGTATTATCGATTTTGACAATTTACCATGTTTATTTCAATAAATTTCCATATGCACAACTAAAGAAAATTGAATAATTGATGATTTCAACAATATTATCTATACAATAGTAGATGTACGTAGTCAATATTGTCGATTTTGACAATTATTCATTTTTCTTTAGTTGTGAATATACAACATTGTCAAAATCGGCAATGTTGATGTAGTGTAATCTACTAACTCTAAGTACAATATGATACAGTATAACAGGGTAATGAACTTACATCCTCTAGTTTGTACTTGTCCAATGCCTCCCTAAACTTAAGCAAAGTTGTACCACCATATCTATCCGTAATAGATACGTCCCATTTTCAACAAGTACAGTACTCATATGCGTTAGAGTCCATCTCCTTGGGGATCCCAGCAAGCTTTGGGAAATGTGAGAATATCCACGACTACATGTATATAGATAAACAAAATAAAATTAGTAGAGGTTGAAGCCATATGTAAAAAATAGTTACATAAATGAGTTCGGAATCACCTCGAGTAGCATGGTACAGCATGCAAATTGCCTCCCATCATCTCGAGATACTGCACCCAGATTGTAATGCATGTGGGTCAGAACTGCTGATCCTCATGACCACTTCTTTGCCACCTTGTCCTTGGCAAACAGGTAAAGGTAGTGTACGCTGACATCTGTTCCCTTTTTCATAGGAAATAGAAAGGATCCAAGGACATACAACATATAAGTACGAGCAGCAGACCTCACTGTTAACCCCTTCTTCTTCTTAGCAGCTGCAGCGGTACCATCACTGAGAACCTTTTCCAACTTGTATGCATATTGTTCTTTTAGTTTCCTCAGTGACAATGAATTCCCAACACCCCTAGCTTTTAAAGACTTGAATGCATTTAAATCCTACAGGAGGTTGTTCTTGAAAACCTCCAAAATCACAAGGAATCCCCAGGTACCACCAATGACCGTGGTATCACCATCTGTAGGCAACTCAACCAATTTCTCTATATCATCCAGAGTTAGAGTCATCTCACCCCATTTGAAGTGGAAACTATTAGTTTCCGGCTGCCAACGTTTGGCAAAAGCAAAAATGAGGGCAGAGTTATAATAATTATAGGATATGGCCCCAATCTTATCCAAACCCTTTAACTTTACTAAATCTTGGACCACTTGTGGTTCTTTTTAAAGGTCCCACGTAGATTAGTGATGATGAATACGAATGTGAAGCTTCTCCTGAACAATAATAATGATTATGTCAACAAATTGTAACTATCAATAATAGGAATAACAAAACACAATTAAACAAGGGATTCCATTAAACAATATGCATGCCCTAGTGTGATTGGCCTCGCTCTATAGAACCTGAAGCTCCACAGTAGGCTTTTATCACTAGGGCCTACGACATCATTGCTTGTAGCCCCCTTACCTTTGGAATACCCCCCAACAATATAAATATTCACATCAAAATCAGGGGAAACATTTTAGAGCGGTGGTTGAGCTCCTAAAGCAGCTTGGGCAGACTCAGTCTCAAATTCTGAACCCTGGGGAATATTCATACCTTGCGCAAACTCAGCTTGGGCAGACTCAGTTGGAGGTAATGGTTCACTAACACCCTTATTGGCATCAATCTCAAAATTTGGAGGAACGACTGTGCTTGGGTCAATAGTCTTTCTCTTTATTTTATATGTAACTAGATCTTCTTCTTTGGCCAACTCCCTTTTTCTTCCATTAGAAGCGGTTGGAGGTACTTTCTCATTCATTATGTACATGTATACAATTTCTTACTCAAAGGATCAGTATAATTATATTTGGTAATTGTCGAGTTCGACAATATTATGTAAACATAAGTCCAATTGCAATTGGTAAATTGTCGAATTCGACAATACTCCATTTTAATAACTACAAGTTAAATATAACTATTATCGAATTTGACAATTTAGACTTATAAACAAGGATAATAAAAATGTGAGATGAACTAGGAGAATTCTATAATTGCCGAATTCAACAATATTATGTAACTATAACAGCAATTACATTGCTGAATTATTGAATTTGACAATCTTAAATGTTAATTACTCAATTTCACTTCTATATTGTCGAATTCGACAATTCTTTAATGTAGTTTAAGTTATTTAGGTCAAATATTTACGAATTTGAAAATCCTAGATGTTAATAACTCAATTTTCAGTATAATTTGCGTTATTTAGGTCAAATATTGATGAATTCGACAATATTAAGTAGTTTAATATCAAATTGTATTATAAAAAGGGGGAGATGAAGAATATACAATAATTTCTAATAATAATGGCATTGGGATTTACCTTGAACTAGTTAGCAATCTCTACTATTAATTCCCAAGCTCTGTTCTAAAAGGAATGAACAATGTATTTGAATTTAATTCTTTCTCTTAATCGCTAAATGGAATAACAATGATCTCAACAAAGAAAGTACGGTCTCTAATGACGAGACAATGAGAAAGAAAGAGTGGGGGGGGGGGGAGAGAGTGAGAGAAAAACTCAAACTGTTCGTGAGAGTGAGAGAGATAGAGTGAGTGAGTAGAACTGTTCGCGATAGTGAGAGAGAAAGAGTGAGTGAGAGAGATTATTATTGGAGGGAAATTTGGTTTATTTGGAGAGAAAGAGGGGGAGAGTGAGAGAGAGAGAGTGGGAGAGATACAACATTAAATGTGAGTGATGGATGGTTTGAAAAGAGAGAGGGAAATATCTGCCAGCTAGAGAGAGTGGGGCAGGTAGGACCCGACATTTTTCTACCTCATTTCCCTTATAGGAAATCACCAAATTTTAAAAGCCACTCATCTCTATTAGATGAGTGGTTGTGGTTGAGTGAAACTTGAGTGTTTGAGACTTGAGTGTCTCTAAATCCTTTCCCTAAATAAAAAGGAAGCAAGTAGATAAAGTAAGCAAAGAAAAAATAAGGCTTTGATAGTTAAGGCTGAGCATGGGTCATTTTGGGCTTAAAACCTAAACCGAGCCACAACAAATTGGGTCAAACCGAAAGAAAATCGAACTGAAATAAAAAAAAATTGTGTTAAATATTTCGATTTTGTCACAATTTTGATAGTAGAAATTATCGATCTACCAGATTCTCATTAATCAACAAAAACCCTTCTCATATATTTGCAATTAGGTGAATATGGAAGTGAAACTAGTTCATCTTCTTTTCAAATATGAGATGTGTTTGATCAACAAAGGCAAAAAAAATGGTATCGTTGTTTCTCGCTTCGAATTAGAAATTAGCGAGGAAAAGGTAGATTGATTGAAGATTTAGATTTGATCCACACTCCTTGCAACCAACCATAAAACGAAGCCATTAATATTTTGAAGAGATAAAATTTAAGATTTCCTGAAAATCCTCTTTGCATTGGAATGAGAAAGAGAAAAGTAGAACCATAGGAATGAGAGAGAAAGAGAAAAGAACAACCACTAAAAGTAAGTAATAATGGTAGTATGGGCCAGTAATGTAAGCCATGATGGCAATATGGTGTAAGGGTTGACTGAACTCTAGTGTGCAATCGTACTCTAGGTCTTGGACATTTGTACACAACAACCCTAAGTAAGATATGAGTTGTTTGTTATATTCTGGTCCCCATTCTATTTTCTTCTAGTTCCTACGATGAAGAAACCGAAACCGAATTTGGTCGGTTCCTATATTCAGAAACTGAACCATTTTACTTAGTTTGGTTTGGTTTGGTTTGGTTCGGTTTATCTGTTTCTTCAATTTTTTGCTCAGCCCTATCGATAGTAAAAGAGAGGAGATTTATTTCATTTTTATGATCATATATTTTACAATGAGATGATGTTTTTATACAAATATTTGGAAGCATGACATGTTGCATATAAAGAACATATTACATAGGTGATTGGGCATGTCATATCATTAAATTGGTCATCCGTCCAGGGTTGCCTCTAGGCTTTAAAGTACCTAAGGCCAGGTCCCAAAATGAGGACCCTCTAGGGCTTTTTTTTTTCCTTCTTGGCAGTGCTTTCTTTTTAAAGCTAAAGGCAGTAAAATAAAAGGACAGGGTAAAGTTTCGAACCCTTGATCTTTGGATTGTCTTAACTCAACTTAATCACCCACACAACTTTGATTTTCTGAATGTTTTGAGACACTTAGTATGGAAACTCTTACGATTTGGGGCCCTTTTTATAGACTTAATATTTGGGGCCCAAAGTAATGACTTTGGCCCAGGGTCAGGCCTGCATCCACCAAATGCATGTGCGACATTTGGATCCACATCATACTTGTAAATCCACGTCATACTCCACATCATACTTATGCGATACGCTCATATCAACCATGACATTACATTATGAGCATATCTACAAAAGCATGTATCCACCTCATGCTTAATAACACATCATGTTTTATAACACTCCCCCTTGGATATCCAATATGTATCTCAAGAAAAACTTTACCAAGAAAATTCAGTGGGATAGGACATTGGCAAAAGAAAAATTGGATACTAGGACTGGCATGGACGTGTGAGTACTGTCCGGTTAAAACCATGCCAGGAAAACCCAGTGGGATAAAACCTTAGCGAAGGGAAAAAAATGTATAGTACACTTGTTGTCTTGTAATACGATGGTGAAAATACTTCCCCTGGAATCATTCTCCCCCTGGTGTCAACTAGATCAGTTGCATATCTGTCTTATCCCGATGTTGTATATAATTGATCCAGGAGGATCTAGGGACATTTTGAGGTAAAATCGTAGGTGAAGAATGGAATTATCGTAAAGTCGTTCGAATAAGGTTTAGAGTCGTTTGAACGACCCTTTTCCAACTCCCTAGAATTTGGCCCAAGAACCCAAGTCGTTCGAACGACTACCTATTTTCGTTCGAACGACCAATGATCAATCCCTCGGAATTTTGGCCCATAGACAAATTTTGTTTGAACAAGCTTGGATGCCGTTCGAACGAGTTGTCATGTTTCTAGGGTTTAAGACCAATTAGCATAATATTATTCGAATGGGCTTGGATGCCGTTCAAACGTGCTTGGCGTAGGTTGGTATTCTGAGACGTGTTTTTGCCTCGAGATCCGTTCTACCAGAATATTTTTGTTCCCTAGTATATAAATGGGACATAGGTTTTTTTTTCTTATGTTAGTTCAATAAAAGTTCTAAAGAAGAAGCTTAGGGTTAAGAGTAATTCCATTGTAATTAACTTCGTTTAAGAAATTGAAGCTCTTAAAGGATTTTTCCCAACCAATTTTGGTGTTCTTTGTACTTTTCTGCTAACTAGTATTTCTCTCTTAGTATTGTGGATTAAGTGGTATCAGTTTTCCAGTTACGATTCTCGGGGGTTGATTGTGGTTTATGGTCTCTACACGTGACCGTCTCAAGTAAACGAAGGAGAAGCTAGTGAGTCCGTTGATGATTTATCGAAAACCTAATTCAAAGAAGAAGGTCAATTTGGAGATGGGCAATTCTAACTATCAACTTACGACTTTGGAAACGACAGTTTCTAGCCTAAGTTCTATTGTAGGGGAGTTGGTTGGACAATTGCGTCTTATAAACCTCGCGAAGGCTTCTGCTTCGGTGAAACAGTGAGGCCGCTTAAAGAAGAAAGTGGTTATGGAGGTGAATGGAGACGACGATATTGCGGAGATAGATTATGATTCTAGTGATGCTAAATCCATCAAGGAACGATCGGGTATTGGTAAGTCATCGAATCCTATGCATAATTTTCGTATCAATTTTAAGATTGAAATTCTGGTATTCGACGGTTCAATCGATGCCGAGATATTGGATAATTGGTTAGAGAGGTTAAAAACTTATTTTTCCGTTTACGAATACTACAATGCTTAACAAATATGTTTTGTTGCATTAAAATTTGCAAGTCATGCACTAACGTGGTGGAAATTTTATCAGAAATGCCACGATATAGGAAGTTTGAGTTAGAAAGAATTTAAGGTATTAGTGCAAAAGTAGTTTTATTCGATTGGGTATGTGCAAGAAGGATGGTATAAATGGCACAATTTATGCCAAAAATGTAAGCAATCCGTACAGGAGTACACTACGGCGTTTCATAACTAAGCTTTGGTTTTAGACATTGATGTGGAAGAGTATGAGGTGTTCATGAAGTACACGGGGGTTTTGTCAGAGTCTATTAAAAGAGAGTTGAAACTCTTTACTGTGGCCAATATCGAGGAGAGTCCAACGGAGAGGGATCTTCGTCCAAAGAGAATTCTTGTAATCATTGTAATGCGAGTGGGCATATTTCAGATAGATGTTGGAAACTTCACCCGCAGCTTATGCCGAAGGAAGATAAGAGCAAGAAAATGATAAATGCAATTACCGCAGAGGTTGTTGACCTACCAGATTTAGATAAACCAAATTCTAAGCTTACACTTATGCTTAAACAAACTTTGGCTACTGAGGAGGAGAGTCAGGAAGATCTTTTTCATGTCAGTATTCAGGTAAAGTAGAGTTTAGTCGAGGCCATTGTGGATCCGGGTAGTAAGAAAATTTTGATTTCTGAGGCGTTAGTGAAAAAGATGGGTTTGACAACTGCAGTTCATCCTAAGCCGTATGGTTTGGGGTAGATTCAGAAAGATGCGGATTTGATGATTATGAAGCAGTGTACATTCAAGTTTGCGATCACTGAAAAGTTTTTTGACGAGGTAACGTGTGAGGTGGTTCCTTTGGATTTGTGTCAGTTCAACTTGGGTAGCCCTAATATTTGGGACCGAGATGCGATTCATTACTGTAGAGCTCTCAAGTATCGTCTTGTGAAGGAGGGAAATGAATTCCATATTAATGCTTGTAAGGAGCATATCGCCACAAATAATTTAGTAATGGTGACTCAGGTGAAGCGGTTGGTTAATGCAAGTGATAAGTTTATGTTATTGGTTCAACCGGTTCAAGAGGGTACGTCGGCTAGAGTGTTTTCTACAATGATAACGTCTTATAAGTAACAAACCGACATGGGGAAGTTGCAAGAGGAGGTTGTGGTACATACTGATCATAAACCATTCTAATTTTTAGCTACACATTCCAAGCTATAGCAAGCTTGCAAGATAAAGGGGATGTCGTATCTCTAACAATTCCCCTTGATTATACAATATAAGAAGGGATTGGACAACAAAATGGCTGATATGTTATCTCGACCCCTATTACCAACTACTTCCGCTATGTTGGTTTTTATGCAGATACAACATTTTATTATGTCAGGTTATGTTGTAGGATATGATGATCCCAAGGGGCGTAGTGTGTTTCACCAAAAGTTACTACAAGGCAAGACATGTGAGTATGAATTAGATTTACCACCTTCTATACGGATGTAACAGTGATTACTGTCGAGCATTTAAATCTGTTTGAGCCATTTCTTTTAGATGAAGACTCTATAATTGACACTCACCTACCGTCAGTTGATGACTTATGGATGGAAAGAGAAGATCTGTTGCAGGAGAATGATATTCTAGAGATAAAATTTTATACTATAAGACGAGGTGGTATTGAATCATTCCAAGTTAGGAAGAAGGGTCAACTACCTAGTAAGTCGAAGTGGTATAGTAGGGAAATAGGCAATGCCGCATTCCCACATCTCCAGTTCTAGCTTGATTAGGAGCTCAAGGCTCCTAAAGGGGGAAGCCATGATCCAGGAGGATCTAGGGATGTTTTGAGGTGAACTCATAGGTGAAGAATGGAATTATCGTAAAGTCGTTCGAACGAGGTTTAGAGTCGCTTGAATGACCCTTTTCCAATTCACTGGAATTTGGCCCAGGAACCCAAGTCGTTCAAACGACTCCCTATTTTCATTCGAACGACCAATGATCAATCCCCTAGAATTTTGGCCCATAAAATTTTTTTGTTCGAACGAGTTGTCATGTTTATAGGGTTTAAGACCAATTAGCGTAATATCATTCGAACGGGATTGGATGCCATTCAAACGAGCTTGGCGTAGGTTGGTATTCTGAGATGTGGGTTTGCCTTGAGATCCGTTCTACTAGTATATTTTTGTTCCCTAGTATATAAAGGGGACTTAGATTTTATTTTTTAATGTTAGTTTAATAAAAGTTCTAAGGAAAAAGCTTAGGGTTTAGAGTAATTCTATTGTAATTAACTTCATTTAAGCAATTGAAGCTCTTTAAGGGACTTTTTCTAACAAATTTTGGTGTCCTTTGTACTTTTTTGCTAACTATGGTTTCTCTCTTCGCACTGTGGATTAATCATCTTCTTGTATACTGATGTTGGTAAAGATTTATTAAGTAAATCAATTAGATTTTCACTAGAGCGTATCTGTTGAACTTTGATATCATGACTTTTCTCTAGCTCATGTGTGTTTAAAAAGATCTAAGGTGAGATGTGTATGGTTCTGTCACCCTTAATATATCTTTCTTAACATATTACCGTTAGGAGAATTGTAACATAAGGCAGACTGCACCTACTGCGGATATGATGTACCATAGATCTTAACCATATGCATTCACAACTTGCTTCATGAAGTGCAAGTATCTCAGAGTAATTGAAGAAAGTAGTTATCGAGGTTTTTTTTGTAGATCTTCAAGAAATTGTGGTGTCTCATAATGTAAATACATATCCTGTTTGTGAGTAAGCTTTGTGCAAATCAGAGAGGTATCCAGCATCAGCATATTCCTTTAATTAACCAATATTTGATGATTCATTTGAGTATGTAGATTAAATCCATATCTGTTGCTTCGTGAAGATAGCACAAAATATGCTTGATGCCATTCTAATGTCGTCGAGTAGGTCCTGAGCTAAATCTGGCTAACAGATTAACTAAAAATGCAATGTCAGATCTATTGTATTGAGCTAAATATAATAAGGTACCAATATCACTAAGATATGGTACATCAGATTTAAGAAGCATTTTATTGTCTTCTTTTGAATGAAATGGATCTTCCTTGGGGTTAAGGGATCGAATTCCACCATTTGAGAACTTAGAAAATAACATGTGTCCATGTTAAAGTGCTTTAACACATTTTCAGTATATGTAGCCTAATGGAAGAAAATTTCATTCGAACTATGTTCGATCTGTAAGTTGAGGCAATATTTAGTTTTTCCAAGATCTTTCATCTCAAACACTTTTTTTAAATATTCTGTAGCTTTTGTAAGTTCTTTAGATGTCCCAATTAGATTGATATCATTGACAAACACTGCAATGATAGAAAATCTGTATTTTGTTTTCTTTATGAGTACACATGGGCAAATAAGATTATTGATATATCTCTTTTTAATCAAATACTCACTAAGACGATTAAACCGCATACGACCAAATTATTTTAATAATCCATATAAGGCACATTTAAGCCTATTTGAGTACATATCACGTGGTTTATTTGTGGGCAATTGGAGTCCTTCTAGGACTTTAATGTAGATATATGTATCAAACATTCCAAATAAATATGCAGTAATCACGTCCATAAAATGCATGTCAAGTCCTTCTGAGGCAATCAGACTAATGAGATATTAAAATATAATTGCATCTATTACAGGGGAATAGTTTTCTTTATAATCAATCTTAGGTCTATGCTAGAAACTTTGTGCCACGACGCGCTTTATAGCAAGCAGTCTAATTTTTCACATTGTTTTTTCATGTAAATACCCATTTGTAACCAGCACGGCTTACATCTTTGGGTGTTAGGACTACATGTCCAAATACTTTGTGTTTTACAAGTAAATCCAATTCTACTTGTATTGCAAATTTCCATTTTGGTCAATCATGCCATTTTCGACATTCATCAAGATTGTGTGGTTCAATGTCATTATCATCAATCATGATTTAGTAGCTACTTTAAACGTAAATATATTGTCGACAATTTTTTTTTTTCGATTATGCAATTTCTTTGACCATGCATAATTTGTAAAGATCTCTTAATGTACACATGTACCTCATTAAAGGTATGATTATGTCTGAGGACTTCATCCTTGTCAGATTTTATTTGGTCAAGAATTGTGGATCCTTTTATAGCTTCATCAAGAGAGCTTTCATTTGTGGCCTTTTCTAAAGTGCTACTATCCGTAGAATTAATTTGCCCTTTATGTTTCCTTTTTCGAGAAACTAAATCTTTATAACCATTTGGATGTCTACCCTTCAAGTGTACTTTAGATAATCATATTCTATCACATTTTAGCAGCTATCCTTCTAGGATATCAATCTGTGTTGGTACTTTTGCAGCTGGTATATGTGATCTGGTTACTCGTGCTATATATGTAAATGTATTAGGCATTTGATAAGCAACTTTCTGAAGATGAGTGATCATTTACACTTTAGTTTCACTTTGATTGGTTTGTGGATCGATATGAAACATATTTATTGCATTCTAGCATAAGTTACACCATTCAACAGGCTTAATTCCTCCCCCTAACGGTGGGAAGGTTGTCTCATCAAAATGATAATCCGTAAAACGTGCAATAAAAGTAACACCTGTTAAAGGTTTTAGATGTCTTATAATAGAAGGTGGGTCAAAACTAATATAAATGCCCAATCTACGTTGAGGTCCTATTTTTTTACTTTGTGACGGTCAAATTGGAATATGTACCGCACACCCAAAAATATGTAGATGTGAGATATTTGGTTGGTGGCCAATAACAAGCTGTAATGGTGAATACTTGTAATAGGCCGTGGGGCGAAGCTAGACCAATGTCATAACATATAAAATGACATGTCCCCACGTGGATACCGGTAATTTTGTTCTCATAAGCATGGATCGTGCCATTAGTTGAAGCCGTTTAATAAATAACTCAGCTAACCCATTTTGGGTATATATGGACATGAGCAACAAGGTGCTCAATGTCAATTCCAATTGACATGTTGTAGTCATCAAATGTTTTTTCTAATCTAATAGAGTTGATTGGATATTTTAAAAAATGTGCTTACAATCTAATGATTTGGGCAAGGAGACATGAAAATATAACATTTCTTGTAGATAAGAAAAATACATGTGACCACCTCATGAATACATTAATTATGACCATAAAATATTTAAATGGTCTGCACTGAGGGTGTAAAGGTCCATAAATATCCCCTTGAATTCGCTGCAAGATTTTTGGAGATTCTACAATGATTTTAGATGGAGATGGTCTCAAATTAATTTGCCTTGGGAATAAGTTGTATAAGTATAATCATTAGAAAGGAGAATCTTCTGGTTCTCCAAATGATGTCCATGCAAATTTTCAATAATTAAACGCATCAAAGTAGATCCAGAATGAACTAGATGGCCATGCCAAAGTATGAAAAATTATGGATCATTGAACTTTTGGTACCTAACAGCATATGACTCAATCATTCTTATTGTGGTATAATATAATCTAGAAGAAAGAGCTTGAAGCTTTTCTAAAATATACTTTTGTTTAAGACAAATGAAGTAATACAAAGAAACTCTATATTGTCTTATGATATGGTCTCAATATGATATCCATTACAATCTTATTGAGTATAAAACGCAATTAGCATAAATTTTTGTACCACCTGGAAATTTGATATTAAGTCTTCTAGAGCCTTCAATGAGACCAGATATACTAGATATAGTATTGATCTTGGCTAGAAATAATGATAAGGTGGAGAAATACTTTTTATCTCGAAGGATCGATGCCTTGTTGTACTATCAGCTGGACATACATATTCAGCATCTATCCTGAGTTGGAATAAGTCATTTAAGCTTACATAAAAATAACATAAATACAAACAACATAGTATATATACATAATAAAATTTCCTAAAAGAAAGGTTTACAAAATAGGATAAACAGTAAAATAACATGAAACGTAAAATTCTAATTGATGCGGTCATGGCCGTCATAAAAATGATTATCAATCTTGATCTCTGGATCAACAAAAAATTCTGATATATCAAAGTCGGTGGCATCAACTTGATTATCTTGGTCAATAAAATTTATCTCAACATTCTTTCTGTAGTGGCTTATTCCGCTTCTCGGACTTATGCGTCATCTTCGACCAACAATTAGACTTTTGATTTCACCAATAGAGCACGTGGCATAGACAAAAAAAAGACAGCAACATCAGGAAGCACATGCAATACGAGTTTCTCAACCAACACCACTCATCCCTGATGATACTCGTGCTATTGATTGAGAGCCGTCTTGTAATAGCTTATTTTATATCTCAGACTCAAGCATCATCCTCGGCCTCATCAACATACAGGAAATACTACTAAATACATTAAATATTCTTCAGTTCGAGTTATCACTTTTGACCTCCACATCAACAGTTCGATTTATGCAAGTGTATAGTCATCAATAGAGCCGTTGTACAGTAACAGAGGTCAGAACGTTGCACTATGGTCAAAGAATATCTTACATATACTTTGTAACGTCTGCCATTAAGAATCTTAATGGTCATCAAATGGTCATATTATAAGACCTATATATAGGACCAGAGAATTAGAGGTTAGAGGCAGACAATTCTATACAGAAGAATCCTTACTCCAAAATTCCATATACTCAGATTATTTATTGTAATAAGTTAGCAACCTCAATAAGATCATCTTCTCTTTCTCAGAATCCTCAAGAGAGGTCATGGTTTTTAACCTATTCAAAGGTTTTCCATGCTAAATTATCTTGTTGATTATTGTTTACTATTCTTGAGCATTCTAGACATATTTGGTGTAAAGGCTAAGCCTGAATCCCTGAATTAGGCCATTACTTTTGGCACCGTCTGTGGGAACCAAAGTTCTCAAACCAATTGTCTCAGAAACCGCTTATCATTTTCTATCAGAATGTCACCTCCAGGTCAAAGCACGCCGATAGTTCAAGCAGAAGAAAATACCGTACTAGCAGATTTGTGGGCCACTTTAAATTCTGAAATAGAAAGACGTGCTACTTTGGAGCAACAGCTAGCGAGTGTACATGATACACTCAAGGTTCTACAGGGTCAGCAGATCGCCGTCTAGAAGAACAAAGCTGTACAACCTGAAGGCTCACAAATTTCCTTTCATGACAGAATATGACCTCCTCCGAAAGGCAATCACGTAGAAGTTGCGCTTCTATCTAACCATCATTAATAGCAAATAGAGCCCATCCCGATTCAGGAAGCCCACTAGGAAGTAGATGGCGGCCCAGCGGGAGTCAAACAGGCTGAAAATCTACCTTGACGAGTTCGAGTCCCAGCAAAAGAACATCTATGTAAAGGGAGTGGCGACAATAATCCTAGAAAAGGATGCGTCACACGCCTGACCACTGCAGCTCGACAATATGTGACTCTAGAATATGTTAACAGGTGAATAAAATAATTACTCAAAGCTCAGACTCTGACTAAAGGAATCTATAATAGATTACAGAAGAGCCCGATCGCACAGGAGCTGTTGGATGGCAAGGTCTCCACCGGGTTCCGTACTTCAAAGATCCGAAAAAATAAAGGAGCTGATCCAGTGAAACATGTCCAAGAGTTCTAAGACGCGTTAGGCCAACATTCCACCTCTAACCATATCTAATGTTGGTTCTTTTCGACAAGCTTATCAGGCAATCCCCTGTAATGGTTTCACACACTACCTGAAGGGTCCATCACAAATTTTTAACAGCTGCGAAAACTCTTCATTAGAAACTACTCGCACAATAGAGACAAAGAGGAAAATCTATACTCTTTTTTTAGCCTTAAGTAGATGCCAGGAGAGAAGCTCGAGACATTTACTAAGGCGTTTTTGGAGTTAGCTCGAAAAGTAGATCGACTCGATCAAAAGATCACTATTTTAGCTTTCACCAATGCTTTACTTGTTGATGGAAGGGCGAAGGAGTACCTCGTCCTAAACAAGCCAATAACTCTAGAAGACATGATTGAAAAACTCAATGGATATATCGACCTGGAAAGAATGTGTCTGACAGGCAGAAACCTCAGAAGTTAACATTAACAACTCGAGATCAATTAGCTTGCCAGAATTTTAATCGTGCTATTGATCAGGGAAGAGACAGGAAACATACAAAACCTAACGAGGAACGACCTCGAAAGAAGAGTAACTTGCCAAATCCCTGTCTTTCCAAGATGAATGTGACCATAACCAGCATTTATCCTATACTTCATAAGGATAAATCTTTCCACAATGTACAGTATCTCTAACCTATTGGAAACAAACCATATTGCATTCACCACAAGGTCCGCCATCATGAGACCGAATACTGCTTCACCTTGCAGCGACTGTTGGAGTACATCTTTACAGATGGACGAATGCATGAATACATTATGGACGTTGAAAGTTACAAGAACGGAAGTTATAAACTTCCTATAGAAGCCGTACAAACACAAAAATCGACATGAGAGAAACATTTATACCATGTATCCTTCAGCCACTTCGTTGAGACTCAGATCATCAACCAATCGAATAAAACTTAAAGACGATGAGTCAACCAATGTCATGACCTATCCATGAAAGACAAAGAAGCTCATTTACTTCCCGTGTCCTGCTTTCAGCGAATAGGAATTTATTTCGATTACTGTGATGTTTGTTATATCAACTATCCTCACTATCATGCTTTTGTGATCATGTTTAAAATGAGAAATATGGTGCTTCATACGATGATGATAGATACTGGTAGTACTATCAAATTACTTTTTCAAAGCACGATTAATCAGATGGGACTGGCCGACAAGGTAGAGCCCAGTAACATTAATATCTACAGATTCAACGGATCTAGAGAAGAACGTGTAGGAAATATTATACTTCTTATCATGGCAGGACCCGTGACACTCGACGTTGAATTTTATGTTATCAATACAAAATCCTATTATTTGGGGATAATGGGACGTTGCTAGTTACATAATATGCGAGCTATTCTATCCACCTATTATTTGGGGATGCGATTTAAATGGAATGGTGGCATATATGAAATCAAAGGAAGTTAGATGCTAGCACGAGCATGTTAAAATTTTATCGTCACTGTTTCAGAATCCTAAGAGCCACAACTCGGATAGCAATAACAGAAAACAATAGGAAACATTATAGAAAACTATACAGTGAACTCCATAAAAAACCATCTGCTAAGCACAAAACTAACAGAGTACGTCAAAATCAGTGGAAAAAAGTGAGGAATATACATTGGAACTCTTTTGCCAATGGCAGAACAAGATGCCACCATCCAATTCCTTAAAGACGATAATGATGTCTTTGCTTGGACCTTTCATAAAATATCGAGCATTGATCCAAATATGGCCTGCCATAAGCTCAGTTTGAAAGATAAAGTCAAAGATGTCAAATTAAAACAGAGGACTTTAGCACCAAGATTCTGAGAAGAAGTCAATAAAGACATCGACAAATTCATCGAAGTTGGCTTTATCCGAAAGGCCAATTACCCAAAATAGATCTCGAAGAATGGCAAGATCAGGGTATGCGTGGATTTCATGGATCTCAACAAACATACTCCAAAGGATAGTTTTACACTTCCTATCATAAACTATCTGCCTGATTCTACTATGGGACACGAACTCCTGTCCATGATGGATGCCGTATCAGGATACAATCAAATACCTATGCTGACTGATGATCATGAGAAGACAACTTTCATTATAGAACATTGCCTATACTACTATAAGGTCATGCCATTTGGTCTCAAGAACGTTGGAGCCACTTATCAGCGATTGATGACATAAATGTTCAAAGATCACTTTGGAAAAACGATGGAAGTTTATATTGATGACATGTTGTGTAAAAGTCAAAAGAAGGAGAACCATATTACAAACTTGCGCACTACTTTCGAAATTCTCCGTTTCTACAAGATGAGGCTCAACCCTAAAAAATGCCAGTTCGGGGTCCAGTCAAGAAAATTATTGGGATATTTAATCAGTAAGAGAGGTATATAAGCTAATCCAGATCGCATTCGTGCACTATTGTCTATGCCTTTTCCAAAAACAAAGAAAGACGTACAGAAGTTAGCAGGCAAGATTACCGCAATAAATTGTTTTGTTTCAAAGTCTTTAGATCGATGCCGATGGTTGTTCAACCTATTATGTTATGAGACAACAAAATAAAAGTTTAAGAAGGATCCTGAGATCAAGTAGATAGCAGAGTGTGAAGCAGTATTTCAGGAACTCAAACTTTACCTGGGTTCACCACCAGTCATAAGTACACATAACGAGGGGGAAGAACTCATAATATATCTTGCAGTTACTGATAAACCATTAAGTTTTGTTCTCATTCGATTGATGGGAAGATGGAGAAACCTGTCTACTTCATCAGTAAAACTCTCACCCCCGCAGAATCCCGATATACCAAAATTGAGAAACTGCTCTTAGCACTCGTATACACATCACAAAAATTGAGATAGTACTTTTAAGCAAACTCAGTTCGAGTGGTGACAAATTACCCTTTGCGAGAGATCTTATCCAAACGGGAAAAATCTAGACAAGTACAACAATGGTCAGTCGCTCTTGGCAAACATGACATCTATTTTGAGCCACAACATTCCAAAAAAGGTCAAGCAGTAGCAGATTTCCTTACGGGTTTTCCAATAGAAGATCCTGACTGTGAAGAAGACAGTACGGATACCAATGAGGAATAATGCGAAGAAAAGTTTGTAGAGAAGTTTGACTGGATAATTTAAAAGGGGTGGCATCTATTAACTGATGGATCTTCCGGACTAGCTAGATCAGGTATCAAAATCGTGCTTATCATACCTTCTAATGGAAGGATCAAGAAAGCAGTCAGGCTTAATTTCAAAGCTACCAATAATGCGGCTGAGTATGAAGCAATGATTCACTATCTAGATATAGCTCTTGAGATTAGAGTCTCCGAGCTGTTGGTATGCATGAAATCTTTACTCATTGTGAACCATTACACAGAAAAATTCCAAAAGAATGAAAAGATGATTGGCTACACAGTAGCAATAACCGACCGAATGGGCAGATTCAAAAGAATTACTATCGATCATTTACCGCGCGGAGAAAATAGACATTCTAACTCCCTCGCTTATCTAGTAGGAATCCTTGGTACGGAAGCTCGTTATCTGAAGATGAAAGTATTATCCACCTCTAGCATTAATATCATAAGCTCGAATTCTATCAATACTGGGGGCGTCGAAGAGGACGAGGACGATTGGAGACGACCTTTCCTTAAGTATATTGAGACTAAAAACATTCTTGATGGTGAGCTCCTAACAGATCCCACTTAAAGAAGATCCGTGCTTGATAATGCTAAGCAGTATATCGTGGAAAATGGTTTCCTATACAAAATTTCGGTCACAGGGCCATATCTTGAATACTTATCTGGCAAAGAAGCTCAAAAATTCTTACACAAACTCCATGATGGCACTTGTGATTCCCATGCAGCAGGACGATCTCTAGTCAATCGAGCTCTTACTCAAGGGGTCTTTTGGCCTAAAATAAAAGCTCAAGCCATTGAGCTCGCAAGCAAGTGCGATGCCTGTCAATAACATGGCCCCTAAATTTGAGCTCCAACCTTGGAACTCTATTCCAGCAGCGTTGTCTGGCCATTTAAAAGATGGGCACTCGATCTCGTAGGAGAATTCCCTACCGCACCTGGCAAAAAGGATGTACCACTTAGTAAGAATGAATTACTTCACTAAATGGGTAGAAGCAGTCCTACTGTATAGTACACGATACGACGAAGTTATCAAATTTATATGGGAATCCATCATCATCTGTTTTGGGTACCCCCATCTTATCATAATCGATAATAAACCTCAGCTCATTGGCTCCAGAGTCATCAAATTCCTCAATCAACACAATATTATATACTCTCCTACTAATCCATATTACCCATAAGGAAATGGTCAGGCCTTAATTACTAATCGTACTATCGTGAATGGAATCAAAAAGCGCTTAACAGATAAAAAGAGAAATTGGGTCCAAGAATTACCACATGTGTTATGGGCATATCGAACAACACCTCGAATATCAACTAGTTGTACGCCGTTCCTCCTGGCTTATGGTACAGAAGAAATCTTCCCCACTCGGTATCATCACCCAATACGCGACCATATCATGATAGATGAAGAAAATGAATTTCAGTTGGCATGTAACATGAATTGGATCGAGGAGACTAGAGACAGAGCAATCATGAATTTGGGAAAATACCACCAAGATCTAGCCCAGTCTTACAACAAGCGCGCTCATCATAGAGAGTTTGAAATCAAAGATCTCGTCCTAAAAAAAATTCTCAAACACAGATAGGAAGTAAATGCTTAGAAACTGTCCAAAAATTGGGAAGGTCTTTTTGTCATCATTGGAAAAAGTGGCCTTGGTTCTTATGATCTCACCACTGAACACGGAGATCGAATCCATAATCCTTTGAACACGAGGAGATTGAAGTTGTATCGCAGATAAACATCTATCACAGTGTACTTTTCTACAAATCCATCTATCATCTTGTATGACGGTTTTACATCAATGAAATATTTATGTTTGATCCCCATACATCTGAGTACTTTCTACTATTTTATACAGTACTCTTTCTAACACATTCATCGTACGTCAATCTTACACCAATAAAATACTTGTGTTCGATTGCCCTACACTAGTACTTTTCTAATATATCCAACAAGTACTTCTATATACAGATTATAAATCATTTTTGCTTCAGCCAAACTGTTCATCTATATGTTACAGATCATTTGTTACTTCGGCCAAACTGATCACCTATTACATTATAGATCGTTTGTTCTTTTGGCCAAACTGATCATTCATTTATATTACAGATCATTTGTTGCTTCGGCCAAACCGATCACCTATTATATCGTTTGCTGCTTGGGCCAAACTGATTACCCATTTACATTATAGTTCATTTGTTGCTCTGGCCAAATGGATTACCTATTTCAATACAGATCATTTGTTGCTTCAGCCAAACTGATAACATATCATATTATGAATCGTTTATGGCTTACCAAACTGATCTTCTATGTTTCTCAACGTTCGTTACCTCAGCAACCATCTACTATGCGACAGCCTTCAGGACCATCTTACACAACAGATATTCAACTCATACAGTATCGTTCGTTTATCAAAAGGTTAGTATAAATCCCTCTTCTAGACAGTCATACTTTTATACTCTTTATCTACTATATGCGTTAGAATAAATAGTGCCTCCTCACAATCGTTACTCCTCACTAGAACTATCACTCGAATCATCATCTATTCTAGAAGGTCCCACAACGTCACGTGCACAACCCTTGTGCAGCCGTTGATGCATATACTCTTGCATTCTCCCCATAATAATTTTCTTTCCATCTCTAACCATACTCTATTTTAGAACTCCAATTTTAGCTACCATGGGATCTAGATACTCAGACTATATTACCTTTATGTCACACTGTGCACCTTTGCCAACTAAACTATCATATACCAGTTTACTTTCTACTTCCAATCTCTTGAACTCTGATGCAAAGAATGAAATTATTGCTGTCATATCTCTCTCGTACACATCACCTGCCTCAGTCTTCACATGTTTAAACAAAATAAGCTCACTAAGTTTACTTTGGGCTTCCTTCAACAAAGTTTCTAAATGATCATAACTCTTCTCTACTAATCGTTTCTTATCCCCCACATCAAAATTCCGAGATTCCAACACTGTCATGAACTCATCCATATGATAAATCAAAAATATTAACCCATCAATTCCCGCTTCATGATTTTCCCATTCTACTCTCCTTTCATCAAGACGTATCTCTGCCTGCAATAGGTCAACATCTAACTTCGTATTTGCATCGCGTAATTTTGTATTTTCTTCTAGGTGCTCCAATATATTTAACTTCAACGCATGTATGGTATGCTCTAGAGTCACTACTTTATTCCAAGCCTCATTTGTGTTTTCGTTATGTTTATTACGGGTCTCTTCCATCTTTTTTATCAATACATCAACAACTAGCCACAACACTTCATACTTATAAGCGCGAGCTCGCGTACCAGCTATCTCCGCTTTAAGCATATTTACTTGGAATTGTAAGTCTTTTACATTTTTACCTTCCTCCTCTAATTCTGCCAACAATTCGATAATTCGAACTTGAGTAGATGTCAACTACACCTCCTGCTGGCTCGCTTACCTCAAGCCACCTGTAAATCTAACCTCTTTCTTTCTTATAATTTCTTTGAACTCCTCAATTTTTCTTAGTCCGTTGGCTAGATTCACCTTTTTCTTCTGTAGCTCCTCAGACAAACGAGCTCCTATGTTTCGTTCTCATGATATCTCCACCTTCATGCTTTCTCCCAATCCAATTATACTTTTTAGTGCCCCCTTGCACGAACTTAGCTCAGCGTTCAATTGTCCATTTTAGACGCGTAACACGTTACACTGACTTTGAATAGCTATCAGTTCCACCTGTCATAACAGTTTATATTTATAATAGTTTGATATATCAGCAGATTACATATCACAGTTAACAAGTTTAAATCAGAAACATGGTATCTGAGTAATATCAATACATTATTATATTCATCATCACAGAGAATAAATTTTATTTATCATCAACAACAGTATACAAAGATCTGACACATATGTAGGGTCGGTAAAAGAAAGACAAGAATACCCTATTTTTGATTCTTCAAGAAATGAGAAGACTGCACTTTATCTCTCAAACTCTTTCTATTTGATATATGCACATCTACCAGATTGGTGAAGATCACCACCTCCTGCTGACGTTGTTTACTCTACGATCGGGGTATTAGACTTTCGACCTCCTCCGCACCCTCCTCTGATGATAGTTCTCTCGACCTAGGAATAGGTTTTTCACCAACTGTTTCTCCATCATCTTTGGTAAACCACATATTCTCAGCCTTGGCGTTCTCTACATCAAAATCCTTCCCACATTTCGTCACAAACTACCTAAATTTGTTCTCAACCCTAGCCAGTTTTCCTCTATAAAAATTAATAGCACTTGTGTATATGGCGCTTGTATTCTGTTCAAGCAGCGACTTTTGCTCGCGATGGATATAGATGCTCCTTCAATGCCATATGCATTTTGTGCAGTCGCTGACGTGTTTCTTTCTGCATTATACCTAAATCCCTCAAATCAGCTTCGACCTTCATTCGAACAGTCACTTCTTTCAGCAATCGCATTGCAAAAGATATTTTTTGCTCCACGAATTGTAATAACTCATCCTGTAACCCCTTTAATTTACCCTCTAATTGCTTTTGAACCTCTATTTGCTCATTTCTTATTCTGAAAAATATAATTCTCATGGCCCTCCGATTCTACATAAAGCCAAACGTATCAGATAAAAGTTATATATCACCCCATACAACAGAGATACCAGCTCAAGCAGAATACTTTCTCGCCTCTAAACTATGCCGATTGCGTATATCTTGAGCTAAAAATATAACTCGAGCTGGGTCTGGAACTACACCACTCTCCTTCAAAAGCTCTACATAAGCTTCTTTTAGCCCTCATTCACTATCAACTTTGACCTTGAAATACAATGTTAGAGCTATTAACATACTTTGACACCTAGCCATATCACTCGGGTTGTTAAAACAGGTCAACTCTTTTGGTTTTCGTACTAATACCCCCCTTTCCTTTTCCTTTCTTAACACCTCATCTCTTTCTATTTTTATCTTAGCATATCTACACTGGAGATCATATAAATCTTTAAAAGTTTTCTCTAAATTTGACTTAAATTACCTTCTTTCATATTTAATTTTATTAAGTACCTGTTGAATACGAGCCACAGAATCCTAAGCTCTACTCAACGACCTCTCCAGTTCGGAATTAGTTTTTCTCAATCGCTCTATCTCCTGCAAAGAGTACAAATATTTTGTTATAATATAGACATCCAAGATAAACATGTTTCTAATCATCACTCCAACTTCAACAATACATAGTACAATCGCATTGATACCACAAAAGGTTTAAAGATTCTTGCTGATTTTTACCTCAGATGGAGCCTCCAATGACGACCCAACAAGATGGATTGGATCAGCAGATTTCAATGGAGGACCCAATGGCTTCCCAGGAAGAGGAACTGGTTTGGGACGTTCCGATAGAGGGTCTAATACTTTCTCAACTGATAGGGACTGACTCGACATTTCCTGGTAGAAGATCTGACATTTTTTATGGTGTAGTAGCCATATCAGCCATCCCTTCATCAGCAACCTCTGAAGGAAAGACTATTTCACTATATCTACCGGTTCGGCCTAACTCAACATCAGCTACACTCAATCCAAAATCATAATTTGATTGGACGAAGTGGTCTCTTTCTACTAAAAGTGCCTTAACCAATTTTGACATAACAACATCATGCTTCACCAGATCGCTATACTTTTTTACAACCTCGGCAGCCGCTGTAGCATCTTTAGCTCTCTACTCCTTCTCTAGCTTGAGCTCAGCTTCGAGCTTCTTCATACTAGAAGATTGAACTTCAAACTTTGCCCCAAACTCCTGGCTCCTCTTTTCCAAACACAATTTTGCCCCCTTCAGTAGCATCGAGAGCTGCTAGCACAAACATACACAAAGATTGATTCAGTATAACAATTTTTTGTTCAAATACAAAGATAATTAATGATTTTCAAAACATACTGCAAAAGTATGTTCATGATACTCATCGTCGAGCTGCTCTAGATCCATCCCAGCCATCAGACAGTATTTTAGCTCCAACTCTTTCATCTTAGTTGTGGCATGATGATTAATTTACGAACTACCTTCTTCATCATGCCTTTTCTTTTCATCCAGCCCTTCTCAACCTCAGCAGGAGCAACAACACTCTCCTCCACACCTGCAGAAACAGTCTTGGCGACCTCTTTTTCTGTGGCCACCACCCTAGTGACAGAGGTACTCTACCGAGTTGACTTCCCGGACCTCCGAGTATTCCGTTTGATGGCCTGAGGTACAGGAGGTAGAAGACTAAGAACATTATCCACAGTCAGGTAAACTTTCTTTTCAGCCATAACTCGTTTCTCGTGAGCTCGCTGAACTTTGGGTACTACGGATTCTACCCTTTTATCCCTGCGGATACCGGGCTCACTAATTACCTACATTAGTCTTTCGAGCAACACAGTTGAATAGACTCGCCTATTCAGGCATAGATGAAGGCTTGGGTTCTGCCAAAATAAGGAACAAAAAATTAAGTCGCAGATAGAAGAAAAGCTATTGATTATTTGAATATTGGTCAACATTACTTACTTGGATTATAATATCTATGGCTCAGTTCGGGCGTTGGTTTATATGGAACCTACATACAATTACCTTCTACCCACACAAAGTAGTCGTTCCAAGGTCTACCCGCATATTCAAAATCAAAGAATTTTGGCCCATCTGAATCACTATAAAGGTAATCACAACTTTGACCTTCGACATATTTCCATTTATAAAACTTTATCACATCTTCTGCTTTAAACTACTTCGCAGTCCCTACCTTCCTCCATTTCTCATTCAGTGCCTCACATACCCTCATCATTTTATAAATATTCTCATTTAACAGGGCAGGGCAACACTGTAACATATTCATAACCTCTTTCTAAAAGTAGGTCAGAGGAATTCTAAGGCCATATACGACCAGATTCAAGAAACACAAAAACCCATCGTTCGGGCCTGATAGCCCGAGGCCATTATAATATGAGAGATTAACCTCCTCACTAATCCTACTATCCTTCTTCCATTTTTCCAAGCATGGGACTTGGTAGTATACCACCTCCTCCCCTTTAACAGGGATATAGGCCCTGAACCAGAGACCTTGGTCCTCCACATAACTCTCCCATTCTCCCTGCAATTCTTTTTATATTTCAAGTATTCTTTTCGTACATCCACTCCCTCTGGGTAAATGACAAAAACTTTATCTTTCTCTTTTCTATCCTCCTTCTCTATTACTGCTGTAATATTACTGGGCCCCCCAACCACTACGATCGTCTCTACACTATTCATAGTTTCTTCCAAGGCGCTATAATCGTCGTCCCTCCCCGAAGACGATGTTTTACCTAAATTTGAAGATACTACAAATTTACTAGTGGGAATGCTAGGTTTTGAACGTATATTGGACCTACAGATACTAAACATATTTTATCATTATTTCTACACTATATACAGTAACCACAACCCCAACTTCTACCCAGTCAACACGTCTACCTTACAATTTCCCAAAATAAGAAACAACAATCAATCATTTCAATTTTCCCTCTCATTCTTCAAACAAGCATTTTCTCTCTCTACAGTCTGTTCATATACAAAAATTCTCCAACTCCAAAACTCTCTCATATTTATTCAAAAAACCTAAAACCCCTATATTGTCATATGCACATATTAAACAGGTTACTACACATATCAAATAGGTTACTACACATATTAAATAGATTACTACAAATATCATCCAAATTGCTAAACAAATAAAACGGATAGAGCTTTATATTACCAATCTGTACTTGAAGTACAATAATCTTCTGCTTTTCCCTGACGTCTTGCCGAGATTGAGCGCCCCCATCGCTTCCCCGATAGTTTTCTATCGCCTGATGAATATTTCATTCTCAAATCACACTCAGAGCCCAAATGTTTCCTCTCCTTGGAAAAAAGATTTATGCCACTTTTTCTCTCTCTTTGAAACTGTAGATAATTTATGAGGGAGAGAGAGGTGCATTTTTATACTTTCCCGCAGTTTATGAAACGACGGCTCCTTCAAACACTTGTCAGTTACCCCTACTATCTCTATAGGAACGTCTTTTCGATTAAAGGCATCATCATGACTTTTGTGATAATGTGTACCATCATCACGTCTGTCCCTATTATCTACCATTAAACAATTCTTCACCTCTTCCTCAAACACAGTACAAACGACCAATCACCTTACTTTTATACCCTACCAAGATCGTACAACTTTCCTAAAATAGATCATTATTCAAAAATTGAAGATATTTATATAGTTGCTAAATTCCTACAGCTGTCTTCCACAATATCCGTACCCAAAGAGTAAAACAGAATACTTTATTCTTATTCAAACAGATTGAGACATCACAATACTTTATTTTCCCAAAATTCCTCACCTTACATTTATTTGGGTTATAACATAGAATACTAAAAACAGAATACTTCGTACGAGCTCTCATACTTTAAGTTTACCGAGCTCACCAGTTATATCTAAAGCAGCCTCGATGGTACGCCTCTTTACACAGAATTATCTCTCCATTTGCTGCCCTTACATCCTTTTCAACGATCTTGTCACACGCAAGCTGTCGAACAGTTAGTTCCCGTACCGTGGTACTCATTAACGACCTCCAAAATACATTGTACCAGAAAAAGCGATCATACTCTACACGCTTACCTTCATCATCTAATCTGACCAAATTCAAGGGCCATTCCAGAAGTATAGCATCATAAAGCAATCGACAAAAATATCGCTCACGAAGTTCAGCAACCTTGATATGGAAACGACCATCTACTGCCTGCTGAGTACGCTGAGAACGACTCCTCACCATGCTTATTCATACTACCTTCAGAGCAAAATTATCCCTACAGACAATGCAAATCATAACAGCAAGGAATTACTACTTATAGCCACGAGGAAGATCTCTGCAAATCCATATCACCCCACAGATTTTACTGAGATAAATATTTTGGAGAATATTTTTAGGTCATCAGAATATCAACACCAAATACAGAATATTGTAACAAGTCATTCTTTTCATAGTATGAAATATCTCCTCAAATTTTATACGAGCAAATTTAAAGATGACAACATACAAAGATCAAGCAAATCCAGCAGTAGCACCTACATATCAATATCAACCCTTTCTCACAGTTTGAAATACTCTGTCATCCAGTTCAAGTTCACAGATCGCAAAAAGCATTATATAATTGCTTCCACCAAGTCACATTTTCGAATTCATCTAAATTTCCAAAACTCACCTATCACTACAATTTTCCATCATGCATACGGAACTCTTTACAGCTTGTTTTTCCCCATCATACCCCATGATAACTAATTTATATTGACAAACTCCTATTTTATACCACAAATATACACACACAAGTTCGATACAAGGAAACAAAATATCAGAACATCGAAATTTCATTAGTTTGAAGTTTTTTCTTACAGAATACTTTATAGATAACAAAATGTTCCCAATAATTATGACAGATTACTTTACAAAGTTACAGTTTGAATTACTTTTCAGGAGCCCATAGAGAAGATGCTAAAAAATTGAAACAATTTCCAAACCCTGATCCCATGCTGCAAGATCCGGGAAACTGTTGGAACTGAAAATCACAAATGAAAGATCTTCTTCATGGCCAAAATCTATGGTCCATAGAAGAAAATGTTCCCCTCCATCATCACCACCTCTTCCATCATAACCCCCACCCCGCATACTAGAGACAGACGAAAGGCCTCATTTCTTCAATATGACCCACTCATTAAAAGGGTACTGACGAGACTCCCTTGGAGGAACGTCTGCCGCTTCATCTCCAAATGTTAGAACCTCCTCTGCTAGCAACCGAAGACCATTTCGGCACTTCGCCTCAGATGTAAGCATATTGTAAAAATGTACCATCTGGTAATAGTCATCCCCTGCCTCCATCACTTCTTTTTATGACATATGATGGTAGGTGGGAGATACCAGAATTGGGATTGGAAGATGCAGCGGTTGGTATCTAGAATACCTGATACGCAATTCTTCCATCTTCCTACGAATCCAAGACTCCCGAGCCTGAGTCCTTGTCGTCATATTCTCCGACACTTAGAAATTTCCAAATTATAGTAAGGCAGTTTACTATAGGAGAATACAAAAGAAGATCATAGAAGAAGACTTGGTTCATCATGCAGAAATCAAGATCCTCTTTATACTATGGTCAACATTAAAGGCAACTCTTCAAATTCTCAACGTCACCAAGATTCCCCCTGAAATAACATTGACTAGAACCATTGGTTCTGGGAAACCCAATAGGCACAAATAAGATACTTATGAATATACATTAGAAATGAGTCTCAGATATTAACTACAATAATTAATGCCACTTCTCAACCAACACAACACGCCTACAATGTTTATCGTACTGTTGGCTGAGAGGGGGCGGCTGTAGTGGCTTATTCTCCATCTCGTACTCATGCGTCATCTTTGACTAACATTTGAACTTTTGACCTCACCAACATAGTACATAGCACAGACAGAAACAAGACAACAACATCAAGAAGCATATGCGACATGAGTTTCTCAACCAATACCACTCATCCCTGATGCTACTCGTGCTATTGATTGAGAATCATCTTATAATAGCTTATTTCATATCTCAGACTCAAGCTTCAACCTCGACCTTATCAGCATACAGGAAACACTACTAAAGACATATTTAATATTCCTCAGTTCGAGTCATCACTTTTGACCTCTACATCAAGAGTTTGATTTATGTAAGTGTATAGTCATCAATAGAGTTATTGTAGGGCAACAGAGGTCTGAACGTTATACTATCTGGTCAAAGAATATCTGACATATACTTTGTATTGTCCACTATTAAGAATCTTAATGGTCATCAAATGGTCATATTATAAGACCTATATATAGGACCAGAGAACTAGAGGTTAGAGGTAGACAATTCTACACAGAAGAATCCTTACTCTAAAATTCAACATACTCAGAGCACTCATTGAAATAAATTAACAACCTCAATAAGATCATTTTCTCTTTCCCAAAATCCTTAAGAGAGGTTGTGGTTTTTAGCCTATTAAAAGATTTTTCACGCGTAATTATCTTGTTGATTATTGTTTATTGTTCTTGAGCGTTCTAGACACATTGGGTGTAAAGGCTAAGTCTGAATCCCAGAATTAGGCCATTACACTTTCCTTTATCATTGATTGATGCTTGATAAAGATCGACGAAATGTTTAGCCGTGCGATAAGTACTTACCCAATGACCCAAATTACCATATCGATAATAGGGCGATTCATAAACTTTACGATGTTTAATTTTTGAACCTTTTCCTATTTTTAATCTGTATTATAATTATCATGATTTTGCTGTCCTCAACCACGACCATGACCACGTTCACATCAGCGACCACATCCATATCTGCGTCTATGACTGGAAAATGAACTTGTATGTGCTTCTAGCACTGGCGTAGAACCTATCGGACGAGATTCATGATTATTCAAGAAAAAATCATTATTTTGTTCAGTAATTAAGAGACATGATATCAATGTTAAATACTTGACAAAATGACACTCTTTATGTAGGGGCCTGATCTTTGTTGAGAAGCGAAGATGGCTCTTACAATACGGAAGTCAACCTCTCATCAAAGATGTACAAGTATATGGCCTAAAAAGAGACTAATTAGAGACAAATACATGCGTAGAGGCCCGAATGTGACTCTCTATGACCTCTGATGAGGATTTTTAAACTGTGATTCTATTACTGATGAGTAATAATAAAGATCGAATACAGTTTATAAGTGGTCGAAGATAAAAAGCATAGGGTTTGGAGAGGATTCTTCTAACCCCTTCTTGGTTTCCCCTCTATCTTATTTATAGAGACATAAGAGGCTGAGTTACCAAGAGTGGGCCAGGCTACATGATTACTGTCTGGGTTTTTCGGCGGTGGCATTTATTACGGATATCCCTGTCACTGTAGCTGAGAGACCAATTAATTTGCCGTCCAATCCGTTTGAGTTGACTGCTAGTCTCATCACACTTCTGTTATTCAAAGGTTCAGTCGAAGGGTATCTACTATTATGTGCTTATCCATTCTCGGAGGTTTATCTGCTATTATGTGCTGA
This sequence comes from Kingdonia uniflora, assembly GCA_014058105.1. Classification (NCBI taxonomy): domain Eukaryota; kingdom Viridiplantae; phylum Streptophyta; class Magnoliopsida; order Ranunculales; family Circaeasteraceae; genus Kingdonia; species Kingdonia uniflora. The sequence goes on from JACGCM010001281.1 coordinate 3,176,758, forward strand.
TCTGTTCTCGAAGATTTATCTACTGTCGAGGCTTCGACTACAAAAGTTCCTTGAGGGGCATGATTCTGTGCCGAAATAGTCTTCAATATGTTCGAGTAGGATACGAAGTGGACTTTGAGTGAGGAGGTCAAAGGCTGCGAGTAGGCTACCACATATGCCCCCTCTCAGCAAGGGTCTCGAAGCCAGGTGGAGAGGCGTTTGCTGAGAAAACTGCTATTTTAGAACCTATTCTTGTCTGACCGTTGGTTTCCAAGAAAATAATAAAGTGGGGGTGGGGTAATTAAGAGGTCTAGGTGGTTAAAAGATAATAAATGGGGTGAAGGCTATAAAAATTGGTTCTTGTACAGGGATTCTGTATCTTCTTCCATCATCAACATTGCTCTGTTCTTCATTTTAAATATCTAAATGGATAGCCCGCCCAATACCTGTTATCATAAGAGGATGGGGTTTGCCCGTGATCGTCGTGTGGGGCAGAAAATGGTGGAGCTGCACATGAGATTTTTCGGACAAGATGGTATAAATTGGGATATGCTGGATCTTGTGGACGAGAGGCCAGAGGAGTTCATCAATGGCAAACCGTACGCCTATCTCTGGGAGCAATTGAGGTCGTACTTTACGACCAAGCAAAAATATTATCTTTTCTTGATGGCATTAGCTGAAGGCCTTATCTGTGTAGAGGAGATCATCGAGGAGGAACATGCGGCGAGCGAAGCTGGTTCTTTCAGAAGTAGGGCACTGGGTTGATGTTGTGAATGTTTTGGTATTATTTTGTGCAGTTTCTGTTTTATTCTGTGGGAGGAAGTTGTTTTGAGTTTGGGGTGGTAGGGAAAAAATTAAATTTGTTTTTTGGATTCGGTAATTAAAATGGACAAAATATTTTGCTCATGTCTGTATTCCTATTATTTGGTTAGATAATGTAGAGGAATGCAAACAACTACTCTTCTAGGCGCGAGATATAAAGATATGCTCAAAGAAAATTATGACCGAAGGTTGATGATGGGTTGTTGTGAAGATCGAGTCTTACGATGGTCGAATGTTCGATGTTGGAGATATGTTCGACTAGGAGTCGTTGGGGAGGAGGTTTGAATGCAGGTACAGACAAATCAGTTATGTCTTGGAAGTTGAAAAGGTTACATGTTGACTTTTCGTTGTTAGGAATTGAAGGTTACCATTAATTCGGTTAGAGAAATGGGAAAGTTTTGGTGAGTTTGGAGGTATAAAAAGGGGTACGGAGGGAGAGATTTCTTTATCTGTCTTGCAGTATTCTTCTCTTCTAGCTGAGTACTTCCTGTTTATCAATATGGCTGAGAACGTACCGGTTGCTTAAGATCAAGCGGCCGTGAGGGCGAGGAGGATTCAAGAGGCCCTACTAGGTCTTCAAAGAAGGTTCGGGATAGTGGACGACATTAACGCTGAAATGCCAGATCTCTTTGAAGTGGAACCTGGAATACTTCTCTATGATATGCCCTTTGAGTACTGGTGGGGAATAGTGCAAATGATAGAGCCGCTACCCGGCCATTGGTTGTCGCATCTCAAAGGCTTTGCAGAGGATATAGTGGATCAGGAGGATGAAACTACGGCGACCGCTGTTGCAAAGGAGTAACCTGCTAATTAGATAGGGTTCCCTTTTGTAGTTTCTCATGTTGCTGCGTTCATGTGTTCTGTTTCTCTCTTCTTCCATTGTTTTTTTCATGACTTTTGTAGTATTGTCCTCGTTGTCGGAATGAAAAAGGTTTTTGTTGATAGTACTAATAGAAATTGCTGTGAACTGTGGGATATGGTAGTAGAATCTGAATTCCAAATATAATACTATTCGGCATGAGGTTGGTAGTATAACTGCATTGATTGAATATTTGGAATATAAAACTGAACTTGTGGGGTTAAAAAATATACTTTGTCGAAACTGAAAATTTTGTCCGAAGGTATGAAGTTTTGACTGATCGAATGGGGGGCTTGTTGGTATGAGAGATTTAATAAATCTGAGGAAATTTGTTGAAGATTCGTCGAGGTGTAGACTGGTCGAATATTCGAGTTCGGAAGTGTAGCGTCGATAAAGTTTGATAGTGTATCGAAGGTAAAGTTTGATAGTGTATCAAAGGTAAAATTTGATAGGGTATCGAAGGTGAAGTTTGATAGTGTATCGAAGGTGAAATTTGATAGTGTATCGAAGGTAAAGTTTGATAGGGTATCGAAGGTGAAGTTTGATTTGACTGGCTGATCTGACAATCCAAACGGCTGGTCTGTCAGAGTGGTACGTGCGTTTAGGGCAGTGTGCCGGGAAGTAATAATTATGTTATACTCGTTTGATGAAAAAGGTGGTGATGTGACTATTGGATTCTGACTGTTTAGTTTCGATCTGTGAGAATAAGGTTCGAGAAGCTTTGGCAGTACATGTAATTTTAGGTAAATGGGTTGTTCGCACGTGGGAAATGTTAAGGGTATATTTTTCAAAGCACACTGTTAGCCGAAAAGCCAGGGAGGTGGGGTCGTGGTAATGATAGCGGTTAATAAATTGAGGTGTTTTTGGGTTTTCGAAATATATATAAGTGAGAGATGAGGATTTACTGTGCTAGTTTGTTGTGAAAACCATAGAGAGTGAGAAGGAGAAGGACAGGCACCATTGTGAATGTAGAAGCTGTTAGGGCATCTGAGGCTGTGATCTTTCTAATTTGGGGGTAGTTCTGCTAATTTAAGGTATGGCATTTGATATTTGTAAACTTTGTTCCGTTTGTTTGTTTATTTTTTTTGGTTTAGATAGTAGAGGCGGATCAATCTGTGTTTATGGTTTAGAAATGGCACTCGAGAGGTCGGGGAGGGGAAAGGTCTGGGTTACGACCCGGTCTGTAGTTTGTTTAGGAGGGGGTAGATAGGATGGTCACAGAATTTGTCGAGTTTTGTCGATCTAATTGCGTGCCTCATCTTCTGTAGGCTAAAAATGGATAACAGTCCAGCTTCGAGGCGGGCACTGATAGATGAAGAGATCGAAGAAATCGAAGCTAGTATTTCTGGTCTAGCCCCAATGGGCGATGGTAGTGATGTAGAAGTTTTTGATGTAGTAACCGAGGCCCCATTGTCAATGGTACTGCCTGCTGAGGAGGTTGTGGTTTGGAGGCATCGAAGGATAATAGTAACTGAGGATAATGAGGAGGAGGAAAAAGTGCAGGGGGAGAGGGTTGATGTAGAGCCCTCGGGTGAGAGAGAGGGAGATAAAGGGCATTGTAGCGATAACAGGGATTCGACTAGGTCGGATGGCGTTGGCGGTATCGTTGCAGCAAAGGATAGGGTTAGGTTAGAGCGGTTTGCCGCTAAGTTAGAACTATCGAAGGTGGGGATATTTTTTAGTGTTGCAGGGGTGGGATTGACCTTTAAATCGAATCCTGGGAGCGGGATTATGGCTTATAGGGGCCAGATTCGATTGGGGATGGAGTTACCGCTCCGAAGGCTGGTGAAAGAGGTGCTGAATTTTTGGGAGGTGGCTCCAGTGCAAATGAACGGGAATTTTTATGAGATGATGAAGGTGATAGAGGTGATGAATGTAAAATTGGCTGGTGAGGGCCAAAATTTGATTAAGTGGTTTGATATTGTTACCTTTTACTCGAGGAAGGCGAGTTAGAACCCAGGGACCTATCACATCCAATGTCACCCTGAGAAACCTTGGTTCTTTGATCTGTGCTCGACAGCTCGAGTGTGGAATAAAGATTTGTTAATAGTGGGAAGTAACTTCTAGAATGTAGACGCAGATGACCCTTATAAATTGTATCATAGGGTATAAAATGAAAGTAAGTTTGTTGTCGAAGGGTTTGTTGTTGATGTATTTATGAAATAGGTGATAATTGTGTTATGTTTTACTATTGTAGGTCCGGGAAGTTCGACTTGGGATAATCCGGTGAATTACATTGATAATCTACTCAAGGCTAGTGAAGACTGGGTAAATTCGGTGTTTGACAGTCTCAAAATCAAGAGGCAAAGGAGGAAGAAGGATGATTCCCTGTTTCAAAGTGTACCCACTACGCCGAAGCTAGCAAAGTGAAAAAGAAGTAAAGGTTTTTCCAAGAGGTAAAAGGAAATGGGAGGAGAGGAGCTGCCGAGGAACTATCAGTTTATGCTGAGACCTCGCAAGGGTTCGAAGCAAGTGGCAACGGTGCCCGAAGTGACTGTCGAAGCTTTGAGGTTGAGGCCAAGGCCAGTATCAACTCATGTTGAGAAAGGGAAGAGTCGCGCTGCTCCTGAAGCCCTAAAATTACAGCAATCGAAGTATGGCCAATGCAAGAGGCATAGGGCACTGGGGGGGACGATACAAAGGAGGAGGAGGAAGAAATGGCAGAGGCAGAATGATAGGAGCAGGCTATCGCTATGCAATCTTCAATGATCAAACTCTGGGAGGACGACCCAGACGAGGCGTCGAAGGAAGTAATGAGGTACATGTTTCAGGTAACTATATACTGCTCCTTATTGTGATATTCTAAAATCTTTTTCAAATTTTTTGAGTTTCGAGGTTCGCTGACTGATTGAATATTTTAGCAGACGGATGCTTGGGTGCGAACGTGCAGCAAGGCTATAAAGTCGGTAAAAGCGAAGTTGCAGCAAGCAAGGGAAAATATTGATCTTTCCCATGGGACGGAGGCATCATTGGTGTCTGAGGTGAAGAAGCTGAAGCATGACCTTGGGGTTCTTACCGAATCTTATGATGAGAGACTCGAATATCAGCGGTCGAGGCTGGAGCGGGAGTGGGCTGCGAAGCTTGCAGCGTGTGAGAGGGAGAAGGCTGAACAGAAGGTGCAGTTCCAGGGACAGTATGATGGCGAATGCAAGGTGACTGTGAGGTTAAAGACTTTCATAGATAAAAAGGGGTATGACCTTGATACACTTGAACTGCACCCTGTGTCTCCAAAAAATTTTGTAGGTGATGAGGTCCAGTTGAAGGAAGTGGATTTGCCCATTGCTCATGAGGTAGTTGGGAGTACTGAAGGTGGTGGAGATACTTCTCTCCTTGAAGCACCCAGTAGTGGTCTTGTTGGTGGTAGAGCTGTCGGAGTCTCGAATGAAGCCACCGAGGTTGCTGATGGTGGAGCGTCTGTGGAACAAGAATGTGAGACTGTGCCGGTATGAGGTACTTGTAGTTGGGGTTGTTCATTATTTTCCGCTGACATGTGGTGATTTGTAATATGTTGAACTGTGCTGCTGCTATTTTTCTTTGAACTTCTGTAGTTAATTATGAACATGCTGATGTATATTTTCTTGGAATGCTGGAATTTGCATGCTTATTCTGTCGATTTTGCTTGCTTTGAACTGTTGATGATTAATCTTTGACTTGCTCTGCGACTGCTGCGTTGACAGATAATATGTAAGATACTTCCTTGATGTTTACATGACTGTAGCATTGTTGATCCATGTAGAATGTGGATATAATGTGGATCAAACTCTGTGTGTTCTTTTGGACATCGAAGGCCGAAGCCACAGCGATGTTGAAAACTCGAAACATTTCCAGGTCACCCCCGAGTATCTGTCGGGGTGAGGGGACGTAATACCTAGGGGAAACCCAAAAATGTGCTAAGCTTCGAAGGCCTAAGCCATAGCGAAGCATTATTGAATCGCCTTTAACGCATTCCCGAGGGTCCGGTGTTTCAACCATCTTTGCCCCTCGAGTTTGTTCGAATGTTGGAAACTTGAGCAATTCAAGGTCGCCCCCAAGTATCTGTCGAGGCGAGGGTGGACATGATACCCAGGGTAGACCAAGAAAAGGACTGTACTTCATCGGTTTCAGAGCCTGGACGAAGGAATATCGAATCGCCTCCAATGCATCCCCGAGGGTCCGGTCTTTCGACCATCCTTGCCCCTTGAGTTTGCTCAAATTTTAGAGACTTGAGCAATTCACGGTCGCCCCCAAGTATCTGTCGGGGCGAGGGTGGACAAGATACCCGGGGTAGACCAAGAAAAGGACTGTACTTCGAAGGCCGTAGCCACAGCGAAGGAATATCGAACTGCCTCCCATACATCCCCGAGGGTCCGGTCTTTCGACCATCCTTGCCCCTTGAGATTGCTCGAATTTTAGAGACTGGAAAATTATTGAGATCGTCCTCGAGTACCAGTCGGGTCGAAGGTTGACATGGTATTCGAGTTAAACCAAGAAATTCAAAGTGAAACATGAGACGAAGTATTTGTCACAAAAGCCTCGTTTATTGACTATCCTGGATTACATCGGTGGTACATGATTGTAGGTAAGCCCTTTTATAAGAGACCAACTGCATTATATTCCAAGGGTTCGGTAGAGGCTCTTCGTCTTCTGTCATCAAGTAGTAAGATCCATTACTAATCAGTTTTGCAGGAGAGAAAGTACAAAGCAGTTTTACAAGAAAGAATCAAGTTCCCCATGGTGTTCACCAAGGTTAGGCTACCTAGGGAGGTGAAGACAACATATAAGTCAACCAGCCCTAACTCGTTTAAGTAGTATCTTATTTGGCTGGATGATTTCTTTTCTAAAGTTTTATTATGTGTTGAAAGACTCAGCCTTTTATTTGCTATTTATCTTTGAATTTTGTTGCATTAGTATGATTTACGACTGGAATACCCTTACTAGTGAATCTTCATTTCTGTTCCAAAATTATTGTTTTGCTAAATATAAAGGATGGAACTAAACAATGTAAGCAAATAAGGAACAAGGCTTTGATAGTATAAGACATGAGATTTATTTCATAACTTATATGAATAAGCACATATAGCATAGGTGATTGGGCACGAGATGTCATTAAATTGGTCATCCACCGAATGCATGTGTGACATATGGATCTATATCATACTTGTAAATCTATATCATACTCCACATCATACTTATGTGATAAGCTCATATCAAGCATGACATTACATTATGAGCATATCTGCAAATGCATGTATCCACACCATGCTTAATAATACATCATGCATTATAAATATAGCAATTGATCCCTAAAATATGATGCTATGTTTAGATATTATTAAGAAACAAAATTGTAGTACAGACAATTATGAAAAAAACAACAACTAAGAAGCGTTAAAAATGAAAAATGGTTGTGCAATGGCGTATTTTCCCTGATGGCAAACTTCACTAATACTTCGTTAAGGAGATTACAATTCTAAGCTAGGACACAATAGATTTTACGTGAAAACTCTATGAAATTTGAGAAAAACTATGACCTTGAGGAGGATTTTGAGGATAAATCCAATATGTGCTAAGTTATTACAATTGTAGAGAAATTTATTAAGTAGAGTTAAGAATCATAGTCCAAAAAATTTATGTCTCCATTCTTCTAAGCTTTGCCTGTATTTATAATGGATACAGACTGTTACAAATAATTGTTCTACTGATTTCCTGGGTGGTGGGCAAACTTCGCAGATTGTGTGCAACGACTCTATTTGACCAAGTACAACGGCTACTGTAAAGGGTCAAGATCTATAGGCGTGCACTTGAAACCTTCTCGAATGATGATATACCTTCGACATGGTTATACTGGCTTTCATTTTATCGAATTTGGGGAATATGCCACTACAGGTTATGATGGTAACAGGCTTGGCTAAATTTAGCAATTTTATCTAAAGATGAAGAACACAGTTTAAGGTATTTAGCACTTGTAGCATTTTCTGACAAAGTCTTCGCAGTCTTGCAGTTTCTTCAGCCAAAAACTAAAGATGAAGAACACTGTTTAAGGGATCGAGCTTCTTCTTTATTCTTGGGGAGGGTATTAGAATTGAAATATGTAAGAAATGGCCTTTTCCAATCTTCAAGATTTTCATCTTTGGTAACTTGGATTTGTATGGAAGAGCTTGTATTGAGACTGGAATATTCGATTACTTCGATGTCTAAAGTCCTATTTTTACTGTCTTCGAGCATAGCGACAACGTATGCTAGTGTGTCAACATGGCAGTTTTCTACTCTGGGAAGGTAAGAAATTATTGCTGTCTTGAATTTGTTCATTTTTTCTTCGACCAGCGCACCATAGTCAACTATATTTCCTGATGTTTTGAATGTCTTGTTGTAGTGGCTGGCCACTAGTAAGGAATCCATGTAAAATACTATTTCTTCTACTCCGAGGGCTAATATAAACTCCAGGTCATGCAAGATAGCTTCATACTCCATTTTTTAGTGGTATAGACAAGGGTTATAAGCTATTTTTTAGTGGTGGTGTATCTTTTTTCTGGAGGCATAAGAGTTTTACTGATGAAGTATATGGATTTTTCCACTCCGTTATCTTCTCGAATAAGAACATAACTGATTGAGTCATCTGTTGCCGATACATACACTGTTAATGTTTTGCCCTCAACAGGAGTACTCATTATAGGAGGACGCCCCAAGTATATTTTAAGATCTTGAAAAGCCAATTCACATTCTGGAGTTTAGACAATTTCCTTGGGTTGTTTATTTGTCATAGGAGATGGGTTTTTCTCGAAGAAGGAGGTAAAGAAGTTTGCATCGATCAGATAACTTCGAGATAAATCTGTGTAGGGCGGCAACCTTACCGGCAAGTTTTTGGACATTTTTATTTATTTACGGTGATGGTATGGCCATAAGTACTTTAATTTGCATAGAATCAATCTCTATACCTCTCTTGCTAACTTGATGGCCCAAGAACGTTTCAGATGCAACCCCAAATTGGCATTTCTCAGGATTGAGCTTCATGCGGTATGTTCAAAGGATGTCGAAGATGGTTTGCAGATTCTTGCAATGATCTCTCATTTTAGGCTTTTGCAGATCATGTTATCGATGTACACTTTCATTATTTTACCCAAGTGATCTTTGAACATTCTTGTGGCGAGCCGATGGTATGTGGCTCCTACATTTTTTAAGCAAAAGGGCATGACTGTGTAGCAGTAAAGGCCAATTTTCGTAACGAATATAGTCTTTTGCAGATCATGTTATCTTTTGGTGTAAATTTATTTGGTTCAATGAAGTCGATACATACTTTAATTTTTCCATTCTTCTTTGGAACATCTATGATGTTTGAGACCCATTTCGAGTATTTAGCTTCTTGAATGAACCTAACACTAAGTAATTTATCCATTTCTTTGTTAACTGCCTCTTGGAGCCTGGGGGCTAGGTTGCGACGCTTCCGCACTACAGCCTTGTTATCAGGTACAAGGTTTAATTTCTGGTAAGCAATAGAAGGGGTCAATTCCCGACATTTCTTGGAAAGACCATACAAAGATATTAGCTTTTTTCTTTAAAGCTAAAGTAGGGTTTATCATTCTTCTGATAATAGCTTAGTTCCAATAAAAGTATTTCTTCCCAAACCATCGAGCTCTACAAATTTAATTACTTCAGTGTTATACTGCTCGAACGTTAGAGGTTGTTATTTCTATAATTGTTATGCTTTTTGGAATTTAGATGCATGAAAGTTTGTAGTGATATTCTCGCACATTCGCGCTACAGCTTGACTCCCTTTGATTTCATAGACACCATGATCTGTTTGAAAATGTAATACCAGATTTTATGTCAAAGGTACTGCCTTAATGGAGTGGAGCCAACTCTTCCTAAGATCTCTCAATATTTTGATTTAGCATCGATAACAATGAATTTGACAAACGTGGTCTCTAGTCCTGCTTGAACTGGCAAAGTGATCTCTCCCAAGATTGATTCCTTGAACCATTGAGGCTTGTAATGGTTGTGGTTAAAGCTTTAGCTGAATCTTTGAGGCCTAGGATGTTAGTCACTCTTTTGAACAGTACATCAGCTGCGCTTCCTGTGTCAACAAGGAGTGTGTGTAAATAGTCCTGCTCAACTTTAAGCATTATCACTAATTGGTCGTTATGAGGGTATTTGATATGGCTACTGTCACAGTCTTTGAAGGAAATATGATATGGCCGTTTGGATTTGCTGAAGCTGTGTAGAAGTTTGGCAGATTTTCTGGAAGATGTCATCTTGCAACAGGACGTGATTCTGTCATCCTTTTTTCGCTTCTTGCCCTTTTCAATCTCGATCATATAAAGATGTCGAGCTTGACCTTGGTCTTGCTCTTGTTGAACTATTTCCCTTATTGTTTCTTCTTCCAAAAAATTTTGGACATTGATTACGTACTCGTGATGCCTTCATGCTAGGATAATATGGTGAATAATTCGTATAAGGGAGTAACAGTTGTCAGTCTCATAGTTATGGACATTATGATACTAACACAAAGGTTTATTTGGGACATCTGAAACCTCCTGTGCTTTTCGAAAGAGTTCATCTCCCCTTAGTATCAGTAAGATAGTTGATAGGGTGGTTATCATAGGTGGCAAGACTGGGGCATGTCGATTTCATTTTTCATCTTTTTATTTGACATTGTCGTTATGACGCCTACACTGTTTGGCAGTAACATTAATTGTTTGTTGGTTTTGAGTGTGACGGTGAGAGAACATCATTTGAATGGATAATAAAAGAACTTTTCATCTTATCTTTCTTAGATTGTTCGAGTTCGATGTAGTTATTAACCACATCGATCATCTCTGCGACGGTTTTAGGTTTGTAGAGTATATGTTTTTCTCGAACTTTATAATCGATGTGGAGAGTAGAGGTGAATGCCGTTATGAGATTCTTGGAATCTAAATTCACAATTTTCCTCATCTCTTAAAGGAAACACTTGTAAAAGTTTGCCAAAATTTCCTTTGCGCCTTGTTCAAAAAAGAAAAGGGAATCAACCATTATCTTACATTTCTTAGTATATGCGTAATTTGACTAGAAAAGTTACTCTAATTGGGTAAAGCTAGTAATTGAACCTTCAGGAATGGTGTGGAACCACCTCAGAGGCTCTTCCATGATGCTCATGTCAAACAGTCAACACAACATATGATCGAGTTTGAAGTATAGGCCGACGGCTGCTTTGAAATGACGGACGTGGGTGAGTGGGTCGGTGAGGCCTGCATATTGGTAAAACTTTGGTATGTGGAAGTTGTCTGGAATTGGCATGGATTCGAGATGAGGGGAAATCGGGTTAGTCTTGATCCTATCCAGAGTGGATCTTTGACTTGAATTGTCTGAATGTATGGCTTGAATTCTATTGATCAAGTCATCTAAGGTATTGAATTGTTGGGGAGCATTTGGTTTAGCCGCTGCTTGTGGATCAAAATCTCTTTATCCTTCTAGGCCCTATAACTTTTTAACTGGTCATCTTGGAGGTGGTAGTGGGGTTTTATGACATGTTCGTCAACTTCTTTGAGTTGTCGATGTTGACGACATAAGGCCGAAATATAAGGATGTTCTATCTGGGTTCCTGGATCTAGACCTGGAAGTTTGAATTTTCTCTTCTCTCCGTAGGCTTTTCCTTTAGATAGCTCACGACCAATTATCACTTCGGGCCTCTGGAGGTGATCCTTTTCGACTAGTGAGTCAATCTTATTGCCTTCGTAAACTTTTCATTTCTTTTTAATGAGTTTGGATTTGTTGTTCCAAGGCCTTCCTCCTCTCGTCCCTCTCAACTTGGAGGGCTTGAGTGTAAACCTTCTAATTCTCCAAACGTTGGTTCCTGTTAAATTTTATTTTCTTCTAAAGATTGACAATAACATTGTGAAAATTTACAGTTTCTGGCTGGATGGTGACTAGAATATTCTCATTGTTTCACTGAGTACTGGAGGAACTTCTGAGGTTCATGTTGGTCATAAAAGCGATTGGGTAGAACGAGTATTTGGTAAAGAAAAAGTAGATATTTCCCACAGACAGTGCCAATTGTAATGACATATTTTCCCTGATGGTAAACTTTGCCAATATTTTTGTAAGAAGATTGCATTTCTAAGCTAGGACAAAATAGATTTTACGTGGAAACTCGATGAAATCTATGAAAAACCACGACCTCAAGGCGGATTTTGAGGATAAATCTAATATGTGCTAAGTTATTACAATCGTAGAGAAATTTAACAAGTAGAGTGAAGAATCATAGTCCAAACAACTATGTCTCTGTTGTTCTAAGCTCTGCTTGTATTTGTAATAGAAACAGATAGTTACAAATAATTGTTCTCATGATTTCCCGGGTGGTGGGCAAAATTCGTTGATCGTGTGCAATGATTCTATTTGACCAAGTGTAATGGTTACTGTTGAGGGTCGAGATCTATAGGCGTACACTTAAAACCTTCTCAAATAATGATATACCTTTGACATGGTTGTACTGGATTTTTCTTTATCGAATATGGGGAATATGCCGTTATAGGTTGTGACGGTAACAGGTTTGGCCAAATTTTGCATTTTTTTCCAAAGATGAAGAGCATTGTTTAAGGGATTTTGGCGGGGTGGAGTAATAGTTGTGGTCAGAAACCAAAAAAGTTTTCACTACAACTTGTTGCCATTTTCTTACTACAATGAAGTCCCTTTTTTTCAATCCATTCTAACTTCTTAACTTTTCAATTCAACTAAGTGGATAAGTTGTTTTTATTCGTGTCTCCAAATATGGCTCTATGATTTTAATTACCGAAAGCACTTTTTATTGAATAGGGCCGAATATTTAAAATTGATGAATGACAAAACATATAAGAATATAACTCTCTACCACAAGTATATGTACTTTTTTGATTTGTAGATTGTTAGAATGAATCATTTAGGAGTATATATGGTCATTCATTAAGGACAAACCATGAAAGTACTTGAAAAAAAAAAGTGATCAATTACTTAAAAGTTAAAATTAACTTCCTATGTAGTTTGCTTAATGCTAGAAAATACTGATATCATCTTTGTTGCCATTGACTCTTCCATAAGGGTCAGGTACAGGTGTTGCCTCTTTTTTTTTAAAATTTTGAAAATTCCTAGACTTTTGTGTGTGACTTTTGCTTTATATCTCTTCGCTTAAAGTTTTAGATAACGCTTATTTACATAATATGATTCACTTTAAATATTAGATGCACCTATACTCTAATGTGTAAGGTGGTATTTTTTTTAAGTGCTAAATGCTGGAAAAAAAATCAAGTGCTGAATACTAAATGTTTTGAAGTGCTGAATACTGAAAAATGAAGTGTTGAATAAGTTATGGTGCTTTTTTTCGTCTAAGAAGTGCTAAAAACTTGTAAATGTCTTAAATACCCTTGTTATAAAAGAACACAACTTGGAGCATCACCTCAAAATTGGCAGCACCCTCCACTATAAAATACTATGACACCATAGATGGATATTCACAACTTGAAAATGGACATATAAAAGGCAACATTGCACAAAATAGACAATTTGGATATACAAAAAGGACATACAAATGGCTTCATTGCACAAAATGGACAAAATAGATATATAAAGTGGACATACAAAATGGATATACAAAAAGCATCATTGCACAAAGTGGATATACAAAATGGACATACAAAAAGCATTATTGCATAAAATGGACATACAAAATGGTTTGTGCAGATCAACAAAATTAAAGATAGTCTGAAGTACGAATCTTAAGATAATACAAACCAACATAGTCTAAAATAGCAAATAGTCCAACATCAACATAGTTTATAAACATCGAGAAAATATGATAATCTAAAATAGCAAACTAATGCATAGAAAACTAAAATCCAAGAAACTACATTAGGTAGTTTTTTTTTATTCCAGCGTAGCCAAGCCCACAAATATGTTAACATATTTTGGATGTTCAGTAAACTTTAAACATGCTTTAGACATTTCAGTATTCGTCAAATACCCCAAAAAATCCATTTCTTGAAGAATAACCAACACTTCTAAAAGTTTCTTTCCATGCGTATCTTGCTTTGTCAATTCTTCTCGCTCACCCTGTGTCTTTATAACTTCAATCAGCTTATCTAACTTATCCAAAGTGTCTTCAGCTTTTTATATTTTCTTCCCACTGCGGTGACTACTTTCCAACTAAGAAGCGGATGACATTGGTTGAGATACAGACTGTGCAAAGTGATAAGGCGTAGATTGTTCTGGTTGAGGGATGATAGGCTCGGCTTGAGATCAAATACAAAATGAACCCCAGATGGTTCAAAATGATGATCGATGAAGTATGTATCAGTATCTCCTTCTGCAAGGTTTGTGGGGACATTATTCTCATCTTCAAGGATCAAATCGGCGACGACATCTAAAGTAGCCATGCTAATAAAATCATCCATAGTAGGACCAGTTGCATATTGACCAGTAGCCACTCTATTTGCAAAAATAGCTTTCATCAAGTCTTCATGTGGTAACCTACTTTTCCTAAATGTACTGACGTTCTCATTTATCTAATGTGTATCAAGAAAACAAACATTTAGAAATTTATAATATGACTATACATATGAACATAATAATTAAAAGACTACTATACCTTAATCAATGCATCCCACTCTTCGGGTGGAAGATGAAACATGCGGGTTTCTGCATTAAAACTATTCCCAGTCCTCAAAAGCTATGGCCAGGCATTGTACTTTGCTCTTTAGTAAAACCTGACATTACTAAAATATTTAATTCCATGAGTTAGGTAAAATTTTGCATTGCACTCCTCCCTAATCTTAGCCCAAGAGGCTTTCAAAAGTTTAGACCCCGCATCTTTAGTTGTTTCAAGCTCACACTTGCATAATGCAAGATATGTGTGCAACTTCTCACCATTAAGTAGTTTTGTCTATTTGGGAGTATCTTGCAGGCTTGGGTTATCAGTCACTTCTTTCTGAGCCTTGTTATTCTTTGGAGACATGGTAAAACCTGATGAACAAATCAAAACAAAAATATCAGCAATATATCCCTTGACAGAAGGTCCAGAGTTGTCTGCATATATGCATGTGAACCACCTTATATCATGATAGTAGGATAGAAATAAAAATTAATACCCAAATGAGTGTTCTACTTCAACTTTAGTAGAGACATAGTTAACAGCTTTGTTTCCCTGCCTATAAATGAGTATTCTAGAATGCTTCAATGACCGATGATCTTAACTATATATTATGGGGAGGGATCCATATGATGATATATTGTGTACCCTTATATGACTGTAACAAGGAAGACTGCTTAATGTGCCTAAATTTCTGTGTTTCAGTTGCAAACAAGATTATCACTTTAGTTAACCACTAAATATAAAGGTAGTACTTCCAGAGTAAGCAAAGTAATAAAATAAAACTTAACTGGAAATACTTTAACATCCAAAATGCTTCAATAAAGGTAGTGCTTCCATAGTAAGCAAAGTAATAAAAACATTTCAAGTAGCTAACTTCTTCATATGGAGCAGATACCCAATATGCACTTTAGCTATGGGGCCAAAAAAATATAAAATCCCTACTACTAAAAAGTGCTAAAAGATATAACAATATACCCTAAAAATATAATAGTATACATAAACCCAAAAAAGCCCTCCAGTTGAAGAAAGGGCATCTATTTAAAATCATTTGTATGCTAAAAGATGTTGCCTGCCAAAGCCCCTATTGTATTCTATCATTTGTATGCCCTACTACAAAGTGCATAGTCTATAGAAAAGTGCATTAACAGAAGGTGTGGAATTGATACTGTAACAACAGTAATTATTTTTGAACTGCAAATAACAACACACAAAAAATATTATATATTTATGATGTTTAGATAAGACAGGAGCTGAACAAGTAACATCTTTTTTACTAGATTATGCAGTAGTAGTACTATATGGCCTTGTGATGTCCTTGCTAAAAGATGCTAAAAGACGTCCATGCTAAAAGATGTTGTCCTTGAAGATGCTAAAAGATGCTAAATGACGTCCTTGCTAAAAGATGTTGTTCTTGAAGAAAGAACATCGATTTAAAATCATTTACTAATGTTGATTACCAAAGCCCATTTCGAGTATTATTTCATAAATTCCTTCCAGTTTTAATAATTCTTTCTTTAATGATCTCATTTTTTGTTTGCATTATTCAATTGTTGAAGGTAACATAAAAATTCAAATTAACATACTAGAACATTTCTTACCCTTGATTCGAGGAGAAAAAGAAACCGTACGAAACCGATGATACGATCTTAGGTATTTTATGGATAAAATATTTTTTTGACTTTGATGACTATACTATGTTTATCCATTTATCACCCCTTAGCCTAAAAGAAGCCTTTTTTTTTAGCCAATCTCCTTTATTCTATTCGTTTTGAGGATAGTTAGGGTGAAATTTTCAAATGAGTAATATGTTTGATTATATATGTGAAGAAATTTTCAAAGATTGTTGAAAAGATAATTATGAGTAGAATTATAAAGTTTGTGATAGTTTTTCAATATTAAATTCAATAGATCTTTCATGTATTTGACTTTCATAGGTGAAAAGATAAGAGTAAAAAGAAGAATGGTGAAGAAAAGTGAATGTGAAAAGTTAAGATGTAATAAGTGATTGATGGAATATGAAGGCCCTATTATTCTCAGAATGCCAGCAAAACACCATATCCATTACTAATCTATCCTTAGCCTACATTGCAGCCCTTACAAGACTTATTTGATCATGAGTCTAGTTTGGTCTATTTAGTAGAGATGAGAGATATGAAGTCTATAGTATTTAACTTGATACTTTCATCAAAAATTAAATTGATATATGAATCCTCATTACATTTATTCATACTCATCTTACAAATGAGAGAACACCTAGTAAAATTTCAGTGATATTAGAGTGAACACCCAAGAAAGGCCTAAGTCAAACAAGTTCCAACAAGGTAATCTAATTGATGTTAAGTAATACGTTGAAAACTTGAATTCTACTGATTGCGCGTGCACACACACACACACACCAAGTAATATACTTTAGTGACTTTTTATATCACAGAGGTAATGTCTTGAGCTATTTTGTATATTTTATATTAATTATGGGAAGTACTTTCCAACGTTTATTTATGTCATTTATTCTTGGATTATTTTTTATGTTTGTGTTTTAACTAGGCTCACCATTATTTTGAGGGGGAGATACATCTTTTTTTGAAGGGGAAATAACTAGTACATTTTAATGTAATATTGATTTGGTTATATTTCTTTCCATTCACTTTTAGTTCTTCTGTGATATGAGAGATGCTCATGATATGAGAGAGATGCTCATGATATGATTGCTATTTTCATATCTTTTAAAAGGTATCATGATCTATCTTTCTTAGTTTACAGGATATTCAATAGTAGATGTTATAGGATGAGAGAGTGGTTTGTAGCATGGATGTTTAGCGATTGAGTCAGTCCAACGAGTTATAATTTTTTTTGTTCTTATAATCATAGTTTTGTCACGAAATAAACGAAAGGGGGGGATTGAAACATCCATATTTGGATTTGCTTTCATTTCGTATCTTGTGTAAGTATCGGCTCGTAATTATTCATCGTCAGAGAGTGCAAGTGGAATGACTACAGCTAGACTGACACTCAAAAGAGGGAATAATGAGTATCCCTGATAGGATGGCACAATGAAAAAGGATTTACGATCATACTTCTCTGGTTTGATATATTTGTTATCATGCTTTCCAGTTTTTCAATATTTTTATGTCCTTTACACACGTATCATAAACTAGTTTGTTAAGTGTGTAGATATTATAGAATAGTTGATTGATACGTTTTAGAGTGTGAAAGATATCATCTGTGGAAGTGGTCCAGAGATTGAACCTATTGATAAAATGGGTGGTGTCCAACTAAAGTCTAGGCTACCTTTATGTCTGGAAAGTACTGTAGAGTAATGTTAAGGTCTTAGATTTGATTTTGTCATGAAATAAACCAAAGTGAGAGATTAAAAGGCTCTTAATTTATCTCATTTCATGTAGTTCGAGTCCCGTGGTTATCTCAGTCGAAGAGGGCGACAAAATCAATACCAACGACCGAGAAGGTAAGTTGGAAAGCAAATCTTTGATAAAGTAAAAGCCCAAGCTTGTTTTAACTTAGCAAAATATTATTGCAAAACTAGAAAAGTCAAACCTTTTCCCTAATGTATTTTCATGTGCATTTTGGCACTCTTGTTCGAACGAGTTCTATAATCGTATATACGCCTTTTAGCCGAAGTCAAGTATTTAAAGCATTTTTCACTGTTGTGTTTATAAGGCCATTTTACTTTCTTTAGTCGAACGAGATCTATAGTCGTTCGAATGACTTATGGGTAAAATTGTGGCTCCCAATTGATTTTATCTGCCATGCTTTTTATGCTAATTTGAGTGCTTCGTTCGAACAGATGTTGGGAATTTTTTTTGCCATATATTTTTGTTTTCTTTAACAAGCTTTTTAGGGATTTTATTTTTTATCAGATAACCTAATTAAGATAAAATAGAGAGAGCTTAAAACTTTATTCTTGAGATTAAATTAGTCACCCTACTTCCCTCATGATTTTATAGAGTGATTCTAGTAAGGTGATCCTTGTTATGAGATCACCTTACTAGAATCACTCTATAAAATGAGATCAAGGAGTATCATTACGAGAATAAAGAAGAGAGGGCGTGAAGCTTGGATCAGAATAGAGATAATCACGAGATGGGTTTATCAAGTCTGCAAGTACTTTTTATATTGTAACTCTTTTGATTAATGGATTTTTAGTTGTCGAGGATTTGATAGCGACCTGTGGATTTTTCTTTTGAGAAAGGTTTCCTACAGAGTTAAAATTGATTGTTCTTGAGCGCTGATTATAATTGCATATTGACTATTAATTGTTGATACTAGATTGTAGAATTAATTTGAATTAGGCTATAGTTTTGTTATTGGAAAATTGATAGCAAGGATGAACCACTTAGAAAATTTGACCTAAGTTTATCAAAACCAATTAATTTTGAGTACCTAAATTTTTTATACAGATCCTACTAAATCATGGCTCCCCCCTTCAGAAGCCTTTAACTTCTGCTCAAGCTAGAACTGGAGATGAGGGAAGTCAGAAGTCCTCTTATTACGACTGTGCCACTTGGACTTGCAAGGAAGTTGGCCCTTTCTACCTATCCTGGAAGACTCATTGTTTTTCCTCTTGGTTGCAGTCACCTTCCTCTCTAGACTACCGCCCTCCTTCATAAGATTTTCTCGCTTAATCCATATATCATCAACTGATGGTAGACGAGTGTCTATTATGGAGTCTTTATCTAGCAAAGATGGTTAAAAAATCATTAAGTGTTAGACATTAATAACTAAATACATCTTTATAAATGGCGGCAAATCAAGTTGCAAAATATTGCCACCAATCTTCTTCTTCTTCTAACTTGGTCTCCTATGAATCATCAAACCTTCAACAAGTCCTTCACCAAATTGCTTGAATCGATTACGCAGTAAGACCATAAACCACAATAACTCCCCAGTTGAGCGGGATCTACTTTGATACTATTTAATCATAATTTATAGAAGAACAATTAAAATTGAAAAAGAGGAAGAACACAATAATAATTCAAGTAAATTTCCTCTATGGATTTCTCTTTATTGTTCAAAGGCGATTACAATACAGAGAAGCTTGATTATAGAAGAAACTAATTACAATATAGAGAGGCTTGATTGCCCCTTTTAGGGTTATAATACCTATTTATAAAGTAGAGTTATAATCCTACTCATATTAGAAACCATGGTTTTAAATAACCGTTAAAACGGCAACGCCTTGAACCCATTCCATTATACCCCATGTTTCATTCTAAAAAATAACACCCGTTATTTGTTGTTATAGACCGTTATTTTATACTATAACAACTGTTACTACCGTTATAACAATACGTTATTTTTAATGTTTTTCTTCACTTTTAACGAACGTTATACACCGTTATATACCGTTATAACACCGTTTTATGTCGTTATATGATTCTTGAGGAAAATCATTTCTTGTGATATGATATAAAATAACTACTGAGGTGAGGAAAATCATTTTTTGTGATATGATATGAAAGAAGAAGGGATAATTGACGTCGACGTTATTGTGTAGACCCCATAAGTATGTTTGCTATTTTATTGGAAGATCCATTATGTAAATGGATTGTTGGAGATGACGATGAGCCTTTCTTGCCAACATATGAAGAATGGCCAGAAGAGCTTGAAATAGAATTATTAGTTGAAGACCCGAAGGTCAATGAGAAAAAGCGGTACTCTACTTCCGTTATTGACACAGATTTCCCAGAAAATTTATCATAAGCACCTATGTATTAAACACCAATGGAACCTATGCCAGAGGCATATTTTGATTTCAATTTCAGCTAAATCAATATGGGGCATGGCCAACCATTGAACTACTCTGAATTTGATATAAATCAGTTCGACTCCGTTTACCAGTGAATGTAATGTAGTATTCCAGAATAATCATTTTCCATTTTCTATTTATGTGATTTTTAATGCTCTGGTGTGATTTTTAATTTGTCGGTGTATTGTGGTATGTTGTAATAAGTACTATCTTCAATAATAATAAGTATTTTGATTTTTCTTTTATAATCCTTTTTATAACAGTATTATAACGGTGTTATTTGTAAAATAACGTTTATAACAGTTGTTATAATTGAAAATTAATATTTATATATAGAAAAAACAAAAACACAACCGTTATTTTAATATAACACCATTATAGGACAAATAATGACCATTATAACATTTTTTTCTTGTTATCTAGACAAAAATAATGTAACACCGTTATAACACTGTAATAATGGTTATAACGTTAACGGCCTTTCTCCATTACACCGTTATAATGTACCCTTTTAAACCTTGTTAGAAACTAGGTTTTTGTTATGTAAAATATCTAAACTAGGTCTTGAGCTCTGTAATAGCTAATTTTCCAGATGGTAAATTTTGCCAATACTTTTAGAAATGAGGTTATGACGATCATGCAGATAAGTCTAGAAGACACTAAATTTTACGTAAAAACTTAGTAAAACCTGAGAAAAACCTCGACCTCGAAGAGGATTTTAGATGTAAATCCAATATGTGCTAGATTATTATAATTTTTAGAGAGATTTGATAAGTATACCCAAGAATGATATATAAAAATCACCTCCTATTGACATATGCTTTGCCTGTATTAATAATGGATATAGACAGTTACATAATAATTGGTCTCCTGGTTTAATGGGAAGTGGGTGAACTTTACGGATCATGTAACCAACTCAATAATTACTATAGAGCTTCAAGATCTGTAGACGCTGTGGGCCTGACACCTTTGACTTTGTTTCGCTAGCTTTTCCTTGTCGAATCTGGGGATCAAATGACAAGATATTTTTGACTTGACTCTATTTAGCCTATCCTTATCGAGTCTAGGCAATATGTTGCTACGATCACCCCATTCTCGATACAATTACTTGTTGTATCGAGAAGAATATTCTAAACCTTGTGGCTGCAGTGCAGAGCAATCATGTGTCTTGTTGAAAATATAAAATAATTGATGTATTCATTTTGATTATAATAAAAGAAATTGGGATGAATTTTGTTCGATGTTCACAGTAGGAATTGTACTCTTATTAAATATATTGTGAAATTTTGAAATTTGAATTGTGGTTACAACTCTCCTATGAAAATAGGATGTTGATTAAAAAAAGGAAAGATATGGTTCATTGGTTGCAAACAATAATGGCTAGGTGTATTCCTGTAGGTGATGTATTAAGTTATAAGGAATTTGTTGTGCAGTCTCTTTTTGTGCATTTGAGAATTATAGTGGTGAAGATTGGGAAAATAGAGGAAGTAGAGATGTATGTGGATGGTTTAGAGCAGCAATGCAATAGCCTGTTATCTTTTAGGAGACAAAGGGTCCTATACTTCGAGAAGAGGCGTGTCAAGCATTTTAAAAAACTAGCCAAAAATTCTCGAAGAGGTGCTTCGAACCGTTACCTGGGGCCGATAAATAGTACTTTGGGTGACAATTGTTCACATTTCATTTCTCTAAATTTTTTTGAAGGTGATTCTTTGTGCTCTGCTTTTGCTAACCCTTCCATCATTAGTTCAGAGGAGATTGCTGTATTAATCCAGAGGACAAAACTTACAAAGGAGAGAGACTCATAATTTGCTCGTCAACAAGGTTGGTATATCTATTTTTGGAAATTTTAATTTGATTGTTATTGCATGTAATGATGATTTCATACAAACCCATTGTAGTTTAGATGTGTATGAGTTAATTTGTAGGAGTAATTTAAGTAAGAATGAGTATGTTGGGAGAAATTTGTAAAATTCAACTTCTAGGGTTGTTCTATCGTTTTGGTGCTTTGGAGAGGAAATGGGATGTTTGTTGATGTTTGAGGGATCATTGGTGATAATGGGTTGTTGTAGGTGTGGGATTTGGCTTTGATTTGGAGTGTGGTGGAAATAGGTGGATTTCTTGTTACCGTAAGTATTACGATAGATTTTTTTGTAGTTTGTCAAGTAAATAGGGCGTTTGATGGATAGAGGAGTTTGGTGAAGATACGCAGCCGTATTATACGTCGTATTGTACCTAATTTTATGCCAGAGAGAATGGAAAATCAAAAATTTAGGATTTGGTCTCATTTTGGAGAGAGTTTGGGTACCATACGAAACGTCTTCAAACATCTTTCATATATTATTTATAATCTTTGAGAATTATTGGATAATTTCTCAAGATAACAAACAAAACAAAATCGATGGTAGAACTTAATTAAAATTAATTTGTGATTTAGATTGAGAAGGGATATGAGAATGTCGAAGAACTTAAAACTTGTTTAAATCATCATTTATTGTGGTCGAGAACTAGATAGTAGTAGGTAGAATGAGTAGTTAGAGAGTAATACTCGATAATAGGATGTAGACTAACAGATAGGAGCATAAATTTTATAAGATACGGTATCTTACTAACTTTAAAAACGAATTCTATTTCAAGTTAAAAATAAATGGTTTAACCTATTCAAAATGCTAATTGTCCTAATGTTGACGCAGAAAGAAATTTTGCAAACCTTGTCGATGTAGAGCCAATAATCGTTGATGTGACTACCTGTGTACAAAATTTAGGTAGGAACTACAGAGTTGGGGAGAGAAGTATGGGCATGGCTCAGGAGAATTAAGCTAGGTTGGAAAATGAAGTTGTCAAGGTTTCTGATGAGGAAAGAACATAAATAGACTTAGAACATGAGCCACAACCCAGTGATCGAGAAGAATATACTGTTAGGGGTGGAGAAGGATGAGAGAAAGAGGGAGGGATGAATTTTATTGGGGAGTGTTATGGGGATGCCGAGGAAATAGTGAAAATCTTAAAATTTAATGAGAAGTATGGCATTCGTGATGATATTAGGCTGAAGGAGTAACTTGGGGAGAAGACTGAACAAGAGCTCCCTATAGAGGGTATTCTGGTCAATCAAGAACAAATAAAAAAGGGGTTAAAGTTATTCATTCGAGCTGTCTAAAAGAAGTTTTTAAACTTCTATGATGTTACTCCCAGGCAGTTCAATCCTAATGTATACAACCATTTTAGGGTGGTAACAATGTTAAACGGGCGACTGAGAGAGAAGGGGGAGCAATTGATTTTTGTGGGTGATTTTTGTGTGTACTACACACTAAAGTAGAATTCGCAGAAAGTAGGCTATTAATAGTTAGCCAGATTCCTCAAGAGGCCTTTGTTCTATGAGATGGTGTCGACTTGGGGGTAATACTTTGCCGAGTGCTTACTTGTTTTGGGGAACTATGAGTTCGACCCTAAAGATCCTGGGGAGCCTTTGAAGGGAAATAGTTTCCATCTAGGCTTGTGTTGCATATGTTTGATTTAATGTAAGAGTAATTTGTTTTCTTGAAGTATTTTTGTTTGATGAAGTACTAAGCAAGTTTATTTATTGTTGCAGCTGTAAAGAAAGTGGATGTGAACTCGAAGTCCCCCGAGAAGTTGTACAACTTGAGAACCAATTACTTTGGGCCAATCGACTCTTTAGTTACAGATCAATGGAGTGTCGAAGAGCTATTCAAAGAATTTGGTATAAAAAGATCTCGAATAAAAGGTGCTGAGGTTCCTCTTATCAACGGGAAAATGTCGACAATAAATAAATTGAGCAGCTGAGTCAAGTCTCCCCCTCGAGAACCATGCCCTCAATAGGTATACCATTGACTCTATTGTTGTAGAGAGAGATGCCTTGTTGAGTAGGTCCTTCGGCAAGAATAAAAGAAAGAGAGCTGCCAACCTTCCTCCTGCTCCTACACAACCATCGAAGAGATTGATTCGACATGCTCGGGTCGAGATTGTGGAGAAGTCTAGAGTGGTTGGAT
The DNA here is from genome assembly GCA_014058105.1 of Kingdonia uniflora. NCBI lineage: Eukaryota > Viridiplantae > Streptophyta > Magnoliopsida > Ranunculales > Circaeasteraceae > Kingdonia > Kingdonia uniflora. The sequence goes on from JACGCM010001281.1 coordinate 3,200,760, forward strand.
CGGGGAGTTCCAATGTCCCTACGTCGACTATTGTGATACAACAGAAGGCTGGGGCTCGAGAGAAAAGTTTTCCCAATAAGCTAAAGATGAAGGTTATTGGAAATCTTGGAGATTCCGAGTAGGAGGCCGAGTGGACCATTAAGTCCTATGTGGCTGGAACAACTACTCTAGAAGAAGATTTTACTGACTGCTTAGTTAGAGTACATAGTTTGTCGACATTCTTCATCAAAGGTCACCGAACAATGAATAAGGTAAGAAATTTTTATGCCTTATTTCGCTTAACGAAGTTACTTCCGCATTCAAGATCTCATATTATTACTATTATGCAGATCAAGAAGTTGTTGATCGATGTGAAGCCTCATTTGCTTGGTACCGAGGCTTTGGCAAACTAGCTCCTTGTCTACAAAAACAACGAGAAGGTACTTGTCAATGAGAATGATGAGTTGGTTTTGGAGAAGGAAAGCCTAGAAGCGAAGCTGGAAAGGTTAAAGCTTGGTATAACCAAGTCGAAGGAGACTGCCGTTCAAGATTTAAGAGACTAAGAAGAGGAAGGAGATCGAGAAGATAAGGTTCAATCTGGCGAAGGAGAAGGAAGACGCATTGGCCCTTCAAAAGTCTAACTTTAAGGACGATGTTCGTGAACAAATTTTATCTGTTTGCAGGTTAATGGAGGTAGAGGGTGTCAAGGCGCTTGCTGAAGCTAATACGGAAGTTGATCGAATCAACATCGACTCCCTCAAGTGTATGAAAACCAATTTTTCTGGGCAGTTTGACCTGATGGAGGAAAGGAAAGACTTTTATAAAGGCTTGGCTGCTGCTGTGGGGATGATTTTTCTCAACTCTAATGCTGAGAAAGAGGTGCTCGATACTCAAGAAGTGGCCCCTGTCTTGAACTGTGGTACATAACATATTTGAGGGGATTTCTCGATGATCTAACTCCTGGTCTTCCAGTTAAGCTGACAACCCCAATAATCTCCCCATAAAAGTAGATACCAATGTTTAATTATTGATATTTGAAGGAATTGTTGATTAGTTTAATCGTTGAAATTGTGTGGTTAACTATTGATAATGGATGGATAGGTATTCGATCGTAATGAATATGATGTTGAATAGCTTGGTAAATGGTTTAATGTTTTGCAGAACAAAATACTTGGATTTTATCAAGAATGGTATTCGATATAATTGATTGAAGTATAACACAGATTAAAATATTTTCCAGAAGTTTCTCATGGAAAAGATATCTGAGTGTAATAAGAAGATAACAATGCTATGCTCTGTTAAGTATTACATGAATTTTTAGATAAATTCTTCTATGAGATATATTTTTGATCGATAAGACAACCAAAAATTAGTTGCTGATGGGGTAATGATGTTGAATATTTTAAGTATTTTGTTCGAGATGAGTGTTGGAAGGGAGTAAGATATACTCTTTGTGAGGTGTTTTAGAATCACTTAGTTAAGTATGTATGGATTGGAGAACTATTTATGGCTTTGTTGACTAAGGAATTGGGCCAGATGTTTTTCCATTATGGAAATCTGGTTTGACTTATAGGACATATATGTTATAAAATGTCGAATGTTGTAAGGAAGTACAAAAAGAGGTTCATGTATTAGGAGACCTGTTTGTCAAAGAAATAATATTGAGGCTGACATACACTGGTTTAAGTGTTGTCAAAAGAAAGAAACATAGAGAAAATAATTTATTGATGGTAAAGATAACTTCTTTATTGAAGAAAAAAAAAAGAAATAAATTACAACTCTTATCTGTAGAACATTTTTAGATGGGTTGTGTTCCATAGGAACTCGAGTTGTAATTCATTTTCAGTCATCAACCAGTATTACTACTGTTTATTTTGTCGTTGATAATATAAGGTCCTTTCCAATTTTTTGATAACTTGCCCGAGTTTTTTGGTCGAGTATTATCTTGAATTCGTCGAAGGACAAGATCGCCTATGTCGAATGCGCGTTTTCTCACTTTCTTGTTGTATGTTTTTTTTAAAAGTGTTATGGTATCGCCCCAAGTTTGCAATGACATGATCACGAGATTCTTCGATCCAATTGAGATTACAGAGAAGTTCAAGCTAATTTTCTTCATCTGTTACGTGACTTCGAGCGGTGGGAAGATCGAGGTCTGAAGGAATAATAACTTCTATGCTGAAAGCCATCATAAATGGTGTACAACCTGTGGAGGTTCGAGATGTAGTCCTATACGCCCCTAAAACACTAAGTAGTTCTTCGACCCATCTGCCATTCTTTTCATCGAGGCGCTTGAGCAAGCCGGACTTGATACTTTTATTAATAGTTTCAGCTTGACCATTTCCTTGTGGATAATAAGGTGTCGAAGTAGATAACTGGATTTTGCACTTGTGGAGGAATTTGAGGACTTTACTGCTGATAAATTGTTTGCCATTATTCGATCTTATCATTTGTGAACAACCAAATCTGGTGATGATGCGTTCCTAGAGGAATTTAATCACTTCATTTTCATCAGTGTGACAAAGTGGCACAACTTCGACCCATTTTGTAAAATTGTTTGTTAACATATTAAAGAATTAATGCTGCTCTTTAACTATAGCAGATTTGTTCATGTGTTCAGAGAAACCAATAGATTTGCTGACAATTTGTCTAAGATTAAACCTGCTAGAGGCCTTATTGAGCTGGACCCTGAGTCATTCTCAGAAGAGCTTAAGAAGATCAATGCTGAAGATGCTGGAACTGTTTACCTCAGGCCATAACAGCTGTCCTTTCTGTACAATTTTTTGCCTAGTTCTGTTTTTTTGTTTGTTCTTTGGTTCTGTTAGGGTCTCTTCTGTTCATTGAGAACCCTCTTTTGTATATTCTGTTCGCTTCTTTATAGAGCAGAGGGGTCTGCTTTCAACCTCAGCTTACTCAAAAAGAAAAAGTTTTTGTATAAGATTACATTTTACTGTAGAGTTTAATGATATTGTAATGAGAAGTCTGCAAGGCCTTCTTTTTTAGTTTTCTGAATCCTGCTTTATAACAAGATGTAGTGAATGTGTATTTTCTAATGAAATTAATCCATCAGACCTCTTGCAGAGATATAGAAGTGACTAGTGAGGGATGGCACATGTAGAGGATGAGAGACCCGGAAGGACCTCCCACAAGAGCTTTTAGAGTATTGCATGTCGTATCTCTTTCTTGGTGATTGTACCCGGTTCTACCTAGTTTGCAAATCCTGGACATCCATTTTCCCAACACTACTTCGATTGACCACCATCTTAACAAAAAAATTGAGTCTGACCTTGGATTGGAAAACTTGGCATTTCCATGGTTTATGTCTGTTCCAAGGAACAACAACAAAGGCTTAGGCAAGTTATTCCACCCCATTCTCTATGATACTTATCATATGGATAGTTCTGAGCGAGAGTTTTCTACATTTTTAAACTTTGATGTTTCTGAGAAGGTACGGGCGAAGGTAGAAAGCATAGGTGATCGGGTCATTTTGTTGGTTAGTTTTTCAAGCTCCGTGGCTGTTTAACAATTTCAGCTAAAGAATTGTGAGTCAAAGGTGACAATATTATTTCTTCCAGCCCAATGATATCTATGTGTTACTACCTTGTCCCAACGTAGTTCGTCAAAGGTTAGAACCATACATGGGCGGTATTTTAGATGTTAGTAGTTCTGTTTATGTGTATATATCTCAAATGGATGAAGGAAATATTGACACACGAAATCCGAACTCATTTGGGTGCAGTGATTGAATATTTTCTCATACAAATAATTGAGTTAGTTTTCCCTTATCATAGTTATCAGGCTATTGAGTAGTACCTTCAAGCAATATTCAAGATGTTTTATAGTCTACGTTGACAGGCTATTGAAGAGTACCTTTGAGCAGTATTCAGTATTTGTATGTTGAAACTTTATTTCATAATGTAATTGAAAGTGATATTCTTCTCGGCACAAATTCATATTTTTATTGCAGATCTTTTCTGCTTTTATGAGCAACTTCTGACCTAGTATGAGCACATTTGTATGCCAATTTACACAATGTATTTTTATGAAGTATTTGTATTTCAAGTTTTTAAATGAGCCATTACGACAGCATAACATTTTGTTTTGCAGAGATAATGCTATTAAATTAACATATTTTATCAAAATGTGTTCTATCTTTTCAAATTAGGCACCTTTAGATACAGTGGCAATGTTCTGTACAAGTGCGAGTTGTGAGACTTCACTCCTTGTTCAATAATACAATTTGATCCTTTGGCACTACAACTTACCAGCTCTAAAAAATGTGAAAGGCAAAAGAACCAAGATGTTTGAAACAAAATAGTTTAAATTAACATTTGGCTAAATCTGATGTGGCACAATATCCCTCATAGGTTTGTTTACCCGTGTGAGACCGTATGAGACTTATGTATATTTTTTGTTTTTAGCTTAAACTCTGTTGGAGAGGTCCAATATGGGTTATTAGTAGTTTGCTAGTTTTAGTAGGAGTCTATTTTAAAATTAGAATTAGGGTTCATAATTCTAATCCATGTTCTATAAAAGGGGAGGTCTATGTTATTTGTTTCTTTGTTAGTTAATAGAGTTAATTCAGTTAAAGTAGTCTTGTTCAGAACAAGGGTTCTAGTTAATATAATTAGGGTGTTCCTCACGAACCTAATTCCTTTTGTTAAAACTAACCTAATTCTTGATTATTGGCTTCCTTTTGTACTAGAGATATTTGTCGCCAAGTCGATTGATCCGATAATACTTGTGATGAGGCAAAGCTGAAATCGACTAATAAGGCCTATGTATGAACATAACTTTGCCTTCTCCAAGTTTATCCAACAGTATGTCAAATAATGTTCATCAGGAAATCCAAATTTTGGGCTGACAAAGAAGAAAGAAAGTGTTGGAGAAGTACCTGTTTTAGGAAGTATGATACTGATCAAGTGATCAAATTCAACAAGAAATCTCAATCCAAGTTGCCAAGAAGAAAAAGCTGTCTTAGCAAATTTTCATGGACCTACTACCACGCAAAAAAACATTATTGGGGAGATTCCCTAGCCACCAACCATATCTATGGGTAGACTTTGAGATACATAGATATGGGTAGACTTTGGATGGTGATGACCTAAGAGCATCTAATATGTACTTCATTTGTTTTTCTTGTGGCTGAGACCCTATAAAATATACGTCGAGGCGTATGCAGTACTTATCACGACTTTCATTTCCTCTGGTTGATCAATTGGTAAAGATATGTGAAAGGGACTCATATCTAGCTCCAAGATCTCCCATATCTTCTTGTTTGTAATCCTCCCAAGGTCAAACTCAAACTCTAACTCATAACTTCCTCTGGTTGATCAATTGGTAAAGATATGTGAAAGGGACTCATATCTAGCTCCAAGATCTCCCATATCTTCTTGTTTGTAATCCTCCCAAGGTCAAACTCAAACTCTAACTCATAACTTCTTCTCCCGTGTCACTCTCATTGCAAAATATATGACAACAGTGACATAAACGGTTGCAGGTTTCATCTGGGTAGATTATTATTGTTGAATATATGCTTATAAGTATGTATCTCACCTGGGTTGAATACTAATTAGAGGTGAACATTTTTTTTTTCAGGGGTAGATATAAAAACTGAAACCCTTACCAGCATTTAGACGCATATGTGAACTTTTTCTCCACATATGGTGTCTGCCAGTACTGTCTCAGTTTTTTTAGAGAATAGTCAGCCCAGGGTGGCTACAAATTCGCATAACATGTGCTGTCTACGCGCAAGGCTCGACATAGATATTTGAATCTTTAGGAACCAACAATAAATCTTGTATGTAACCAAGGATCGTGCTATGAGAGTGCTAGTATCATGTGGATAATATATGTAGTGTGGCCTTGTGGGTTTTGAAGAGTCTAAATTCGTGAAAGGGCTCACATATCCCCACCAAGATCCCTCATATATTATTGTAGGATCCGGTTATAAGCAATATGAAAACGACAAGATATATTTTGCCCTTCACAGACTCGTATCCTGACTGAAATTCTCCGCGGGCGAGGTAAAACATGACCCCCTCCAAACATTTTGGGACATGCTTAACAGTTGCAAATTTGGTATCAAGTTTTGAATAAGGTAGACTAACATTCGGGCAAAACATACTATGATATAAAATTTTCCCAACGTAATATTATAAGTTTAACGTTAAATAAATATAAGAGTAACTGTAGGACCTGTCCCTCGAGCTTTTATAACAACAAACTACCAAATTACCAGGCTCACACAAAACCTGGAGGTCATACACCCTATCGATGTTGCCACCTGGACTACGAACTGAGAAGTGACGTGGCTCGAACCCTCCAATAATACAGAAGAATGAGTCAAAGACACCTCTCCCCACGAACTGGAAGTTACAGAAACGACCTCAAGAAGCTCTGCCACTCTTCCCCCCAATCTAGGAGAGCGTGCTACCACCCACGAACTGAAGATGAGGTCTATAAATAGGATAGTTGATAGGAAATAGACACATGTTTTGGGAGATAAGAATTACACAGTGAGAAATATTCTAGAGCACCAACATTTTGTAACTTGTAATATCTTAGCAATAAAGTTATTCTTCTAAATCCTCGAGTTGAGTTCGTGGTTTTTACCTATTATAAAATTTTCATGCTAAACTCGAGTTACTTTCTGTTAGTTGTTTACAGTTGTTTGTGCTACAAGTACATTTGGTGTAAGAGACCATCTGAGCTACGAATTTAGATCTTTGCATTTGGCGCCGTCTCTGGGAAGAAGATATTTACCACGAAATCCTAAGTCCGATAGCTTTTCAGATATCATCAACAACAGTTATGGTGAATACCAAGCGAGCAACTTCAACAATGTAACTATAGTTCGCCTTCACTGAACCAGATCAGTTAGTAGAATTAAGGGCAAACCTTGATGACGAAATGATAAAATGAAACGATCTTGAACGTCAGTTGGACCAAGATTGAGAACTCCGTAGCAAGGAGTTGGAGGAAGATTGTAGAATAGTATAGTTAGAATCAAAACGACATGTCCAAACCACTTTGAAAGCTCTGCAAGATAATCAACAGGGACCAGCTCTTAGAGACAGAGAAGTTGTGCCCACTCATTCCTGTATATCAGCATGAGACATGCTGGGACCTCGGGGAGCCGTGAGTAGAGGGGGCAACTAGAGAAATGCGCAACAATCCACAGGAACTAGAAGCCTCGGTCCATCTAGGATGTGAAGAGCAGCCCAAAGCTAGTAGAGGACACCGACACCCAAAATGACAGGTAAACAAACCACAGCCTCCAGTTAGGGTGCCACTCAGGGAAAGGTTGAGCAAAGGTAGTGGAAATCATAATACAGGAATAACGATACAATCAATTCCAGAACCACCTCAATATGTAACATAGGAACACATGGACCAGCTAATCAAAGAACTCATAGAAGCCCAAACTTTCTGCAACAAGGACGAATTAAGCAAATTACAAGAAATACTAATAGCTAAAGCACTTTTCGAAATGGATGTTCCAGCAGAGTTTTACACTCTAAAGATCTATAAATACAAAGGCACTGATCCAGGAGAGAACGTCCAATAGTTTTGAGATTCGTTGGGATTATATTCGAACTTAAATCGCATTCCATGCTGCTTGTTCACGACAAGCCTCCAGGGAGAGCCACTCTAATGGTTTCCTTATATACCTGATGATTCTATCTTTATATTTGACTAGTTACAAAGCTGTTCATGAAAACTTATGCTCACAACAAAGACATGGAAGATAATTTGTACACATTTATCAGTCTCAAACAGTCCCAGAGAGAGAAACTCAAAGTGTTCATTAAGAAATTTCTTGAACTAGCCAGAAAGGTGGATAACCTAGATCAGAAGACTACAGTCTCGCCCTTCACCAATGCAGTATAGATAGAATGCAAAGCGAAAGAACACTTATTTTTAAACAAACCCACTACCTTGGAGGAAATGATTAAAAAGGCAAATAGGTATATCGACCTGAAAAGGATAATGTCCGAAAGGCATAAGTCAACTAAAAATGTCCTAACCACAAAATGTTCGAACACATATAGAAACAGTGATCGAAGAAGTAGTGAATGAGGCGATACGAAGCGAGTTAAAACAGAAGAAGGTAAGGCTCGAAAGGGGAACTTATTACAGAAGCCTGTCATTCCAAAGTTAAATGTGAAGCTCTCAGAGATCTACTCAATGCTAACAAAGGATAAGTTCTTTCACAAAGCTCAACCACTAGAACCAATTAAAGGAAAGCTTTATTGCAAATAGCATAAGGTACACATCACAACACTGATAGATGCTATGCCGTACAGAGATTGATGGAATACATTTTAAAGGATGGAAAGATGCACAAATACATCATCGACCTAGAAGGATAAAATAATGGGAGTTATAAGAAGCAGGGCGATATTATTCCTATTGAAGGAGATTATGAAGAGAAGGACCTGTACCGTCTTTACCTTAACCATTTGATCGAGATTTGCCAGATCAACAATTAGATCCTATTAAAAAAAAGGTTGACACAGTGCCATGATCTTACAGTATTGGAGAAAGAAGCCAAGCTTCTACTTGAGTCAAGTCAGAGGTGAACTGGCATTTTATTCGAAGATTACGACGTAGGCCATATAAAGTTTTCACATCACAACGCACTTGTCATCATGCTGAAAATGAAAAACTTCATCATGCACATAATGATAGTGGATATGTGAAGCGCTATAGAGGTCCTTTTTCAGAGCCTAATCAAGCAAATGGGACTTACTGAGAAGGTGGAACCAAACGACCTGAATATCAATGGCTAAAATGGATCCAAAGAAGAAAGGGTGGGAAGAATTGTTCTACCTATTACAGTTGGACCATCAACCCTTGACGTTACATTCTATGTGATCAAAGCGAAGTCTCGATACTTAGGGATCAAGGGTCATGCTGGTTGCATAACATGAAATCAATACCTTCCATATACCATCAAACACTTCATTTTAAATATAATGCAGGAATATACGAGATCAATGAAATTCAGAAGCTCGCTCGTGCTTATGAAAATGCAATATTTAATATAATTGACACATAAGATGAATTTGCCTTATAGCAATTACAAAAAAATGATCACGTCAAGGATCAGCCTTCTACAGTTGAACCCACAGAGTACATTAAGATTGATAGACACAATAGAGTAACATTTGTCGGTACCATGTTCGTTCAATGTACAAGAAAAATAAGTCTTAATACAATTCCTTCAAGCCAATATAGATGTATTCGTATGGAAATTTTAAGAGATGTTAAGAGTTGATCTACAGTTAGCCTGCCATTAGCTGAGCATCAGAGATAAAGTTACAACAGTTAAACAGAAGTAGAGGAGGCTATCACCTCGACTCAAAGAAGAGGTCAACATAGAGATCGACAAATTAATCGAAGTAGGCTTCATTCGAGAAGCCAAGTACTCAGATTGTATCTTAAACATAGTAGCGGTTCCAAAGAAGAATGGGAAGGTTCGGGTCTGTGTTGTCTTTACCGATCTCAACAAACACACACCGAAGAACAACTTCTCTCTCTCAATCATCCACCAAATTTTAGACTTAATTGTGGCACACAAGCAACTTTCCACGATGGACGCCACTTCGGGATACAACCAGATCTCACTCTTAGATGAAGATCAAGAGAAAACTACATTCATCACCGAGAGAGGCCTATATTTTTACAAAGTCATGTCATTTGGACTAAAGAATGCTGAAATAGCTTACTAATGGTTAGTGACAAACATGTTCAAGGACCACCTATGGAAGACTGTAGAAATATATATTGATAGCATGCTCGGCAAAAGCTTAAAGAAGGGAGATTATGTTGCAGACCTCGAGATACTCTTCAACATATTGCGATCTTACAGAATGAAACTCAATCCAGACAAATCTTAATTAAGAGTCCACTCTAGGAAGTTCCTTGGACCTCTGATTAGCAAGAAAGGGATAGAAACAGACCTAGACTAAATTTGAGCTCTCATATCCATACCATCTGTAGTAGCATACTTGCAGCCTTCTAGCTCCAGTCGAACATTCGAAGGCTACATCGAAGCCTACCCGATGACTCAAAGCCTAATAAACTCATAATCAAACCCTCTGAGACTATATGAACACTCGACTGAGAACAGGCTTCGACCATGATCGTACGTGGTCAAAGGAAAACATGTCAGACAGCCAGCTCACCAGATAGAACGGTGGAGCACGCCACTCGACAACTACGGTGTCAGATTCAACAACCATAGTGTCAGAACCAGCAAGCTACATTGTCATGAACAATGGCTACAGTGTCAGACCCGACAGTTACGGCGTTAGAACCAACTCCGGGTACAAGTCAGATGTCCAGATGATACTCTTTTAATTTAGCCTCCCATGATGACTCAGCCCTTCCAATTTTCTATAAATAGGAGGGAGGGGGAATTATTGAAGGGTTGGAAAAGCTCTCCCCACAGACCTTGAATTTTACCTTTGAATACCCTTTAATCACCTTGTACTTGAAACTTTAACTACTCGATCTTTATATCAGTACTCTTAAAAATCCTCATCAGAGGTCGTGGAGTGACCCATTTTAGGCCTCTATGCAAGTATATTGCCAGTAGATTAGTGTTATTACTGATTATATGCTTGAATCCTTTGATTGAAGATAATATTTATAGTGTAAGAGTCAAATTCCTTCCCCACGAAGTTGGGCTCCTACATTTGGCGCCGTCTGTGCTTTCCCACCCTACAAGTCTCCCCCTGCCATTTCTTGCCTTTTCCCTTTTCCTGATCCTACTAGCCAGGCCCCTACCCCCCACTCTACATCCACCCATGCCAGCAACTCCGCCAACGGAGTGGCCGCCCAGCTTGCCCTTCTGACATATTAATTTGCTCAAGCTGAGGAGCGTCATAGAAACAAATTACACCAGGAGTGCGAAGAGCGCAGACAAGAGGTCGAGGCCGAATGACAACGCCGTTTGGATGACGACGATAGACAGTAACGTGCCATCGGCGATCTGCGTAACATAGTTCGTGAGTTGCAACAATATCAGCCTCAAGATGTTCCCCTACCACCTCGAGCACCTGCCTCATTGCACGTTTCTGCCCGCGCCTGACTGGGCCCCCACCCACATCCTGACGTACCCCCGATCCATCTTAGAGCTGAGGGTGTTCTCCCCACAATCCTCCCTATCGGCTCAATCCACCTTGGCATACACCCCACAGAGGATTCGTTCGATTCTACCCTTCGAACTACCTGACAACCTTGACGCTGCCCTGCTCGAGAACGACTCAGGGAGCGCAGCGCTGAGCATACATCGAATATTCAACCTCTTCCCCTACGACCTCAAAAATGCCCTTCTCATCTCGTGTCTCTTGCACAGTAGGACTTCGACCAGAAAATCCATCCTGTCCTCTGAATCAGTGCGAGCCCCATGCCAAACTCATAAAGTCAGTTAAATAATCCCCTTTGTCCCAAACTCCTCGCTGTCGAGGTGCCTCCAAACTTTTATTCCCCCAAAATCGGCAAGTATCGCAATACCAACCCCCAATCTCACATCCTTATATTCCAAAACACCTTAAGATTATACTCCACGGCCGACCACCTGTTGTGTCAGCTATTTCCTACTAGCATAATAGATAGCCCTCTGCGATGGTATCATAGCCTCCCCAACGGCTCCATTTGAAGCTTCAAGCAGTTATCTAACCATTTCTTCACCAAATTTGCCTTCAACAAGGACCGTGAAGTCCGGGTCGATACCCTCTTCAATTTCAAAAATTCCCCCAATGAAACCCTTAAGGCCTTCACAAAGAGGTTCCTCGACGAGTCGCACAAGATCGAAAACCTCGACTGCGCGAACGCCATCCTCACTTTATCCAACGTTTTGACAGATAATAGCCACGTTAAGGAGTACATCATACTCCACAAATCTCGAACCCTCGAGGAGATGAAATGGATATTTCGACCTCGAGCGCCTCCGCGAGTCTAATTGTCAGGCGCAACCTTTATCTACCAATTAACAGAGCAAACCTCGATTGGGGTCACCTCCTACATCTTCTATACCTCTGATCGCTCCTATCTCACAGGAGACTAAGAGCCACAAACTCCCTCATACTGACGATACTACCGAAGCCCGCAAAAAATGGCCGAAGCCAGTCTTACCGAAGCTTAGTGATCCTATCAGCACCCTTCTACCACAGATCCAGGCGGACCCCATATGGCATACCACTTTCCTCATCGAGGTCAAACAAGGTGAACCTTACTGCCAAAACCATAAGTGTAACTGCCACCACACCAACAAATACTTCTCCCTGCAGTGCTCTCTTGAAATAATCCTCAAAGCAGGTTGTCTACATCAGTATGTTGCCGACTTACCTAGCTACCTCGACGGGTCGTACCTCAAACCTCAACCCGCCTCTACTGTCGATCCAGCCGAGGTACATATCTACCAGGTTCATTTCATCGAGGTAAATAATATCGACAATGGTCATTCTAAAAGCAAGCGCAAGCGTGTCGAAGAATGCTACAAACTTACTTACCAGGAGAAGCTACCCGCCCTCCTGCCAGAATCAAGTCAATATCCCCGACTCGAGGGTATCTCATTTATCGACTGCGACACGTCGCATGTTCGTTTTCCCCATTCTGACCCATTAATCATTATGATTAAGGTCGAACACCTCGTCCTCCACACCATGCTTATCGATACGGGAAGTACAGCTGATATACTTTTCCTTTAAACCGTTCCAGCTATGAATAAAATATACCTCATCACTACCGCCAATGTTGAACTGAAAGGTTTTAATGGGGCTACCGAAGTCAATGTTGGTCAAATTAGCCTTTCAGTTACTACCGGCCCAGTCATACTCCAAACCAATTTTCTTGTCATCGACAAGAAATCTTAATATCTCGGTATCCTTGGGCGTGATTGGCTCCTGGCCATGAGCGCCATACCTTCGACCTACCATCAGACCCTTCGTTTCACTACCCCCTGTGGTACGTGGAATCTGAAAGGCTCCCAACGCCTCGCCCGCTCATGTTAACATCCAGAGATCGATCAGACCCGAAAACTTGTCAAACAACCATATCAATCAATGCCTCTCTTGACCCCCATTCCCGCGACATCAACTACCACACCTATCTAACCCACTATCTATATTAAACTCGATGGTCCTTGTCGAGGTATGTTCATTGGTTCCTTTCTAGACGAGGCCGAGCGCCTCAAACTTATCGACTTCCTTCAAGCCAACAAAGACATCTTCGCTTAGACATTTCAGGAGATGCCCGGTGTCGACCACAGTTTAAGATGTTATTTCCTTGACCTCATCCCTCACGCTACAGCAGTAAAACAGAAGAAGCATACTTTTGACCCACGACTTTGAGAAGCTATAAACCTCGAGGTCGACAAGCTCATAGCCGCAGGTTTCATCAGAAAAATCAAGTACGCTGACTGGATATCTAACATGGTTGCAGTTCATAAAAAGAATGGCAAGATCAGAATTTGTTTCGACTTCACAGATCAACAAACACATACCAAAGGACAGCTTCCCCCTCCTGATCATTTCAGTCATCCTGGATGCTACTGCAGGAAATGAGAGACTATCGATGATGGACGCGGCTTCGGGTTACAATCAGGTAGCCCTCCTCCCCGAGGATCAACTTAAAACTTCTTTTATTACTGAGTAAGGCCTTTACTATTTTAACGTCATGCCCTTCGGCCTTAAAAATGAGGCCTAACTTCGTGGGGAAGGAAGTTGAGTCTTACATTACGAATATTATCTTCAATCAAAGGATTCAAGCATATAATCAGTAATAACACTAATCTACTAGCAATACACTTGCGTAGAGGTCTAGAATGGGTCACTCCACGACCTCTGATGAGGATTTTTAAGAGTATTGATATAAAGATCCAGTAGTCAAAGCTTCGAGTACAAGGTGATTAAAGGGTATTCGAAGGTAAAATTCAAGGTCTGTAGGGAGAGTTTTTCCAACCCCTCCATAATTCCCCCTCCCTCCTATTTATAGAACATAGGTAAGGGTGAGTCATCATGGAAGGTCAAATTACAAGAGTATCCTCCGGACAATTAACTTATACCTGGAGTCGGTTCTAACGCCATAACTGTCGGGACTGACACTATAGCCGTTGTTCCTGACGCTATAGCTTGTTGGTTCTGACACTGTAGTTGTTAGATCTGACACTGTAGTTGTCGAGAGGCGTACTCCACCGTTATGTCTGGTGAGATAGCTGTCTGACATGTTTTCCTTTGACCACGTATGATCATGGACGAAGCCTATTCTTAGTCGAGTGTTTGTATAGTCTCAGAAGGCTTGATTATGAGTTTATTAGGCTTCAGGTCATCGGGTAGGCTTCGATGTAGCCTTCGAGTGTATGACTGGAGCTAGAAGGCTACGAGTAGACTACTACACCATCACCAAGAACTAAGAAAAATGTGCAAAAGCTAGCTGATAAGATTGTTACTATCAATAGATTCGTTTGAAAATCACTAGATCGATGCCGATGGTTATTTATGCTACTTCGGGGATCTATCAAAAGAGGCAAAGGAAGACAAAATGAAGATATTGATCAGACAAAAGAATATGAAGCTGCCTATCAAGAACTTAAAAAATATCTTGGAAAGTCCCTAGTGATGAGTACGCCGATAGAAAATGTGGAATTGACAATCTTCCTCGCTGTAACTGAAAATTCTCTAAGCTCCATCCTTATTCAATTAGAAATAAAGATTGAGAAACCAGTATATTTCATAAGCAAAACGCTTACTCTAGTAGAGACAATATATACTAAAATCGAAAAGCTTCTCCTAACATTCGTCTACATATCACACAAACTAAAACATTATTTCCAAGCTCATTCGGTGAAAGTTATGACAAACTATCTCATTCGGGAAATACTATCTAAGAAAGACAAATCATGACGAGTACAACAAGGGTAGGTTGTAGCCGACCGACTTCCTAGTAGAAGATACAAATTGGGAAAAGCATGACCCTGATATGACTGAAGAACATAAAATCTATTAGCCTACCAAACCCTTTGTGGAAAGAGCTAAGTGGGTAACAAAAGATGGTTGAAGATTACTTACAGATGGATCAGCAGGACCTGCAGGGTCGGGAGTAGGAATCGTACTGATTACTCCATCCAATGATGAAATCAAGAAATCACTAAGGCTTAATTTCGATGCCTCAAATAATATCACAGAGTATGAGGCCATAATCCATGGGTTGGATATGGCATTAAAAATTAGAATACCTAAAATATTGGGGTACACCAATTCGCTGTTAATAGTTCATCATTACTCTGGACGATACAAACAAAATAGAAAGATGATTGATAATACAGCATGGTAGCTGAACGAATGAGAAGGTTCAATAAGGCAACACTATAATACTTACCCCATCGTGAAAATTGACATGTGTATTCCTCGGCTTTCTTAGTTGGGGTGTTGGGTGTAGAAGCTCGATACCTAACAAATAAAGTAGTATCAATCCCCAGCATTGATCACGTTTCGACAAACACAATCAATACTGGGGGCGATGAAGAGGAAGACAATTGGAGGAAACCTTTCCTTATTTACATCAGGCCAAAAAACAAGTGTAACAATGATCGCCCAAAAGATCCGAAAGAAAGATCGCAACTCATTGAAAATTCGAAACGTTACATGGTACAGAAGAACAAATTATACATGAGGTTAGTTACTGGGCCTTATCTGAAATGCATTTTATAGAAAGATGCCAAAGGAATTCTTAAGGAACTATACGAAGGGACTTGCAGATCTCATACCGCATGGCGCTTACTCGCAAACAGGGCGATCACAAAGAGAGTATTATGGCCAAAAATAAGAAAATAGGCCGAAGAGTATTCAAGAAGTGCGACGCCTGTTAACGACTCATCAGATAAGAACCTATGCACTCGAATTTCATGCAAACAAAGTATTTTAGCCATTTAAATGATGGGCCCTCGATCTCGTGGGAGAATTTTCAAACATGTTGGGCAACAAAAAATTCTTACTCATGGCAAGAGACTATTTTACTAAATGGGTGGAAGCAGTACCCCTTTGTCGAATCAGAGAAGAAGAGTTAATCACATTCATCCGGGAACATATTATCACAAGATTAGGCTGTTCCTATTTGATTTGAATCGATAATGGGCTCCAATTAGTTGGAGAAAAAGTGGTCTCATTCCTGAACAAGTATAACATCATACATTCACCCTCAATCCCATATTACCTCCAAAGGATTGGGCAGGCCGAGATCACGAACAAAACCATAGTCGATGGTATCAAGAAGTGACTGTAATTAAAGAGGAAAGGGAATTGGATACGGAAATTACTACATGTCTTGTAGGCATATCGAACAACACCGAGGTAGTCAACATGGTGCTTTTAATTTTTACTAGTATAAGGGACTGAGGTCGTAATCCCAACAAAGTATCACCACCTAATCAAAGATCACGAACTAACTGATGAAGAAAATGAGTTCGGGATAGCATGTGACACGAACTGGATAGATTAAACTAGAGGCCGAGCTATGGCAAATCTAGGCCGGTATCACAACATGCTAGCCAACTCGTACAACAGAATGGTTCAAAACCACAAATTCAAAATCAATGACCTAGTTATCAGGGAAATCCTGAAGAGTAGAAAAGAATTGAACGCTGGAAAGCTCATAGAGAACTGGGAAAGACCATTTATAGTAGTAGGGAAAACCGGATTGGATTCCAACTACTTAATGACAGAAGAAGTTAGGGTTCCAAATCTTTAGAACACAAGGAGATTAAAGAAATTCTATTGTTAACTCAATTTATTTCTCTAAATAGAATACCATTTATAGTTTATTATTCAATTTACTTCCAAAAGTGAGATTGAATCTTCAAATGCATGTACATTCTCATCTCATCAATAAAAACTGCTAAAGTTTTTTTTTCCATATTGTTGTCTACTATCATATAAATCTACTAAATATCAAATGATTAAGAGAAAGGTAAAACTAGCTTCGATATCTTGATAACCTATTATACTCTTATACGATAAATTAACTTAGACATTCTCAAAGTCGACCTTTTTTGGATCACACCAGAAGAGCTTCTACCAACTTCTGGAGCTCTTGAGGAAACAACCTTTGGTGCTTAGGAGGCAGCTATTTCTCTACCATATTCTGTTTGGCTTTTTCTTATTGGTTTAGTGTTGAGTTCAGCTCGATTCAAATATTTAGCACAAATTATATCCACATTACAAATAACTCCATTTTCGACCGCAAAATTGTGTATCATATCCCTCTCTTCTTCAATCCTCCTTATTTTTTCCATAAAAAATGTTATAACCGCCACCAACGACTTTTCGTGATAATCACCTTATGAAAGTGTATCCCTATTCGGTATGGCCAGTTCTATCACCCGTGCATGACTGTCCCTTAAAAGATTTTTTGTCTTCTCTTGCAATATTCTAAGATTTCCTTTGATACATTCTCATTCATCAAATCAACCTTAAGTTTCATTTTTAGGTTGGTTAATTTCTTCACAGTAGCTCGAGAGTTGACTAAGTCGACCTCGAATTTCATATTAAGATCAGTTGCATTTTCCAAAGCAGTATAACAATTATTAAATTGACCTTAAGCCTCCGGCTAAGATCAGTAATGGCTTGTAAAGAAATATGAGAAGCTTTTAAGTCACCCTGCATCCCAGATCGACCCTTCATAACATTCCTCATCATATTATAGAATATATTTCTAATACATAATAGTTCCTACACAAAACCATTTTACATAAATACATATACAGTATCATAGTTACTTATTCATAAATAAATCATTGAAGCACCAGCACAAGTTGAGACATCCTTAGCCTTCAAGCTGTGTAGATTTCTAGCTCTGGTCGCCAAACGCTTGATGGCAGCAAGGTCAGGGTAGATTTCATTTCTTCTATCACTTTAAGGTAAGCTTCCTTGAGGCCCCTCTCAATACCTATCACGGCCTCATGAAATATAGTTAACATCATAAGGTCTTTAGTTACGAATGGAGTATTTTCCCTAATACCACTAGGCAGAAAAGGTCGAAATTTTAATATACTTATTCCTATCTTTTCTAACTACTTCATCCTTTTCAATTTTTATTTTAGCCCAACTAAGCTGTGCATCACATAAACTTTTTCAATGTGCATCATTAAGAGCTTTGTATTCTCTTACGTGACATTTAGTCTACGCAGTAACATGAGCTGCTGTAGCAGATAAGTTTTTCTCCCTAGCTAGCTATTTCCTCAGAGTCTCAATAACCATTCTTAGTTCAATAATATCCTACAACTTAAAATTCTTTTATCAAAGCAAGGAAGACCTTGATAAATTCATTAAACCAAACATATAGTTTTCAATTTACCAAGAACATAAATAACTATCAGCTGCTGTAGCTGATAAGTTTTTCTCCCTAGCTAGCTCTTTCCTCGGAGTATCAATAACCATTCACAGTTCGGTAATATCCTACAATTAAAAATTCTTATATGAACGCAAGGAAGACCTCGATAAATTCAATAAACCAAACCAACAGTTTACAATCAACCAAGAACATAAATAATTATCTCCCAAAAGTTTTTTTATATCAAATAGAGAGATTAATCTACCTTATCCTGATTATCTATCTCACGAGCTCGGGTTTACTCGAGAAGACCATCCCCATCCAGACTAGAAACAGTTTCTTGAGTTGGACACAGAATTACAGCGACCTCATCATCTTCCTCAATAGGCTCAACGACGTCAGCAGATCGCTCTTCCGCAATGGCCATGATATCAACATTCGAATAGCCATTCTCCTGAAGATGCTGAGAAAGGTTGTCACGGGTAGTGTTAACTTCATTAATATTTTTCTTGGACTCTCTCTCGAGCTTGTCCACAATAATATGGAAAGAAGCTTTTAGACTGGCAATCTCTGAGCTTGACTTCACTCTTTCCTCCACCAGCTTGGCTCGCTCACTTGCCAACTCCTTCTCCAGCTATGTCATTTACATCTTCTAAGAAGCCTCTCTCTCCGAGAAAATATCTTTACCATCCGCGATTTTGAGAACCATGCCCTTTTGAACGTGCAAAACCTGAATAAACAAATTATAAGCATACGAACAAAAGGTCATAGACATGAAAATAATCAAGTTGACTCAACTTAGCCTCCGTAGCCCGATTTCCACCGCAGACTTAACTTCAGAAAGATCAGAAACAACAAGGGTCCTAAAGCTATTTTCAAGGGCTAATAAATCATCATTCACCCTAATATATGCAGAAGGAAGCTTCGTGGTGACCTCAATGGGTGCATGAGGAATATTAGCTAACTTCCTCTTCTTTAAAGCACTCTTTATCTTCTCGCAATCTCCAGTATCAAAATCGGAGAGGGAGCACTTTGGGTTTTTCTTCCCGATCCCTCTTTGGCATGAAATGACCGAACTAGGTACTAATGAGTGAGGATGAAGAGTCAGGACTTGAGCCTTTATAGCCTTCGGTACAGCAACACAAGTGTCAGCAAATTAAAGTGCCCAGAACAGGAGGAAAAGTCGCAGAGGAAGACCCACCTTTGCCATTATAAGTCATATTCCTCTTGGGCTTTCTAAACCTTGAGTGATTTATTATTTATCATCTTGTGCCTGTTTATCTCAAGTTCGTCTAAGACACCTTACAGTTCAGTACCTTCTCGAGTAACATCGTCGATAAAAAACTCTTCTTTAGCAGTGTTGCAACGAGGATCTGTAAAAGCAATTACACTTATTCAAAAATCGAGAAAATAATCCAAACAAAGTTCGAGAAAGTAAATCTACTTACGTTCATTAAAAGATCTATATGATAGATCCAGGTCATCCTCATTAGCACGTTGTATATATTCGCCTCTCACAAAAACTATATTATCATTCCACACTTTACCAGCAGAATCATGGTCGAAGAATTAAGGCATTGGATAGATGGCTGAAAAATAAACATCCCCAGTGGTGCTAAAATACTTAACATTATAGTATTTCAAGACATCTTCAGAGGTCAATCTCTTTTCCCTCCCCTCATCAGCCCACTTCAAATTAAGTATTTCACAAACACTGATCACCTCATATACATTCTCATTTAACTGGGTAGGGCAAACCCTAAAAGCATTCATTATCCCCTTAACAAAGTTACTCAGAGGGACACTCAGTCCACAGTTGAACTGAGGTAGATAACAAAGAAAACCTTCTTCCAAATCATCCAACTCATCCCCATCAAAATATTCCAACAAAACTTCATCAGGAATTTCTCTGGTGACCTTCTCCTTCTCTAAGTGAGGGATTGGGTAGTACAAACTCTCACCCTCCTCATCGAAGCATTCCCTATACATTTTGATCCCATACTCTAGTAATCCTCCCCACAAACCCTTCAAACTACATTTATACTTACAAAACTTATTCCTGACATCAACCCCCTCAAAATAACTATGTAAAATACCAGGGAAATCGGCATCCTCACCGTCTAACCTCAATTCAATCTCACCATCAAAAAGAGACTCATTGTTAGGAGTCCTATTGCTAAAGGGATCGACCTCATTATCTATATTCCCTTCATCTATAATTCGGCCTAATGTAGTAGGGTCCATCTCGAAGGAAGAGCTCAAAGCAGAAGGTATCCGACTTATTAAAACTTTGTTGCAGATTTGCACCTACATCAATCCCCAGGTATTTTATCAAATTCAATTTCTCAGTTTATATTTATTCATAAAACAAAAATCAATTATACTTATTTAATAATACAGCAGTACGTTTATTAGACCAATTTACTGTGAGATATAAAATTCCTAACAAAATTCCCATAATTTACATACATATAAGAAAACTACAAATTGGAAAATTATCTTATTATAATTCTAGGGCTTCTTAGTGTTTTCCCTTCAACTCAAAAGCAAGAGAACTGAAAACACTAAATGCTAAAGTAGAAGGTACATGACCTCGTGAGTAGGCAACATGAGGCATGATCTAACAACTCTCACCTCCTAAGAAGAATTCGTCCACGAATTCTATAGCCGCATATAGTTATCGTAAAATGTTGGATCTATCCGTGCGAAAGATTCCCCCAAAATCTAGGAATCCTCCTCCTCTGTACGACCAACCCATCGTATCAAGCACTCAACATATCTTGCGGCGTTTAAACGGTTATCCAATATTTTATCAATCTTGCTAGTCATCACAACGTTAGGTACAGGTGTCGCTGGGTAAGATGGAATGTCACCATAGAACAGATTTAAAAGTTTAACATTGACAACATAAGATCGCACTCCAGGAATGTCAAGCTCATAAGTATTTTCTCCATAGCGCCGAATGATACGATAAGGTTCTAATTTATGCAAGTGAAGTTTAGATGCCACTCTCGTGCAATGTTCCTTCTCTATATAGAGCATAACCAGGTTTTCCGGAGAAAAGATAACCTCTTGCCTATGCCAATCCACCCTCTCCTTTACTCCTGTATAAACATCTACTAAATATCGCCGAATGGACTCAACAAACTCTGCAGTACCGTCAGAAGTAGGTTCTAGCTTGTGAATAGGTGTTAAAACTAATGCAAGATCTGGGGAGTAACCTGCCACAATCTGAAAAGGAGATAGTCCCGTCGAACTGTTGACATAAATATTAAAGGCAAACTTGGCCTGTGAAAGTGCAAAATCCTACTCCGTAGGCTTATCCCCTATAAAACACCGTAGTAAATGACCCTAACTCTGGTTAACCTCCTCTTTTCTGTCCATCTGTCTGAGGGTGAAAAGCTATGAAAAATAAAGCTTATAGCGGAGAAGTCTCCATAATGTCCTCCACAAATTCCCATAATCCGCCAATCCCTATTGGAAGTAATCAACTGCGGAACCCCAGGTAAATGCACCACCTCCTTGAAGGGTATAAAATGAGCCATTTTTGAGAATCGATCAAAAACCATAAAGATAGAGTCGAAACCCCGTGTTTTGGGCAATCCTGTGACAAAGTCCATTGAAACATCTCTCCAAAGGCTAAAAGGAATTGACAAAGGTGTGTAAAGGCCAATGTTTGGATCTCTCACTTTAGCCATCGCATAAGAATAAAATCGTCGGATAAAAGTATTAACATCCTTGCGTATAGTATCCCGGAAGTACCGCTCTCGCATAAGGGCGATGGTATTGATCACCCTGAAATGTTCACCAAGATTTCCAACATGGGTATCAGTAATCAGCCGTTCCCGTATAGAAGAAATCAGTATACAAAGGGTAGTACCCTTAAATAAATATCCATCTAGAATAGTATAGTCCTCATGAGAACCCTGGTATTTCCTACATGACTTGTAAATAGGCCTAAAATACATATTGGAAGGTACAAGGCACGTAACTCAGAAAACCCAAACACAGAGAAGCATAATGTGACCAAGAGATGAGATGTTTTACGGATCTTCTCAACAAACCCATTTCCCTTACCTTTGACGTACTGAATGTGAAAATAAAAACTCTGGAGGTAAGTGAACTACTTGGTCTGCCTGTCTATCGATGTCCTCTACTGACTATGTATGTGTCATAGCACATCATGATCTGAATGGATAACGAACTTCCGATGAACCAAATAATGTTGTCAATGCCATAAAGACTATACTACCGCTGGCAACTTGATATCATACGTATTGCAGTTCAACTGTGCTCCAAATTACTTCTTACTAAAATAAGCCACCGGCCTCCCGGACTATGAAAGCGTAGCTCCAATCTCAGTAATACATATGACTGTATTAACCTCAAAAACTAGCCTTAAAAAATATCATAATGCAAGAACAGGAGTTATGGTAAGCTTCTATTTGATCAATCAAAATGCCTCTTCAACCTCAGAAGTTAACTCAAAGGGCATGTTTCCCATGTGGGAAGTGATCGGTGCCATAATATTGCTGAACCCATCTATGAATCGCATATAAAATGTAGCCAACCCATGAAAACTATAAACCTGTGCTATTGTGGTAGGGACTGGCCAATTCCTGATCATATCAACCTTTTCCTCATTCACCTTGATCCCTTCTAACAAAATAATATACCCCAAAAACTATACTACATCGACAAGGAAAAAATACTTCTTCATCTGAAGAAATAATCGATGCTTACGCAGGGCCTCTAAAATTCTCTCTACGTGAATAAGATGTTTCTCATTTGTGCGGCTGTGGATAAAAATGTCATCGAAGTAGACAACCGCAAAACTTTCTACGATACAGTCTCGCAGCACCTCGGTCATGAATCTCATAAAATTTGGATGGTGCGTTAAATAATCCAAAAGGCATCACTAACCACTCATATAGACCATCTTTGGTATTAAAAGCTATCTTCCACTCACCCCCTGGTTACAAGCGAATCTGGTGGTATATATTTTTAAGATCTAACTTGGAGAAGAACCGAACGCCATAGAGATCGTCGATAATATCCTCTAATTTAGGAATGGGAAATCTATACTTCACCATGATTTTGTTAACTGCCCGACAATCAGCACACATACGGTAACTCTCATCCTTCTTAGGGACCAAGAATGGTGGAACTGCTACTGGTGACATGCTCTTCTTCAGAATCCCTTTGGCACATAACTTAGCGACCTGTCTCTGTATCTCTACATGCTTTGCGGGGGCCATACGATAATGGGGGAAATTAGGCAAAGGCACCCCTGAAATCAAATCAATGTTTTGTTGAATTTCTCGTAATGGAGGTAACTCCGGTGGATCTGGTTTCATGCAGACGTCGAGGAACCTATCAAGAAGTGATTGTAATTCGTCAGGTACTGAAGTAGGGGTGGTAGGCATTACACAAACCATGGCCTAATCAATTCCTTATCTTATGACTTCGGCTAGGAAGCTACTGGTCATACGAATTGAAGGTTGTTCTGGCGGTAGACCTATCAATCTCTATCGAATACCCCCCATATGAAGACATACATATTAGGCCACCCGATATGTAAAGCATTCCTCCCCCACTGTCATGGCTTACCTAAGAGTAAATAATAGACATCCATCTTAATAACATTACATAATATGGATTCTTCATACTCTCCCATTTTTATCTTTACAAGGCGTAGTACTGAAATCTACCCTTGATTCTTGTCTGTCTGTAACTAGCTCAATGTATTGACCTTGGGATAATGTACGAGGTTGAGTCGTAGTTTATCCGCTACGTTCTTAAAGATGAGGTTATTAGTCAACCCATTGTTGATAGTTATTTCTAACCCCTCCCCCTGAGCTTCTACTCGCATGCAGAAAAGAGCATGCTTCTTCCAATACTCGTAGTTCCTTGGTTACAATCATCACCCTTCTCTAATGACCCACACAATGTGATTGCTCGCCGTGGTGCTCCCCACCTCACTCATTGGTATGGTAAAGGGTCCAATATGATCACCTTCTTGTGTACCCCCCTCCTTCGTCGCCCAACTCTATCACTGATTTTGGCAGAATTTGTGGTTGCTTCGCAGGATTCGGTTCTGCCACAAGTAAGGTACACCCCTCTTCTTTTGTCGAATCATTACCTAAAGGTGGCCGCGGTGTACCCGAGTTGGGATTGTTGACCTACAACTCCCCTCTCTTACCGTCATCGCGGGGTAAACTAGGTGTAGGCATAAGCTATTACACGGGCATGTCTGTGCTAGTTGATGGCATGCTCTACCCCGTGCCCCATACCCTTGCCTTCGTGGATACTTATTGTGACTGTCCAGTGCCTGCCTCTTGATCCGTGTCATGCCCTACCCCATCTCATGTGTTATGGCTTACACGGTGCCCTGGCACGTGCCTACCGTGACTATTGCGTGCCATGGCATACCCGTGCTCCCATGCCCTATAAAATAGGCATGCCTTCATCTTCTTTACAAAATTTCTAGTTTTTCTTAATCGTGATTTTGCAATTTTTATGGATTTTGTACAAAAGAGAGACCTTTCCCTCTTGATTTTCCGCCATCGTATCACCTAGTGATCCCTCCTTTATCAATGGCAAGTAATTTTGCTATTCTTCCATCGTTCATTAAATTCTCAGTAAGGGTTTAAGATTAGGGTTGCTCTTCTTCAGTTGGGCATCCTAATGATTGGAATTACTGATCATGTGAACTTCTCTCATTAAAGTTACAACCCTATTAAAGTTACAACCCTCTCTCTCCCTCATCTCTTTGAGTTGTTTCATCTCCAAGCTATCTCCAACGAATTTCTTCGAATCCTTCATCACAACTCGTGCCTCCAACCTAATTATCTCAAGAATCGCATGAACATTAAAGGTAAACTAGGTTCGCTCATGGCTCTGGTACCAAATTGATAGTTACTACGACTGCGGAAGCAACAAATGATCTCTTATTGTAATTTTAGGGTTTCTTAGAGTTTTCCCATCAACTTAAAAGTAAGAGAATTGAAAAAACTTAAGGCTTATAATATTAATTTAAAGCTAAAGTCGAAGGTACATGACCTCGTCGTAGGTAGACGACCCAGGAGGCATGTTCTATCAATAACCAAACAAATTCCACTAACCTTCTACAATAGAAGACGAATCAGGCACAAAGGTTCCTTCCTTCTTCGCCACAAGTTCTAGTACTGAATGCTTTTTTGTCTTTACAGAACCTACAACCTCTTCCTCTCTGTTTGGACGAGTAAATTTCTCTTTTTTCCCTCTCTAAAATTTCTTCTCACTATTTTGGAAAACTTTATGAAGGAAGAAGGCAAAGTATTTATAATACGCCCTTCTAACTATTGATAGTTATTGAAAATTGTGTAAACCCAACCGAGGCGTCATTTCTCCTTTTCATGTCAGACCACTCATACCTTTTGGAACTCGTACCGCTTTCATCATTATCCCCACTAAAATACTTGGAATAAGACAAATCTCTCTCTCTCCTACTCATCCTTCTTTCTGACCTCCCCACCTCCATAACAATCCCTACTAGCTCGCTACACAGAAAGTTGAACTGGTTGCTGAAACCTTCAACAAAACTCTAAGATAATGTACACATCTACCGATCCTAATAGAAGCGATCTCAAGTTATTTATTAATAAATGGATAGATATAGCAATGAAAACTAAAATTCAAAATTTAAATTATTTTACCAGATTACAC
The DNA here is from genome assembly GCA_014058105.1 of Kingdonia uniflora. NCBI lineage: Eukaryota > Viridiplantae > Streptophyta > Magnoliopsida > Ranunculales > Circaeasteraceae > Kingdonia > Kingdonia uniflora. Next base: position 3,226,782 of record JACGCM010001281.1, read on the forward strand.
AATATTTAATGAGAATATTAAGAAAAGTCAAACTGAGAATATTATTCCCTTATTTCACAAATTCAAACCAACTCGACCTCCCGATAGATCGAACTTCTAAAAATAGTTACATTTAAAACAACCGAGGTGCCCCACAACACCACACCTAATAACTTTTCCCCCTACGATCTTCTAGTCCTCTTTGGCTATTTAATCAAGAACAATCTCCCTCATAGCAATCTTTTGAGCTTCAAGTTCGACAATCATATCACAAAATACGTTACATCAGATGTGCCGATCCGCCTTGATTTCCCTTTCCATTAAATTCAAACCTTCTACCTGCTAAATAGAGAATCAGAGATAGGTATTTCAGCGTCATAACAGAGCACTCCAATGATCCGTTTACATACTTCAACAATCTTTATCACCAATTGCCCTTCAGACGCATAACGAGCCCTCTACGAACGAGTTCTCACAATGATTCATATAAGAGGCTATTGACTAACTCCATCTATTTATAGATAAACAAAGAATTAGATATTATCAAATTGCATATATAATGGGATAAAGATACTATGAGATAGAGGTGGACAACTGTCACCATTGTCTATAACAAATATAATACAAATGGTTCGACACACATAAATGTTGTAAAGTTCGAGAATAATAATGCAGAGGCTCAACAAAAATCATTTAAATAGATCAACAAAATGATCATCATAGCTCGAGACAGTTATTTCGAGCAGTATAACATACAGAGAATACACATTTTATAGCTTTCTAAAAGAAGTTCGACAAAAGAATATACCAAACATAGCAATTCGAAAGATAGATTTTATTACTTTAAAAAAAACAAAACAAAAGCAAAAACAAAACACTACTAGTAGCCAGGGCAACTACATGACCGTTTACATGGAACACTAGCAGCTTCATCCTCCTCAAGAATGGCCTGCTCTGCGATACGCTGCAGCCCATCCCTGCACCACTGAGCAATTTTAATGATGTAATTAAAGTGAAACATGTGGAAAAAATCATCTACCGCCTCATCTACCTCGTCCTCTGTCATACCATGGTAAGTAGGTAGGACAGGGATATGAGTCTCCTTAGCAAGGGATTGGGTCCCAAAATATTGGCATTGCAGCTGCTCCATCTTATTCAACACTCGAGACTCTCGGCTCTGACCTCTAGTGGTGACCATTGTTACTTAAACAGAGATATTTTCAGAATAGTTACGCCTATTTGGAAAGAAGAAAGATGGACTGAGAAGAAGCCAGAACATATACTTATAATCATCATACATTAACTATCGGTAATCAATTCCAAAGTAATCTGCATTCAAAGCAACAGTTCATGGGAACTGCAATAGTTCAACAACAATTCGAAAGGTCGAGTCTTCACAGCAATTCCAAAGGTCCAGCCTTCAACAGTCAACAATAATTCCAAAGGTCAGAATAAAAATCAACAACGAATCCCAAAGATCCCTTCTACAAACAGACCGATTCTATTCAAAGAAGAGCTCGATTCAAATTTCTCAACTCAAGCCACTCGTGCCTTCAGTTGAGAGGGGGTGATTGTAGGGACATGTCCCTCGAGCTTCTGTAACAGTGAACTACCAAATTGTCAAGCTCACGCAAAACCTGGAGGTCATACACCCTATTGATGTTGACAGCTAGACCACGAATTGAGAAATGACGTGGCTCAAACCCTCCAATAATACATAAGAATGAGTCAAAGGCACCTGTCCCCACGAATTGGCCGTTACAGGAGAACGTCTATCACTCTTCCCCCCAATCAAGGAGAACGTACTACCACCCACGAACTGAAGATGAGGTCTATAAATAGGACAACAGTGATAGGAAACAGACACAAGTTTTGGGAAATAAGAATTACATTGTGAGAAATATTCCAGAGCACCAACCTTTTGTAACTTGTAATATCCTAGTAATAAAGTTATTCTCCTAAATCCTCGAGCTGAGGTCGTGGTTTTTACCTATTCAAAGGTTTCCACGCTAGACTCGAGCCACTTTCTATTATTTGTTATAATTGTTTGTGGTACAGTTACATTTGGTGTAAGAGAATATTCGAGCTACAAATTTAGGTCCTTATAGTAACCATATGAGAAGTTATCCAAATATGTTTAACCATCACAGAGATACACATGTATGTCCTGAGAGATGGATAATGTGCTAACATTCTTGAAAGGGCTTACATCCCCACTAAGATCCACTCCTCCACACCATATTTTCTTCTAGTCCCCTCCTAACTCAAGCACATACATTTTCATGTTGTCTCTCATTGTGTGAACTGTATAAAACACAACATATAGTAAACAGTCCTACCCCGGAGCATCCAGGCACATGCTTGAAAGCTCCAAATTATGCCCTCTCAGGCTTTGGACAAGTTACACTAAATTTTCGGCGCAACAGATATAGTCTTTGGCTAGATATACTAAATTTTCTCAAAGACAGAACAAATGTTCCTCAAAATGTAGTAACTGGAAAGAAGAACTGATTACATTTGACGTATGAGTAAAAACATTAAAATGACCACTCAAATATACATCATTACATGTAGGCCTTGACACATACAAATCAAATCTTTGAAAGTAAATATTTTTGCTTATGTCCCCCTCGCAACATAAAAACCACATTTTATTCTGACAGATAATAGAAACAAGGCTATAGATACACAAAATCTTAACAAATCTCCAAGAATCCTCTTGATACTACACTTTTGACCCACAGTCTTCCTTAAAATGGTAATAAAGACATTTTTTTGCTTCACAGGCACCCACTTCTACCTAGACAAAACTAATATTTATGGATACAGATGGGTTTTAAAGCAACACTAAAACAATGGGTGAAAATCACTGTGACCTCATAATGGTAAAAATAGTCCAATGTAGGTGACTTTAGTTGGACATAAATCCTAGTTTGGTTGTCCTTCAAAATCTTTGAAAAAGCAAATATGTTTTGGGCCACTATATGCATGTCATTGTTTCCTAGAGATTTCCTCTCTGCAACGCTAGATTTACATGCAGCTTCTTCATTATAAAGACCCCCACCATCGCTATACTCCAATCTTACATACATACCATCCATCCATCCATCTCTCTCTCTCTCTCTCTCTCTCATATGGCTAAAGGATTTAGAATCCCTTCCTACTTCGTTGTGACAATAATCCTTATAGCTCGTTTAGTATCGATCATAGGTAAGCTAAGAAGGCCAACAACTAGTTTGTTGCCCCTAGAAATACAATCACTTGACCTTGCTAATAGGCTCTATTTCAATACAGATGCGACTACCATGGCCTCAATCGATTTTGGTAGACTAACTCAAGCGGTTCCGGCTGCTGTTCTCTATCCCTCGTCAATAGACGATATCGTAAACCTTATAAGATTCTCTTATAATAGTTCAACTCCTTTCAATATCGCTGCTAGGGGCCGGGGTCATTCCCTTAGGGGACAGGCCATGGCTCTTAATGGTGTTGTTGTGGATATGAGATCTTTGAATGATCACAACATTGGAAAACGGATCGTTGTTTCTCTAGACCCTTTGAATTGTTATGTGGATGCTGGGGGTGAACAACTCTGGATCGATGTCTTACGTGCAACTCTTGATCACGGTCTTGCACCGAAGTCGTGGACAGATTATTTGTACCTCACTGTGGGAGGAACCCTTTCCAATGCCGGAATAAGCGGACAAGCGTTTCTCCATGGTCCTCAGATCAGCAATGTTTATGAGATGGATGTTATTACTGGTATATATATATATATATTTCTCTAACAAAATATTCTCTAGAGGACTACTGCATGCATGCATGTAGTTAATTATGTTTTTTTTTCCCAAAAGTTTTTATTGGATTTTAAAATAATAATTTATGAAGTTTGGTTATTTTCATTTGCAGGGAGAGGAGAGATAGTAACTTGCTCTAAACATACTAATTCAGAGCTGTTTTATGCTGTATTGGGAGGTCTAGGCCAGTTTGGGATCATCACAAGAGCGCGGATCGCTTTAGACCGTGCCCCAGGAAGGGTATGTATATTGTGATCATCGAGAGGATCTGAATGACACATGCATCACAGGGAGAATAATGTATCTTAATTCTGCATATAAATGTGTAATGATGTAAAGCCCTCACCTGACATTTATTTCCTTAAGGACCATCATATCATTCCTTCTAGCGATTTTAGCAAACGTGTAACACTACATGCAATAATGACCTAGGGGGAAACAGTAATATTTCGGTTAAATTGGCCATTGGGTATCAGATGCCCTTAGCAATATCAGCTAAAAATGACCAAAAAACATAATTGGAAAAAAATTAGAGATGTCAAGTTTCTTCTTTTAGATTGGCATATATCTATACCAAGTAAACAAAGTACTTATATCTTAAATATATCTGTAACATTATTTGTAGGTACGGTGGGTAAGGATGCTCTACCATGATTTCTATGCTTTTACGAGAGACCAAGAATACTTAATCTCAATGAGCGGTGACGAGGGAGTGGATTACGTTGAAGGTTCAGTTATGCATAACATTGTTAACCAAGGTTCTGTTAACAATTGGAGATCCTCATTCTTCACGTCAACTGATCATCCACGAATTAATTCAATAGCAACCCACTATGGCACCATATACTGCCTCGAAGTAGTAAAGTATTATTACGGGCATGTCAGTGTAAATATTGTTGATGAGGTATATGTTACAGTACCATATTCGCTCATCTTTTGTTTCCCGTTAATTTAAGTTACATACTTTTTTTTTTTGAACGAATATGGGTTTGAGTTACATACTTAGCTTGACATAAATTTTGACTACGTAATTTTCAGGAATTGGAAATATTTCTTAATGGGTTGAGCTATATTCCCGGATTCAAGTTAAAAAAAGATGTCTTGTACGTTGATTTCCTGAATAGAGTTCGTAGCGGAGAGCTGAGGCTTCATGCACAAGGATTATGGGAAGTTCCTCATCCGTGGTTGAATTTATTTGTACCCAAGTCAAAAATATTTGATTTCAACTCGGGAGTATTCGATGGCATTCTTAGGAACAGCAAGGACGCTGGACCAGTTTTAATCTTCCCCATGAACCAAAACAAGTAAGGCCATTTCCTTTTGATGAATATACCGAAGAACTAAATCGGAGTGTCAATCAATTTGTACTCCTTGTATTACAGGTGGGACGACATGACATCTGCGGTGATCCCTGATGAAGATGTCTTCTACTCCATAGGATTACTACGATCAAGCGATTTACATGATTGGAAGTATCTGGAGGATCAAAACAAAGAAATTTTGAAGTTTTGTAAGGAAGCTGGTATAAAAATTAAGCAGTATCTTCACCATTATAATACCAAGTCAGAATGGATGACTCATTTCGGCTCGAAATGGGACCTGTTTCAAGAAAGGAAAAACAAGTTCGACCCAAAAGCCATATTGTCACCGGGACAAAGAATTTTCACCTCGATATAAGAGGATTGCATATATTGTTTTGCAGATCTCTTCCTAGACCCAAAGAGCTTCACTTAAAGCGTTTTCTTTTATCCAATGTGTGAGGTTAAAGATCTGTAATATTCGATCGGCTGTAACTACCAATTTCTCGATATTGGCAACTACCATAAACTATTTGTTTGCTTAACATTTGCAGATTTTTTCATGGTCAAAAGATGCATTTTTATCCTGTCACTGTTTTAACTGAAACAGCACTCTTCACCAGCCTTCTATTCCTATTAGAAACATAGCACACACGATTTCTTATTCGAAACATACCACAACAAAATATTTATCGCAAATATAGTCGACCAGAATAATATCAGTAAAAAAACTACATAATGAAACATTCTTTCTAAGGTAACAAGGGCACCCTAACAGTTCAAATTGATCATTTCCCTTTTACCTTCTATTTCCTGTCAAAAGTGGACTAGAAAAACCAACTAAACCATTTGTAAGAGAAAAGATTCATGAAAAGCAGCAAAATCACAAAACACAAGTAAACAACTCAAAAGCTACAACTAAATACTTGGATATGTTTTAATTCCTGGCAATATAATTCCTTCGACCATTGAGTTAAGTACATAAGTATAATCTCCACTTGTAGGAGCACGCTCCCGCTAACTACGACGCTCCCAGGTCGTTGGACGACCTCCCCACCGATAGACGAGCACGTCTTAGGGGAAGCTCTCTTAAAGACCCACGAGCCACGACGAAAACAATCCATACCGACGAACACTTAATGTCATACCCACGTGAAAAGGTAAAGCCCAAGACCCTGGAGGGGTATCCTAGGAATTATACACGTCACGTAAGCCTAAGCACTTCTAGGTTAAGACCCTCCCAATAAATAGAGAAAGAAGGTGAGCTAAGAAGGGACCAATTTTCCGAACCTCCCCCTCTATCTACTAGACCCTAGCAGCTGTAGAGGAAGAGAGAGAAGAGACCCAAAGAGTGTCGAGTGGTGTCCACCTCTTGTGATACGTGTCAAGCCCAAAATGGATAATTACATATTATCGTCCCTGTGAGGATCTCGGAGACTACAATTAGCGCCGCCTGCATCCTCGCGAGTAAACTTTACACAACCGTGCGAAAATGGTAATTTTTATGTGAAATCAGACTTAGGAGTAAGCGATGGCAGAGATAAGATCTGCGCTTCTACAACTACAAGAACATATACTAACTAAAGAAGATCAGATTCGGCAACTCCAGGTGGCTAACGATGAGATGAGAGAAAATCTCGTTGCCAAAAATCAAGCGCCTTGGCCGCCTCCGAGACCGTTGGAGATTCTACATCACACGAGGTGGCGCTCAACGAACAAAACATTGAAATTCATCCCCATTTACCTCCAATATACAGGTCAGTCTACGTACCCCAGACCACCCCGGCTTACAACCCTTATCCGTTGCCTCGAGGGATAGTACTACAACCAGTTGAGCAACAACCTCTACCACCGAAGCAACCGGTACAACAACTTCGCGGGCAAGGACCCCCACCTTCACGGCCAACATACCAGCTTAGCTTTATCAGCCCACCTCCACGACCAGCATACCGGCTTAGCCATACCGGCCCACCTCCACCTGGTTGGTATGCTCCATAATACCAAGGTATGCGTCCCCCCGCCCCAACACCGTATCCAAGGGCCTCGTACGATAATTATCAAGAGATCCCTCCTCAGTGGTATCAACAATATAGCCCTAGCGATCTATCCTACCCACATGGGTATGAGCATAGGCATTATTAGGAAAGAAACTCAAGACCCCTAAGGAGGGATGATCATGCCTACAACAACCGCTTCAACAAACGGTACCAAGGAAAGAAGTAGTTTAGAAAATAATACGAGCCATAAGAAGAAAGTTGCTATGATAGGTCATCAATCTGGGGTGGACAAGGCCCAAGATGGGATGAAGGCAGAAGTGGCCAACTACCCATAACAACGCCTCCGTAGAGGCGTTGATCAGAATCCTTCAATACAATGACCCAACCAAGTGGTTAACGAAAGAGATTCTTCAAAAGATACACAGGACCCCATTCACGAAGAACATCAGGAATTCGTACCGGGCTAGAGTTATTCTGGGCCAAAGATAGAAGCCTTCAACGAAAGCCAAGACCCAATCCAGCGCATCTCAAAGTTCTAGTATAGTATTGAGCTACAACACCAGACCGAAGAACACATGTGCCGTCTATTCCCGTCGACCTTGATCAAACGGGACCCTTGCCAGGTTTCAAAACTTCAAACTCAACTCGATAGCCAGCTTCGAGCAGCTTTCGCTGCCGTTGGTGGAAAAATACCTGCATGATCAGCAGCGAAAGAAGCAACTAGCGAAGCTATTCTCTCTGAAGCAGCAGGTCAAAAAAAGTATCGACTCCTTCCTTAAGAGGTTCAAAAATGAGTTCATACTCAGAGAATGAGTAGATGCGCAGACAGTCTGCCTTGCATTCATGAGAGCATGTTAACCTGGATCAAAGTTTTGAGAAGCCCTGCATAACGACAAGAGACATTAAAAAATCTCTATGAAAATGTACAAAAATACCATAACGTCGAAGCTGACAACCGCGCATCGGCCTCTCAGTCAGCTGCACTTCTCAGTACCGGCTGCACCATTGCCCGTCGTACGTACAGGAACACCCAAACACCCAAAAGATCTTCCAAATAGGTAGCGTAGAGACGACGAGGACAAATCAAAAGAAGAATACGCAAGGATACTCGATGCAAATATGAACCCCTTATCCCAGAAGGCCAGCAAAAGGTCACGCGCTGGGAACAATACTCGCCCAGCGATCTCACAATCATAGGAATAAACCTTCTTGTCATTGTTAAGAAAGACTTAGACTACATAAAGCCGTACCCAAAGATTGACCGTCTTGAATGGCCATATTGTGCTTATTACGAAGTCCACGACCATGAAACTGAAAAGTGCTATGAACTGATCAACATGATCGAGACATTATTCCGAAAAGGGCACAACACTCAGTACTTAAAACGATACCCAACAGAAGACATGCTCCGTATAAGTACAGGGGCACGTGCTACTCTGCGAGATGATATTTGGGGACATTAACGGGGAACAATCCCATAATGCCATCTCTAACTCCACGAGGCAATGTTACTGACTAAGTTAGAATCAAAGAGCAACTCATGGAATCACAGTAGTCCCAGAGATAAACCATAATAAAGCCATCTACTTCACAGACAGTGACATGGGGTCGATATCCCATCCACATGACGATGCCTTAGTCATTTGGATCATGATTGATGGAGTTTTGGTCAAACGCATGCTAGTCGATTTGGAAAGTAGAACAAATATCCTCTATCACGAGACCCTAATAAACATGAACATGAAAGACTGTATGACACTCTCTAAAACTGAGATATCGGGTTTCAACGAGTCCACTGAAAGAGCCGTCGGGGAACTCGTCGCTCAGGTACAGGCCAGACCCGTCGTACTATCAATGACATTTGTCATCATAAACAACCCCTCGGTCAACTATAATGGCATTCTCGGAAGGGAGTGGATCCATGCAATGAAGGAAGTACCATCCTCCTACCACCAGGTAATCTACTTCCCAACAAAGTTTGGAACGTACCAAATACAAGGCTGCCAAGTCGCAGCTCGTATTTGTTACGCTAACTCTTTAAAAATCTTGACCGCCTTTTACAATTCAAAAAAATAGGGAAAAGTTTACAAATTGGGGAATAGCAGCGAACAGAAAATGAGCCCGTGGTAGTGGACTCATCCCCTGTTTCTATCCACCCAGACAAAATGGAAGTTGATACACAATGTACCTTTGACAAAAATGATGTAGTTTTAAACAAGTTTAGTAGAGAATGGACACCGCCCCTCGTAGAGCTGGTCGATAAGATTAACCTCGACGGCCCTTCGAGAACTACGTATATTGGCTCACTCTTGACAGGAGAAGAATATTCTGAACTTATGACCCTCTTACAACGATACAAAGACGTATTTGCCTGGTTGTTCGGGGAAATGCAGGGCATCGATCCTAGTATTGCATATCACTGATTACATGTTTACACCAAGGTGACACCGGTAAAGCAAAAACCACAGCGAACAACTCCTAGATTGTGAATAGCTATTAACAACAAAATTTAAAAATTGTTGAGAGCCAACTTTATACGACCCGTTGATTGTCCACGATGGGTACCAAATATAGTAGCAGTCCCAAGGAAGAATGGAAAAACACGAGTCTATATTGATTTCACCGAATTAAACAGAAATTGCTGAAAAGACAGTTTCCCCATGCTTTTAATCATAAGGCTAGCGAGTTCAATGGCTGGTCACGCGCGAATGTTATTCATGGATGGCTACTTACCTCTGGCTATCGAGGACCAATAATACACTTCATTTACAATAAAGTAGAGCATATAATGTTATACTGTGATGCTTTTCAGCCTAAAAAATAAGTGATTCGCATACCAACGCCTTGTTATAACGATGTTTGAAGAGCAACTGAGAAAAATAGTAGAAGTCTACATCGATGATATGCTCGTCAAAAGCAAGCTATAAAATGACCATCTTGGCGTCCTAGAGACGGTGTTCACCAAACTCAGATACTACAAAATACGACTCAACCCCGATAAGTGCATTTTTGGCATTTCATCGGGAACGTTCCTGGGACACTTGGTAACTTAACGCGGGATAGAAGTTGACCCCAACTTGATACGTACCCTAGCTTGTATGTCATCGTCTCAGATATTAAAGCAAGTACAAAAATTAGTAGGTAATATTACAGCACTCGGCAACTTCATTTACAAAGCCTCATATAAATGCTAGCCAATGTTTTGATTTATAAATGAAAATAAGAAATGCCAGTGGAATGAGAAATGTGAGGCAGCCTTCCAAGATATATTGAGATATTTGGCTACATCCCCAATCCTCTGCGCCTCAAAAGAAAATGAGCTCCTGGGATTATACTTGGGCAGTACAGAAAAATCAATTAATGCAGTCCTCATCCGCATATAAGTTAAAATCAAGAAACCAGTATGCTTCATCAGCAAGACCCTCTTGGGGGCATAATTACGGTATTCTACAGTCGAAAAGTAAGTGCCCGCCTTGGTTTACGCAGTATAAAAACTATTCCCATAGTTCCAAGCACACAAAATCAAGGTTATAATGACTTAACTATTAAGGGAAGTCTTTGCGAAGAAAGATAAGGGTCATCGAATAAAAAAATGTGCAGTCACCCTAGGAGAGTTTGATATTCAATTCGAGCCCCGGGTAGCCATTAAGGGGCAGGTCGCGGTCGATCTCTTGGCCGACCTCCCCATTAACAACGAGAACTAGATCAACAAGGAAGATAATGACGAAGTTATTCCTCCACATGACACTGATGCACCATTTACAAAGGGATGACAGTTAGACACGGATGAATAAGTTAATATCGGCGACTCAGGCTTAGGGATTGTGTTAGTTACTCCAAACAACGACAAGATAGAGAAAGCCATAAGAGTCAACTTCCCGCTAAGTAATAACGAAGCAGAATACGAAGCCCTTTTGTGTGGAATAAATGCAGCGTTGGCACTGGGCGTAGAAGAAATTTCCATCTTTACCGACTCGCAACTAGTGGTTAACCAGCATAGTGGGATGTTTCTGCCAAACGGAAAAATGGTAGAATACATGGAGATCTTAAAACAAAGGATTACCAAATTTAAAAATGTTAACCTTGTACACATTCATAGAGGTGAGAATAGGCATTCTGATACCCTAGCTTAATAAAGTGGAATCATCGGCTACCACCTAAGAGTTATCAAAGTTGAGTTCCTTGGCCAGTCAAGTATACTAAAATATATGGCAAAAGTAATGCAAATCGACAGTGGGGCCCCAAACAAATAATATAACTAGAAAAGACTGTTTATCAATTTCTTGGGTGAACTCCACATCTCCCGACGGATAGGTCGGTTGCTAAAAGTATCCATAACATGGCACAAAAATATAATATGATAAATACCAAGCTTTTTCGAACGAGCCTATACACCCCACACCTCACATGTATTATAGGAGAGCGCGTGATGATGGTAAGTGAAGAAATCCACGAGGGGTATGCGGGGTATACACAATGGGTATGTCCACGGCCGAGCGAGCGCGAACACAGAGACTTTACTGGCCAAAGATGAGACATGACTTCATAGAATATGCCAAAAAGTGTGACAAATGCCAGTTCTACGACCATCTTATCAATCCCTGCGATAGACCTTCATATAGTTTCAAGCCCATAACTGTTCGCAAAATAGGGATTGGACATAGTAGGGGCACTTCGCCAAGTGGGTACAAGCTATTCCCCTCGCTCGTATAAGAGAAGAAGAGGTAATCAGCTTCCTTGGAAGCACATCATCACAAGATTTAGTGTCCTAGTGGTCCTTATGGCAGAAAACAAGACTTAGTTTGTAGGCAATAAGGTCGCTAATTTCACATGACCATACAACATCAATATATTGTCATCAAGCCTAAGGTACCCCCAAAGGAACGGACAGGCCGGTATGACCAAAAAAATAATAATTGATTGTATCAGTAAAATGTTGGATGTCGCTAAGGGTCGATGGATCGACGAACTACCCCACGTTCTATGGTCCTACTGAACAACTCCCCAAAAGTCTACAAGCTTCACTCCATTTATGCTTACCTATGAGTCTGAGCCAGTGTTTCCCACTAAGGTCATAGCCCATACAACTTGATCTCTGATAAATCGTAATAAAATTAACGACTAACTCCTTGCCAAAAATCTCAATTTTATTGACCAAATAAAATGGGAGGCCTCCTCCCGAATATTAAGGCACCAGGAGACACTGAAACAAAATTTTAATAAATGAGTCTGCCAACGAGAGTTCCAAGACGGGGAATATGTGATGAAGAACTTCTTACCCACCCCTTAGAACCACAACAAAGGAGAACTCCAATGAAACTGGGAAGGATCGTATTTCATCTCAAGGGTCATAGATGGAAATGCCTACTACTTGAAGAATAGTGATGAAGAAGAATTAAAATCTCTTTGGAATGTAATGTAGCTTCGTAAGTGAAGCCAGTAACATACCTCGCTTGTTCAAACATTTTTCAGCACATTTTCAATAATAGTTTTGCCTGATGTAAACATTATTGAATACTGGGGGTGTTTTTGAAGTTAAACGCCCACTCTAATAATGGAGTCATTTTTTGAGGAAAAAATAACCTACTCTATACTGGGGGCATTTTTGATGTAAAATGCCATCCCAAATAATGGAGTCGTTTTTTGAGGAAAAAACAACCACCACTATACTAGGGGTATTTTTAAAGTAAAACGGCCTCCCAAATACTGGAGTCGTTTATTGAAGTAAAAGCAACCTCCTTTGTACTGGGAGTATTTTTGAAGTAAACTACCTTCCTAAATACTGGAGTCATTTTTTGAAGTAAAAATGACCCCCACTGTACTGGGGGCACTTTTGAATTAACTCGCCATCTCAAATACTGGAGTAACTTTTTCAATGTAAAAACAATCTCCCCTGTACTGGGGGGTTTTGAAGTAAAATGCCCTCCCAAATACTAGAGTCATATTTGAATTATAAACGACCTCCCCCTGTACTGGGGGTATTTTTGAAGTAAAATGCTCTTCCAAATATTGGAGTCATTTTTTGAAGTAAAAAATGGCCTCCCCTATACTGGGGGTATTTTGACATAAAATGTCCACCCATATAATGGAGTCATTTTTTGAAGTAAAAACGACCTCCCCTATACTAGGGGAGTTTTTGAAGTAGAACACTCTTCCACATAATGGAGTCATTTTCTTAAGTAAAAACGGCATCCCCTAAACTAGGGAAATTTTTAACGTAAAATGCCCTCCCACATACTAGAGTCATTCGTTTGCAGTAAAATGAGCAACAATACTACAACAATATTACACAAGGGAGCAAAATGAAATACGCAACAAACAATTGAGCTAAAAGATTTTTATTCGTGACATCTGATTTACCAAAATTACAAATTCATTTAGGCATGACACCTAGGATACCCACATCTCTTCTTAAGCGACTGATAGTCTTTGTCGTAGTGATACTCCTCGTAAAGCCCCAGCTCCACCAATGTTATCCTTTGCAGTTCAATCCCGCAATCGTAAGAGTTCCGCATTACATCATAAAAAAAAATCTAAACATTTCACCCTTCCCGCACCTCCTTTCGATTATGTACAGAGAGGGACTCCAAAATAGGGCGTGTACGGAATTGTGGTGCATCTTCCAGACCCCCAGTCCCAAGAAGGAAAGTGATCCATTTTTTAATCATCGGGGCGACCAACGCTTCTATATCTTCGTAACGGGATTGGGATCGAGTCTTCATCGAACTCACCAGAATAATCGAAAGATTAAAGCTAATAAATATGAAACAAAGAGAATGGTAGGCCAGCCCCTTTTATAGAAATAACTTTCAATGCTATCAATAAATGTGGTGATAAAATCAGTACCATCAGTTTTAAACTAAATGACTTGACTAAGTCAACCCAGCTCCTTCCCAATATACATCGGCACTCCACAAATCTCAAGTAGATTTTTTCCATTATGTCGCTAAAATGACCAAGTTCAATAATCCAACGAGGACTAGTAAAGGATTTAGTGGATACCACAAATCCTAAGTATATTTTTTCCATTACGTCGTTAAAGCAGCCAATTTCAATAGTCCAACGAGGACTAGTAAAAGATTTTGTGGAGACCACAAATCCCAAATATATTTCTTCCATTATGTCGTTGGAATGACCAAGTTAAATAATTTAACGAGGACTAGTAAAAGAGTGGGAACTCCAAAAATCTCAAGTTATTTTTTGTAGTCACAACGGCCTGTCTATTACCAAAGCATTTTACCTGGAGCAGTTCATCTTGCTCAATATACAAGGTAGCAGGTGAACTCAGAAATCCCAATAAAATTTGTACTTCTAGAATGATAGTTACAACACACGCACATTATTTATCTCCACCATCATAGTTACGTCTACCAGCCTCGTCTTCTTCATTCACATCTTCTAGCACCATGGTCCTTAGGACGACCGAACGGCCAGGAAAGGTCTTCACCTGGTCACGCAGCACTTGGTACCAAAACCAACATTTCTAGTACACCTTTCGTAGCCTTTCCGGAAGAGTCTGCATTATACAACATGCTTGAAGAAAGTTTGAAGAATAGTAAACAAAAAAAGATTAAGAGAAGTGAAGAAGAGAGTATCTTTAATAGTGCATTAGGGTATTAACCCCAACATTAATAGTGTCGATTGCCATCATACATTAATGCACATAGGGAAGACCGCATGACTCCACCGGTCCACTCCCAACCCCCAATAAAGCACCTTTCAACTTCCTTGAAAAAAAATATTCAATACTAACAGTCCAGCAAGGATAGTTCGAGAGTTTGTGGGAACCCCAAAGATGCAAAATATATTTCTTGCTAGGTCGTAATAACGACCAAGTTAAATAGTTCAACGAGGACTACTTAAAAAGTTCATGGAAACTCCTGAAAATCCCAAATGGGAACATCTTGGGTTAACTATAGAGTTCCCGAGGTGACGCAGCTCGGAGACATCTTGGGTTAACCACAGAGTAAGCCAAAGGGGCAACCGTAGCGACCCACCAGTTAGTGGACAAATGAAACTCCTTTTCAATATTGGTCAAGTTGTCCACGAGCTTCCCCACGCGGCCCGGTAAGTTAGCCGACACCATCCTTTCCCCCTCGAGCGGCTCGTGGAGAACCTGCTCGTCCGCCTCCTTTTCCAACCCCAGGTTCTTCACACGACCATTGGCAACCTCCAAGTCCTGCTGGAAAATCACCTTCTCTTGCCTGAGAAAATTTGCCTCCTCTGCCAGCGCCTTCGTTTGGTCAACAACATAATCTGCCAGTTCGTACTGAACTGCTTCCATGATAATCTCCTTCTAGCAGGCTTGCATATAAGTGAGGCACTGCTCAAGGTCGTTATTACGTCTAGGAAGATTCTCACCACGCTGAAGGGCAGCCTCTAGAGTCAGCGTGCACTACAAATAACAAATAGAAAAATTTTAAGTAAAAAATGAGTCGTTTACATACAAGATAAATGAAAATAAAGGCCATTATAATCAAGATTCTTAACCAAATTGTAGCGACGACCCTAACACGCCAAGTACGGGGATCTTTTAGAGCCTCTATTGAGCAAGAATTTTTTTTGTCCTTAAAGGGCGTGCTTTGGACCTCCCCCTCCGGCAAGTCGCCTGAGAACAGCTTACCACTACCATTTGAGTGGGTCGTCTCTTCTACGAAGGATTGAGATAACAACTATCATTCTATTCCCCACAAATCTTCGAACTCCTCATCAATGAGGCCTTGGTGTATAGACTTATGGTGCTTCGCGCTCAGGAAATCCTTCTTAGAGTGGATGCTAATACCCTTCAGCCCAACACTTATGCGGGGAACAAGTGGAAGAAACTGCGAGGCACATGAAGAATCCCTCCCCTTCGCAGTAAGAAAATGAGGCTTTAAGTCAGCGGTGTGTGAAGACTTATATGAATGTGTGCTTTGCATAGAGATAGTGTTGCTTGTGGCTCATCCACGTGGCTTGCTGTACTTCGTCGGTAACCAATACCTATCAGCATCAAACTTCTTATAAAAAATATGGGTAAGAATGTGGTACTCTCAGTTTTGTAGGCCTAACTAACAAAGACGAGACCCCTTATAAGTGATTCCTGTAAAAGTAATACCTATGAGGAACATATCAAACATCAGACCTCATATAAACGACGATAACCAATGAAAATAAGATGAAATAGAACATACACTTAGTGATAAAAGTATTGTTACAGAGATGACGATTGGGACAATCATCAAAATAAAAAATGCACCGGTCACTAGAATAGGATAACGACACCTAAAATTACCCCCGGTGGGCAAGTTAAATTTGTTTGGCTCACCTACCTTACGAGTAATATAATACCAATACATCCACTCAGAAGCACAAGTACGCATGACCCTCTAAACTTTAGGTTTGCCCCCCCCCCCCCCACCTTCTTACCAGGAGACCTCTTTTTCACACCTCCTGCCCTCACCTTTTCCAATGTACGGGTTTGATGTCCCTCAGGGAGCACTTTTGAACAAGCACAAGTTATACGAGGTGACGGTATGGGCTCCTCTAAAACACCTACTCCCTTACCCTCGTTCACACCATCCACGAGGACTGGGTTTCATTCTTAGGGATAGCTCCCAATCTTATACGCTACCATAACATTGGCATAGCTCATGTTATAATGAAGAGGTATTGACTGGTTAAATAAGCGACAACCAGTCATTACTCTTTAAAAATTCCCGTTCATTTGGCCAGGTGCTCATCCAAATGAGTTCAAACATTTCTTCATGAGGCCATCTAAAGGAAACCGTAGACCAGCATCAAACTGCACAAAATAGTAGTTACACTACTTTGGAGCCAAAGTTTGGTAATTAGGCCAAATCTACTCGTCACTCCCACTCGCCCTTGCATGCTCGTTAACAACGTTTAAATATTATATACTTATATCACTGGTCTCATACTCGGTTAAAGAAGTGGGTAGCCTCCACTCGCTAAAGCTTTCTGAATCACCCCTAACACAACCTGTAATAGTCGATTCGTAGGCCAAATTCCCTGACACCCTCCTACATGGCATAAAATCTATACATGACCCGACCACTAAATCACATGGGGCTAAAGTGCCTGCCATGTGGTTTTGATGGTCTCCCAAGTCTAGGGGTACAACACATGGAGGTTTTGTGGATGACCCTTCCATTGTCAGCTCGTCTTTAGATAAATCTATTCCTTGCAATGAAGACTCTAGGTCAATGACACACAGACTTGTATAGGATGAGTGGTCATCCCTACATAAGCCAGGTGCAGTGGTTATACTCAACTCAAAGAATAGATAAACAACTATTATATATTAAACTAGGGTAACTTTAGGACCCATTGTCCCAAAGGCACCTTTCGCTTGAATACGACCACCCTACCAACTACGGTCCTAACAAAATCAGAGTAAAACACAACCTAAACATAGCCGGTGTTAATAATAATTTTCCATACTCATTACAAGGGAAGGCAACCAAGAGGCTTCAAACCTCTACACATCAAGAAAATAGACTAATAACAAATAACAACAGATAAGTATTGTAAACTGTAAACTTACCACAACAATGTGAATCCGAAACACAATGCACGAAAAAGCATAAACAATAGGACTCTAAATCCTTCACAGCACGACAACAATAATGAACTAAGAAGCGCAACAGAGTTGAGAGATGGTAAATGAAAATGAGATAGAGAAGCCAAAGTGATATCTGAAGCATAAACCACTCTTTTATAGAGAGAGAGAATGAAAGGGTAGTTTAAACATCAATAGGACCCACTATAATGATAGGATACGTCGCCCAATAGTTACGGCAGAAACTACACGCCATATAAATTAAATCAACATTAATTACTTTGTTTATTGTCCCGATACACAGAAAATAATGGTGGCTCACAACTTCCAATACAACGGTTAAAAATATTTGAATTCTTAAAATGACCGCGCATCTAACAGGATGAGGCAATACTCTCGTGCCTAAACGATAAGACAAACAAATATATTTTACTTCAGCTCCGTCGCTCCTCTAAACCATAAGGCTCCCAAGTCGTTGGACGACCTCTTCACCAATAGACGAGCACGTCTTCGGGGAAGATCTCTTAATGACCCACGAGCCATGATGAAAGCAATCTTTACCGATGAATAGTTAAGACCATACCCACGTGGAAAGGCAAAGCCTAAGGCCTTGGAGGGGCATCCTAGGAATTATACATGCCACGTGAGCCTGAGCACTTCAAGGTTAAGACCCAACCTATAAGTAGAGAGAGAAGGTGACCTAAGAAGGGACCATTTTTTAGAACCTCCTCCACCATATACTAGATTTAGCAGCTCTAGATGAAGGTAGAGTCAAGTGGTGCCTTCCCCTTGTGAGATGTGTCAAACTCAAAATAGATAATCACATATTATTGTCCCTGAGAGGATCCCAGGGGCTACACCACTAAAGATAAATAAGTTATACAGTGGAACCAATGATTAAGGACATTGGTTCATCTGTTATGTGGAGCGATGAACGATGTGCATTTCAACTTAAAACTGCGGGTAACAAAATTTATGTAGATCGTCGGGTTAACTATGCTGGAAAGTTTCTTTGACAAAACTATTTTCGAAATTGCCCTTTGCTTCTTCGATCCTCTTCCAATTATTTTTGTAATTTTATTAAAATGGTACAGGCTTATGTATAATTTGATACCTAGAATTAACAAACTACCCTTTCGTTCATCAATATTTACAATATACCACTATCGATTTTCACAACAATTATCTTTCTCCTTCTCTTTCTTTCTCTCTCCACAACTATATCTCTATTTCTCAATGTAGAACTTCTTCAATGGTGGGAACAGTGGCGATAATTTGATACAGTAATGGTGTAACTACATATCTATTTTGGGCTTTCAGCATTAGAGAGACATCATCTTCCCCTATTTTAATTTCCAAAATTCCAATCTTTCCCTTCTCCCAGATCCCTCTAACCCCAAAAAACATGTCTCCAATATGGTTTTCCCCTTTCTGTTCATCTCTCCCTCCCACGCAATTACAATTACTCCCAAGAAACCCTATTTGCTTAAAATACTTGTAATATCAACCCCACCTGTAAGGACCTAAATTAGTAGCTCGAATTAGTTTTTTTCACCATATGTACCTGGAGTACAAAGAATTGTATACAAGTAATAGAAAGTGACACAAATTTTGCATGTAAAGCTTTGAATAGGTAAAAACCATGACCTCAGTTCGAGGATTTAAAATAATATCTTTATTGCTTGGATATTACAAGTTACAAAGGTTAGTGCTCTGGAATTAAACTGATTGGGTATTTTCTATCTCCCAAAACTTATTCCTATTTTCTATTATCCATACCCTATTTATAAATTTCCTCCCAAGCTCATGGGCAATAACATATTCTCCTAGTTTAGGGGAAAGAGTAGTATAATTTTCGGAGGCTTTTCCTTTAACTGTCAGTTCATTGGGCAGGTGTCTTTGACTTATTCTTCTTTGTTTTTTGAAGGTTTATGCTACGCCATTTTCTTATTCGTAGGCTAGGTGTCAGCATTATTGGGGTGTATATCCTTCAAGTTTTGTGTGAGCTTGACATTATGGTAGTTCGTTGTGATGGTAGCTCTTAGGTTAGATCTCTACAATTGCCCTCTCTCAACTGAAGGTACGAGTGTCTTGACTTAAGAAGTTCAATATCGAGCTCCTTTTTTGCAATCTAAATTTGGCTAAACAGTCTGGACCATTGGAAACTGCTGTGACTGCTATGTTTTTCATGAATTGAAGTCTTCAATACTGAGTATGTGTTGGAATTGATTATCAGTAATTAACGTTGAAAAGAATATCAGTATTGGTTATTTCTTCTTTAAAGGTCATCCTTCTCCATTTTAAAATTTTTCTCCCAATCTATAAAACTGCTCTGTAAAAAATGGCTACCACCAGAGCTCAAAAAAGTAAAAATTGTGTGGTTGCTAAGTTCAATGAATTTCAGCAATGCTATTTTGGAAACCATCCTCTATCTGACGAGATTCCTATCCCTGTCCCGCCAACTTACAATGGAATGACAAAGGATTAAACGAAGATGGTAGATGATGACTATTCCCAAGATGGCTCTATATTGTAGGGATTGTCTTCAGCGTCTCGCGGGATAGGTCATTTTGGAGGATGACCAGGTTGCCAGTATTTAATTTAAGCGGCCACGTAGATGTAGCTGCCTTGGTTGTAACTAGTATTCTTTAATTTTGTATTTTATAAATAAAAATATTATTAACTCAAACTACTTTTTGAATTCTGTATTATTTTTTGTAGCATTTTGTTGGTAAATATTTCGATCTGAATATGGTTTAGATAGATAGCCAGATGTCAATGTTTATCTATTATATTCTTTTCCCTTAATATTTATGATTTAATTTTATCTTTCTATTATAGTTATTTTATAAATACATATATGTGAGTTACGATTGTTTTTTGTATAAATAATAGTGAGAACTCATTCCCAAATGATCCACCTTGCGGCTGAGGGACGGTTGGCGATAAAGATTATCGAAGTTCGTGAAAGGATTCTAAGAGTGCTTCCTTATGATGCCGAAATACCATCCTATGTTTTACCGGTAGAAGGTTTGAATGCGGCGGAGATAAAAATTGAGGTTGATCGACATTTTTGGTGGGATATTTTTCGTGATATGATTACCAAGCCCGAAGTTTGAGAGATTGCTGTGAGGAATATTGTACTTGATGAGATAGATGAGGATGATGAAAAGATTGTTGGGGGCGAGGTTATTTGATGTGGTGGTGTTGAGCATCTAGGTAATTTTAAATGCAATTTTTTTTTCGAGTTGTTTCATAACTCAATTTAATTTGGTTTATTAAAATTATTGGAATTATATTATAGTTTTTTTATTTCCTTAATTTTCTCCTCAAATTGTGTATATTTGGCAAAAAAACAATTGAGTTTTGAAATTCTATTCTCATTGGTATATCCATCCAGTTATTTATAAATAGGCTAATTATGATTTTGTTAGGATGGCTAGGTGTGAAGAATATTATAGAGTATTTGGGAAGGATTTCAATGGAGTTGTTATTGGAGGGTTAAGAATTAATAGGTCTTTAAATTATGCTTAAAATTGTTACTTGATCGAATTAGGGAATCTTGGCTGGAATAGTGATCTGTTGTTGGATTGATATTTATAGAAGTTCAAATATTTGAGTAATCGAAATCTTTTGTAAGAGAAGAAGGCAAAAGTAGTTAGGAGGAAATCGAGGAAAAATAAACGATTGTTAGTGGTTAGAGAAAATGAGCTTGATAAGAAGTACGATTTTCTACGTAAGTGGGAAGATTCTGAAGAAAAAAATTGAGTAGGAAATAAAGATTTGTTTTAGTAAAAAAAAATTAATAGGGGTAATGATAACAAGGGAATGGATTCCAAAAGATATTAGTTGTCTGATTGGAGGAAGAAAAAATATGCCTCGGTTGAAAAATTGAGGACGGCTGACACGTATCCCAATAAAATGATAGTTACCAAGGGACTATAAATATCTCTTCTAGTCTTTCTTCCAAAAAATTTACCAAATGGGAGAGGTCTTTCTAGGGAGAAAAAGAGAAAACGACATATATCTAGAAATAGAGGGAGAAAGATTATGTACTCCACAAAGGAGAGTTCATCAAACCACATTAAACTTCCATTGGAGCACACTATGAAGAAAGAATCCACTCTTGTCCCTAATTCATCTTCTGGTATAGGAGCTTAATATTCCTAATTCATCTTCTAGTATAGGAGCTTAATGTTATTGATCATAGATGTCTTTATTATCCTCTTACGAACAGAGTAAAAAGTGCGTTATTTAAATCTGTACTGTAACTTTATTTTATGTTTCCATTCATTTTTAGTTTAAATTTTGATAATTATACCTTAATTAGTAATCCAGAATTCGTATTTTTGTTATTAAAGTATTAATGCCGAATAGTAGTATTATGGCTCATGGTAGAATTTGTGAGTGTTATGTAGTATAATCTATGATATTCTAGATTTTGTTCTTTTAAAATCTAAATAAATCAAACTTAAAATTGAAATTGATTTAGTATTGGTCATTAATATAGGTGTAGATGCGTGATAAAGTGTTATTAAGTAGGAAACAGTTTGCTTTGAACTCGTATTTCGAGATAGATCCATCCACATCTAGTCGAGTTGGAGATAAAGGTAATATCGATATTGGAGAAGTTAACTCCACTGGATACGAGGTCGATCTTATTAGTAGCAGGGTTTCTAGAAATGGCTTTATTCCTACTGGTGAGTTCGAGTTAGGGGTAGATGGAGATTAGGGTGATAATTTTGATTTCCTTGGTATTTTTCATAACTACCCCAAGGGTGCTGATGTGATGAAGGAATTTTGTAAGTATAAAGGCAACCTCAAGGGTTTTTGGGGAGGGTTAATGGAGAAAGGGGGTAGAATGTATAGAGAGTATTTCGATGAGGATGGTAAAGGTTTGTACTACCTTATTCTTGATTTAGATTCTGAGAAAATTTCCAGGGAAATTCTTAATGAGATTTTCCTTGAATATTTTGATGGCTATGAATCTGATTAGTTAGATGAGAGATTTATTTGTTATCTGGCTAAGTTCGATTATGGTTTGAGTCTTCCATTAAGTAATTTTTCCAAAGGCATAATGAATGGAATCAAGGCATAACCTGCCCAGTTAAATGGGAATGTATTCGAAGTGATAAGTATTTGTGAAGCATGTAACTCGAAGTGGATAAATGAGGGCAGGGAGAGGCTTCTAACCTCTTAAGATGTTAGCAAATTTTATAATGTAAATTACTTCAGCGCCACAGGAGGCACTTATTTTTCCACTCTTTATCTTCGTCGTTAATTATTTGATCTGGACTTTGCTTGCAAAGTGTGAAACGACAACTTGGTTTTGGTTAAAGGCAAGTGTATGCTGAGGGCTGATGAGGACGACCTAGATCTAGCATATAGGTCATTTAAGGAACGTAAGTAGATGCATTTTCTCGAACTGTATTTTTTGTATATGGATCTGTAAATGATTAAACTATATCTCTATTTTGCAGATCCAAACTACAATATTAATTAGAATAGAATCTTTTGTTGACGTTGTTGCCCGTGAAGGGGCCAAACTTTAAGAAGTACTTGTCGAACTCGGTATAAATAGAAACAGAAGGTTAAATAGAAAATCTCTAAAAGTTTAGAAATCCCAAGCTAAGAAAAAAGGGACTGATGTTCATGTAAAAGCTGAGTCCAGTTTTGCGGCTTCTTCCCCTGTAATGGATACTTCTTTAGATACTGGTCTTTCCATCCCGAAGGTCATTAAAGCCAGAGCCTTTTCTCTCCATCCTCTAGTATTAGTTCCTAGTTCAGTTACTTCAGGCCGAAGAAAAATTAGAAAGGGAAGCACCAGGACAAGTACTATCTTTGATTATGTTACTAAAGATGGTGGGAAGGCGGGGAGTACCTTAAAAAGGAGGAAGTTAGTCAACCTCCTACCGGCATCTGATAAAGTTCATGCGAAGGACGAGCTTGGGACAAAGATTAATGCTATAGAGCCAAGGAGGACTGAGAATTTGAAAGCACTTGAAACAAGCTTTTGGCATCTTGCCATTCTCTGGGTTATGATTTGAAGTCTGTTATGGAGGCGAAACTGCAGAGGGTAATTTGAAACATCTTGATTTTTTTTCTTAAATTTTTTGCTATCGTATGCTTATGATGTGTGTATACCCTCTGCAATGATCATGTCATTGCACAGACTGAGGGTCAGATGAGAGAATACAAAGCTCTAAGTGATGCTCATTGAAAAAATTTATGAACAAAAATCTTAGTGATGCTCATTGAAAAAATTTATGTAATACACAGCTCAGCTGGGCTAAAGCAAAAATAAAATATGATAAATTTATTAGGAAAAGTAGTGATAGGTTTATTAAGATTTGATCTTTCTTGCCTGGTGGTATTAGGGAGAACACTTCATCCCCTATTAAAGAGCTTATGTTGTTAATTTTATTTCTTGAGCCCAAAATAGATAATGAGAGGGGCTTAACGAGGCTTACCTTGGAGTTTTAGAAGAAATTGGATTGTATCCAAACCCTACTACCTCAAATGTTTAGCGACCAAAGCTAGGAATCTGCACAACCTTAAGGTTAAAGATTGTGTAGGGGCCTAACTTCTTGCGGAGGGGAAGTCAGCTCTTATACCATGGGATTTATCCTCGATCAAGGGGGCTCAAGTATATAATCTATAACATAAGAATACTACAAAAAATGTACTTGCGTGGAGGTATGGAATGTGACGCTCCACGACCTCAGATGAGAATTTTTAAGAGAGTTTGTATTACTATCGAGTAGTCGAAGGTTCGAGTACTGTATGTTTTACAAGGTGATCGAATGTAAACTGCAAGGGTTCAGGGGAGAGATTTCCTAACCCCTCTAAGATTTTTCATCCTCCTATTTATAGAACATAGACAGGGCTGAGTCATCCTAAGAGGTCAAATTACATGTGTATCCTCCAGGTATCAAGTGGGTATCCTAAAGTTGGTGTTGACGCCGAAAATGTCAGGTCTGGTACTGTTCTCTAACACTGTAGTAGTTGTTGGGTCTGTCCCTATTGAGTCTGTCACTGTAGCTGTAAGGACCAACAGTGTCCTCATTCCTATCTGGTGAGCTGGCTGTCTTCCTTCGACCACGTTTGAAAGTGGTCAAAGTGTTTCTGATACTGACGTGGGGTCTTTATCTTCGAGGCTTGTTCATAGTCGAGGCTTCATTTTTGAATATTCTTTTTAAGGCTTATTTATAGATTGAGTGGGCTTCGAGGTATTCGAGTAGACTTTGTGATAGCCTTCGAGTGTTCAACTGGTGGTAGAAGGCTGCGAGTAGGCTACTACATTCGCCCCCTCTTAGCAAGAGTCTCGAAAGCGGGTGTAAAGGCATTTTATGAAAAAAGCCGTTGGTTGTTGGAAGTTGAATGGTCGGCTGTTGGTTTTTGAGGTAGGTAATAAAGGAGGGTAATAAAGAAATGTTGGTGATTACGGAGTAATAAATGAGGTTAAATTGGGCTATAAGTATGGGTTATGGAGGCAGTAGCATTGCATACTCTTTTTCTGTTGTACTTTCTTCTCCTTTCTCTGCATTTCCTGAAAAGCATAATTGACACCACACCCAACACCCGCTACCAGAAAAGGATGAGATTTGCCTGCGACCGTCGTATAGGGCGGAAGACTGCTGAACTAAAGCTGAGGTTCTTCGGTGATCATGAGCTTGAATGAGACATGCCTGACCTGGTAAAGTTAAAGGTTGGGAACCCATCAATAGGGTATCTTATGCTTACTTGTGGGGGCAGATGAAATTTCACTTTTCGACTACTGAGGGACGCTACCTCTATCCGTAGAGTTTGGCCAAATGTCTTGTACAGGCAGAAGATCAGTTGGTGGAGGAACAGGGTTCGGCTGGAGGATCTGGCCCGTCTGAAAATAGGGCAGGTTCTTCTTAAAGCAGTGGCAACGTGGTGGTGATGGTCTTTTTTGTAGGACTGTATTTAAAGCTTTCTGTTGTTGTTTGTTGTTTTTATGTATGTCTGAACTTGGAAGCTTATTTTTCTGTTGTTGTAATTTGTGGAATGGAATGAGAACAACACTTTACTATGATTTTGTGTTTTCGTATCTGGTAGGCATGGTAGGCGAATAGATTTGTAGGCGCGGTATCGAATATATCTCTTCTAATGTAAACATGTAGAAATGGTTACCTTCGAGAAAAATTGACTTTGAAGTATAATAAAATGGTCGAATATTTTTATCAATTTTTGGCTTTACTGAATGGTTGACTCTCTGTATTGGTCGAAACTCGATGGAAGAGGTATGGGACGATGTATAAAAGTTGTCGATTATTCGATATTGGGTATTTGTTCGACTGCAAGGCCTCGGAAATGGGGTTTGAATGTGGATACTGAGAAGACGGTTAGGTCTGGGAAGTTGTAAAGTGTGGACTATTGAGTTTCCGTGGGGGAAGAATTGAAGACTGTAATTAATGCGACTTGGGATTAGGGAGGGTTTAAATGTACCTTCAAGTACAAATGGAGTATTTCTGAGAGAACTTCACACAATTGTTTCTTCTTTGCTTATAAGAATGTCTGCGTCTTCATCTCAAAGTCACGGAAATGCTTCAAACATTAAGTACCAGGACCGGGTGGCCGCAAAGGTCTTACGTGTATGGGAGAAGACGCTAGAGTTGAAATAGAGGTTTCTCGGTGATCGAGACCTAGACTCGAAGATACCGGATTTGTTTAAAGTTGAGCTGGGGGAACCTATTAGTGGATTGCCCTTTACGTACTGGTGAGGGGTTCTACAAATGATGGGCCCATTTCCCAGCCACCGGTTGGCCTTACTAGAATCTTTTGCTGAAGAGATGTTGGACCAGGAAGATTTAAAGGCTGTGGCTGGGTGCGAGAAGAAGTGTCCCGGTAACAAATAGGGGCTTCTTTACCTATTTTGTTAAGTGTTTTGTATAGGATGGTATGTCCTGTTGATTATGATTTTGACTGTTTTGATATGTATTTCGTGTATGGGTGTCTGCCCGAATGAAATAGGAAGTTTATGAAATAACTGTTGAAGTAAAATTCTGGAATGTGTGTAAGCTAGAAAAACATATAATTCAAAGGTAATTTAGGTGCGATCAACTTGTCAAATGTCGAATGTGCAAGAAATCGAATGCTTGGAAAATTTTGAGATCGAGTATTAGGCTATCTGTGGACGAATATTCGATACATGATATAGACGATTACTCGTATACGAGATGAATGTATGCCGAAGGTATGTTAATTTTGACTGGACATACTGACAGCCGAATAGTTGGCCTGTCAGAACGGTACTGTTCCGGGGGCAGAGTGTCGTGCAGGTCATCATGATGTTTCATTGATTTACGGAAAAATGTTGATTTGATGTAGGGATTTGATTTGACAATTTCGAGCGAGGACCAGAAGGTTCGACTTGGTTTGTATTTTAAAATTATGTAAACGTGAGTGTGCGATTCGTACGTGAAGGTAATAGGGGGTAAAATGGTCAATACACATCTCAGCCGAAAAATAGGGGTAGTGGGGTAGTGGTAATGATAGCGGTTTTGGGAATCAAGCTGGTTTTTTGGTATTCTGAGGAGGTATATATATAGATGAAATAACAAAGGTATTGTTCACATAAAAACCAAAGATTGAGAGGAAGAGAACGTACGCCATTATTTCGTAAAGCTTAAAAGATGTTATTAGGTTGTTGCCGAGGGACCGACTGACTTGCTATTTCGAGTGTACTTCCATTAATACAGGTATGTCGATTGATCTTTATCAATTTTTGTTTTTCCTTGCCTTCTGAATCTGTATGTAGAGTCTTCTGGGCTTGTAGTTGTGAGGATATGATCGAGGATGTGGGGAAACCATGTGTCAAAGGTTTAGCTCATTTGGGATTCTTTGGGTATTGATGGTAGGACTGGGATTGGGGTAGAGTTTTTGGCTATTTTTGTATCAGTTGGAGGGGGTAAATGAAAATTAGTTATTGACATGTAATAGTCGAATGTATCGATCTAATTGCACGCCTCTTCTTCTATAGGATAAGTTGCATGCCCGTCGAGCTTTGAGAGTGAGGCTAATAGACAAGGAGATCGAAGAAAATGAGGATAGTGTGTCTAGTTGTGCTCCGATGGTTGAGGGAAGTGACGTAGATGAATTGGTCATAGAAAAAGATATCCCACTAACAGTGGTGGCACCTGGAGCTAGGCGTTCAAGTAGTAGGTGTTGTAAGACGGTAGTTACCAAGGATAGTTATGTAGAAGAGATAGGGGGTAGACAAAGAGAAAGGGACGAAGGTTGGGCTGAACCTTCGGGTGGTAAAACGGGTGAGAGGGAGCAAAGGAATCATAGTAAGGATTCAACTGAGTCGGATAAGGCCGATGGTTCTGTCTCGACTATAGATAAGCAGTGATTAGATTGATTTGTAGCCAAATTCAGGCTATCGAAGGTAGGAGTAATATTATATGCTGCGGGGTCAGGGTACAGCTTCCAGTCAAAACCTCTAGAAGGTATCATGGCGTTTAGAGGCCAAATTCGACTAGGGATACAATTTGCCCGATCGAAGGCTGGTGAAAGGGTGTGGAACTTTTAGGAAGTTGCCCCAGTTCAGATGAATGGGAAATTTTATGAAATGATGAAGGTTATTGAGGGTATGAATGTAAAACTGTGAGGTGAGGAGAGGAGCTTAATTGAGTGGTTTGACGTTGTCTCGTTCTACTCCAAGAAGGCAAACCAGAAGGTCGGCACCTATCACATCCAGTGTCACACGAATAAGCCCTGGCTATTTGATCTGTGTTTGACGGGTCGAAGGTGGGAAAAATATTTAGTTTTAGTACGAGGTAACTATGAGAATGTCGAAGGGGAGGACTCTAATAGATTACAACAAAAGGTAACATCACAGAACCTGGATCAGGCGCTTGATAATCTGGAGATCGCTCGAGGGACTGAAGCATCGTTGGTCACTACACCAAAACAGTCAATTTGCCACAGTTTTTTTTCCCACGGATATTATCTGTAGTTTATTAGACACAAATTTTATCTGTGGAAAATAAATTAGAGCATGTGGCTTTTTTTTGTTTTCTAATTTGGCTATAATTTTTGGTTTCCCTCCAATATTTTTGTTTTCTCTCTTGGAGTCTATTTACCCACTTGCTAAAACCGAAACCGAGGGAAGAGAAACAGAGGGAAGAGGACTCAAAATCCCCACACACTTGATCTTAAAATCTCTGTAAACTGTAGAATTGTCTCCACAAGTAACTAGCTGATATCCCCTTTTGCTCATTTCACATTTCAAGTGATTAATTTGATGTGTTCTCTATTGGGTTTGTGTAATTATTGGGTTCTATTAGGTGGGGTTTGGATTATGAAGGATTTATTTGTATATTAGCAATGGGGTTTCGATTATTTTAAGTTTATGTTTATATATCTATCATGGGGTCTTGTTTATTTGAATTTATGTGTATATATCTGTCATGGGGTTTAGTTTATTTGAATTTTATGTGTATCTCTGTCATGGGGTTTGGATTATTTGATGTTTTGCATTTTTATTTGTCATGGGGTTTGGTTAATTTTGAGGTTAGATGTATATTGTCTATCATGGGGTCTGGATTTTTGAGAATTTTTTGGGTACTGTTGGCATGAGGTTTTGATGTTATTTATTTATGTGTTTTTTGATATTTTTTAGGTGTGGATATTAGGACAGCAAAGGTGTGTGAATCTGGGTTCTATAATTATATAGCTGAGAATGTGTTTTACACTTTAAAAAGAAGAAAATTTCCATGTCGTTCTGTTTACTACTGGGCTTCTGTCTTCAAGGTATAATCTCTTTTAACATACAAGGTTCATTCTGCTTCAAATAATGTTATGCTTAATTTGTTCAATGTTTGTGACATTTAGTTTTGAAGTAGTGGTTTAGGATTTCAATAGATTATTTCGCTTAAATGAGCACTCCTATTCTTGGATATGCACTGTAGTTTATGATAGTTTTCTTGCTATTGCATTATATGGTTGGGGAAAAAGATAATTCTAAGGGGTACTCTCAAACTCTGTATAGTAAGTTAGTAACTTAAATACTAAAGAAGTCAATTCAGCCATTTGTCGTGATCATCTTACTCCTCTATGTCTCTTTAGGAAAAAATTGTGGTCAAAGTGTGAAATGAAAATTTCACTGTTTTCATCTAATATCATTTCTATCATTTCCATATTCATTTGAGGCCTTCAACTCCACATTTATTTCTTACCCATTATTTATTGTCAAGAAATATGAAGTTTACATACACCCATCTGCACCATTTTCATATTTTCTTGTCCTTTTGAGTCCTTCCATCCTTCACCAAAAATTCCCTGTCAAGAGTATTGCATGCCTAAACCATCTTTGGAGGCAAGATTATCTCTAAATAACTTGAAAATCCTTGTCTAGCCACTATTATTCTAACAGTAGTAATAGCCCGAACTGCTATAATGTATGACCCTAATGTAAAGATGGTTTGTGAATGTTGTCTCAGGGAGTTTAAAATCTCTATTTGATCCTTCTCCGAAGCACTAGTCAATATCCAAGTTTTATGTAACCACTCTATTAGCCTTAGTTGATGTACTAGAATTCTCGGTCTTCTCTGATAAAACTGTTTCCAGATTCTGTTCACCCTCATTAGAAGTTTCCGTCATCAATGTCGCATTTTGATCATGACTATCCATTCCATGTTGCTGAGATGAAATAGAAGTTTCTAAAGTTCCTATTTCTGAATGAGTGGCTTCTAAATTCTCTGTGGCTGAACTATTCATATGTTCTTGTTGATTACTTAGTTCTGTCACTACAGAATTGGAATCGGATATATTACTTGGTTCTGTACCCTTTTCCTCATTCTCCGCGACATTTACAGATAAGTTGTTCTGAACGGTTTCACCATCACCAGACGCCTTTGGGAGTGAATTATTTGTATTGGAAGTGACATCCTCACTGCTGTTAGTTTTATTTTCCTGTTGAAACTTAACATTTTATGCTTTTTCTACTTTCTGTTCCTCACTTGAGGTTACTGAACCTTGATTTTCAGCCTCAGTAGTTGTAAGTTGGGTCTCCCAAGCTACGACACTGGAAGCATCATCTCCTTTGTAATGCTCCTCTCGGGACTCTTGAGTATTCTTTAAATGCTTCTTCTTCTTTATCACCTTTTTTATTCTCAATTTCCACTTGAGGATTGAGGTCCTTCCTCCCAAGTTTTAAGATCTATGTTTAATTTTTGCTCGAGACTTTAATTTTGATTAAAGAAACTTCATTCATCAAAGAAACACAAACTTCTTTCTTCTAACTCACTTTATTAGTTTTCCTGTGTTAATCCTCATTATATTTAACACAGAGGGGGTTTACTTGAAATATTCTATACATATGCATAGGTAAAATATATATTACTTTCATAGAGCATGGGTAAATAAGTTACTCTATTGATTTTTTGTTCTTGAGCATTAGCAGGGTTGACATTGTTTTCTTTGTTTTAAGCAGTTCTTGGAGGTCATTAAGCTGGAGAACATTAGTCACTGTCCAGAAGACTCGATTATGTCTAGAGACATGTTTCTTTTGCAACTAAGTGCCCATTCTTTCTTCTTTCTTGTGGCACACAAATATTAACCGACCATACGCTTAGAAGCACTATGTTCATGCTGCTTTAGTATAGAACTTCTTTGACAAAGTTGTCAAACCTTTGTTCTCTATATAAATTTATAAGATTAATATATTTTCTCAACAAAAAGTAAAATGTATACTACTAATTCAAAAGTAGATACTGATATTTTATGTTTTATATCCTCGTCTTATGGCCTTAGAATTAATTTATGGGTCAACTCCCATAAGTTTGGGGACTCACCCCATATATATATATATATATATTTGGAGTGTTCTATTAATTATTTAGGTAAATATATATGCAAACTGCTATTGTGCGTGCTACAAGGTCTACCTTTTCCGACGGGATTTTATGAATTTAAGAGATTAGATTCATACTGCTAGTACACCTTATGACTTCACCAAAGACCTGACCTATATATTCCTATAACGAGTCCAGATATGCCTGTCAGTTTTGCGCCCTGTCGAACAAGTTTGCTAATGATTTACTTTGATTTACTTTTTAGTCAGACTGGTGTATTAACTATGTGCCTATTATTTCTCTTTACTATGTATCCACAAGTGTGTAGTGGAATGGATGACAATTCTGTTGGCACCTGTGCTGAACTTATCTTTGCACCCATTAATTTAACTTTTGCTGATGATGCACCTCTCTTACCCTTTGGTTTCCGCATTCTACCTGTTGAATTTACGGTGGTAAGTCTTTTATTTGAGGCATGTATTGTCGGAGCTTTTATTTGATGTACATTTTCTATTAGTTGAACATTCTTTCAACTTGTACATGAAATAATATTTTACCCTTGAACCTTGTTATCTGAGGGAAACTGTAATCGCCATATGTACTGTAACTCTAACATTCAATGGTATAATGGGGAAAGTAGTAGTTAACATACCCCTTATATTACCTTATGCTCTTTTAAGGTTGATGACATGAGTCAGTATGAACACAATGCAGGATGCCTCCAGTTCTAACAGGACACTTGATCTTGCTTCAGCTCTTGAGATTGGGCCAACGGGAAATAGGGTTACTTGTGATAACTCTGGAAATTGTGCAAGCATGAGGTCTGTTATGACATTAGCATTCCAGTTTGTATTTGAAAGCCATCTACAAGAGAATGTAGCATCCATGGTTAGGCAATATATTCGCAGCATTATATCATCTATTCAAAGGGTGCCACTAGCTCTCTCACTTTCCCTGCTCAATTCTCACTCTGGTCTTAGGGCACCTGCAGGCAGCCATGAATCACACACTCTTGCTCGTTTGATTTGTCATAACTACAGGTGGGATAAATGTTGTTAGCATTCTATATTGTCAATTTCTCAACTTTTTTTCCAAAGAAAGTACTAATAGAAATTGATATATCAATAATGTACAGTAACTACATTAATTCTGAACCATCTTACCTATTATTACTGAAACAGTTAGGTAAATGAGCTATCCATAATTTACAATTATTTTAGATGTGGAAATTGGAGAGAATGGTAAATTAGGAGATAAAACTAGACCAACGTATGAAGGATTTAGATGTGGTTTCTAATGTCCCCTCCACACACACACACACACACACATACTCACATTAACTTGTGTAGACTACAACTCTAGCATTCCATCTGTCTTAGACTCATGCACCAGTACCAACCTAGAATCCCAAGTATTTTACTTTAAACTTCCTCCTCGACTGGGGCATTTCTAATCTCTATAAATACAATGCAGAATTTTTTAAAAATTATTCTTAGGTTCCTCCGAGTATATATTTAAGGATGGAGCTCTAATAGATGGGCGTAGTGTTAAACCTGGTGATTCTTATCAACTTTAGTTTTGCCATTGATATGTGTTATATGTTGGTAACAATCTTAAAAGTTTTTGTTGTTCCCTCTTAAAACAGGTGCTATTTTGGTGTTGACCTACTGAAGCCTACCGGTGAAGGAAGTGAATCAATTTTTAACACACTTTGGCATAATTCAGATGCTATCATGTGCTGCTCTTTAAAGGTTTGCATCTACATACTTTTCCTAGTTTAAGATCTATAGTGAGTGGCATTTTCAAAAGAAAGTAGACACACTTATAACACTCTCAAATCATCGTGTACCTTTGTCAGCTTATCAATTCTTCTTTTATTTTTGCCCACTTCTGGTTAATACCAATTTGTTTTGACATATACTTAAGCCATGAACAAAAACATAGAAGTTGGATTAAGAGTCAGTTTATCATATATGAATCCAACAGCTACAAGAAGCTAGGAACAGTCAATAGCGTAGTTATAGCATAACGAGAAGAAGGTAGGATGAAATAGAAGATGAGGATCCTATTTTCCATCATCAAAGAAAATGTACAGAAAAAGAAAGAAAAAAAAAGAGTGAAAAAAAGGCATGGAAGTCTATTCCCCTTTCTTTGGCTGGGCGGCTGAAAATGCAGGGAACTGCTACATACACGTATGTTTAGTTATACAACGGAGAATAAGTTTTTTGAAAATAGCTAGGGCAATGGATACTTGAATAAGGGTTGTGAAGTGTTCTCTATGTTCTATTAGCAAAGCTAGTAACAAAAGCATTGACCTTCTTCTCATGTACTGTTTATTTGTTAAGCAGCTATGGCACTGGATACTTGAAAGATGCAATATTCACAGAGCTCCTGGGAACTGGTTAAATGAAGATAGTAAGACATGTAGCTTAGGCAAAGAAGATACAAGGTCCTCAGCGAGATAGCCCACATTAATGATACTGTCAAACACATTATGACAGATGTGAGTAACAGACTCACTCATAATATTACCAAGGTTCCTGACTCAACAACAACTAGATATATACATATGTAATTCTTGGAATCTTCATCTCATTTTTACTATTAAGGTGCTCAATTGGTGCAAATGGAAGCCACCTGACCAAGGTTCATTCAAGATAAACTGTTATGGTAGCTCAAACTCAGATGGGGGGAGTTGTGGAGGCATCGTCAGGGATAACCAAGGGAGTTGTATTATTTGCTATCATGGGAAACTAGGTCCAGTCCAGGAACATGCAACTCATGCAACTTGAAAATAAATAGTGATTTATACTCATCGCGGATGCTGCACCTCAGCAGGGCAAAATTAATGCTTACTTGTCCCTTTCACTCTTACTTTTTTGTGTGCTGATTAGGTTCTTGGGCATGTGTTTGTTTACTCGAGTTGTAGATCATGTTGGGGCAGTTCCACCCATTTGTGAAGTGGGAGGATAAGGTACACAATTTTTAATCTACGATATCTTTTAATGTGTCACCTAATTATGTTGATATAACCTAATTATGGTTATTAGAATGTTACTCTTTATTTCTGACTTGGATGATGAAATTATGACTAATGACTAATGACTTACGAAAATTTTCCTTCTTAATACTTAATTTTCTCCATAGGTTATTCAAACACCGTCTAAACGAGTACACGGGCAAATCATAGCTGAAAGAAGTATATAGATAGGAGTGAGGTCCACTCTAAGAGTGAATTATCCAATTTTATATGTTAGTTGTTTTCTCTTTATTAAGCTTGCAGATGCACATAGTCATTTCACCACTCTTTGATCTATCCATCATAAGTCAAACTATTTACATTCCCTTTCATTGAAAACTATTTTTCGTAAGTTGGTGAAATTTGCCTTCTTTATACTTGTGGACTATCTTAACAGTCTCTTAAGTATTTTGTTATATTTTTCTTCGAGCAACGTAAATGCATTTTATATTTCAGGTCTACTTCTTTTTGGCCCACCTGGTAATGGGAAGACCATGCTGGCTAAAGCTATCGCATCAGAGTCAGATGCGACATTTTGTAATGTTTTCGCTTCTTCTCTTACATCAAAGTGGGTAAGTCTCTCTCTCACACCTTCTCACTCACGCTCTTATTCCTCAAAGGGGTGGAAATAACATTTATTTAATTTTTAATTTTAGTGTGAATTGAAAAGAAATATTTTAAGTGCTGTTATGTTCTAACAGGTTGGAGAGGCTGAAAAGCTTGTTCAGACACTTTTCATGGTTGCTATTTCCAGGCTGCCAACCACTTTTCATGGTGGAGTACTTCCACCTATCCTACATCTTTAAACTATGTCTCATAAATTCATTATTCTTATAATTGTAATAGGTTTATATGGTGGCTTTCTTTCTCTACAAATTGATAGTATTATGTCGACAAGGCTTGCTAATAAGAATAATTCAACTAGAAGATTGAAATTAGAGTTCCTGGTCCAGTTTGATAGGGTGACCCCTCAAATCCTGATGATCTAGTAATAGTAATTGGCAAGCTAGACAGATCTATTTTAAGCTTTTTTCCTCTTCAGGCTCACAAGATATATAGCTTCATTTGTATGTACTTCTCTTGTTATTTTAGTGTGTTGCTTATGATGTACTTGCTCTTAAATATTATTTTTTTCATTATCACACCATTTTTGGTATATAAGCCTGTACAAAATCCTGCATTACTTGCTCCCCACACCTCTACAGTGCCTTATTATCCTTATACTTATTGCTTCCTCTTGCTTACCTCTCCAACTATGGTTTATTTCCTGCAATCATTTTTGTCTTGTCCATCCAGAGTTGAATGTCTGGTTCTCCCATAAAATCACATTTATGTGATATTCTAAATCAACTTTGTAGAAGTTAGGAAAGTTTGGGAGGGATTAGAAAGGGAGCACTTAGACCATTTAGTTTGAACTTTGTATTTGTTAGGGGATGAGGATATAACTATGCATTATTTTCTAATATCTAATGTACTCAACTCCATGCTGCTGCAAATCTAAATGAATATATAGTTGTTTGAGATTCATATAATGGTAATGCAGGTGCAACTAATAAGCCATAAGAATTGGATGATACAGTTCTGTGGCATTTGGTAAGCTAATTACTATTTCTTCTACAGTTTTTGTTTCTTTCATCTTATCAAGATGTAGTTCATATGATTGGAGTCAAAGTTAAGAGAGAGAAAGGAGACGTGGCAAGGAAGCATATATGGCGTGACTCGCGTGAGACATTTGGCAGACTCTAACTTTGGTGTTTTATTCTATAGTACAGATAATCACATGTCAAAATTTTGGTTAAGTAATAGGACTGAGCAGTACTTCAGTGAAAAGATGGAAAAGAGTTGAAACTTGAAACTGTAGATAGTGTGGTTCTTGTATGTCAATACCTTGTCTATATTGGTTGAACTATTTATTTTTGATTTAACATCGCACTTACGCATGATTCGAAGAGAAGCAAAGAATTATGGAGAACGGTTGAAAGCAAATACCTTGTATGTCAATACCTTGTCAATACCTTAGTCTAGCCAGTCTAGCTATTAGTCTAGCCTATAGTTTTATTTAGTAGTTGTGGAGGAAGAACAAGAAATCATAGAAAAAAAGGAAAGAAAGGCGAGAATGGCTTCTAACGCAAGCTGCTCATAGTTCAGAGAAGAGCGCTGCTTCTAGCATTCTGTCATCCTATTACATGGGTCAGTTCACGCAGCACTAGCACATGTTCTTGGCCAGTAATCAGAAAGCACTAGAAATCGGCTAGGGGGCACAGTAGCAGCTCCAAATTCAACAAGCCTTCGGTGTAGAGCTAATGCCCATCATAGAAGGATCAAGTTGATGATGTAGCCCAGCCACAAACTTCCAGTTTACAAAAAAAAAAACAAAAAAACAAGCAAACATTGTGATTCAGGGAATATGGTTGCAACTAATTCTCAAGCGACGACTAAGTAAATCGCTGACAATGCTAGCCCTTCCTAGAACTGGTTCACTATGCTTTCGACCGTCAAGAAAATTGCTTCTTCTTTTGTGGAGATTGAAATTTTGTATGTATTTTGTGAATGCAATGGCTGCGCAAGTTTATCTAGCTGCATCTATGACTACTTTTGTTGTGATTGTCTTTGCTCCTAGTTCCTCCCAAAAGAATGTGTAAAATAGATGAGGATGCTACCTTAAGTGACTTCATAAAATGTAATCTGCTTCTTATTCTTAAATGGGTCTGCCTTTCAAATGTTTCCTCTTTGTTGCCTCTACAAAAAAATAAAGAAAAATGAATACTCACATTTGGTTATTTTTATTATTTCCTCTTTGTCAGGTATAATTGAAGCTTACAAATGTTCAAATTGTGTCTTTCACTTTCTCATTTGTACTGTGCTTTATCTAGATTTTTTTTCTTATCATATTTGAGAAGCTATTTTGGTACAACTTTTGTTTATAGGCAATGGAAGAAATGCCATCTAACACGTAACGGTCTAGGAGAATTCCACGCCAATCTCTCACGAGGAATCTGGTGTTGGATCCATTGGTAAGTTAATTGTTTCTTAGTAGTGCTTCAGTTATCAATATTTAAGTTATTATTGGTTCTCTGTCAGGTCACCTCTTACAAAAATGGTTTTCCTTCGGTTTTCTTCTGGGGTAATGGTTCACATGTGCCAAATTTATTTTGTCCACCTTTGGCAATTCAAGGCAAATGGCTCAAAAACAATTTTTTTAAAGATGAAAAATTCAGTTTGGTTGCATCATGGTACACATTATCTGTGGAGCTGACATATCTGACTGACCTATTGAAAATCAAAGTGACTGGAATGATATATCACCTAGATAAGTGTTGTCTTATTAATTAATCGATTGGTAATAATACCGCACTATATGGGCTAGAATACTGATACTATCCCATATGGGATACTACATATTATTGTTTCTTGTTATCCCTTTTAATTTGAAGACAAAAAAGTAGATTATAATTTCTCACCAATTTTTTAAAATAACGCGATATACCGAAATGATTTTTATTTGATATATCTTTCTGACTGTTACTATATACAATATTCTTTAATGATAGAATTCGTCATTTGACCCTTGGATGGAACATGAAAGCACACTTAGTTACTGTTACTAGTCATTTATGTTTGCAATGAATATCGAATTCTCATTTCATTAATACGCAAGAGACTCTTGATTGAATCCACATGATTTCTCTTTTTGACAAAGCTGATGAAATTATGTGCATTATATGGCCACGAGTCTAAATAGTAAATACATTTGGGTATTCATGTCTGGATTGGATTTGGGAAGTGCAATCCGAAGTTGACCAAAATTTAAACTGCTGGATTAGATTGCATTTGGATTTATGAGATGCCCTCCATATCTAAATTTAAGTCAAAGTTTTGGTCAATTCTTGGATTCTAGTTCATGGAATGTTCTAGTTAGGGTGTCAAGTCTATATTTCGATCAAAAAAGAGAAGAAAAAAAATCGAATTTATGTTTCTCTAAATACTTGCACTAAATGTTTCGTAGCACATATAGACCTACTGGTCAAAGAAACTTTGTACAAAATGAAGCTAGTTTTATGCAAGGAAAATCATGTTTAAGTTCTGATTTATGTCTAATCTGTCTAATCTTGTTATTGAAGGATCTACAAAGAAGCCTTAAAGCCACATGCGATGATTTCATCACTTCAATTACTAAGGTAGTCGTGGATCCGATGCTTTCCTTCGTTACTTGGTGAAACACAAGCTAATAGCATTCAAGGTGCAGAGGCAATTTTGGCTTACCAACAGGTAGTAAAATTTGGAATAATAGTAATTTGGGACAATTTCGGCTTACCACGGGATTACTCTCTATTCTATCTTCTTTTTCTCTTATATATATGTTCTTTTAGCATATGGAACAATTGTATTTAGATTTTTTAATGTTTAATGGAATGAGGGATTTATTTTGGATATATATTTTTTCTCCATGTATCATTAGTATGTATGAAATGTACTGTTGGAGGATTGGGAGTGTTTTCCAGGTTCAGGAGTGTTGTATTACAGTATTTTTAGTTTTTTCTAAAATAAAATAAAAATTACCACAGACTTTATCCGTGGAAAAATGGGCATCATCTGCAGTATTTACAATAATTAACCATAGACAAACTCTGTGGCAAAAAAATTGCCACAGATTTACTCCGTAGCAAAATAAATTAAATAACCACAGACAAACTCCGTGGCAAAAAAATTACCACGGATTTACTTCGTAGCAAAATAAATTAAATAACCACAGACAAACTCCGTGGCAAAAAAAATTGCCACGGATTTACTCTGTAGAAATATAAATTAGATAACCACGGACAAAGTCTGTGGCAAAATAATTGCCACGCACCATTTGCTACAAACCTCCACCACAGACTTTATCCGTGGCAAAATGACTATTACCATAGATTAGGTCTGTAGTAATTTAGTAAAATTGGTGTAGTGGGTGTCTGAGAATAAAACTTTGAAGCGAGATCTGGCGGCTATCAATGATACATTTGAGAAAAAATTGGAGGGTCAATATTATAATCATGAGCAAGTGTTGAGGTCGAAGCTTGCTGAGATGGAGAAGGAAAAGAAAGAAAAGAAGGAGCATTTCCAAGGGTAATTTGATTATGAAGTTGCGGATAATGTCTGGCTGAAGGAGTTCATAGAAGATATGGGGTATGATCCTGAAACTTTGAAACGCTTCCCTGTGACACAAGATCCTATTGCTGAAGGTGCTTTGCGGATAGAGGAGACAGAGGCAGGCATTGCTGATGGAGGTGTTGGAGGTGGCGTTGAGGCTCCCGTGATCGGAGGTACTGCAATTGGAGCAGCAACTGATATGATCGGCGATGGTGCAGGGTCAAGACCTTCTACTGGAGTGCCGGAAGTATCGGCATTGAAAAGCCTGTTGGGGAGAAGGTGCAGCTACTCTAATATGAGGTATTGTACTGAAGTGCCAAACCGTTTTTTCAGATTTTTCTGTTGGGTTGTAATATTGGATCAATGTCGAGCTTTCTTTGAACTTGTGATTGCTTTGAATTGGTGTGCTAAAACTGACTTGTACTGTGCTGATTATGTTTGGTTGTAAATTGTTCTGAAACTTATTTGTGTTAACTTGACTTATACTGAATTGCTATGCTAGATTCGTGATGTATGCTCCGAACTAAACTTGAGTCTCTGATATATGATATACTGAAATGATTTGCATGTAGCAAAACTGTTGATATTCTTGTATATTTGTATCTGCATATGCTGTAAGTGCAGAGTGACTGTAGAGTGATCAAACCTTGAAGAGCTTTGAGATGGCTGTGACACTTGGGCGGACCCAAGAGATTTACAAAACTTCGAAGGCCAAAGCCACAGTGAAGTAAGACGTGGTCACCCCCAATGCATTCTCGAGGGTCTGGTCTCTAGACTATTCGTGCCCTTCGAGTTTGCTCGATGTTGGAAGTTTAAAAAATTTCAAGGTCACCCCCAAGTATCAGTCGGGTCGAAGGGTTGACATGATACCTAGGTTAAACCAAGAAATTTACAGGACTTCAACGGCTCAGGGCCTGATCAAAGTAGAACGTGCTCGCCCCTAATGCATTCCCGAGGGTCCGGCCTTTAGACCATCCTTGTCCCTCGGGTTTGCTCGAAATTAGAGGTTTAAAAAATTTCAAGGTCGCCCCCAAGTATCAGTCGGGTCGAAGGGTTGACATGATACTAAGGCTTAACCAATAAATTTACTTGACTTCAACGGCTTGGGGCCTGATCGAAGTAGAATGTGTTCACCCCCAGTGCATTTCCGAGGGTCCGATCTTTCAACCATCCTTGCTACTCGAGTTTGCTCAAAATTGGAGGTTTAAAAATTTTTAAGGTCTCCCTCAAGTATCAGTCGGGTCAAAGGGTTGACTTGATACTCTGGCTTAACCAAGAAATTTAATGGACTTTGACGGCTTGGGGCCTGATCGAGTTGAACGTATTCACCCCCAATACATTCCTGAGGGTCTGGTCTTTTTACCATCCTTTCCCCTCGTGTTTGCTCAAAATTGAAGGTTTGAAAAATTTCAAGGTCGCCCCAAGTATCAGTCGGGTCGAAGGGTTGACATGATACTAAGGCTTAACCAATAAATTTACTTGACTTCAACGGCTTGGGGCCTGATCGAAGTAGAATGTGTTCACCCCCAGTGCATTTCCGAGGGTCCGATCTTTCAACCATCCTTGCTACTCGAGTTTGCTCAAAATTGGAGGTTTAAAAATTTTTAAGGTCTCCCTCAAGTATCAGTCGGGTCAAAGGGTTGACTTGATACTCTGGCTTAACCAAGAAATTTAATGGACTTTGACGGCTTGGGGCCTGATCGAGTTGAACGTATTCACCCCCAATACATTCCTGAGGGTCTGGTCTTTTTACCATCCTTTCCCCTCGTGTTTGCTCAAAATTGAAGGTTTGAAAAATTTCAAGGTCGCCCCCAAGTATCAGTCGGGTCGAAGGGTTGACATGATACTAAGGCTTAACCAATAAATTTACTTGACTTCAACGGCTTGGGGCCTGATCGAAGTAGAATGTGTTCACCCCCAGTGCATTTCCGAGGGTCCGATCTTTCAACCATCCTTGCTACTCGAGTTTGCTCAAAATTGGAGGTTTAAAAATTTTTAAGGTCTCCCTCAAGTATCAGTCGGGTCAAAGGGTTGACTTGATACTCTGGCTTAACCAAGAAATTTAATGGACTTTGACGGCTTGGGGCCTGATCGAGTTGAACGTATTCACCCCCAATACATTCCTGAGGGTCTGGTCTTTTTACCATCCTTTCCCCTCGTGTTTGCTCAAAATTGAAGGTTTGAAAAATTTCAAGGTCGCCCCCAAGTATTAGTCGGGTCGAAGGGTTGACATGATACCGAGGGTAAACCCAGAAATTCAATGGAAAACAGGAGACGAAGCTTAGAGATAAAGATGTTCATTGGTTTATATTGTATTTACATCAATGGAACAAGGTGGAGGCCATGGCCTGTTGTATGATACTAACTGCATTGTATTCCATAGATTTGGTAGAGGCTCTTCATCTTCTGTTATCTGGTAATATGAACCCTTGTCAATTTTATTGTAAACGACATAAGGTCCTTCCCAGGATTCGGCTAAATTGCCGGCATTTTGAGGCTTCGAGGATTGGGTGACGCGTCGAAGTATGAGATCTCCGATGTTGAAACTTCATGGTCGAACTTTCTTGCTATATGACTTCTGGAGGGATAGGTGGTAACGACCAAGGTTGGCAATGGTTCGGTGTGTGGTTTCGTCGATCCAAAGCATATTGTACCCGAGCTCAAACTCATTATCTTCGCCTGGGAGATTGGGATCTCGTGTGGGTATATCGAATTGAGTAGGGAGCACTGCTTCAGTACCGAAGACTAGAAGGAAAGGGGTACAGCCTGTAGCTTTTCTTAGTGTTGTTCATTAGGCCCAACATATATTTTGTAACTCCTGAATCCATCGACCTTTCTTCGTATCGACACATTTCTTGAGACCATCGACTATGGTTTTGTTGATTGCTTTGAATTGATCGTTGCCTTGGGGGTAGTAAAGTATTGAGGGTGAGATGATGAAGTTGTATTTTTTAAAGAAGTTTCTGACTTTTATCCTAACGAACTGTGGACCATTGTCGCATCGAATCATATAAGGACATCTGAAATGTGTAATAATGTTTTCCCATAGGAATTTGATGACTTCTTCTTCTCGGGTTTGACACAAAGGTATGGCTTCGACCCATTTGGTAAAATAATCTATTACAATAAGGATATTCTCTCGGCTGCCCGAAGCTTTGGGAAAAGGATCAATGAGATTGATGGCCCAGCGTTTGAATGGCTAGGAGACTTGACTGAAATGGAGGTCTTGTAAAGGGCTGTAGATTTCATGGGCGTGGCACTGATATTTTTTGCAGTGTTTGGCATATTCTTCGGCTTGCATCTTCATATTGGGCCAGAATAATCCTTGGGAGATGGCCTGAAGGGCTAAAGATTGACAAGTAGTATGAGCACCGTAGGTACCTTCATATAGTTCGGCTTGAATTTTGGAGGCTTCGGTTTGAGAGATGCATCAAAGAAGGATGCCATTTGGGGATTTACAATTTAACTCATGTTTGAGGATGATGTATCTGCGATAGTTTTCTAATAATGACCATTTGGCTTTGGGATCATCTGGGAGGGTAGCATTGTTAAAGCAATGGAGGAATGGTGTTTGCCAGTCGTTTAGATCGAGACCCTCGCCCCTAATATTTATGGCATTGACTTCCATCTGGTCGATACTTGGGCATTCGAGCACTTCGATGTGGAGATTTTAGGATTCTAATTGGCCTAACATAGCTGCTATGTAGGCGAGGGCATCTACGTGTTGGTTTTCTCCTCGAGGGTAATGAGTGGTAGAAGATTTTTCGGGTAAACAGTCCATGCACTATCGAACGAGAGCAACATATTCAGCCATGCAATCGTTAGCTTGATTTTTACCAGTGTAATGTCCC
Organism: Kingdonia uniflora; assembly: GCA_014058105.1. Classification (NCBI taxonomy): domain Eukaryota; kingdom Viridiplantae; phylum Streptophyta; class Magnoliopsida; order Ranunculales; family Circaeasteraceae; genus Kingdonia; species Kingdonia uniflora. The sequence continues at coordinate 3,270,231 of JACGCM010001281.1, forward strand.
TGAACAAGTTGGGAATCTATGAAAACTGTAAGTTCAGGGACACCAAGTTCGAGGGAAAGGTTGAGGCCATGGATCAAGGCTTCATACTTAGCCTCGTTGTTAGAGCATTTAAAATTTAACTTGAGGGCCTTCTCTATTCGATCATTGGTAGGTGTAACCACGACTATACCGATCCCTGAATCGTTAGGCCCAGCAGTTCCATCTTTGAAGTGACCTCATCCTGTGTTAGGGTTCCATGGATCTCTTACTTCGGGTTGGTCTTCTGTCAGGTCGTCTTCATGTTCCTCCCAATCGACATCTTCGACCGGGAAGTCAGCAAGGAAATCTACTGCTGCTTGGCCTTTTTGCATATCTGCTTCTCGAATGTGATGTCATATTCACCAAGATAAATAGACCACTGTTGTACTCTTCCAGATTTCTCTTTTTTGTTGAGTACTTCTCGAAGGGGATAGCTACTTATAACACGGATGGGGTGAGCTTGAAAATATAGTTTTAGTTTACGGGATGAATAGACGAGGGTGAGGAGTAAACGCTCAAGTTTGGTGTATCGAGTTTTTGCAGGTTTAGAGTTTTACTGATGAAATATACAGGTTTCTCAATGTTTGATTTGAGTCAAATGAGTACTGAGCTGATAAAAGTATTAGTGACCGCGAGGTATAAAGAGAGTGTTTCGCCCTTGACCGGGGTACTGATGATGGGTGGTCAATCAAGATAAGTTTTGAGTTCGAGGAAGGCCCGCTCACAGTCGGGTGTCAAATTAATCTCAGGATTGTTTTTCTTTTTTGCTTTGTGGATGCCTTGGTCGCGTAAGAGAGAAAAGAGCTAAGCACAACGATATGAGGATTTGGAAATGAAATGGTTGAGGGCCGTTATTTTAACAGCCACTTTTTGGACATCTTTTTTGGTTCGGGGCAAAGGCCTGTCGATAAGGGCTCAAATATGGGTAGGGTCAATTTCGATACTCGTTTACTGATAAGATGGCCAAAAAATTTACCAGACAAAAAACAAAATTGGCATTTTTCTTGGCTGAGTTTCATGTTGTATGTTTGAAGTATTAAAAAGACTTCAGGTCTTGGATGTGGGTCTATTTTGGAGGCTCTTGCATAGCAAGTCGCCGATGAAAACTTTGATCGACTTGCCAAGCAAGGGTTTGAGCATGGTTTTAATGAGGCGTTGGTAGGTGGCACCTAAATTTTAAGGTCGAAGGGCATAACATTAAAATAGTAAAGGTCATATTCAGTGATAAAGAAAGTTTTAAGTTGATCTTCGGGGAGGAGGGGTATCTATTTGGAACCCGAACCCGCGTCTATCATAGACAGACGTTCGTGTCCAGCAGTAGGATCGAGGAGTATTGAAATGATCAGGAGGAGAAAGCTGCTCTTCGGGGTGTGTTTGTTGACGTCGATAGAGTTAACACAGATTTTGATTTTGCCATTTTTTTTGGGAACTGCAATAATGCTTGATATCTTGTCAGCATACTTGACTTCTCTGATGAAACCCACGACTATTAGTTTGTCTACTTCGAGGTTTACTACTTCTTAAAGTCATGGGGCCAAGGTACGCTTCTTCTGTTTTACTATTGTGGAATGGGGGATGAGATCGAGGCGGTGCATGCCAAACTAGGATGAACACCGGGCATCTCTTGAAATGTCCATGCAAAGACGTCTTTGTGTGCTCGAAGGAAGTCGGCAAGTTCTAGGTGCTCGGCCTCGTCGATAAAGGTTTCAATGAATGTACCTCGACAAGGCCATCGAGTTCGATGGGTGAGGTGGCGGATGCCAAAGTTAATGGGATAGAGTGAGACAGTGATTGCTATGAGAGTCTTATGAGTCTCTAGGTTTGATCGATCTCTAGATTCTCACATGAACGGGAGAGGCGTTGAGAGCCTTTTAAATTCTAAGTACCAGAGGGGGTAGTGAAACGAAGGGTCTGATGATATGGCAAAGGTATGGCACGCATGGCATGGAGCCACTCATGCCCGAGGATACCAAGGTATTCAGACTTCTTATTGATGTCAAGAAAGATGGTTTGATGTGTGGCTGCGCCGGTGGTAGCTGGGAGGCTGATTCGACCAACAGCAACTATTGTGGCCCCATTAAAACCTTTTAGTTTAACATTAGCGGTAATGATGAGGTATGTTTTGTTCATGGCTTGGATAGTTTGGAGGAAAAGTACATTGGTTGCACTTCCTGTATCGATAAGCATTGTGTGGAGGACGAGGTGTTCGACCTTAATCATGATGACTAAAAGGTTGGAATGAGGAAAATGAACATGCGAGTATCGCAGTCGATGAAAGAGATTCCTTCAGGTCAAGGAGAAATGCTTAATTCTGGCAGGAGGTCGGGAAACTTCTCCTGGTATGTAAGTTTGTAACATTCTTCGACACTCTTGTGCTTGCTCTTAGAACGGCCGCTGTCAATATTATTGAATTCAATGAAATGCATTTGCTATATATGGACCTTGGCCGGGTCGACAGCAGGGGTGGATTGAGGTTTGAGGCATGACTCGTCAAGGTAGCTGGGTTAGTCGGTAACATACTTATGTAGATGACCTGCCTTGGGTATTATTTCGAGGGAGTGCTACAAGGTGAAGCATTTGTTGGTATGACGACAGTTACACTTGTGGTTGGCGCAGTAAGGTTCGCTTAGTTTGGCCTCGATGGGGAAGGGGATACACCATGTGGGGTCTGCCTGTATCTGAGGTTGAAGGGTGCTGAGAGGGGCAGTAAGCATGGGTAGGACCAGCTTTGTTCACTTCCTACGAGCTTCGGCACTGTTGTCAGTGTGAGGGCATTTGCTGTTCTCAGTCTCCTGTGAGACGGGAGCAATCAGGGGTGTAGGAGTAGTAGAAGGGACTTGTCGAGGTTTATTGATGGCAAAAGTCGAAAGTTGCCCTTATTTATATGATTCGCGGAGGCGCTCAAGGTCAATATACCCATTGACTTTAGAGAGCATCTCCGCTAGGGTTCGAGGTTTAAGGAGAACCAGGTACTCTTTGACACGGCTGTGATCTGGTAAGACATTTGAATATGTGAGTACAACGTTCGCGCATTCGAGGTTTTTGACTTTTCGTGACTCGTTGAGAAACCTCTTGGTGAAGGCTTCAAGGGTTTCACTGTTGGATTTTCTAAAATTAAAAAAGGCATCGACTCTGACCTCTCTGTCTTTGTTAAAGGCAAATTGGGCAATGAAAAGATGGGATAGTTGCTTGAAACTTCAAATAGAACCACTCGGAAGATTATGATACTATCGTAGAGGGCTATTTGTGTGACTTGTGGGAAAAATGCGACACATCAGGTTGTCAGCTGTGGAGTAAAGGCTTAGGGCATTTTAGAATTTGAGAATATGAGATTGAGAGTCGGTATTGCGGTATTTGCTGAGTTTGGGAGCACATAAATTTAGAGGCACCTCAATAGCGAGGAGTTTTGGGCAGAGGGGGTTATTCAACTGACTCTATGAGTTTGGAGTAAGCCCACACTGACACGGATGATAAGTTGGATTTTGTAGTCAATGTCTTGCTATGCACAGTAAGCAGGATGTGGGGGGGATCGAGGGGTTTAAGGATGATGAGGCCAAGGGTTTGGTATGTGTTTGGAGCTGCGCTCCCCGAGACACTCTTGGGCAGGCTAGCATTTGGGGTATCTGGAGAAGTGAAGAGTAGGGTCAGAGGAATCTTTCGCGGGGTGGATGCCGATATGGATGGGGCCAGTGGGGGGGGGGGACAATTGGGTCAGCACCCTCGATACCGATTTGGACCGGGGGTACTTCTTAATACGGTGGAAGCCCCAGTCGGGCGCGGGCAGATCTGTGTGACGGGGCAGGTGCTCGAGACGGTGGAGGAGCATCTAGAGGCTGCAGTCATTGCTGCTCTTGATATGTATTGCGTAATTCATCGATGACGCAGTTCTGTCTGTCGGCATCATCCAAACGGCGATGTCGTTCGGCTTCAAATTCTTGTCGGCACTTTTCACGTTCCTGGTGAAATTGTGCTTGGTGCCGCTCCTCGGCTTGAGCGAATTACTGGGAAAGTAGGGTTAGTTGGGTGGCTACTCCGTCGATGGAGTTTCCGGCATGGGTGAAGCTAGAACGGATGGTGGGGGCCATTGGGAATAATCTCTAGGAGTTGGAAAAGGGGGACAACGAGCAAGGGAGATTGGTAAGGTGGGAAGCACAGACGGTACCAAATGTAGGGGCCTAACTTCTTGTAGAGGGAAAGTTGACACCATGGGATTTATCCTCTATTAAGGGGGTTCAAGTATATAATATATAACATAAGAATACTATAGATAATGTACTTGCGTGGAGGCCTAGAATGTGACACTCCGCGACCTCATATGAGAATTTTTAAGTGAGTTTGTATTACTGTCGAGTAGTCGAAGGTTCGAGTACTGTGTATTTTACAAGGCGATCGAAGGTAAACTGTAAGGGCTCAGGGGAGAAATTTCCTAACCCCTCTATGATTCCTCATCCCTCCAATTTTTAGAATGTAGAAAGGGTTGAGTCATCTTAGGAGGTCAAATTACATGTGTACCCTCTGGGTATCTGGCGGGTATCCCAGAGTTGGTGTTGATGCCAAAAATATTGGGTCTGGTACCGTGCTGTAATACTGTAGCAGTTGTTGGGTCTGTCCCTATAAATGCAAGGACCAACAACGTTGCCATTCCTGCCTTGTGAGCTGGTTGTCTTCCTTCGACCACATATGAAAGCGGTCAAAGTGTTTTTGATGCTAACGTGGGGTCTTTGTCTTTGAGGCTTGTTCATAGTCGAGGCTTCGTCTTTGAATAATCTTGCAAGGCTTATTTAGGGATTGAGTGGGCTTCGAAGTATTCGAGTAGGCTTCGTGGTAGCCTTCGAGTGCTCAACTGGCGGCAGAAGTCTGCGAGTAGGCTAGTACAAATTGTTCAGCTCAAGCTAGTGTTTCAATGATTTATTTATGATTATGTGATTGTGATAATGAATCTATATTTATGTAGAATGATTTTGTGTAGGAATTGCGATCCATGAGAAATATATTTTATAATATGTTGAGGAATATAATAACTGATCGATCTATGTTGAGGTATGATTTAAATGTTGTTCAAACTACTATAGAAAATGTTATCGAACTCAATATGAAGTTCGAGTTCAAGTTAGGAAATGAAAGACTTTCAAAGTAAATTGTAGAGGATTGCTGGAAAAGATTTTCGAGTTTATGAGGAAAAGCCATGGAAAGATGATAGACTTCTTACAACCTAAATACAAGAAACTTGCCTTTGGATACCCTCACGAGATGCATTTGGGGTCTATGGTAGCGTTTTATGGTGGTGAAGTAAAGAGGTTCGAACAAGAAAGGGATATAATGTATGATTTAATGGTTGAGACTAGAGTTACTTATAATGCGAACATAATTTGTGCTCATTACTTGAATCGGGCTGATTTTAATGTTCACAACTCTTAGTTTATTACGGTTCATGTTAACAAAAGTCAAGCAGAAGCTGGTACAGAGGTCGTTAATCCTAGCGCTTCAGAATTTGCTGATGGATCTTCGAGTGTGATAAAAAGAATTCGACCTATGGAATATTTGGGAAAAATAAAAAGTAGATCGACAGTTATAAATGTATAGTAGATTTATCAAAGGATTAAGGCTAGTTTTCCTTTTGCTTAATCATTTGGTATATTTATTAGATTATAGTAGACAAAAATATGAGAAAAAACTTGAATAATTTTCATTGATGTGACTAGAATGTACATACAATTGGAGATTAAATCTCACTTTTTGACGTAATACTTAAAAAAATGATTATTAGGGACCACATATTAGAGACAAAGTAAAATTTGGCTATAATAATATCATGTTTGGGACGGTTTTGATTCCGGCTCTTACTATTGTTGTTAATGGGACGGAAAAAATGACCTTGTCCTTAATAGTATAAGTTTATGGACTGTTGGATATATCCGTCCCTAATTGCATAAGTTTAGAGATTGTAGGACATGACCGTCTCTAATAGGTTATGTTTAGGTATTGCGGGAAAAAACACCGTGAAAATAGAAAGCGAAAAGTTTGAACTCAACTTTGTCAACTCAATCTATCTTTACGCAATCCTTATCCATATGAACTCAACTCAATATCCTCTTCACGCAATCCTTCTCCCTCAACTATTTTTGGCTGCTCAGACTTCTTAAACCCCAATACATAATCTGATTTGTTGGTTGTTTCTCTTGGGTTTTTTGATTTGTTGATATCTATTGCTAATCTTTTTTACTGCTCTCGGGGTTGCTGATTTGTTAATCTCTCTTGTTGCTCTCGGGTTTGTTGATTTCATGATCTTTTTTCCTTCTCTCAGGTTTGCTTATTTGTTGATCCTAATTGTTGATCTCTATTATTGCTCCTGTAAGTTTTTCGATTTCAAACTCTAATTTTTTTCTTCTAGAATTGCTAGTTTCAATGTGTAGTATTCAAATTTTCTATTGTGATTGATCAATTATCTAGAACAGTAATATGTAGTATATAATTAGTAGTAATAATAATTTTTCTGCTGTGATTGAACAATTCCTTTCTCATGATAGTTGATTCCTAAAATCGGTTACATATGTTGGAAGACTTTTGTGATTTGAAAACGGAGTTTTAGATTTTTGGCTTAAAGTCATTTAAAGAAGTATTGTGCTTGGCCTCATATAGTTTTGTTTTTTGGTATAAATGAATCAAGAGGTCTACCTTTACAATTTAAATTGTTGGATATAGTTCATCTGAAGAGGTTGAGCTTTAAAACCTATTTTTCTATCTTCTTCACCATAATTTTATAAGAGGTCATCTAGTCCATAATGACTACCTATTTTTCTATTGTATACCACTCCTAGATGGCCCCAAATCATATATACATATATATATATATATGTATGTATATATATACAGCTTCATAGATATGTATATATATATATATATGTATGTATCACCAAATGTCGAAGATGCTCAAATAGAGTATCATTGATTCAAAATGAAAGCCAGAGCTTTACCTATGTAGCTGTATTGAGGGCATACAATAAAAGTTTGGTCTCATTTTAAGATAAACGTTGATCTTTTTTTTTAAGTAAACACTTCTTTATATTAATCCTATCTTGTTGAATCGCCGTGCTCATAGCGTCATAGTGGGTTTGTAAAATATAAAATATGGAAACATATTATGAGAGAATATGGTTAAAAATAACATCCACAAGCTCAATCTAGCATGTCTAGATTTCCTAACAAGTCTGGAGACAAAGTCATCATCAAACTTCCTTTCTCCACCTTCCAATTCGCCGCTCTATTTGGTATTCCTGAAGCTTCAAATTGGTATAAACCAAAGCAGATACTGACAGAAGAAATGGCAGTCACTTGGAATATATGGCTCAATACTGCTATCTTGAAGGTGAAAAACTTGCAGCTCATAAACATTGTATATACCACTAAAGATGGAGTTTCAAGCAAGAGAATTAGTTTCCATGGAATAAATAGAGTTCCCTCTAAAACCCGGCAGAGAGTAACTAGTACCTAAAGTACAAATTGACCTTTTATAGCCCCTACCAATGAAAAGTGCATGGTCACCCTAGGTTTCAACCTTCACCCATTCCGCAAGGTCTCCGTCTAGTCCAAATAACTCAAAACATTATGTCTGAATATCAATTATTTTATTATATTCTTCAAAGTTTTCAATGTCGCTGAGTAAGATTTGAACACTAGCATTAAAACCCTATAACACTTGAACAAAATGAAGCCAGGCACGTAATAATGTTGTCCTTCAATCCCTATATGAAGAGGGATAGGAAATAGTTTCATTGTTGGTTTATCGCCCCTAAGGTTGTAATTGCACAGTTTATTCTTCTGAGTTAAGAGTAGTCCGAGTCGACACAAGAGAAGTTTGAGTTTTTGCCCTTCACAGCTAGCTTAGAAGCCATTAATCTTCTCTTACCCTTGTCAGTGTATTCACACTTCGAATAGACACGTTTCAAGTTATCAATGTTTTGTACGAGCTTTTAGCGCATTAATAAATCCTCCTCCTTTGTAACATCAATCTTGTTGAGAAATTCAATTAATAAATCCTTTGCGTCCATGTTAAAGTTAATTTTTTCCGATTGATTTACAAAATCTTTGATATCCATTTCACTAAGTAGGTCTTGATTAACATTCAGAGCTTTAAATAGAAAAATAGAGTACACGCAAGACTTGTCGCGAACTACATCAGGTATAAAGTTCCTTAATCCAAAAGAGGGAGGGGTATTTTTGTAATGATGCTTGTAGGACTTAACTTCCCATATGTCTCTACCAAAAACCTACGGAATAGTAGTGTCATCGGTAAGTACTACAATTTTCTTAAGGTATGCATTTATCTCCACAAAAGATTCTCCACTAGTAAAAGAATCGGGGACAGATAGTAATTTGAAACAAAGAGGAGTTTTAGATTATCTTCTAGATCAACAACACCCTCTTGAGAATGACTAATAGTATTTGAGAGTGAAGGAGTAACATCAATTTTTATCAAGCGGCAATGATACGTTCTTGTCATTATCATAAACCTGTTAGTTTTACATTTGGAGATTGTGCTGTTGGTTTCTTTTCTTGTACGCCAATACAATTGGTGACTATTAAAACCACCCCTCCCTTTCACCTTAGTACAATATATTCATGTTTACCATTTGGATTTTAATATATATATATATATATATATATTTTTATATATATATTTTTTCATTTGTTAAAATTAAATATATTTATGCATTTAATTTTAGGTGATTGACAAAATATCTTGAAAATTTTAATATGGACAAGAGTTGGAACTCACTTGATAGAAGTTCAAGGGCATACATTGATGGGGTCAATGTATTTCTTACCTCTGCTTATGAAAACAAGAATATAGAAATGTCACATATCTATTGCCCGTGCAGTAAATGTATAAATCGAGTATACAATAATCAACAAACAGTTCTTACTCACAAAGGGATGTATGGTTTTGAAAAGAGAAATAAGGATTGGATTTATCATGGGGAGCCTTTTGGTGTTGTATTCAACAACATTATGAGGGATGGCATGCCCGATCATGATATACATCATGAGTCGAGCGTACATGCTAATATGACTGCTATACTTCAAGAGGGAATGAGGATTGGGGGTGTTGGGAATGTAGGCAATGATGAAGAATGAAGATAAGAAGATGCCATGGAGTTTAGTGAAAATGTTCCCAAATATTTTAAACTTCTTAAAGAGGCAGAAAGCGATTTGTACGAGAATTGTCCAATGAGCTTTACACAACTGTCATTTTTCATCAATCTCTTATAGTTGAAGCAGGTTAATGTCTGGACTAATCGTTCTTTTACAATATTGTTAAAATTCTTGAAGAAGGTGTTTCCAAATGCAAAGATCCCAAAATCATACTATAAGGCTAGAAAAATAACTAAGGATTTAGGATTCAATTATCAAACTTGGGATGCTTGCCATGATAATTGTATGTTATTTCATAATGAAGCCAGAAATCTTGAGAAGTGTGACATTTGTGGAACTTCAAGATATAAAGTGATGTTTCTATCGATGATGTTGAGGGTGACAATCTGCCAAAAGTAGTGAAAAAGTAAGAATTTTCCTCTAAAGCCAAGATTATAAACATTGTTTTGGTCATCCCACATAGCTTCTCTCATAAAATGGCATGCAGAGGGAAGAATTTATGATGGTGTGATGGGGCATCCGGCCAATTCTCAAGCATGGAAAACATTTGATGAGAAAAATCCCTCCTTTGTGATTGATAGTCATAATATTAAACTTGCGTTAGCAACCAATGGATTTAAATCATTTAGTAATATGAACATAACTTATAGTACTTGGCCTGTTGTGCTCATTCCATACAATTTGCCTCCATGGTTGTGTATGAAACAATCAAATTTAATATTATCTATTCTTATTGATAGACCAAAAGGGCCTGGTGATAACATTGATGTATATCTACAACCCTTGATTGATGTGTTGAAGGAGTTGTATGCAGCGCTATAATGGACGATATCCACTTACGATACATCAAGTAAGCAAAAGTGTAGGGGCCTAACTTCGTTTAGAGGTGAAGTTGTCTCTTACAACGTGGAATCAATCTACTATCAAAGGGATTCAAGCAAATGGTCTAACGTAAGAACTAACTAAAGATGAATACTTACGTAGAGGCCCAAATGTTACACTCTATGACATCTGATGAGAATTTTTAAGGAAGATTATATTACTGATGAGTAACGAGAGGGTTTGAATATAGTGTGCACAGAGAGGTCGAAGGTAAAATATAAGGGGCTGGAGATGATTTTTTTAACCCCCACTTGGTTTCCCCTCTCCTCTATTTATTGAGTCACAGGAATCTGAGTCACCAAGTGTGGGTAGGATTTCATGATTACTGTCAGGAAATCCCGGCGGGATATGGGCAACGGTCCTGTCTGCACTGCCACTGTGACAGCTGTCTGATGTACCTCTGTACTTCGGTACTGTAGTACAGTGGTCGGCCTATCACTGTAGCTGTAAAGGCCAATCATTACGATAGCTTGTCTGGTGAGCTGGTTGTCTGTCTTGCCACACTTCGACCATCAATAGATATGATCGAAGAATGTCTATTGCGATGTGTTAATCTGTCCTCGAGGCTTTGTCTGGTGTCGAAGCTTCGGCTTCAGGGGATCTCTGGGAAGTCTGTTTTAGGGATTGAGTAGGCTTCGATACATTCGAGTTGGCTGTGAAGTGGGCTTCGACTGCGAGGCCTGCCAGTAGGCTACTATATTCGCCCCCTTTCAGCGAAGGTCTCGAAGCCAGGTGGAGAGGTATTTACTGAGAAAACTGTTCGGTCTTGGAATCTGTGCGATTTAACTGTTGGTTTTTGGGTAAGTAATAAAAGAGGGTAATTAAGAGGTGTGGGTGGTTATAGGGCAATAAATGAAGTAATGGCTATAAGTATGGGTTATTGTGTAGGGATACTGTATCATCTTCCATTTGCAATAGTTTTATGCTCTTTCTCTTGATTCTGAACATTTGAATGGATACCACGCTAAACACGCGTTACCAAAAGAGGATGGGGTTTTCCCACGATCGTCGTGTGGGGCGGAAGATGGCCGAACTGCATATGAAGTTTTGGGGTAGCATGATCTGAACTGGGACATGCCCGACTTTGTGGAGGTAGGACCTGAGGAGTTCATCAATGGTGATCCTTATGCCTATTTGTGGGAACAACTGAGGTTTCATTTTACGACTACTTAGAGGGGCTATCTCTTCCTGATGGCTCTGGCCAAAAGTCTTGTTTGTGCAAAAGAGATCATCGAGTAGCAAACGCAGCAAGCAGAGCTGGACCTTCCGGTAGTAGGGCTACTGGTTGATGTGGTAAATATTTGTATCTTTGTATGTCTTTGCTTTTCTGTGTGGGGTTTTTTGCTTGGGGTGGTAGTAGAAATGTAATCTGCTTATTTGATCGGATATTTAGAATGGACATAATATTTTCTGCACACATGTATTACTATGTCTGATTGATAATGTAGACGAATGTAAATGAATACTCTTATAGGCGTAAGGTATAATGATATGCTCGAAGGTAATGATGGTCGAAGGTTATACTAATCTGAGTTATGATGTTCTGAAGTAATTATGGTCGAAAGTATGATGAGATGCTGTTGTGAAGATTGATGGTTATAATGGCCGAGTGCTCGATGTTGGTGATATGCTCGACTAGAAGTGTCCTCGGGAATGAAGTTTGAATGCAGGTACCGACGAATCAGTTATGTCTAGGAAGTTGGAAAAGATGTTTCTTGACTTTTCAAGGTGGGAAATTGAAGGTTGTCATTAATTCAGTTAGAGAAGAGGGAAAGTTGTAGTAGGTTTGTAGGTATAAAAGGGGGTAGGGTGGAGGAGATTTCTTCATCTGCCTTGCAAAATTCTCCTCATCTGTCTCTTTAATTTTTTTTGATCAACATGGCTGAAAACGTACCCGTTTCGGAAAAATGCAAGGGGCTGGAGATGATTTTTCTAACCCCCACTTGATTTCCCCTCACCTCTATTTATAGAGTCATTGGAAGCTGAGTCACCATGTGTGGGATTGGATTACATGATTACTTCCAAGAAATACCGATAGGATATGGGCGCCGGTTCTGTCTGTACTGTCACTGTGATAGCTGTCTGATGTGTCTTTGTACTTCGGCACTGTGGCATAGTGGTCGGCCTGTCACTATAGCTGTAAAGGCTAATCATTACGATGGCTTGTCTGGTGAGTTGGTTATCTATCTTATTACACTTCGACCATGTATTGATATGGTCGAAGATTGTCTATTACAATGTGTTAATCCGTCATGGGGGATTTGTCTGGTGAGCTGGCTGTCTGTCTTGTCACACTTCGACCATGTATAGATATGGTCAAAGAATGTCTATTGGGATGTGTTAATCCATCCTCGAGGCTTTGTCCAGTGAGCTGGAGTGGGCTTCGGCTGTCGAAGGCTGCGAGTAGGCTACTACAAAATGGACCTGGCATATCCACTTATGATGCATAAAGTAAGCAATTGTTTCAATAGCATGTAGCGCTACAATGGGCGATAAATGATTATCCCGCATATGCCAGTTATCAGGATGGAGCACGAAAGGTGAATTTGTTTGCCCTTATTATAATAAAGATAATCAAGTGAAATGATTGAAGTTTGGTGGCAATTTCTATTAATGGGGTCATCGTCGATTCTTACTACCGCTCACAGGTTCAGAAAGGAAAAATTAAATTTTAGCCGAAAGATTGCCATAAGACCTCCACCATTAAAGTTATCAGGATCTCAAGTGCTCTAACAGTTAAATGACCTAGACATTGAAACTTTTTATAAGAAACAAGATGTTCTTAGAATGAGGAAAAGAGAAGAACTACAGAATGAGGGTGCAACCTGACTAAATTGGAAGAAAAAAAGTATCATTTTTGAGTTGCCATATTGGGAACATAATTTGATCCAAAGGTAAAACAAAGGTAAAACAAAGGACAATTTAAAGGCTCGAAAAGGCCTTAAAGATTTAAATATTAGGTCAGCTTTACATCCTCAACCACGAAGGGAAAATATGGCGTATATGCCTCTTTTAGAGTTTACAATGAACACTAGTGAGAAAAATATTTTCTTCAAAGTTCTTAAAGATGTCATAGTCCTGAATTGTTATTCATCAAATATTTTAAGATGCGTCCACACAAAAAAGAAAAGTATATGGGGACTCAAGAGCCATAACAATCACATTATAATGCAATAACTACTTCCTATTGTTATACGAAGGGTATTGCCAAAGCATATCGTTAAAGCCTTAATTGAAGTAAGCAATTTTTTTTGGTGTTGTTCTCAAGTTTAAATACTGCAGACAAGTTGGAAAAATTTGAAGTTTGTGTAACTCTTATGCTTTGTAGTCTTGAAAACATTTTCTCGCCTAGTGTTTTTGATGTAATGGAGCATTTGCTTATACATTTGGTTGATGAACTAAAGATTGGTGGACCTGCATTCCATCATTGGATGTATCCAATTGAAAGGTATCTTCATACACTGAAGTTATTTGTGCGCACTCACACCCATTCAGAGGTATCAATTGCAATGTCTGTGATTCTTGAAGAATGCATGAATTTTTGTTTAAGATATTTTGACGAGAATGCATAAACCAAGTCATGTTGACCGAGTAGAAATGATGATGGAAGGGATGGCTCTGGTCGTACTGTGGGTAAAAAATTACATTTTCGACTAGATCATATAACGATGGCTCAAGCTCATTGATATGTTCATTTTAACAATGACGTTGTTACCCCATTCATTGAGTATGTTTTGAAACAAAATAATCATAATGTTTTCTATAATCTCTTTCCTTATCAATATGAAATTTATATGCTTATATATATTATAACAGAAAACACTTAGATGAACTTTTAAGAAGATCTCATCGCGCTTCATAACATGAAGTTAGTCGTCTTCAAAATGAACAGTTTCATACTTCATTCAAAGATCACATAAGTAATGTACTTGTCAATGAAAATGACTATTTTATTATAGTTATATTTTACTTTGCTTAAATATTAATTAAATGTTCCTAAAAAAGTAGGTGGAGGAATTGGCAAAGGAAACACAAATACTAGATGAAATCTTGAGTTTAGCCTTAGGTCCTCTACCAAATACATTATGATTCAAGTCCTAAATTCTTCGTGGATTTAGATTTTGAATAAAGAAAGTTGACATGCGTAGAAAGATTCAAAATAGTGGAGTTGTTCTAAAATCAAAGCAAATGAGTTACGCTAGTCAGAGTGGCAAAAACCTTCTTTTAAGAGAAATTAATTTCCATGGAGAGTTCATATATATCATTGAAATTTAGTATCCCAATAGCATGAAGTTTGTGTTATTCAAATTTAATTGGATTAAAAATTCAAGGGGCAAGAAAGTAGATGATTTTGGCTTTACGCTTGTGAACTTGAATCATTTGTTATACAAAGATAATTATGTTCTCGATGAGTCTTTTATCCTGGCTTTTCAAGTAGAACAAGTTTGTTATGTGCAAGATCCTTTAAAACCCGATTGGCATTTTGTAGTTGGAATGCCACCAAGAGACAGATTCGATAGGTGCTCAACTATTTAAGATATAGAATTAGAAGTCACTCGAGCTTTGCCATTTAACATGCAACAACTGGATAATACTTAAACATGTCATTGGTGAGACAAGGAGTAGATGGCGCAACAATTAATTCAACTCTTCCTGATAATGATCATATAGAGGAGGATAGGGAGGATGATAATTAAGGTAGTTTCTGATGCAGGAACTTATGTTGCACGTTTCTTGAGAAAAATCTTTTATTTTCCTTATTCTTCTAGCATTAGTTTTTTTAAGTAGAGATGTTGTAATAGCTAAGAGAAATATATTATTCAATCAATTATCAATTATTAATTCAAGCTCTATGCTTTTAACTTTTGTTTTTGCTTTATGTTGATTAATTCAAGCTTTATTTATCTTTTTCTCTTTCTCCCTTTTTATTAAATGTACTTGATATTATATTGTTTATTGTATGATTGTTAAGGATCTAATGGTGGTCATGTGCTTCTATTCTATTTTACAGGTCTATCATGACAAATAAATGTACTCATAAGTGTATGGAAGAGGTCGTAGCATGCGATATTGTTCGACTAAAATGGATTGAAGAAAATAATGTTGAAATAGATGCTTTGCGTTGTATAGGATTGCTATTGGAATGAGTTTGTATCATCAAAAGAAAAGCAAACTGTAATGACCAAGTTCCGTAAGCTCGAGATGGCTCGGAATTAGCTCTTATACCAATGTTCCTGTTGTAAAAACTAATGTAAAGCAAGAAATGACACAGGTTATTTAGTGTTAAAAACCTTTGAATAGGTAAGAAACCACTACCTCGAGTTGAAGGTTTTAGTAACAATAATTTTTATTACTTGAGGCTGATATCTTATTACAAGTTATTTCTCAAACTAGAAATATTTTCCTTGTAAATAAGAAATTTAATGGTTGAGAATCAAGAAAATATGGTTTTCTTAGTGATTTATCATATATTTTTCTGACCCTTGTTTCTTTTAGAACTTTTACCTTATATAAGCTTTGCCCAGAGTTTATTATCCTGCTGAAGCACGTTCTCCAAACTATGAGGGAAGTGGCGGTTAACTGAGTAACTGTTGAGTTCGTGAGAGACAGGTATCTTTGACTTGTTTATGCTTTTCTATTGTGCTCGACCCATGTTCTTTATCAGTTTGAGATGTAGGTGTCACGTGTAAAATGCATGAGTATGATATAGAGGTAGTTTAAATTGAAAGTAGTTCAAATTGGGTTAGATCGAGGGATAGGTCCCTACAATCGCCCCCCCCCCCCCCCGCAACTAAAGTCACGAGTGGCTTTTGTTGAGAAAGAATCTGTAGAGTTGTATTGCTATAAGTTAAAAACAAATGATGTATAAATGTTGGTTTGACTGGTATGGAAAATGGTTTTTGGTGTAGTGGACAAAGACTATTCGTTTTATGTGGTAGGATGTATCTGCATTGAATGATGGTTGAAAATATCGATGTATGCGACGCTTGGGGTTCTGAGAGTGGCTCTGTATTAAATGATGACTATTTTGGAAACATACCTGCACATTAAATATGAGGGTTATATAAATAGTACCTGTACCGAGGATTCTGGCAAAGTATGTTGTTTATTGAAAAATTCTCTGGAAGTCTAGATTAATAATGGTGAAGACCTGGAGGATAGTTTATGAAGAGAGAGTTTCTGCTGAGATGAATATATTTAAGTTGAGATACCTCAGTGCTCAATATCTCAAGATGCCCACCCCCATTCCTGTTCTACCGACGTATCAGGGTATGTCAGATGAAGAGGCAGTTAAAGTTGAAGAAATATTTTACTGTATGTAGAGATTTCATTACGTTGTCTTGATAGGCGAGCAAGGTTGGAGGTATCTCTATATCCTTACGGAGGACAAGGTTAAGGAGGCAGATGTGAGTGTCGGTGTAACTGTGGGCCAGTATCGCCGGTATCTTGTGTAGGATTGGATTCTAAGGTAGGGCCGTCTTTCATCTCCACCAATATTCTGATGGTGGTGGTTATAGAGGAGGCAATGGTGGTAGCGAAGAAGGGAGACGGAGAGTAAAATTTTTCTTCTATACCATCAACGTTTCATGGCTCTAAGAAGACCTTCTTTTTGAAGAGTTAGTTTAAGCACTCACTTCCTTTCTTCTATAGTTTCTATTTAAAGTTCAACTACATGCCCAAACTTTGACCAAACTTAGAGGAAGGAGGATGCTCAGCGATTTCCAATGTCCACTTTGCTTTAGAAGATTCTTGGAGTGAAACATCACTGAAGATAGATGAAGTGAAGGATTTGTTTTTTTCGGAGTACCTGAAAGACTTGCTAAATATAGAGTACCTGAAAGACTTGTTATCCGTAAAGTTCCTGAAAGACTTGTTTTTTGTAAAGTACTTGAGAGATTAGCTATCTGTAAAGTACCTGAAAGACTTGTTATCTGTAAATTACCTGAGAGATTTATTATCTGTAAAGTACCTGTAATTTATATTCAAGCTTAATAATAAAAAATTATTCAAACTCTTTGTTGATAGATAGATAGAATTAACTCTTGTGATTGTAATCGAGCTATGAGTAATTCAGAGAAGTATGAATAGAGGATTAAATGTAATATTTTTTTTGAACTAGAAAGTATATCATACCAATCGAGCTGTAAAAATGTGTTTGTAACATTAAAAATGTGTAAGAATTTGTTTTCAAACTGAATAAGTTAGAATTTTTGGGGTAGATAACTGCAAAAGATTTAGAATTCACAAGAATTTTGAAATTCGAGCTCAGAGAGTTCTATCTTGAAATGTTAAATTTGGGAAAAATAAGTTCAAAATGATGTAGGCCGAATTCACTAAGGTCGATGTAGATAGATAAGTTCAAATTATGTTACTTAGGATATTAGGGGTTTGCTGTTATGAAAAAACAGAATATAAATTTGAATTGTGGGGGATTTGAAGTTATCTAGAAAATTGCATAAATAAGGGGAATAAAGCGTAGATATGAGGACGGTATAGAAAATGGTTTGTACTCGATCTGAGAGAATTCGTTATGTTGCTGGGGGTCGATTGACTATTGACTATTAAGATAGCTGAAGTGCGAGAGCAGATCTTTGGCTTGCTAGATTTTGATGCTGACTTTCCAATGTCCGAATATTATTTTGAAGGTACAGATTAGATGGGTAGGGAACTTGAGTTAGGATGTCTCTTCTGGGAGAGGCTATTCTGGGAAGTTATTGTAAAGCCTTTAGCTCGAAAAGAGGTTGTGAGGGTAATTGCTGAAGAAGATATCAAGTTGGACGATGTGAGGATTTCGGGAGCCAAACTGATTAGGTGTGGCACCTCAGGACATCTGAAATGTTACATGTGTGATTATATGTGAGGGAGTAAATTATATGAGGTCGAATAACTGTTAAGGAAATGTAATTAGAATGAAGTTTAAATCTGTCCTTGTAAAGGCCTATCTTTGTGCGGAGGGGAAGTTGGCTTTTAAACCATGGGTTTTATCTACTATCAAAGTATTCAAGCATATAATCTATAGTACGAATAATTTATTGATAATATACTTGTGTGGAGGCCTAGAATAGGTCACTTCATGATCTCTGACAAAGATTTTTAAGAGATTTGTTATTACTGTCGAGTAGTCAAAGGTTTGAGTACTGAGTAATGTTACAGAGAGATTGAAGGTAAACTATAAAGGTTGTGGGGAGAGATTTGCAACTCCTCCTTGGTTCCCCTTTCCTCTTATTTATAGAATATAGGTAGGGCTGAGTCACCATGGGAGGTCATAATACAAGTGTACCCTTTGGGTATCAGGCGGGTATCCTGGAGTTGGTGTTGATGCTGGAAATGTCAGATCTATCACTGTGCTCTGACACTATAGCTGTTCTGTCATTATAGCAGCAAGGACCAACAACGGCGCCGTTCTTATCTGGTGAGCTGGCTGTCTGACATGTCTGCCTTCGACCACGTATGAATATGGTCGAAGTATTTCTGATGTTGACGTGGAGTTCGTGTACTGACGGATTTGTCTTTATCTTTGATGTTTGTTAGTAGTCGAGGCTTCGTCTTCATGTAGTCTTGTAAGTCTTGTTTATGGATTGAGTGGGCTTCGAGGTATTCGAGTAGGCTTTGATGTAGACTTCGAGTGTTTGGCCAGAACTAAAAGGCTGCGAGTAGGCTACTACATTCGCCCCGTCTTAGCAGGGGCCTCGAAAACTGGTGTAGAGGCGTTTGCTAAGAAAGACTATTGGTTATTAGAAGTTTGAAAGTTGACTTTGACTTATTGGAATTCCAAGGGGGGTAATAAAGGAAGGTAGTTAAGAAGTTGTGGTGATTATGGGGTAATAAAGGAGGTTAATCTGTGAACAAATATGGGTTATGAGGGGTAAATACTGTACAATCTTCGTCTTCATTATCTTCTTCTGCTTTATGTGAAAAACTCATGGATACTACTCCGAGCACTTGTTATCAACAAAGAATAGAATTTCCTAGGGATCGTCGTATAGGGCTAAAAACTGCTAAGTTGAAGTTGAAGTTCTTCGATGACAATGAGCTTGATTGGGATATGCCTGATTTGGTGGAAGTAGAGCTCGGGGAGCAGATCAGTGGGTACTCGTATGCCTATCTATGGGTGATGCTGCAACAAAAATTTTTTTTGTCTGAAGAGTGCAACCTCTTCTTGTCTGGTTTGGCCGAACGCATTGTGCAGGCAGAAGATCAGTTACCAGAAGATAAATAGGGCTCGGCGGGGATAGCTGGTCCATCTAAAAATAGGGCGAGTTCTCCATAAGGTGGAGGCAGGGTGGTAGTGGGGTTTTTGTAACTTCTTTGTGTGACTGTAATTTTTTATTTCTGCTGTTGTTATTGCCGATGTCAGTAGATTTTTGAATGACTGTACTTGAAGCTCTCCTCTTTCTTCTGCAGTTTGAAGCAATGTAATGAGAATAACCGGTATTAGAAGTGTATATTTTGAATGACTCATTATGGTAGGCGAATAGATTGTAGGCGCGGTATCGAGCATATATCTTCGAATGTTTAACAAGTAGAAACGGTTACCTTCGGGGGAAAAGTACTTCATATTGCTATAGTTATCGAAGCTCGATGTAAACATTAGAAGTGTTGTGGGAGAAATCAGAGAGGGGTAGAGGGTTCGAGGTTAGGGATGTGTCGACTATAAAATCTTTGAAATAGGTGTTGGGTGCACATGCTAATGAAATGGCTGAGTCTGGGAATTTGGAAAGGTTTGACTGCTGAGATTCCAAGGGAAACGTTTGAAAACTGTCATTAATGCGGTTCTGATTAAGTAGGGGTTAAATGTACCTGCATTCTCACATAAATAGGGTACTTTTAGGAGAACTTTACACATTTGTTCCTTCTTCTTCGAGCAGAATGTCTGCGTCTTCGTCCCAAAGCAACGGAAATGCTCCTAACACCAAGTACCAGAACCGAGTGGCAACAGGGGTCATTTGTATATGGGAGAAGACACTCAAACTGGAGCGGAGGTATTTTTACGACGAGGTCTGGATTGGGCTATGCCGGGCTTGTTTGAAGTGGAGCTAGGGGAACCCATTAGTGGGATGCCCTATGCGTAATAGTGGGGGGTGTTACAAATGATGGGCCCGATCCCCAGCGACTGGTTAGCCTTGCGGAAGTCTCTTCATGAAGAAAAGTTGGGCTAGGAAGATACTGAGGATGGGGTCTGTAAGGAGCATCCCGTCTGTAAATAGGGGCTTCTCTATTATGGAGAAAATAAGATGGTAGGGATGTCTGTATTTTTTTGGTAGAGCTTGACTATTTTGTTCTGTATTTTGTGTAAGGGCATCTGCTCGTATGAAATTAGAAATTTATAAGATCACTGTTGAAGTAAAATTCTGGATTTTAGTATGTAAGACAAATATAATACTCGAGGGTAATTTAGGCGCGAAAAATATCTTGTCGAATGTTGAACATGTAAGCAATAGAATTACTGGCACACTTTGAAATCGAGTACCAGGTTGTCTCTGGATGAATGTTCGAGACGCGATATAGACAATTACTCGTGCATAAGAGAAGGGTATTTTGAAAGTCTGTTGGCTTTGACTGGATGAGCTGACAGCCAGACAACTGGCATGTCAGAACAATACTGTTCCTGGGGCAGAGTGCCTTGTAGGTCATCATGTTTTTTCCTTGATTTACGGGAAAAGGTTGATTTGATGTATGGATCTGATTTAACAGCTTCGAGCAGGGACTAGAAGGTTTGACTTTGACAATATAAAGATTTATGTAAATGTGAGCGTGGGACACGTACGTGCAGGTAATGGAGGGTAAAGTGGTCACAACACATCTCAGGCAAAAAGCAGGGGTAGTGGTACTGATAGTGGTTTTGGAATTCGAGGCAGTTTTTACTATTCCGATGAGGCATATATAGTGGGAGGGCATTGTTACTGGTCTCATTTACCCACTTATAGAAAAACTAGAGAGTTAGAGAAAGAGAAACACACACTATTGTTCCATAGAGCTCGGTAGTTGTTATGGGATCGTCTGAATTGCTGAAAGGAGGGAAAGGTACTTTGTACAAATAGGTGTGTTATTCATACTTCTGTCTTGCTACTTTATCTTCTATTTCTGTATGTTGGGTACATAGTAGTATAGAGTCAGCTAGGGTTCTGAGGGTATTGATGGTGTAGCAGGGGTTATCGTCGAGTATTCGACTATGATGGTCTGAGTTGGAGAGGCTAGGTAAAATATGAGTAATTGACATGTAATAATTGAGTATATCGATCTGATTACATGCCTCTTCTTCTGTAGGATAAGATGTGTACCCGTCAATCTTTGAGACTGAGGCTAATAGATGAGGAGATCGAAGAAAATGAGGCTAGTGTGTCAGGTCGTGCTTCGATGGATGAGGGCAGCGATGTAGAAGAACTATATATTGCAAAAGATATCCCATTAGCAATGGTGGTCCTAAAATTGGGGCTTCAAGTAGTAGATGTCGTAGGACAGTAGTGGCCGAGGAGAGTGATGATAAAGATATGGAAGGAGGAGAAAGAGAGAGACGGGAAGGTAGTGTTGAGCCTTCAGGCGATGAAAGGGGAGAGAGGGAGAAAAGTGATCATAGTGAGGAATCGATTGACTTGGATGAGGCCATTGGTTCTGTCTCGGCTAGAGAAGAGCAGAGACTAGATCGATTTGTGGCTAAGTTTTAGCTGTCGAAGGTAGGGGCGATATATATGTTGCGGGGTCAGGGTATAGGTTCCAGTCAAAATCTTGTAAAGGTATTATGGCTTTCAGAGGCCAAATTCGACTTGGGATGCAGTTTCCCCTTCGAAGGATGGTGAATGAGGTGTTAAACTTTTGGGAAGTGGCCCCGTGTCAAATGAACGAGAATTTTTATGAAATGATGAAGGTAATTGAGGGTATGAATGTAAAACTGTGAGGTGAGGGTAGAAGATCTATCGAATGGTACTATATTGTATCATTCTGCTCACGGAAGGCAAACCAAAAGGTGGACACGTATCACATCCAGTGTCACGCAGATAAGCCCTGGTTGTTTGATCTGTGTTCGATGGGTCAAGAATGGGATAAAGACTTAGTTATAGTACTGGGTAGTTATGAGAATGTCGAAGGGGAGGACCCTTATAGGTTATAGCATAAAATCTAGACTCCAAGTAAGTTGTCTGTGAAAGGTTTCTTTTGACGTATTAATCGAATTGGCTGATAAATGTGTCTCTATTTGTTATGCAGGTCCTGTTATCCAAACTTGGGTAAATTCGAGGGATTATATTGATGCCTTAATCAACTCGGACAAGGAATGGGTCAACTCTGTGTTGAAGAAGCTTGGTATCAAGAGGAAAAGGCAGAAAAGGACAGACTCCTTTGTTTCGAAATGTACCCGTTACACCGAAGCCATCGAAAAAGAAAGGTGTCGAAGTCATGGTGAAAGAGAGATTAACATGGAAGGTAAATTATGTTTCGAAGGGGCAGCAGGCACCGAAACAGGCAGCCATAGTGTTCGAAGTAGCTTGTGATGCTTTGAAACAAAGGCCGAAGTAGGCAATGACACAGGCTGAAAAAGGGAAGGGCAAGGTCTTTCCGAAATCTCCAAAGGTACAGCAGCCAAATGGACCTCAGCGGAAGAGGCGTAGAACACTGGGGGTGGATGATGCAGAGGATATGGACAAAGAAGTGATCGCATCTGAACGGGAGGAGTAGGCTCGGGCTAAGGATGCTTTGATGGTGGAACTCTGTGGCACTGATCCAGACGAAGCTTCGAGGCGGATGAAAAGGAGTATGTATCAGGTAACTGTTTATTTTTTGTGAAATTTTGAAATTTTCTTAAGTGCACCATGCTCCGAGAGATACTAATGCTTGGGCGCAGGCTTTTAACAAGGCGCAGGAGGTAGCAATAAAGAAGTTAAAACAGGCTATGGATAATTTGGAGCTTGCTCGAGGGACCGAATCATCGCTGGTTTCAGAATTTAACATTTTGAGGCCAGATCTGGGGACTATCAACGATGAATGTGAAAGGAGACTTGAAGCTCAGCGTTATAATCATACGCGTTATAAGAAAGATAAGGTTATTGCAAAGCAGAAGGACACTTTCCAAGGATAGTTTGATGAAGAATGTGAGACTAATGTCAGGCTCAAGGAGTTCATCAAAGATTTAGGGTATGATCCTAAAACTTTTCAATTGTTACCCATGAATCTGAGGTATGATCCTGTTGCTGGCGATATTGTTTGGACGAAGGGGGCAGAAGTAGATGTTGTTGGTGTGGGTGCAAGAGTGGGAGATGGCACGGAGACTCCAGCAATTAAAGAATCTACAGTTGGGAATGTGACTGATGTGGTCGTAGATGTTGCTGGGATGAACCCTTCGACTGAAGGTGCTAGGGGTACTGGCAAGGTGGAACCTATAGGAGAAGATGGTATAGCCACTCTGATATGAGTTATTTTACTAGGGGTGCCAAACTGTTTTTTCTAATTTTTCTATTGGGTTGTAATAAGTGAACAATGTTGAGCTTGCTTTGCACTTGATCTTTGAACTTGTAATTGTTTGGAATTGCTGATGAAGACTGTACTGAGACTAGTTTGTGCTAACTTGATTTGTAATGAATTGCTGTGCTAGATTCCTGATGTATGCTATGAACTTGATTGGAATTTATTTGTGCTGAACCTTATTCTCTGATATATGTTGTGCTAAAATGACTTGTTGATATTCTTGCATACTTATTATCTGCTTATGTTGTAAGTATAGAATGTTAGCAGAATGACTTCCCGAGTATCAGTCGAGAGTTTATGGAATTTACTGGACTTCGAGTGTCGGATCTTAGTCGAAGTGGAATGTGGTTGCCCCTAATGGATTCTTGAGGGTCTGGTCTCTCGACCATTCGTGCCCCTCGAGTTTGCTAGAAATTGGAGACTTGAAAATTTTCAAGGTCGCCCTCAAGTATCCGTTGGGTCGAAGGTTGAAATGATACTTAGGGTAAACCAAGAAATTTATTGGACTTCAAAGACCTAAGCCTGATCAAAGAATAATGTATTTTCTCCCAATATATTCCTGAGGGTCCGCTCTCTCGACCAGTCATGCCCATCGAGTTTGCTCGAATATTGGAGACTTGAAAAATTTCAAGGTCACCCCCAAGTATAAGTCAGGTCGAGGATTGACATGATACTTAGAGTAAACCAGGAAATTCACTGTACTTCATAGGCCTAAGCCTAATCAAAGTAGACCGTGCTTACCCCCAATGCATTCCCGAGGGTCCGGTCTCTCAACCGTTTGTGCCCCTCGAGTTTGCTTGAATATTGAAGACTTGAAAATTTTCAAGGTCGCCCCCAAGTATCAGTCGGGTCAAGGGTTGACATGATACTTAAAGTAAACCAGGAAATTTACTGGACTTCGAAGACTTGAGCCTCATTGAAGTAGAACGTGTTTGCCCCCAATGCATTCCCGAGGGTCCGGTCTCTCGACCATTTGTGCCCCTCGAGTTTTCTCGAATATTAGTGACTTAAAAAACTTCAAGGTCGCCCCCAAGTATTAGTTGGGTCGAGGGTGGACATGATACTTAGAGTAAACTAGGAAATTCACTGGAGAACATGAGACGAATTTTAGAGGAAAAGATGTTAATTGATTTATAGTATATTTACATCAGTTGAAAAAGGTGAAGGCCGTGGCCTGTTGTATGATACTAACTGTATAGTATTCCATACAATTGGTAGAGGCCCTTCATCTTTTGTCATCAAGTAATATAAACCCTTGTCGGTTTTATCGTAAGCAACATAAGGTCCTTCCCAGGATTCGGCCAGCTTACCGGCATTTCGAGGCTTCGAAGACTGTGTAACACGTCGAAGTACAGGATCTCCAATGCTGAAACTTTGTGGTCAAAATTGCTTGCTATAAGACTTCTGGAGGGATAGATGGTATCGGCCGAGGTTTGCAATGGCTCGGTCTCTTGTTTCATCGATCCATAACATGTTGGATCCGAGTTCGAACTCATTATCTTCGTCTGGGAGGTTAAGATCTTGTGTGGGCACTTTAAATTGAGTAGGGAGTACTGCTTCAGTACCGTAGGCTAGAAGGAAAGGAGTGCAACCCGTTGCTTTTCGTGGTGCTGTTCGATAGGCCCAGAGGACATGCTATAATTCATGAACCCATCATCCTTTCTTTGTATTGACATGCTTTTTGAGACCGTCGACTATGATTTTGTTGATTACTTCGACCTGACCATTCCCTTGAGAGTAGTAAGGTACTGAGGGTGAGCGAATAATGTTATATTTATAGAGGAAATCTCTGACTTTGCTTCCCACAAACTGTGGACCATTGTCACATCGGATTATATGAGGGCATCCGAAGCATGTAATGATGTTTTCCCATAGAAATTTTATGACTTCTTCTTCTCTTGTTTGACACAGAGGTACAACTTCAACTCATTTGGTAAAATAGTCTGTGGCAACAAGGATGTTCTCTCGGCTACCTGATGCTTTAGGGAAGGGTCCAATGAGTTTGATGGCCTACCATTTGAATGGCCAAGAGACTTAGCTGAAATGGAGGTCTTGTGAAGGGCTATGGATGTCGTGTGCATGACGTTGGCATTTATCACAGTATTTGGCATATTGGACCAAAATAAACCATGGGAGATGGATCGATGGGCCATAGATCGACCAGCTGTATGAGCACCGCAAGTTCCTTCGTGGAGTTTGGCAAGGATTGAAGAAGCTTCGTTTTGATGAATGCATCGAAGGAGGATGCCATTTGAATATTTACGATGTAACTCACGTTTGAGGATGGTGTATCTGCGGCAGTTTTTCGATAATGACCTTTTAGCTTTGGGATCACCTGGGAGGATAGCATTGTTAAAGTAATCAAAGAATGGTGTTAGCCAATCATCTGGATTGAGTCTCTCGCCCCCAGTATTGATGGCATTGACTTCCATCTGGTCGATACTTGGGCGTTCGAGTACTTCGATATGGAGAGTTTGGGATTTGGATTGGCCTATCATAGGTGCTATGTAGGCGAGGGCATCTGTGTGTCTATTTTCACCTTGAGGGTTGTGAGTAGTAGAAGATTTTTTTAGGGAAACGGTTTATACGCTGGCGGACGAGGATAGAATATTCAACCATGCGACCGTTGGCTTGATTTTTGCCAGAGTACTGTCTTTGAATGAGTTGGGAATCTATGAAAGCTGCAAGTTTTGGGATGCCGAGGACGAATGTGAGGTCGAGGCCATGGATCAAAGCTTCATACTCAGCTTCGTTGTTGGAGCATTCGAAGTTTAACTTAACTGCCTTCTCTATTCAATTATTGGTGGGTGTAACCAGGACGATACCTATCCTCGAACCGTTAGGTCTAGCGAATCCATCTGTGAAGAGAAGCCGGCCTATGTTAGTGTTCCATGGGTCTGCACATTCGGGCTGGCCCTCTAATAGATAGTCTTCATGTTCCTCCCAGTCGACATCTTTGACCGGGAAGTCAGCAAGGAAATCGGCGACTGCTTGGCCTTTATGGGATATCTGCTTCTCAAATATGACCTCGTATTCGCCAATATAAACAGACCATGGTTGTACTTGTCTAGATTTCTTTTTCTTGCTGAGTACTTCTCGAAGGAGATAGCTTGTTATAACATGGATGGGGTGAGCTTGAAAATATTGTTTGAGTTTTCGGGATGAATTGACGAGGGGGAGGAGTAAATACTCAAGTTTCGTGTATTGAGTTTTTGCAGGTGTCAAGGTTTTTTTGATAAAATATACTTGGTTTTTGATGTTTGATTTGAGTCGAATAAGGACTGAACTGATAAAGGTATCGGTAACTGTGAGGTATAAGAAGAGTATTTTGTCTCGATAGGGGTGCTGATGATGGGTGGTTGACCAAGGTATGTTTGAAGTTCGAAGAAGGCATGTTCACAGTCGGGTATCCAGTTAATCTTTAGGTTGTTTTTCTTTTTAGCCTTGTGGACGCCTTGGTCGCGTAAGAGAGAAAAGTGCCAGGCACAATGGTCTTAGGATTTATAAATAAAATGGTTGATGGCTACTATTTTACCAGCTACTTTTTAGACATCTTTTTTGGTTCGGGGCGAAGGCATGTCGATGAGGGCTTAGATATGGGTATGGTCAATCTCGATGCCTCGTTTGCTGATAAGATGGACTAAAAATTTACCTGACGAAACACCAAACTGGCATTTGTCAGGTTTAAGTTTCATGTTGTATGTTCAAAGTATAAAAAAGGCTTTGGTTTGGCCCTGGATGTGGGTATATTTTTGAAGGCTCATGAATAACATGTCGTCGATGTAAACTTCGACTGACTTGCCAAACAAGAGTTTAAACATAGCTGTAACAAG
Source organism: Kingdonia uniflora (assembly GCA_014058105.1). Lineage (NCBI taxonomy): Eukaryota > Viridiplantae > Streptophyta > Magnoliopsida > Ranunculales > Circaeasteraceae > Kingdonia > Kingdonia uniflora. The sequence goes on from JACGCM010001281.1 coordinate 3,297,575, forward strand.
GCGTTGGTAGGTGGTACCAGAATTTTTAAGGCAGTAGAGCATGACATTAAAATAGTAAAGGCCTTGTTCAGTGATGAAGGAAGTTTTAAGTTGATCCTCGGGGAGGAGGGGTACCTGATTGTAACCCAAAGCTGCGTCCATCATTGGCAGGCGCTCGTGTCCAGCAGTAGCATCGAGGAGTACTGAAATGATCAGGAGGGGGAAGCTGTCCTTCGGTGTGTGTTTGATGAGGTCGGTGAAGTCGACGCAGATTCTGATCTTGTCGTTTTTTTTTGGAACTAGAACTATATTGGATATCCAGTCAGCATACTTGACTTCTCTAATGAAATCCACGACTATGAGTTTGTCTACTTTGAGTTTTAATACTTCTCAAATTCCTGGTGCCAAGGTACGCTTCTTCTATTTTACTGCTGTGGAATGGGGTGATGAGGTTGAGGCGGTGGCATGCCAAATTGGGGTCAACATCGGGCATTTCCCGAAAACGTCTTTCTTTTTTCAAAGGAAGTCTATAAGTTCGAGGCATTCTGCCTTGTCTAGAAAGGTTCCATTGAATGTGGGTTCGATGGGTGAGATGGCAGATATCGAAGGTTTGGGGATAGAGAGAGACAGTGATTGCTATGGGAGTCTGACGAGTTTTTGGGTCTGATCGATCTCCGGATGCTCACATGAACGGGCGAGGCGTTGAGAGCCTTTTAAATTCCATGTACTACAGGGGGTAGTGAAACAAAGGGTTTGATGATAGGTCAAAGATATGGCATGCATGGCATGGAGCCAGTCGCACCTGAGGATACCGAGGCATTCAGACTTCTTGTCGATGACAAGAAAGCTATTTTGAAGTGTGACAGAGCCGGTGGTAACTGGAAGGCTAATTCGACAAGCGGCAATTTCTATGGCCCTATTAAAACCTTTTAGTTCGAAATTAGTGGCAGTGATGAGGTCTATTTTTTTCATGGCTTGGACAGCCTAAAGGAAAAGTGTATTGGCTACACTTCCTATATCGATAAGCATGGTGTGGAGGACAAGGTATTCAACCTTAATCATGATGACTAAAGGGTCGGAATGGGGAAAATGAACATGCGATGCATCGCAGTCGATGAAAGAGATGCCTTTGGGTCGAGGACAAAGGCTTGATTCTGGCAGGAGGGCGGGCAGCTTCTCCGGGCAAGTAAGTTTACAATATTCTTCAACACGCTTGCGTTTGCTCTAGGAATGGACGCTGTCAATATTATTTACTACGATAAAATGAATTTGGTAGATGTGGACCACGGCAGGGTCGACCGAAGGGGCGGGTTGGGGTTTGTGGTACAACCCATTGAGGTAGCTGGGAAGGTCAGCAACATACTGATGTAGACGACCCGTCTTAAGTATTATCTCGAGGGAGCGTTGAAGAGCGAAGCATTTGTTGGTCTGGTGATAGTTGCACTTGTGGTTGGCACAGTAATGTTCACCTAGTTTGACCTCAATGGGGAAAGGGATACGTCATATGGGCTCTGCCTATATATGTGGTAGAAGGGTGCTGATGGGAGTAGAGAGTCTTGGTAGGACCGGCTTGGGTTACTTTTTACGAGCTTCTGTAGTGTTTTCAGAGTGGGGACGTTAGCGGCTTTCTGTCTTATATAAAATGGGAGCGATCAGGGGTGTAGGAGTAGAGGGTGGGCTTGTCAAAATTTATTTGGGTTGGTAGTCGAAGGCTGCCCCTATTTATTTGATTCGCGGAGGCGCTCAATGTCGATATAGACATTGACTTTTGAGAGCATCTCCCTGAGGGCTCGAGGTTTGTGGAGGACCTGGTACTTTTTGACACAGCTGTTATCTGGCAAAGGGTTCAAATACGCGAGTACGGCATTCACACAATTAAGGTTTTTGACTTTGCGCGACTCTTCGAGGAACCTCTTAGTGAAGGCCTCAAGGGTTTCACTAGGGGATTTTCTAAAATTAAAGAGGGTATCAACTAGGACTTCACGGCCCTTATTGAAGGCAATTTAGGCGATGAAAAGATGGGATAGTTGCTTGAAGCTTCGAATAGAGCCACTGGGAAGGTTAGGGTACCATCGAAGAGGGCTATCGGTGAGGCTTGTAGGAAAAAGGTGGCACATCAGGTGGTCAGCTGTGGAGTAAAAGCTTAGAGCATTTTTGAATTCGATGATGTGGGATTGGGGATCAGTGTTGCGATATTTGTTGAGTTTGGGAGTACAGAAATTTGGAGGCACCTCGATAGCGAGAAGCTTAGGACATGGGCGTTATTTAGCTGACTCCATGAGTTTGGAGTTGGGATCGCATTGACGCGGTTAATAGGTTGAATTTTGTAGTCAAAGTCTTGTTGTGCACAGTAGGCAGGATGAGGGGGAGATCGAGGGGTTCAAGGATGATGAGGCCGAGTGTTCCATGTGTGCTCGGCGCTGCAGTCCCGAGATGCTCTCGGGTAAGGCGGTATTTGGGGTGTCTGGAGGAGCGATGGGTGAATTCAGAGGAATCCTCTGTGGGATAGGTGCTGAGATGGATGGAGCCAGTGGGGGGAACTGTAGGGGGAGCACCCTTGGCACCGATATGGATCGGGGGTACTTTTAGATATGGTAAAGACCCCAGTTGAGCGCAGGGAGACACGCGGGATGGGGTTGGTGCTCGAGATGGCAGGGGGGTGTCTAGAGGCTGCAATCGCTGTAACTCATGGACTGTGATGCGCAAATTGTCGATTACACGGTTTTGTCTATTGGCATCATCCAACGGGGACGCCGTTCGGCTTTAAACTCATACTGATGTTCTTCACGCTCCTACTGCATTTGTGTTCGGTATCGCTCCTCAGCCTGAGTGAATTGCTGAGTTAGACGGGCTAGCTGAGCAGCCACGCCGTCGGCAAAGCTGCCATTATGGGTGGAAGTAGAACGGAGGGTTGGTGCCTTTGGGAGTGGCTTACAGGACTTGGAAAATGGAGGAATATGGGGCAATGGAGATTGGTAGGGTGGGCAGGCACCGACGGCTCCAAATGTATGGGCCTAATTTTTTGTGGAGGGGAAGTTGGCTCATATACCACAGGTTTTATCTACTATCAAAGGATTGAGGCATATAATCTATAGTACGTATAATCTATTGATAATATACTTGTGTGGAGGCCTAGAATGAGTCACTCATCGACATCAGGTGAGGATTTTTAAGAGATTTGTTATTACTGTCGAGTAGTCGAAGGTTCGAGTACTGGGTAATGTTACAGAGAGATCGATGGTAAACTATTAAGGTCCTGGGGAGGGATTTTATAACCCTCCTTGGTTCCCCTTCCTTCCTATTTATAGAATATAGGTAGGGTTGAGTCACCATGGGTGGTCATATTACAAGTGTACCCTCCAGGTATCAGGTGGGTATCCCAGAGTTAGTGTTGACGCCAGAAATGTCAGGTCTGGCACTGTGCTCTAGCACTGTAGCTATTGTTGGTTCTGTCACTGTAGCTGTAAGGATCGACAACAACGCCGTTCTTGTCTGGTGAGCTGGTTGTCGTATATGTTTGCCTTCGACCACATGCGAATATGGTCGAAGTGTTTCCGATGCTAACGTGGAGTTCGTATACTAACGGATCTGTCTTTGTCTTTGAGGTTTGTTAGTAGCCGAGGCTTCGTCTTCATGTAGTCCTGCAAGGCTTGTTTATAGATTGAGTGGGCTTTGGGGTATTCGTGTAGGCTTCGAGGTAGCCTTTCGAGTGTTCGACTGGAGCTAGAAGGTTGCGGGTAGGCTACTACAGTTCTCTTTTGTTGCCACTATTGTTGTGACTATTTTGGAAACAGAATTTGAATTTTTGAAATGTGAAATCTTTGGAAATGACGTCAACCCACGACCTCTGGTGAAGATTTTTAATGGATTTGTTATTACTGTCGAGTAGTCGAAGGTTCGAGTACTGGGTAATGTTACAGAGAGATCGATGGTAAACTATTAAGGTTCTGGGGAGAGATTTTATAACCCTCCTTGGTTCCCCTTCCCTCATATTTATAGAATATTGGTAGGGTTGAGTCACCATGGGTGGTCACATTACAAGTGTACCCTCCAGGTATCAGGTGGGTATCCCAGAGTTGGTGTTGACGCCAAAAATGTCAGGTCTGGCACTGTGCTCTAGCACTGTAGTTATTGTTGGTTCTGTCACTGTAGCTGTAAGGATCGACAACGGCGCCGTTATTGTCTGGTGAGATGGTTTTCTGACATGTTTGCCTTCGACCACATGCGAATATGGTCGAAGTGTTTCTGATGTTGACGTGGAGTTCGTATACTAACGGATCTGTCTTTGTCTTTGAGGTTTGTAAGTAGTCGAGGCTTTGTCTTCATGTAGTCATACAAGGCTTGTTTATAGATTGAGTGGGCTTTGGGGTATTCGAGTAGGCTTCGAGGTAGCCTTCGAGTGTTCGGCTGGAGCTAGAAGGCTGCGGGTAGGCTACTACAGTTCTCTTTTATTACCACTATTGTTGTGACTATTTCGGAAAAAGAATTTGAATTTTTGAAATGTGAAATCTTTGGAAATGACGTCAATCCTTCTATAAGTAGTAGAAGCCATAATAGAAAGAAGCTGGTAGCTTTAATTTTTGTCTTTTGTGTTAGTGCAGGGAAAGTTTGATTGCTTGTAAGTATTAAGTCATTATTAGTATGGGGAGGTCAGAGGGAGATTTGGGGGTAATAGAGATGAGAATATAATAAAATATAGAGCAGGGGGCAATGATGGGAAGGTGTTTTCACTAAAAAGGAGTAAAACGTCTAACATTAATGGTGGAAGGGGCACCTCAGTTCTAAAACTTAGGGCAGCTTGTGTGAGGCCCAATAATTGCTAGTAGTTAGTGGGAGAAAATATAAATATTTCTTTATATTCCTCATTCAAATGTTTATCAACTTCTAAATAATTGATGAACAGTGAGAGATAAAAGATAAAAAATAGCAGAGATCCACGTGAGAATTTAGATGAAAGTAATCGACAGTCAAGAAAGAGAAGGCTGCTAAGACTGAGTCACGAAGGTGGTTGTATAGCAGCATTGTGAAGGAAGGATTTTGCGCTACGTCAGATTCATTTTTAGACTTTGAAGGTCAGTATATGATTTTGTGATAGTGTTGATGTGTGTATGTGAACATTTTGTAGTTTTCAAATTTTGAAAAATTGATATTTACAGTAATTTCTAAAAATTAGTTTGATACATGTGTATAAAAAGTTATACGAATGATATATGTATGATGTATGAGTAAAATATAATGATAAAATACATGTACCTATATGTAGGTCAAGCGTGAGGAGTATTTGTGTTGAATCAAACCTCATCTTAGATTTTAAGTTGAGATGGAGACTTCACCGGTGATGGAAGCATTAACCTCTGGTCGTTCGGCTGAGTCTGATTATGTAGAATCTGATAGGGAGAACAAAGTAGGAGTGGTTCAATTTCCATATTTCCCCAGACAATTGGTATCATACCCTCCGAACTCTAATGTGTTTAGAGAGTTTTGCAAATCCAAAGCTCTTATAAAGGGAAGATGGGGGAACATTATTGAACATGCCGGAAGGCAGTTTAGAAGTTGCATAGTAGAATCTAGTGAGGAAAATTTCTTTCTGTTGGCTAATTTAGATAAAGACAAATCGGACAGGGGAATATGAATCGATCTCCTTAGAATATTGTGATGGAAATGTCTAGGGTGACCTGGAAGAAAGTTTTTTGTGTTACCTGTCTCAGTTGGAGTATGGGTTGAGTCTTCCCCTGAGCAATCTTGCGAAAGGGATAATAAATATCACAGGGGCCTGTCCTACCAAGTTGAATGGGAACATGTGGGATAGTTTGAATAATTTTTGGGAAGGGAATGAGGCGGAGAGGAAAATTACTCCTGACGACGTGTTACAGTTTTATGGAGCGAAGAATTATTCTACAAGTGGAGGGGCATATTTCTTTGCGAGCTCCTTTCGACCTCTTTTCTTTGATCTGAATTCAGCATGTCAAATGTGGAATGATAATGTGATTTAGGTGAAAGATGATTGCCTTCAGAGAGATGATGAAGAACCCATGAAACTTATGTATAGAACTGTGAAGAAATGTAAGTGTAATAACGTATAATATTCAACTATTGAAATTGAATGTTGTTATGTTGTTGATAATGTGTTGTTATTTGACAGGTCCTCTGTCGAAGGTAAAGAAGAGGAATCCCTGTTAGATATTGTTGCTCAAGATGGGATTGAGCTCGAGGTAGTGCTGAAAGACCTCAGTATTAATTAAAATAAATAAGCTAACTGTAGGTCTGAGAAGGTTCAAAAGTCTCAAGTAACGAGAGTTATGATGGGTGTTGGCGACAATAAGAAGAGTCGAGCTGATGGAGAGAGGCGAGTGGCTTAGCCAAAGGCCTCTAGAGTAGATTTCGCGGATGTACCAGAGTCTACCACGTCGATTAAGCTAGCTCGGGCATTTCCAAAGAAGATGATGTTGAAGCGTGGCTTGACCTCTGGAACCACGGGGAGTGGTGAGGTCAAGGTAGAGGCAAAAGAGAGAAGGGTAAGCCCAACTCCTAAACTAGTTGGGACGAGGTCACAAAGAACTAACATGGTGTGGAAGAGGAGTTGAAAGCTGTTGAGGATAGGACGAGGCCTGCAGCTCGTAAGGGTGTGGTGGAAATGAGCAAAGTGGTAAGTTTGATGATTTGAATGTTTTCAGAATTCTGTATAGTGATTCGAGCCTAAAAATGTGTTTGATTTATTTTTTGCAGGTTGCTCGTTTGATGAAGTGGATCTGCCTCGGGATGGAGGAGGAGAAACTCGAGCTCGAGAATGAGGTAGCTCGATTAAAATCCAATTTGGTTTGGGAGGGGAAGCGACTGAATTCTATGAAGGCTGTGCAAAAGGTGGACATTAACGAGCTGACAGAAGAAGCAGGGAAGTATCTGAAAGAGGTGGTAGTCCAGCGCGATAGACTTGGGCGCCACCTTCTCTAAATGGGGCACTCCAAGGCTGAGGTGAATGACATTATGGAGGATACCTACGTTGAAGAGGTGAAGGATGAAGCTGATAGGGCTAGAGTTGTTAGAGGGTTGGATGGTGTTTATCCCCAAACTAAGCGAGAAAACCAAGTAGATGATATTGTGAACCCATACCCATAGAATGTGAATGAGAATGAGAAGGTAGAGTAAAATTATTGACTCTTTTGTTGTGTGATTATGAGGGGTTTATGAACTGTAACAGTATGGATCAATGTAAGATAAATTTGTGTATGCTAAGTGATGTTTGTAAACCTTGTTTGTAGGAACATAAGGATATGCACCTCAGAATAAAAAAAGTAGAGAATGAGCTCGCTTAGAGGAGCTACAAGTTAGAAAAGAGCAAGAGATATTTGACTTGTATGCTGCATTACTCTAGAGTGATAAAGTAAAAATTAGGGCATAAAGACAGACCAAAAGCCTACAAATAGTTTAGGGGCAATGGTACTCAACTGTGTGTAGATAATATCAAAGTGATAAAAAAGTAAGAATATTGAGAATGCATACCTTGGAATTGGAAGTATATGTTATTGTTCATCGAACTGGGATCATACTTCGACCTTAAGTTTAGAAGTAGTTTCGCACAGTCGATGTCAAAAAATAAAAATTTGTTAGAAATAAGAATCCTGTATTTATTGTTTGAGTATTCTTAAATCAAACTTGATGTATTGTATCTGTGATGTATAGGTTAAACTAGAGTTAGATCGCTTAAGCAAAGATGTGACACGCCAATATAACCAAGAGTTTACGGTAGAATTGGATAAAATGAGAGAGGCAAATAATGATAGGTAGGATCAACACGTTAAGGTACATTTCAAGTTTGTTGAGGCAATAAAAAAATGTTGATGACCTCACTCAGAAGATCGAGGAGAAGGATGCCAAAATTAGTAAGGGGAAAAAAGAGCTCGCAGAGACGAAGGAAGAGATAGCAAAGCTCAAAAGCCAGAATGATACACTAATGGTAAAGAGTAAAGAGGTGGGCATGGCTCGCTACCGTTTCCAAGCGTTAGAAACGTCAGAGAATGAGTTATGCCATTTTGTGGCCAATCTGAAGGACCAAATGATCAGCAAAACGAACGAACAAGAGCAGACTCGAGCTTATTTAGTGAGTACAGAAAACTTGAGCGATTAAAGAATTAAATGATTAAGAAAGATAACGAGCTGAAGAGAGTTTGAGATGACCTATCTAACTCCAAAATTATGGTTGAGCAGCTGACTGCAGCTTTACCTACTAAAGATATAGAGTTCCAGCTTGTGTAAAGAAGATGCGATAAGTTGAATGAGAGGGTGGCACAATTAAAGGCCAATTTGGCTCTGGACAATTCGCGTGTCAAAAACACTGAGGCTAGAGAGCACTTGAGGAAGAATAAAGGTGATGCTAGGGTCTCCATTGTTCAAGGGAATGTGGTTAGCCTAGCAGCTCGAATTAGAAAGTTGGAGAGAGATGTAGCCCTTACTCAAGGTTACGTACAAAAAGGACATAAGCGGTTAAGGGAGTACCAAGGTAAGTTGGATGCTGCTCATGTCAGGGAACAGAACTTAAAGCGGGTGATTAGAGGTAAGGATATCTTGATAAGGAAAAAAGATGATTTGTTAAAGAAATCTCTTGTTGGGGTAGGTATAGACAGAGAGCTTGAGGAATTTTGTGCTACGGTGGCAGAATTGAGGACGTTAAACCAGGCTGTGTCAGATAAAACAAATAAGAAGGCGAGAGAGCATATAAATCTAATGTCCCAGGCAGATAGTCGCATGGAATGACATGAAGCACGGTACAAGAAGTTGCAAGAGCGCCTTTAAAAAGTGAGAGTGAATTTTTCTAAGGCATTTATGCCCGATGTATCATGCTCAGAGATACTAACGGCAGTTATTGCCTATTTTGTAGAGGAAATAAGAAGGCTCTAGTTAAAGAAGGATACCTTGCATGATTTTTTATCGGATAGAGGATGCATTTGCAGAGCTGATGTAGATCAAGGAAACTGTATGAACTCCATGGAAGCAGAGTTAGGTTCTCAACCTTCTGAATTGATAGAGGAAGGCAGGATTACTATTACTGTTTGAGCTCGAGATTTTATAGCTAATCATCCTCTTGATGTAAGGGAAAGCATAGTTGACCTCTCATCAGCAGGAAAAGATCCTTAGAAGTGGCTTATAACCTGTAAAAGTATCTACCGCAGACATATTGATAGATGAAAGCTAGTTTTACCTTTGATTTATCTTATGTCTGGTAGAGTTCTTTGATTGAAAATTAGTATTACCATAGTTATAATCGCATAGTATGAATAGAGTTCAATTAAAAGCTATATTTACCTTTGCTTTAATCAGAATAATTATCGCAACCATATTGAGAGATGAAAGCTTGTTTTACCATTGTTTTATCTTATGTCTGGTAGAGTTCTTTGATTGAAAACTAGTATTACCTTTGTTTTAAGGGTAGTGTATGCACAGAGTTTGATTGAAAGCTAGTTTTATCTTTTCCTTAATCGGTATAATTATCACAACCATATTAAGAGATGAAAGCTAGTTTTACCTTTGCTTTATCTTATGTCTGGTAGAGTTTTTTGATTGAAAACTAGTATTATCTTTTTATTAATCGCAGAGTATGTATAGAGTGTTGTTTGAAAGCTAGTTTCATCTTTGCTTTAACCACAATAAAGGTCGATTGAAAGCTAGTATCAGTTTTGCCTTAATCTATGTATTGTCTACGTAAGTAAAGAGTAATGTGGGAAAAAACTTGGGAGTTTTTATTGAATAGAATAGAATGTACATTGCAGGAGATGAAATCTCACATTTAGAATCGAAAAAACGAGAATTTTGAAGTGGAGAAGTGAGGGATTTAACGATAGTACCGTTTTAGTCGCCTAGTATTCCATGGAGTTGGGATTTGAACTCCTTGCTCAGTCATGTGATAATATGATCCCAGTTCAGTTAGACTAGTGATTAGGAATGGACCCTCCCAATTTTCTGCCAGTTCTCAGCATGTGCCATTTTTCTGTGTGGTAGGATTTCTCTAAGGATGAGATCGTCTATTTGGAAAGTATAACTTCGGACTCGTCTATTGTACGAACTGGCAAGCATATGTTGATATCGACCTAGGTTGACAATAACGCGTTCCCTAATTTTATTAATCCAATTCATGTTGTAAGCCAATTCGAACTCATTTTCTTCGTCGGTAAGCTAATGATCTTTGACTTGATGGCGGTATTTTGTCGGAATGACAGCTTCTGTGCCATAGGCGAGGAGGAATGGGGTACAGCCAGTTGATTGACGTGTTGTGGTACGGTATGCCTATAAGATTTAAGGAAGCTTTCATATCCAATTTCTTTTTTTCTGTGAGTGAAGCCATTTCTTGAGTCCATCCACGATGGTTTTGTTGGTGATTTCAGTTTGGCCATTGCCTTGAGGGTAGTAAGGATTGGATGGTAAGTGGATAATGTTGTGTTTGTTGAGGAAAGCTACGACTTTTTATCCAACAAATTGTGGCCCATTATTAATTCGAATTAGGTGGGGGCATCCAAACCGAGTGATGATGTATACCCAGATAAAAGAGATGACCTCATCTTCTCTAGTTCGACAGAGTTGAACTGCTTCTTCCCATTTTGCAAAATAATCAGTGGCTATGAGTAGGTATCGTCGGTTACCTGGAGTGTTAGGAAGTTCCCCGACGAGATCGACCGCCCACCGCATGAATGGCCAGAACACCATGCTTATATTTAGTTTAAGCGTAGGGGCGCGGATCATTTGTCCAAGTCATTGGCATATATCACATTTGTTTGAGTACTCTTTTGCTTGTTTGTACATGTCTGGCCAAAATACTCCTTGTGTTATGGCTCAGTTGGCGAGTGATCGACCTATGGCATGGGAGCCACATGTCCCTTCATGTAAATCTATAAGCATTTCGTCAGCTCTTTTTCTAGAGAGGCACTTGAGGTAAGGCCCCATGACAGAACGGCGATAAAAAAAATCATTTTGATTTGTGTAGCGCTTTAAGTTTTCGATCAACTGGTGATACTTTCTTAGATCTGTTTGAAGGGGTCCTTTACATTCGTTGTCAGTGCCTGGGTAGGCAAGGAAGGTCTTTCGTCAATCATCATCCTCCTCTTTATCGAACCCAGTACTTATCACTTCGATCTGGAGATACCTAGCTTCTGTACCCAAGACCCCGACTAGATAGGCTAAGGAATCGGCGTGTTTATTTTTATCTCGAGGAAGATAATCGCAAGTTGCTTTAGTAAACTGGCTCATCCTATCTTCAATAAGGGCTGCATATTTGATAATCTTGTTATTCTTCATATATTGCTCAGAGTAATGGTGAACGATTAGTAGAGAATCTGGGTAGACTGAATGCTCTGGGACGCCGAGCTCAAGTGTGTGGTCGAGTCCATGAATGAGAGCTTTGTATTCGGTGAGATTGTTAGAGGATTCAAAATCCAAGCGAATGATTTCTCGATTATGTCGTTGGATGGGGTAATCATTACGATTCCAATTCTTGACCCTGCGGGTCCTACTGAACTATTTGCAAGAAGTCTTTACCCTTTCCTTATAACCTATTCAGCTCGTTCGTCAAATGCATTGATGCGTGGATCTTCAATAATTTTGTTTGTAAGGTTAGGATCGTGTTCCTCCTACTCGGGATCTTCCACTGGAAAATCTACGAGAAAATCGACAATAGCCTGACCCTTTTTGAAATGTCGCTGTCCGAACTTGATATCATGTTCTCCCAAACTGATTGACCATTGTTACACTCTCCTAGATTTCTCTTTCTTCGACAAAACTTCTTGGAGTGGGTAGTTCGTCATGACTTCTAATGAGTGAGCCTAGAAGTAGTACTTAAGTTTATGTGAAGTGTAAATAAGAGTTAGAAGGAATCTTTCGATTTTAGAATACCGTATCTCTGCTGGAGTGAGGGTTTTGCTTATGTAGTTGGCTGGCTTTTTGATTTTACCTTTGATTCGAATGAGAACCGAGCTGAGAGAAGTATCTATAACTGCCAGGCAGATGATCAGTTTCTCATTATCTACTTCGGTGCTCAAGATGGGAGACTTCCCCAAATAGGTTTTGAGTTCCTAGAAAGCTACCTTGCATTTTGATATCCATTGGGCTAATCATTTCCTTGTTTGATGCAACCGCGGAGTAATAGGAACAGCCAACGACAGCAATCTGAAGATTTATAAATGAATTAGTTAATAGCGGCAATCTTGCCGGCAAGCTTTTAAATGTATTTCGTCGTCTTTGGAGATGGTATGTTGAGGAGGGCTCAAATTTGATTTAGATCAGCCTCAATCCCTTTCTTGCTAATGAGATGGCCGAGGAATTAGCCTGAATTTTCTTCGAATTAACACTTATTAGGATTGAGTCACATCCTGTAAGATCGAAGAATGTTGAATATTGTGTTAAGATCTATAAAATGGTTGCTTGACTGTATGCTATTGCATAAGAGATCATCAATGTAGACTTCCTCAATTTTCCTAAGATGTGCTTTAATCATAGTAGTCATCAACCGTTATCGTGCCTGCATTTTTAAGTCCGAAGGGCATGACTTTGTATCATTAAAGTCCTCTTTTAGTGATGAAAGTGGTCTTTTCTGGATTTTCTTCCAAGAGGAATCTGATTGTATCCAGATGCAGCGTCCATCATAAATAAGAGTTTGTAACTTGCTGTGGAATTAAGAATTTGATGGATGTTGGCAAGAGGGAAACTGTCCTTTGGAATGTGTTTGTTTAGATCTGTGAAATCTATACAAACTTGGACTTTTTCATTCTTCTTTGGGGCAACAACGATGTTGGATATCCAATCTGGATACTTAGCTTCTCGAATGAATCCCACTTTGATTAATTTCTCAATCTCCATGTTTACTTAATCTCGAAGATGAGGTCATAGTCAATGCTATTTATGTTTGATCGCCGTAGTGTTGATGTGGATAGCTAATTTGTGACATACCTTGGTCGGATCGACCACAGACATCTCTTCGAAAGTCCACGAAAAGATGCCTCGATTCAGTCGTAAGAATTGAATGAGAGCATCCTTATAATGCTAGATCATCTTGGTACCGATAAAAATACCTCTGCTAGGTCCATCAATGTTTATGTATTCTATAGGCTCTTCTGTTGAGGGCTGATCATCTAGGTGATCATCTTTCTATAATTGTTATGTAGCGTATCTGTCTGAGGTATCAAGAATGGTGGAGACGGTATTCTCACAAGCTCGAGAAAGCTTTTTACTATCTATGATTTCATTGATACCATCATTGTGTTTGAAGTGAAGTGCTTAATGGTAGGTGAAAGTGATTGCTTCCATGTTGTGAATCCAGCAGTTGCCCATAATCCTGAGATAACGAGATTTGGCATTGATGACATAAAAGATGATGATTGTGGCTGGCCCTACGGTAATAGATAAGATGATCTTGCCTACTCACTCTTCTCTGGAACCATTGAATCCACTGATATCGGTGTCACTTGGAATAACTTGATTTGTCAAGCCCATCTAGTCGATTATGATTTGAAAGAAAATCTCAATATCGTTTTTAGTATTGATCATCATTATATGCATAAAAAACTTCTTCATCTTGAGCATTATGACTAATGCATCATGATGTATAAATTTTACATGACTAATGTCTCAATCTTTGAATGAGATCTCAAGCCGGCGATTACGCGACTCAGGTAGAAGCTTGGCTTATTTATCTTGAGGTGTGAGATCACAGCATTCTGATAGTCTCCTGGACTTGAATTAGCAAGAGTTGTCGATCTGATAGATTTTGATCATGTTGTTGTAGTACATATGGTAGAGATGTTTCTCTTCAGCTTAATCTTCAACTTGGACTACTTCGAGCTGCTTCTTATAGCTTCCATATCCTTATATGAATCCAGGTCAATAATGTATTCATACATCCGTCCCTCCTTAAAAATGAATTCCAGCAACCTCTGTAAAGTATGGCAGTTGCCAGCAGAATGATAGTTTACCTTGTGATCCATGCAGTATGGGCAGCTTTCGATTGGTTTTAATGGTTAAGATGGATAGTATAGCTTGTCCTTGGATAGAATTGGAAAAATTGTGGAGATTAGAACATTCATCCTTGGGATGACCGGTTTATGTAATGTATTGCCTTTTCATGGATTGCTAGTGTTGCCCTTTGAACGCTTTTGATCACCCTGATTCTCTTTTGTTTCAATGTTTCGATTTGTAGTTGGACCTTTCATGGTTAGGATGGATTTAGTAGAGTTATACCGTTCGGACATCATTCTTTCTAGGTCGACATATTTATTAACCTTGGTGATCATATCCTCCAAGGTCATAGGTTTATTGAGGAAGAGGTGCTCTTTGGCCCTACAGTCGAGCTGAAGCACGTTGGTAAAAGAAGTAATAGCTGTTTTCTGATCGAGATTGTCTACATTACGCGCAAGCTCCAAAAAATTCTTTGCAAAAGCCTCGAGCTTCTCTCCATGTAATTGTTTAAGACAAATAAGAGAATATAAATTCTTTTCTTTGCCTCTGCTGTGAGCATATGTCTTGATGAATTATTTCTGCAGCTGATCGAATGTGAGTATAGAATATTTAGTTAAAGAGTAGAATTACCGGAGCGGTTCTTCCTGTAGACTTATTGCAAACTTGCGGTAGAGGATGTGGTTAAGATTGGAGTACAATCCCTATGAATCACAGTATTGTTGAATGTGCTCATTTGGATTGGTGCCCTTGTATTTACAAATTTTTGGAGTATGAAAACCTTTTGATACTTCCATATTGAATAGTTCTTTGGCAATCAAACTTCCTTGTAACTTGGTAAGATCGTTTGCAGTGCCTAGAACTTACGCTTCAATCAACTCCTTGATGCGCTAATCCATATGCTCTTGTGTGACATATTGGCATGTTAGTTAAGTAGCTTAACGAGTTGGCTGAGGATTATGAGTACTTGTGCCTTCACTCAAATGGTCACGTCCTAGAATTCGAGGTTAAGGTTGTTGTTCTTCCTCCTGACGTTTGGAAAATCGGTGACCTATGTTGATCTCATACTTAACTTCACCACCTAAATGAATGGAAGGTTGATTTTCATTCTGAATAATTCTGGAAATAGCTTTGCTAGTGGATCCTTGAGGTCCCAATCTATCCTGTGCAAAAACCCGGGAGGTCTCTGGTACTTGATCGCGATCTCTAGTTTGAGGAGCTTGTTGAGTATCCTGCAGAGCCTATAATGCAGTCTGTATGGTTGTCATCTGATACTCATGTCATTTAAACATTGTCAAGCGATCTTGTCACTCAAGTTCGAACTCCTTCTCACGGAGCTCTCGATCAAGAGTTAACTGACATTCAAGCTCATTACGTTTCTCTATTTTGGCGTAGAGGTTCGCCTATAGTTCTGTAAGCTATTCTGGCTCAACTGAAAGATCAAGCTGGATTCTGGTTGCTAGTCATCAGGAAGTAACCAGGATTAGAGATTGATAGTAGAGTGAATATATACCTTAGGATATCGTAGAAATGTCATCTTTCTTATAGACGGCGCCAAATGTAATGGCCTAGTTCTGTAAGTTGGAGATGGCTCCGAATTAGCTCTTACACCAATGTTCATGTGACAACAACTAATGTAAAGCTAGCACAATTTATTTAACATAGAAAACCTTTGAATAGGTAAAAAACTATGACCGCGAGTTGAGGGTTTTAGTAATAGTAACTTTTATTGCTTGAGGCTAATATCTTATTACAAGTTATCTCTCGAACTAGAAATACTTGACCTTGTAAATAAAAAAGTTTGTGGTTGAGAATCTAGAAAATATGGCTTTCTTGGTGATTTCTTATATATTTTTTTGGTCCTTTTCTCTTCTGGAACTTTTTCCTTAGATAAGCCTTGCCCGCAGTTTATTATTGTGCTGAAGCATGTTCTTCAAACAATGAGGGAAGAGGCAGTTAACTGAGTAACTCTTAAGTTCATACTTTGAGTTGTTCATACTTTTCTGTTGTGCTCGACCCACGTTCTTCATCAGTTCGTGATGTAGGTATCAATGCTGACTGTTTATGTCACGTATAAAATTCGTGAATCTGATATAGAGGTAGTTCGAATTGGGTTAGATCGAGGGATCGGTCCCTACACAAACCAAATGGGAGAAAAAATGATAATAAGAAAGTGGTTGAGGAATAATATGGGCAACTTTTTTAACTATAGTAGATGAATATTCGAGTGAAGATGAGGATGATGAAAATTTGGTTATCCCCTTGAGATTGGCAATGCTATAGGTATATATATATTTTTTGTTCTTTCTAAAACATGCACTAATCTATTATTAAAAACAAAAACCACAAATGTTCGGATTAAAAAAAAAGCATATTAACATAAACAATATTTGATAAAAGATAAGCTTCATGGAGTTCTTCCAGTTTCAGAAAGAAAAATACGGGATAGCTTCAAGGCTTTGGCTTTTGATAATTGTAACTTCTTCAGTATACAAATGTTAAGTTTCACATTATTCTAAACGAGATCATACCTTCATGGCTTCTGGTAATTGTAACTTTCTTTATACGCAGATTTAAGTCTTCAAGGAATTCTTCCAGCTAAGTCAGTATTACAGCATGTCTTCAGAAATTTTGATGATTGCATCTTTATCTGTAAGCATATAAGTAGGGTTCTTCATTTAAACAACAATCTGCAATCGTCTGGACATACTACAACGAGTTGTTAATATTGTTAGGTAGTATATTAACCCCCCCCCCCTCACCCCACCCACTTATTACCTTGGTAGCGATCAGAAGAAATTATTTGGCATCCACAATGCTACATATGCCTGTTTACTCTGTTACAATTCTAAGTTGCTTTCCATTTTCTATTCCTTAAAACATAATCTTCATTTCTTTAATTTCACAAGCATAAATAGTATTTTATCTAGCAGTGATCCACTTTACAGATAGTGTTAATTAATCATGTTTAAAATCTTGAGTGTGTCATCCAGAACAAAATATTTCAAGCAGAAGTTCTTTAAGATAATAGTTGTTTCATACCTACATTGAGAAGCCATCATTGCTGACATTAGAAATTTATTGATTTTGTCCCAAGTTACTTTAGAGTACTAGTTAGGATTACCACCTATAGGTATATATGTAATTATTATTTTCAACTTATATAAAAAAATGATCTAATAAGAATAAGAATCTTGTCCCTTAAATTTATGCCTAATACTTGACTATGTTATTCTTTGTTTATCTCTAGCAATTAATAGGTATTAATGAGGGTTCCTCGTCTTGTAATAAGACTAATAAAAATGGAAGAGGATATGCCAAACCATGGAGCGAGTGGGATAATGAAAAAATTAAGATCTTGGAGTTGAATGAAGATGGCCTACCACTTGGACCTAATGAATCCAAGTTGATGTCTCATCTAGGACAGTTTTTATTGTCTTGAATATATATTTGTTTCATTACCCACATCCAGATTTTCTATACGAGATAGATTTATTTTTTGGGCAACTAGCACCTTAATATTATTTTCACGCACCTGAATACCCATGTTAATTAACATCAATATATTTCACTTTAGGAAAACCTTGTACAAAATGGAGCAATGTTCCCATTGACAATGTTATCTTGGAAGGTGGTAAGTAATTCGTCTCTTGATGGGGTTTGTAAATCAGTAAAGGGAGTAGTTAATATACATAGTTAAGCATTTTCAAATTGTATAACTTGATTATTCAAAATTTTAATTTGTCATAAATTTTGTTTTTAATTTATTAGGATAATATAAATGCTCTGGATGGTTTTAATGAAATTTGTTTCCAAAAAATGGCATTTTCTTGGAAGGCCTTTAAGTACAAAATTAAGCTTCAACACTATCAAAAATGTAATATTGACGAGGAGCGTGTTACAAGCATACCCCCCCCCCCTCCCCTGTGTGGAGCCAAACCAGTAGCCAGGTTAAGTAAGATATTGGGGTCTAAAAAAGAAACAAGTATGATTTTTTCTACTGTTATAGTTTATAATTTTTATAATTTGGCAACTTCTATATTTTGGCTACTATTTTACAGGCAATGGCATAGAAAAATAGTGATAATCGGGAAAATCTCACTTGTCACCCTAGGACTGGGAAGAAGAAATTTGCATGTATAAAAGTAAAGGTATATATATATATATAGGGAGATGATCCGTGGATATCCCCTTTTAGAACACCCCTCTAGACACCCCAATTTTTGGAACACCTAAAGATGATTTAAGAAGTTTTATCCATATGGATGTGATCTTATTATTATTTAGATCATACCTGCAAATTATTAGAACATTTCAACATTCCTGCATCATAAAATATAACATCAAAATTTGGATAAAACGACAGTTAAAAACATGAACAATACAGTATAATTCAAATATCTTTTTAATGGTAATAAAAATATCAGAATGACTTAATATTTATAAGAATGCTTTACATGATAAGGAGATCACATCCATAAGGCTAAAACTTCTTCAAACATCTTTAGGCGTTCTAAAAATTGAGATGTCTAGGAAGGTGTTCCAAATGGGGGTATCCACGGATCCGCTCTCATATATATAATATATGAGTGTTACAAATGATAGGTAATGAAAATTTCATATAGATGTAGTCAATGCAATAAATTTAGAATAGTAGGTATCCGCTGATCTTTGATGTAGGGGATGGACTCTTTGTAATATATAGTTTCATTAATTATGAATGACATATTTTCTTATATTGGTTAGGAAACAATTTTATGACGTTTGCTTGAATTACCAGAGGAAGAGCGAGAGACTACTATTGAAGCAATAGATAATACTTTTAAAGATGTAATTGGAGAAGATGAACATGGATGAGTTTTGTGCAAAGGAGTAGTTGCCCATTCCAAAAATGCAAAATCACGGTCCTCGTCATAATCATTTCAAAACAACGAGGATGAGCTTGCCAAGTTACAATGAGAAGCTGATGAGAAAAAAGGTCGATACCAGTAAGAAATTGAGAATGTAAAGGCATTTGTGAGCAGTACAATCCAAGTCAAAGTTAAGCGATTGATGCAAATTAAAGATATCCCTTTTCCGGATAATAATTAGTATCGTTGGGTCTTAAAGCTGATTACTATTCAAAGGTAACTATGCTTTTCTTTTCTAGATAAGAAATCTTGAATAGAGTTGACTTATGCTTTTGTTGTTGCAATGATCTCATTAGTGATTTGTAAGTAGAATTTCTGAATTTTTGACCTCATATGTTAGTATTTTAGAGCTAAAATTGGCTTAACCAATATATGACATTTGTAAACCAACATGATATAGTGGGATTTTCTGCTATCTTATTCGTTGTACATAGGTCTTATTATTATCTTCTAAATTTGTATTCATGATTTAATTTATATTAAGAAATGCTTATTAAAATTGTTGATAACTTCCTTTTCACAGATCTTTTTTATTTTATTTTTTGCTTCGTAAATTGGTACTGATATTCTTTTTGGACAAAAGATTAGTTATAAGAGTCTCCTAGTTCTTTCAAGCATGTTTATTTTTAGTATTTGCGAATACTTTACATTTTACCATACTATGTGTCGAGTAGTATTTGGTGGTATAGTGTCGGAATTTCTAGATATTTATACTCATACTATAAAACTATACTTAATTATGTCTTAGATAATGTTTGAAGTTGTTGAGATTTATATATATTATCAAGCCTCGTGGTTAATATGACCTTAATGTGATATCCAATTGTCGTGCAATTTGTGTAGATTTCATAATCTTAGGTATTAGGAGCGTGTTGTGTGTATGCTGGCCCTAAGCGCTCTCAAGCCGAAAGATTACGTTATTCACTTGAGTGTTTATAAATTGTATATGTTTTCTAGCAGGTACAAAATGAAAATGTCTAATTTTTAGGGGAAGTGCTATCGAATTTTTGGTATGATTTCCCCTATTTAATGTGTTTCCGTGCTGGACTATGATATAGATGTGACGTATCATTTGATTTTTTATATTTTCAGTTTCATAATGTGTACTTGATTATTTTATTATCTTTTAGTTTACAATTATTTTTGAATTCTGTGGCTTAGGTTGTAACAATTTTTTTTTTTTAATTTCAGGTAGCTTTTTAGCAGCTACGGGAGCGATATAAGCAAGTGTTTATTATACGTAGAGATATTGTTCGTATGTTGACAGTTCCATGTTTAGGGCATAAGAGGTTGGATAACTAATTTGAATGGTCAAGTTGCATTTAGTGATTGAACAATAATTTTTAATATTTTAAATGGATTGAGACCTTATATATTTATATGAAATTGGTATTTCTGAAACCTTGTAAATAAATCGTTCTTGTAGTGGCTTATTCCTCATCTCGAACTCATGCTTCATCTTCGACCATCTGATGACAACTCAACCTTATCAGCATAGCACGTGGCACTATTGAAGACACATTATAATTACATAGTTTTAGTCATCACTTTCGACCTCTTCATCAACAGTTCGAGTTAAGGAAACGGACCGACATCAATAAGGCCGTTACAAAATAATAAGATCAGACCGTTACACAGTCTTTTCCAAGAATATCAAATATATATTATAGCATCTACCATTAAGGATAATAATGGTCATCATACGGTCATGACCGATTTATAAATTAACGTCATTAAAGACCCGCAAGCACACGGTATACCGTTAAGTACAAGGGTAAGTGGGGTTGTATCCCAAGAGACTTGTGGTGCAAACTGTACTTCAAGCTCATAATTTTATCCAATGACAATGAGTTTGAGTAGGTTTTGAACTAAAAAGAATAAATAAACAAATGCTAGAAAATATGAGTTGTATGACTTAGAGTGAGAACCAAGGCTTAGATTCCACACCACCCTTTGTAACCATGAAATAACATAAATAATTAAAGCAAATTATGAGTTCCCGTATCGCATATCCTTCATCGGGCATATGCAATACATCAAAAAAAAAAGATTTAGTGATTGGGAACTACCCATAAACTAACTTACTCAACCATGGTCTGGTTCATAAATATCAATTATGTTATCTTCTCCATGTTCCTAACCTAATCCTAGCTATGGTCAAGCATAGGACGAAGGAATGCAGATATGCATTGTTTCAGGATAAAGAGAAAGTAATTACTCTAACTAAGCTTCACAATCTACACTAAGGCTACATTGGTTAGAGCTTTCTCTAGCCTTTGCAAAGAAGATTAGCTAGTCATCCCTTTGACCATTGTCATACTACTATTACTACGATAAAAGTAAAAGAAAAGGAAAGGAGAGAAAGAATAACCTTTATTAATTTAAACTTTGATACTATACTCTAATATGAAATGCCCAATTATAATGGGGGAAGGGCTCCTTTTATAGGAGAAGGAACCCAAATTTAGAAACTATGCATTAAATTGTAAAGAATGTTTTCACAATAATATCTTCTAAATTTACAACCAATCTCCTAAGATTCTTGCATATAATTCCCTTAAGTGATACAAAGGTTTTTATTCATGGAAACTCTTACATATATTTTCAATATAAAATATCTTCAAGGATCTTGGATGCAATATATTCTTTGATCTTAAGACCAAATATATTGTATCTTTGGCTTTGTGTGTTATGAACTGCTGGAGACACTTTTACTTGACTTTAAGAGCTTGGTTTCAAATATCCATCTCCAATAACTACAATCAAACAAACGCATATAAGTACCTTAAATTAAATATAATGGACGACTAAAATATCTGTTAGGGTATATTAAAAATGTCATAATTACGTGCTCATCAAATACCCCCAAACTTGTATTTTGCTCGTCCTGAGTAAAATTAAATAATAGCCACTTACGTAGGGAGCACGATTGCATTTAGCATATGCAACAAGCTGTTAAACCTTTAGGTTTAGCCTGGTGGACGAGTGTTATCTCGTGAGGGTTTGCAGTGACTATTCCCACAAAAGTCAATAATGACATTTTAAGTAATTCTAGAATACACATGACTCATTTTCTGTGAACTTATCATTACTTAGTTGTGACAAAAATATACCAATAAAAAAATCTTTAAACTTGTTATTCTCCCAAGTATAGCAAAAAATATTTTAAGTTTATCCGAAACTAGAGGTACTACCTCAAGATTAGAAAGAGATTCAACTATTTTTCTTTAGCAATATTTGAGTGCACAGGGAAAATAGCTTTATCCCCTAATACGTTGTCTAGAATAATTTATTCTGTTTTTGGTAGTCTAGTTCTTACTGGAATAAATTTAATGGTCAGCTCGACAAGTGCCTTAGTCAATTCGTGTTCCTAAAATTTTATTTTTTCTTTTCTTTTCTTTTGCAAGCCTTTTCTTTTGAGTACTTTGTTTCTTAGTGAAGCCTCCGTAATAAGGAGTTTTTAGTAGATAATCCTTGCCAGTTGGCTAAGGTTGCTGGGGCGTGGTGCCCCATCATGGCCTAGACTCGGGATTCTTACAAGTAACATTTTCTTATGCTCTTTTCACATAGTTCATGGTCAAACTCGAGATTGGTGATAATTTTTTCTCTTTCAGTTCTTAATCATTCGAGTGGCCTTGCAGCGTAAAAGTTTTTAGAGTACATTTGGCTTCTTTTTTTTCTTAGGAATGAACTTATTCTTAGGCAGTTGTCTCCCTTGTAGCAAACTATTCCTAACATAAATGCTAAATTTCCCTTACACTGAGCAAAAATTTATTGAAAGTATTAATTACAAAACTACAGTGAAGTACACATTTTCAAAATATGCCAAGTTAACTTGAATTAGTCGCTAATAAAAAGATAGTACATCTAGCTTAAGATATTCTAAAATATTCTTGTGTATACTTGGTATAATTTCAAATTTTAGGCTTTTTCATAATATTTATGCCAAGGTAAAATCAGTTTAAGTGTTTAGAAATTCGTTAAAAATATATCATAAATTGTCAAAGTGCCATTATTTCACTTTTCTTCAAAAAACATATAAATAAATGGTTTCCTACCCCCACACATAAATCAAGTGTTGCCCTTAGTGTTTGAGAACAAGAAAATAAATGGATGAGGAAAACATAAAATTTTCAACTGAATGTGTCAAGGGTTGCCTCCCAAGAAGCTCTAAGTTTACCGTCTTCAGCCAGACGAATGTACCGCCATACTTAAATGATTTATAATTATACTATATGGGTACATAATATCAGCTCTAATATACCAGATCATTTAGAAATGTTATCTCCTTATCAAAAGTGTAGAACTCTAAATACGGTTTTAATCGTTGGTCATTGACCTTAAAAATATTTCCGTTCTCTGGATTCTCCACCTCCACAGCTTTATGAGGATAAACTGTTTTAACTACAAAAGGTTCATGCCAACGAGAACGTAATTTCCCAAGAAATATATGTAGCCGTGAATTGTAGAATAACACTTTCTGATTAGGCTCAAAAGTTTAGCAAACAATCGACTTATCATGAAAAACTTTAGTTCGTTCCTTGTAAATTTTTGCATTTTCATAAGCCTCGCGACGAAGTTCATCAAGTTCAGAAAGTTGAAGTTTTCTATGTGATCTGGCTTTATCCATTTCAAAGTTGAAGGACTTTGTAGCCTAGAGAGCCTTGTGTTCCAAATCCACATGTAATTGGCAAGTTTTCCCAAAGACAAGACTATAGGATGACATACCAATCGGGGTTTTATAAGTTGTTTGATATGCCCAAAGGGCATCATTAAGACGATCAGACCAATCTTTATAATTAGTTCGAATAACTTTTTCTAAAATTCTTTTGATCTACCGATTGGATACTTTGACTTGACCACTTGTTTGTGGATGATAAGGTGTGGCAACTTTATGAGTTATAGAGTAATTTTTCAAAAGATTTTGAAAGACACGGTTGCAAAAATGTTTACCACCATCATTAATAATTGCCCGAGGCACGCCAAAACGATTAAAAATGGTTTTCAAAATTATTACCACGGGCTTATGGTCATTCGTTTGACATGGCACCGCCTCAACCCATTTAGAAACATAATCGTCTGCAACTAGAATGTAAAGGTAACCGCGAGAAGAAGGAAATGCGCCCATAAATTAAATGCCCCAAACTTTAAATAGTTCAACAATAAGGATGTTGCTTAAGGGCATCTTGTTTCGATGAAAAATATTTCTGGTCCTCTGGCACCTATCACATTCATAACAAAAGGTATGTGCATCACGAAGAAGGGTAGGCCAATAAAGATGAGATTGAAGGACTTTTGCAGCGGTTCTCAGTCCCAAAATGTCCTCCGGAAGCTAAGGTATGGCAAAATGTGAGTACACTATGGAACTCATCATTTGGGATACATCTCCTAATCACTTGGTCAGAATAAAACTTACAAAGATAAGGATTGTCCCGACTAAAATGTCTAACCTCGTGCAAGAATTTGGTTCTATCTTACTTTGACCAATGGACAGATAATCATTGGGTAGCAAGATAATTGATAATATCGGCGTACCAAGGCAGTTATGAGACAGTCATGAGCTGCTCATCAAGAAATATCTCTAAGATAGGGAGAAAATTGCCAGCACCCACAGTGATAATTCGAGATAGATGATCCGCAACCACATTCTTAACACCGTTCTTATCACGAATTTCGATATCAAACTCTTGTAACAAAAGAATCTATCTGATTAATCGAGGCTTAACATATTTTTTAGATAGTAAATGCTTTAAGGTCGTATGGTCGGTGTAAACAATGATTTTGGATCCAACAAGGTATGATCAAAATTTCTCCAAGGCAAACACAATGGCTAATAAATCCTTCTCCGTGGTAGAGTAATTTAACTCTGCGACATTGGGCATGCGACTAGCATAGTAAATAACATGAGGTTTATTATCTACTCTTTGGCCTAAAACTGCTCCAACAACGTAATCTGAAGCGTCCCACATGAGCTCGAAGGGAAATTCCCAATTGGGAGGTTGGATGATAGGGGCTGAAGTTAATAAAAGTTTGTGCTTCTCAAAAGGTCCTGAACATGCATCATCAAAGTTGAAATTAGTGTCCTTAGCAAGTAAATTGCAGAAGGGCTGGGAAATTTTTCAAAATTTTTTTATGAACCGGCGATAAAACCCAGCATGCCCAAAAATGATCGAATGGCCTTAACCGCCCGTGGTGGAGGTAAAGAAGAAATAATGTCGATCTTGGTTTTATCGACTTCAATCCCTTTGTTGGAGATAATATGTCCAATAACTATCCTTTTTGTCACCATTAAGTGACACTTTTTCCAGTTTAACACCAAATTGGTTTGTGTACATCGCTCTAGCACGAGCTCTAAATGGTGTAAACATTCATCAAAAGACAATCCAAACACTGAAAACTCATCCATAAAGATTTTAAGAAACTTATCAACCATATCAGAAAATATACTCATCATACAACACCGGAATGTAGCGGGTGTATTGCATAACCCAAATGGCATACGTCGACAAGCATATGTCCCATAGAGACATGTGAAATTTGTCTTCTCCAGATCTTCTGGGACAATGAAGAAATGATTGTATCCAGAATAACCGTCAAGAAAATAGTAATGACTTTTTCCGGCTAATCGTTCAAGCATTTGATCATTGAATGGATGAGGAAAATGATCTTTCCTTGTGTCCGTGTTCAATTTCCTGCAGTAGATACATACACGCCACCCGGTGGTCATGCGGGTGGGGATTAGGTCATTATTCTCACTCTCAACTATAGTCTATAGTAATCCCTGATTTCTTGGGTACAACCTGAACGGGGCTGAACCACTTACTATCCGAAATAGGGTATATGATACCTGAGTCCAAAAGTTTGAGAACTTCCTTCTTCACCACCTCCATCATGGTAGGATTCAACCGTCATTGCATCTTACAATAATTTTTAGTACCTTCCTCCAGATTGATGCGATGCATGCAAATGGCCAGGCTAATCCCCTTCAAGTCTGTTACAGACTACCCTAGGGCTTATTTGTGTCTTTTAAGGACACTCAATAATCTACTTTCCTGGTCAACATTGAGGTTGGGAGCTATGATCAAATACAGAGTGTTAGGATCACCAAAGAAAGCATACTTCAAAGTCTTTGGTAATGGCTTGAGGTCTAAGTTGGGTGCATTAACAATAGATGGAATAGGCAAAGTAGTTGATGGTTATATAGGTTCAACATGAGGTCTCCATTTGGACTTGTTAAAAATAGGTGTTGAGTCTAGTAGAGCATTAAACTCTTCAATAATTGGATTTTTATCAAAGTCTTCATCAAAGTTCACAAGACATAATTCTAAGGGGTCCTCAGAAAATGATTTAGGGAACGAGTTGTAAACTAGGGAGTCAATCATATTCAGCTTAGCCATGTTATCAGAATGAGGGACTTGAGTATTATTGCTAAAATTATTGAGTTTGATCTTCATGTCTCCCATTGATAGTTGTAAGACCCCATTAAAGCAATTAATAATGGCATGAGCAGTCACAAGGAAAGGGTGGCCCAATATGATGGGAATCTCACAGCTAGGAATCTTTACATCTTTAGTGTCCAAAACAATAAAGTCCACAAAAAATGAGAGTATCAACCTTGATAAGAATATCCTCAAGGATACCACGTGGGTATCGTATCGATCTGTCAGCCAATTGAAGTGTCATTCGGGTAGGTTTGAGTTCTCCAAGTCCTAATTCTTGATAGACCGAGTAAGGTAGGACATTCACACTAGCACCTAAGTCAAGTAATGTCCAATCCACTTTTTGATCTCCAATTTTACAAGGAATGGTTGGGCTTCCAGGATCTTAAACCTTAGGCGGGGTTAATGTCTCAGTCAAGAAGACTTTCTTGTGCATATTGATTTTCTTTTTCCTAGTACACGCATCCTTAAGGAATTTGGCATATGCAGGGATATGCATGATGGCATCGAGTACTGGAATATTTATATGATCTTGTTTAAATGTATCTAATATTTCATCAAATTGAATCCCTTTATTAGCCGAAAGAAGGCATTGTGGATAAGGCACCTTTGGCTCAAATTGTGCCTTTGGTAGGGAAATAGATGAGGTTGGCAACTCCTTAGATTTCTTAGAAGGTTCACTCGTACCGACCTCATCCTCAATAACAACGGGTATTGGCTTAACCCAAGGCATTTCAACCCGGTTATCAATTTGTCTGCCACTTAGAAGAGTTGTAATGACCTTATCCTATTTTGGGAATGAGCTAAAATTAAACTTTGGTGGTCCTTTTGGATTAGATACAGGTTGGCTAGGTAGCTTACCTGGTGGTCTCTCATGAAATACATTTGCCAATTGTCCTATCTGAGTCTCAAGATTAGAGATAGATCGGGATGTAGAATTTTTATTCACCAAAGTCTGTGGTTGGAATTGCATCATTTGCTACTAAAATTGTAATGCTTGTTTTTGGCTTTCCATTGATTGCTGCATGAAGAGCAAGGGTCTCTTTCAAAGATGGATTGGGTGGAGTGGGTGGAAACTGTTTGGATGACTGAAAGGATTGCTGAGATGCCTGAGGATAAGATTGAGAAAGGGGATTCCTAGAAAAATTATAACCTGAGGTTTGTGGTACTTCAAAACCTGAAGTGGTTTGGTTGTTCTTCCACAAAAAATTTGGGTGGTTCTGCCAAGTTGGTTTGTATGGGTCAAAGGGCCTCTTGTAGGTATTATTCACGACATTCACTTGCTCTTGATTGCCATTTATTTCATTGAGAATGGGACACATTTGAGTCATATGGGTTACATCATAATAAATAGTGCAACCCTGTTGCTGAACCTTGTTCACACTACCCTTAGATTGATTCGTAGCCATAGCCTCGATTTTTCAGGTAAGAATATCCAATTGGGCTTTGATGGTCATTCCCTCACTCACTTCGTATAAGCTACCTTTTTTGGTTGTAAGAATATTTCTATGTGGATCAAAATACCACCACTGAGAGTTCTCAGCTAATGTCTCAAACTCCTCATAAGCTCTATCAGGTTCAAGGTCCTGAAATTTGCCACTATGCATGGATTTTGGCCTATAATGATTCTCAGAAGTTATTCCATGATAGATGATTAGGGCTAGATGTTGCTTCTCAAAACCATGATGGGGACATTATGAAAGAAGATCATTATATCTCTCTCATGCCTCGTAAAACGTTTTACTCTCTTTTCCAACAAATTCAGCAACTGCATTTCTAAGAGCGTGGGTTTTTCCCATAGAAAACTATTTGGTTTTGAACTTGATCTCCATTTGATCCATGAATTGATAGATGTTGATGCCAATGAAACAAGCCAATGACTCGCCTTATCTTTTAGTTTAGCGAGAATGGGAATAAACGAAGGCGGACGAAATCCTCAGTAAAATGTTAGTATTTGGAGAGCGCACATATTTTCTTAAACTCGTGGACGTGCTTATAAAGGGTCTCAGAAGCAAGCCCATAAAATGTAGGCAACATTTGGATCACACTAGGCATGATTTCATAATGGTTTGTCATGACAGCTGGTAGCATAATACACGAAGGCATATCACTTACCACTGGGGTCCAATAGTCCCTAAGAGATTTGGCGGCGGCCATAATTGGTGGTTCTACTTCTAGCTCGACAACAAGTTTAATTGGGTCAACTCTAGATTAATTACCTTCCTCCGAAATTGAAAAAACTTGAGATGGATCACTTTCCTCCCAAACTAGGGCTCCTAAGTCCTCATTTGTATTGACCGGGCGAGGTTGTCGCCCTCTGTGCTTAGGCTGAGGTGGTGGCCCGTAAATGGGCAAAGGTTCCGGTAAGCTTCCTAAACATTTTTGTCCACGTGTCCAATTGATCATGCACAAACAAATATGCAAAAAAAAAAATCAGTACCCGATGCAGTAAAGAATCAATCAAACCTATAATCTAGCACTTAAACATTTTTTTAGAAGTAATAAGCAGGTCTTCCCTATATTCTTCTATGTTCAAAAAAGGGTAAGATGGTCAATGGCTTTGGTTCCTATACTCCCCTGCGTCACTGTGCCAGTACTAGCTTAGAGTAGATGTTCAGTCCTCACACCCGAGCGAGTCGCCTTATCAAACGTTAGCACTCGGAACGATGACATCGTAAACCAACAACCAGTATTTCACGGCGCTAGGTTGGGGCCATATCCTACGAACCTGTATTTGTACCCTGGTCCAGTACACCTATCCATTGGGTAATGAAATCCCACGGGAATCTTCCTACTCTTTTTTAATATAAGTTATTTTGAGGTTCGGGACGTTCAATTTTCGTGTGATACAAGTTTCTTCGTATCCCTAATGGGTGGTCCCACTTGTTGGAGAGCTTTTTTGGTGATGAAATCTCATAAGTCTCTAATAGTTTTTACCTTTACTAATATTGGAATGAAAAGGAATATTAAACACAACAATAGGTCAATCAAATCACAGCAAATTTTTTATTAGAGCAGCTTGTATTTGCACAGTCAGCACGACTTTATATGTCCTAGTGCTGGGGCAGAACGGATATGTACCCCTTCTAGATGTCAAGTTTTGAGAAGTACCAACTCGCGGGAAGTGTTTCCCAGTGTAGCTCTGGCCGCCCCTTCACTTAGGGTGCGAAAGAAAGATGTACCCTTTCATTTAGGGGGTACAAGAAGGATTTTTCATGAAATTTCCCCCGCTTTAAGCTTTTCGTATTTCCGCCTTCAACACATTCCGCTCTTTCTATTCCTTTGCATCCCTTATCAGTGCCCAAAATTCTCAAAGTGTAATCGGCTTTTGTTTGATCGACAATGGAGAGTAATAATAAATATTAGCAAAAATGGTCTTTTATCATATCCCAATTCAAGCAAAACTTATAAAAGCAACTCGTACTCAAGCGCGTTAAACCTTTTGGGGTCGGTAAGAGACTTCCAAAAATTACCAAAGCTCATACTCAAGTTCGTGCTCATATCAAAAGCAACTCGTACTCAAGTTCGAATTAAGGCCCACAAAACAATATTTAGTTCACAAGTTCGAAAAAGTTTGTGCTCGAGCTATAAAATAGCTCGTGTTCAAGTAGGACCACTCGTAACAAAAATACGAGCTCAAGTTATAAAATAGTTCGAGCTCAAGCTTTGGACCCACAATAATTTTTATTGTCAAGCACCTCAAAGTTTAAGAAAAACAAAGCTCGTGCTTAAGTTATAAAAGCAGTTTGTGCTCAGGTTGGAAAAAACAGTTAAGTTCGAATTGAGGTCTACAAAACAGTTCTTTAAAAACCTAGCTATTGTCAAGCATAAAACGAAGGAATACAAATATGCATTATT
The DNA here is from genome assembly GCA_014058105.1 of Kingdonia uniflora. NCBI lineage: Eukaryota > Viridiplantae > Streptophyta > Magnoliopsida > Ranunculales > Circaeasteraceae > Kingdonia > Kingdonia uniflora. Next base: position 3,327,693 of record JACGCM010001281.1, read on the forward strand.
CCTGGATAAAGATAAAGTAATTACTTTAACAAAGCTACACAATCTACACTAAGGCTACATTGGGTGGAGCTTCCTCTAGCCTTGGCTAAGAAGATTATCTACTCATCCCTTTGATCATTTCCATACTACTATTACTGCGATAAAAGTAAAAGTTAAGAAAAGGAGAGAAAGAATAACCTTTATTGATTTAAACTTTGATATTATACTATAATATGGGATGCCCAATTACAATGAGGGGAGGGTTCCTTTTATAGTAGAAGGAATCAAAATATGGAAACTATACATTAAATTGTAAATAATATTTTCACAATAATATCTTCTAATTTTACAACCAATCACCTAAGATTCTTGCATATAATTCCCTTAAGTGATGTAAAGATCTTTCCTCATGGAAACTCTTGCATATATCTTCAATATTAAATATCTTTAAGGATCTTGGATGCAATATATTTTTTGATCTTGAGACCAAATATATTGTATCTTTGACTTTGTGTGCTATGAACTGCTGGAGACACTTTTACTTAACTTTAAGAGATTGGTTTCAAATATCCATCTCCAATAGCTACAATCAAATAAATGCGCATAAGTACTTTAAATTAAATATAATGGACAGCTAAAATTCATGTTCTGGTATATTAAAAATGTCATAATTACATGCTCATCAAGTCATATTATAAGGCTTATAAATAGGATAAGAGAATCCCTGATGAAGGACAAAGGAATGTTCACTCAAACTCTATACTAAAATACTTAGAACATCTGTTGTAATATCTAGTAGCTATCAATAAACTTCTCTTTTTCTAAATCCTCAAGAGAGGTCATGGTGTTCAACCTATTCAAAGGTTTTCTATGCTAATCTTTGTGTTAACATTGATTTATTATTCATCTAGGAACTCTAAATATCCTTAATGTGAAAGCTAAGCTCGGGATACAAAATTAGGCTATTACATTTGGCACTGTCTGTGGGAACAAAGTTCCCAAAATCATTATCTCATAAAATAGCTGATTATTTCTCTACGAGTTGGTCCTTCTAGACAAGAGTACGTTAATTTCTTCAGGAGAAGAAAATGTCGTACTAGTAGAGTTACGGGCCATTCTCCACTCTGAAATAAAAAGGCGAGCCACTCTGGAATAATAACTAGCAGGCATCGAGGACGCATTGAAGGTTCTGTAAAGTTAACAAGCCGCAACCGAGAAGAACAAAGGCGTGATACTTGCTATTTTATGGGTTTCTATTCTCAATAAGATAGGACCTCACGGGAACAATCTGGGAGGCAAAGTTTGATCTAATCATAAGCAACATGGGGGCGAGTCCGCTTTGATAGAGGAATTTCACCAAGAATTTGATGGCGGTCCCGCTAGACTCTGACAAGATGACCTACCCCGAGGAAGAGTTTAAATTCTGGCACTCGAGCGGATTACTGAAGGAAGTGGCAACCACAACCCTCGAGAAGGATGTGTCCCATGACCAACCATTATAGCTCGCCAGTATGTGACTCAAGAACATGTTGAAAAATGCATCAAAGAACTGTTCGACGCCCACACTCAATCCACAAAAGGCATTCACAATAGATTATAGAAAAGTCTGATCGCTTAGGAATTATTGGATGGCAAAGTTTCTACTGGTTTTTACACACCAAAACTCTGAAAGTACAAAGGAAATAATCTAGTAGAGCACATTCAAGAATTTCAGGACACTCTCGGCCTACATTCTATATCCAACCACATTCTACACATGTAATGGCCTAATTTTCTAAGCTCGAGATGGCTCAAAATCAGCTCTTATGCCAATGTTCTTATGAAAAAACTAATGTAAGATAAGAAATGATACAAGTGATTTAGCATGGAAAACCTCTGAATAGGTAAAAAACCATGACCTCGAGTTAAGGGTTTTAACAATAGTGACTTTTACTGCTTGAGGCTGATATCTTATTATAAGTGATCTCTCAAACTATAAATTCTTGATCTTGTAAATATGAAGTTTGGAGTTTTGAGAATCTAGAAAATATAGTTTTCTTGGCGATCTCTCATATCTTTTTCTGGCCCTTGTCTATTATAGAACTTTTTCTTTATATAGGCCATGTCCGCAGTTCTTTATCGTGATGAAGCACGTTCTCTGATCAATGTGGTAAGTGGCATTTAACTGAGTAACTGTTAAGTTCGTGAGAGAAAGTTATCTTTGATTTGTTCATGCATTTATATTGTGCCCGACCCATGTTCTTCATGAGTTTGTGGTAAAGGTGTCAATGTTAACTGTTAATGTCATATGTAGAATGCGTAAGTCTGATATAGAGGTAGTTTAAACTTGAAGTAGTTTGAATTGAGTTAGATCGAGGGATAGGTCCCTGCAATTGCCTCTACACAACTGAAGTTACGAGTGGCTTTGGTTGAGAAAGAATTTGTAGGTATATGGGCTTTGGAAGTTGAAAAGGAAGGAAGTATTAATGTGGATTTGACTGTAAAGGAAAATGTATATATTTTTGTAGGGGGATGTCTGTGCATTGAATGATAATGGGAATATTGATGTACGCGTCATTTGGGGTTTTGAGTGTTTGCCTCTGTTTTGAATGATGACGCTTGGGAAGTGTACCTACATAATAAATATTAGGGTTATATAAATAGTATTTGTACCGAGGATTGTGGTAAAGTACGCTATTTGTTGCAAAATTCTCTGGAAGTCTAGATTGAAAATGGTGAAAGCCAAGAAAATGGTTTCCGAAGATAGAGCTTCTATTGAGATACATAAGTTAAAGTTGAGGTATTTCTAAGATCGGTCATTGGAGATGCCCACCCGTATTCCCGTTCCACCGACGTATCAGGGTATGTCGGAATTGAAGATGCGGTTGAAGTTGAAGAAGATTTTTACTACATGTGGAGATTTCATCACGTTATCTTAACAGACGAGCAACATTGGAGGTGTTTCTGCATCTTTACTAAAGACAGATGCGGGGGTTGGCATAACTGTGGTGTAGTTTAGCCAATATCTTGCGTAAGATTTAATTATAAGGTTGGGCCCTCTTCATCTCCACCAACTCTCAGATGGTGGTGGTTATAGAGGAGGCGACGGTGGTAGTCGAGAAGGGATACAAAGAATGAAAGTCTGCTTTTGCACCATCATTGCTTCTAGGATCTAAGAAGATCTTCTATTTGAAGAGTTGGCTCAAGTACTAACTCTTTCTGCTTTCATGCCCAGACTTCCTCCAAACCCAGTTTCTGGTCAGAGTAATCTGGTGTGAAGGGAGAAGGACGTCTGGTAACTTCCAATACCTGCTTTGCTTCAAAAGATTCTTTAAGTAAAATATTACTAAAGTCAGATGAACTGAAGGATTTGGTATTTTGGAGTACCTGAAAGACTTGTTATCTGTAAAGTACCTAAAAAATTTGTTATCTGTAAAGTACCTGTAATTTATATTCGAGCTTAAATAAATTTGGTTATTCAAACTCTGTGTATACATATAGAATAGCTATCAGAATCGAGCTATGAATAATTCAAAGATTAAAAAATAGAGGATAAAATATGTTATATATGATTGGTCATACAAAGTATGTTATAACCGAGTTGTAAATAAATGTTCGCAACATACAAGATGTGCAATAATCTATTTTGAACTAAATGGATTAAAATTATTGGGGGAAAGAGATAACTGTAGAATACTTAGAATATACAGGAATTGGAAATTCGAGCTCAAGGAGGTCGGCCCGAAATATGGGATTTGTAGAAAATAAGTTCGAGATGGAATAGGTCGAATTCACTGAGGTCGATGTGGATAGATAAGTTCAAATAATTTTCTTCAGGATACTAAACCTTTTATTATTGTGAAAGAACAAAATATAATGACGAATTGTAGGGTACCTGGAGTAATCTAGAAAACTGCATAAATAGGGAGAAATGAGCATTTAAGTAGGTGGAAGAAAAGAAAAATGGTATGGATTCGATATGAGAGAATTCGTTATGCCACTGAGGGACGGTTGGCAATAAAGATAGCTGTAGTGCAGTAGCATATTTTTAGCTTGTTAGACTATGTTGCTAATTTGCCAGTGACCGAGTGTCAGTTTGAAGGTTTAGATTAGATGGGTAGGGAACTTGAGCATGAACCTTCCTTCTACGAGGAGCAATTCCGGGAAGTAATTATGGAGCCTTCAGCTCGAAAAGAGACTGTGAGACTAATTGTTAAAGAAGAGATCAAGTTGAAAGAGGTGAGGATTTTTGGAGGTGAACTGATCAGGTGTGGCTTCCTAGGACATCAAGGATGTTTAAGGTATAACAATATATAAAGGAGTGAATTGTATGAGTTTGAATAATTGTCAAATAAATGTAATATGAATGAAGTTTGAATCTGTCTTCTTTTGTTACAAATATTGTTTATGACTGTTGTGAAAAATGAATTTAAATATTTTTGAAATGTTGAGAGCTTTGGAAATGACGTCTGCACTTCTATAAGTAGGAGAAGTTAAAATAGAAAATGCATGCAGCTTTTGATTTTATCTCTGCTGTAATAGCATGAAAAATTTGATTGCATATAAGTGTTGAGTCATAATAAGTGTGGGGAGGTCAGAGGGAGATTTGGGAAAGAAAGATAAAAATATATTAAAATATAGGGCAGGGGGCAATGATGGGAAGGTATTTTCACTGAAAAGGTGCGAGATGTCTGACATTAATTGTGGAAGGGATGTCACGGTCCCAAAACAAAGGGTGGCTCATGCGAGGCCTAATAACTGCCAGCAGTTAGAGAGAGAAAATATAAATAATGCTTCATCTTCATTATTTAAACATTTATCAAATTTTGAAACTTGAAGAGCTGTAAGAGAGGAAAGAAAAAAAATAATTGAGAATTTTATGAGAAATTAATCGAGAGTGATCAACAATCAAAGCGATAGAGAGTTGCAGAGTTTGTGTCACGAAGGTAGCTATATAGCAGCGTTGTGAAGGAATGATTTGACACTACGTCAGATTCATATTCTGACATAGAAGGTTAGTAGATGATTTGTGATACTGTGAATGTGTTTCTTTTCAAAATCAATTTTGTTTTTTTTTTGGTATGTAAATCTGAAAATTACTATTAATATCATGGGGGCATGTGTAGGGGCCTAACTTCGTGCGGGGGAGGGGGAAGTTGGCTCTTACACCATGGGTTTATCCTCACTCAAAGGATTCAAGCATATAATCTATAGTACAAGAAATCTATTGACAATATACTTGCGTGGAGGCCTAGAATGGGTCTCTCAACGACCTCTAATGAGGATTTTTAAGAGATTGTGTATCACTGTCGAGTAGTCGAAGGTTCGTGTACTGTGTATTTTACAGGGAGGTCGAAGGTAAACTACAAGGGCTCTGGGGTCAGATTTCTTAACCTCTCCTTAATTTCCCTTCCCTCCTATTTATAGAACATAGGAAGGACTAAGTCAGCAAGGTTGGTCACATTACAAGGGTACCATTTGGGTATCAGGTGGGTATCCCGGAGTTGGTGTTGATGTCGAAAATGTCTGGTTTGGTACTGTACTCTAACACTATAGCTGTTGTTAGTTCTGTCACTGTAGCTGCAATGACCAACAACAGTGCCGTTCTTATTTGGTGAGCTGGATGCCTGAAACATCTACGAAGTTATTCCTGATACTGATGTGGAGTCTAGGCTTCATCTTCAAAGCCTTTGATGGTGATGTGAAGTTCGACTTTGAGGTTTGTTTAGAGTCGAGGCTTTGTCTTCGAAGCATCATCTTCGTGTATTCTTGGGAAGCTTGTTTATGGATTGAATGGGCTTCGAGGTTTGCATGTAGTCTTTGATGTTTCCTTTGAGTGTTCGACTAGGGCAGGAGGCTGCGAGTAAGCTACTTCATTCGCTCCCTCTCAACAGAGGCCTCAGAAAATGGTGTAGAGGCGTTTGCTGAGAAAGACTGTTGGTTATTGGAAGTGGGAAGGTTGACTGTGACTTGCTGGAATTCCGAGGGTGGCAATATAGGAAGGTAGTTAAGTAGTTGTGGTGATTTTCAAAGTAAAAAAGGAGGTTACTCATGGTATAAATATGGGCTATGAGGGGTAAATACTACACACTCTTCGTCTTAATTCTCTTCTTCTGCTTTCTGTGAAAATTCCATGGATACTACTCCGAACACTCGTTATCAACAAAGAATGGGATTTTCCAGGGATTGTCGCATATGCTAAAAAACTGCTAAACTGAAGTTGAAGTTATTCAGTGACCATGAGCTTGTCTAGGACATGCCTGACCTGGTAGAGTTAGAGCTGGGGAAACCCATCAACGGGGAGTCCTATGCTTACTTGTAAGGGAAGATAAAGTTTTAATTTACGACTGCTGAGGAACGCTACCTTTTCCTGTCGAGTTTGGTCCAACGTCTCGTTCAGGCGGAAGAGCATTTGAAGGGGCAAGGCTCAGAGAGCGAAGCAGGCCCATCTGAAAATAGGGCGGGTTCTTCTTAAGGTGGAGGTAAGGTGGTGATGATGGGGTTTTTTTTGTAGGACTGTATTTGAACGTTTTTGCTATTTTTGTTGTTTATATGTATGTCGGAACTTGGAAGTTTCTGTTTCTGCTGTTATTATCTACGGAATGGAATGAGAACAATACTTTTCTACAATTTTGCTTTTTTTTGTATCTGGCAAATATGGTAATCGAATAGATTTGTAGACGCGGTATCGAGTGTAACTCTTCGAATGTTAACATTTAAAAATGGTTACCTTCGGGGGAAAATTAAGTTTGAAGTGTAATGTATTTGATTGAGGATATATGATTATGAATTCTCGAAGATCGAGGTTTATATCATAGTGGCTGTGAGAGGATATATAAAGGTGGTCGATGGTTCAATATTGGGGATTTGTTGACTGCAGGACCTCAGAAATGGGGTTTGAATGCGGATACTAATAAAATGGTTATGTCTGGGAAGTTGTAAAGGTTGAACTGTTGAGTTTTCAAGGAGAAGAATTGAGGACTGTAATAAATGTGACTTGGGATTAGGGAGGGTTTAAATGTACCTTCAAGTATAAATGGGGTGTTATTAGGAGAACTTCACACATGTTTTCCTTCTTCTCCGAGTACAATGTTTGCATCTTTATCCCAAAGCAACGGAAATGCTCCCAACATCAAGGACTAGAATCGGGTGACAACAAAGGTTCTTCGTGTATAAGAGAAGACCCAGGAGTTAAAACAGAGATTCTTCGGTGATCAAGACCTGAATTGGGAGATGCCAGATTTTTTGAAGTGGAACCAGGGGAACCCATTAGTGGGGTTCCCTATGCGTACTGGCTGGGGGTATTACAAATGATGGGCCCATTTATTGGCCACCGGTTGGCCTTGCAAGAGTCTTTTGCTGAGGAGGTGGTAGACCAGAAAAAGGCTGAGGCTAGGTATGAGAAGAAGTGTCCCATCAAGAAATAGGGGTTTCTTTATTGTGTTAAAAGTATTTGTATTGGATGGTATGAAAGGTATTTGTATTTTTCTATTGATTTTAACTATTTTGATCTATATTTTGCGTAAGGGCATCTGTCCGAATGAAATTGGAAGTTTATAAAATAACTATCGAAGTAAAATAATGTACGTTTGTAAGTAGGACAAATATAGTACTCAAAGGTAATTTTGGCGTGAAAAATATCTTGCTGAATGTCGGACGTGAAAGAAATCGAATGATTGGCACATTTTAAAATTGAATATCAGATTGTCTGTGGACGAATGTTCGAGACACGATATAGAAAATTATTCATGTACGAGAATATGGTCTGTCGAAGGTCTGTAAGTTTGGACTGGACGAGCTGACAGCCACCAGCTGGCCTGTCAGAACGGTACTGCTCCTGGGACAGAGTGCCATGCAGGTTATCATGATAACTCCTTGATTTGCGGCTAAAGGTTGATTTGATGTGAGGATCTGATTTGACAATATCGAGTGAGGACCAGAAGGTTCGACATGGTGTTTTGAATTTGATATTTATTAAGTGTGAATGTGTGCCACGTGCGTGGGGTAAAGGAGGGTAAAATTGTCAAAGCACATCTCAGCCGAAAAACAGGGGTGTGGGGTAGTGGTAATGAAAGCGGTTTGAGGAATTGAGGTAGTTTTTTGGTATTCTGAGGAGATATATAAAGTTGTAAGGGCATGGTTACTGTTCCCATTTAAACACTTATAGAAAAACCAGATTGAGGGAAAGGGAAACATACTCCATTGTTTCATAGAGCTCGGTAGTTGTTGTAGGATTATCTGAATTGCTGAGATGAGGGACATATACTTTGCATAAATAGGTAAGTCTTTCTTGCTCCTATCATGTTGCTTCGCCCTTCGTTTTTGTATGTTGAGTGCATAGTAATATAAAGTTTGCTAGGGTTTATAGTTGTGAGGATATGGTCGAGGACAGGGGAAAACCATGTGTCTGGGGGTCTAGCCCATTTGGGATTCTGAGGGTATTGATGGTATGACCGAGATTGGGGTTGAGTGTTTGACTGTGTTTGTATCAGTTGGTGAGGGTAGATGAGAATGAGTTAATGACATGTAATAGTGGAATGCATCGATCTAATTGTGTGCCTCTTCTTCTGTAGGGTAAGATGCGTACCCGTCGATCTTCAAGAATGAGGCTGATTGATAAAGATATCGAAGAAGATGTGGTAAGTGTGTCTGGTCGTGCTCCCATGGATGAGGACAGTGACATAAAAGTGTTAGATGTTGCGACCGATGCCCCTTTAGCTATGGTAGTGCTAGTAGGTGGGGCTTTGAGTAGTAGACATCGTAAGACGGTTGCGACCAAGGGGAGTGATGAGGAAGAGATGGAGGAATGAGCAAGAGAATGAGGCAAAGGTATTATTGAGCCTTTGTGTGATGAAAGGGAAGAAGGGGATCAGAGTGATCACAGTGAGGAGGAGTCGACTGAATCGGAGTAGGTCGCAGATTCTTTTTTGGCTAACGATAACTGAGACTAGATCGATTTGCTGCAAAACTTGGTCTGTCGATGGTAGGAGTAGTGTTAAATGCAGCGGGGTCAGGGTACACCTTCTAATCGAAGCCTCGAGAGGGTATAATGGCATATAGAGGCCAAATTTGACTGAGAATGCAACTATCTCTCTGAAGGCTAGTAAAGGAGGTGCTGAACTTTTGGGAAGTTGCCCCGGTTTAGATGAATGGAATTTTTTACAAAATGATGAAGGTAATCGAGGGCATGAATGTAAAATTGGGGAGTGCGGGGTGGAGCTTGATCGAATGGTATGATGTTGTGTCATTCTACTGGAGGAAAGTGAACCAGAATGTGGGCACTTATCACATCAAGTGTCACGCAAGGAAGCCCTGGTTGTTTGATATGTGCTCGATGGGTCGAGGGTAGAATAAAGACTTAGTTGCAGTACGGGGTAGTTATGAGAATGTCGAAGGGGTGGACCCTTAGAGATTACAGCATAAAGTCTATAATCCAAGTAAGTTGTCTGTCAAAGATTTCTTTTGAGGTACTGATCGAATAGGCTGATAAATGTGTCTCTGTTTGTTCTGCAGGTCCTAAGGTCCAAACTTGGGAAAATTCGAGGGATTATAGTGATTCCTTAATCGACTCGGACGAGGTGTAGGTGCATTTTGTGTTCAAAAAGCTTGGTAACAAGAGGAAGAGGTAGAAAAAGACTGATTCCCTGCTTCGAAACATACCCGTTACACCGAAGCCACCAAAGAAGATGAAGAGGGGAGGCAAAGGTGTTTTGAAGGTGGTCGAAGGAATTGAGAGAGAAAAATTGGCAAGGTAGGCAAAGTATGTTCCAAAGAGGCAATGGGCGCCGAAGTAGGCAGCCACGGTGCCCGAAGAAGCTTGTGATGCTTTAAGACAGAGGCCGAAGTAGGCATCAACAAAGACTGAGAAAGGGGAGGGCAAGGCCTTCTCGAGTCTCTGAGGGCACAGCAGCCATAGGTAACCCACCGCAAAAGGCACAGGGCACTGGGGGAAGATGATAGGGAGGATATGGACGAAGAATTGGCCATGTCCGAATGGGAGGAGCAGGCTCGAGCTAAGGCATCGTCGATGGTAGAACTTCATGGCACTGATCTAGACGAGGCTTCAAGGCAGATGAAGAAGAGTATGTATTAGGTAACAGTTTATAATTTTTGTAAAATTCTGAAAAAAATTTAAGTACGCCATACTTTGAGAGGTACTGACGGCTCGACTATTCTAGCAGACAGATGCTTGGGCGCAGGCTTTTTATAAGGCGCAGATGGTGGCAATAAGGAAATTAAAAGAGGTTGTTGATGCTCTGGAGCTTGTTCGAGGTACCGAGGCATTGCTAATTTTAGAAATTAGCACTTTGAAGCGAGATCTGAGGACTATCAGGGATGAATGCAATAGAAGGCTTGAAGCTCACCATCATAATCATACGCAGGTATTTGAGGTAAAATTGGATGGAAAGGATAGGTTTATTGCATAATAGAAGAAAACCTTCCAAGGGCAGTATAATGATGGAGTTTATAGAGGATTTGGTGTATGATCCTGAAACTTTGCAACTCTTCCCCACTACCCAAGATCCTGTTGCAAACAATGCTGCCCAGGCCGACGGGGTAGAAGGAAATGTTGTTGCTGCGAATTCGGAAGGTGTTGTGGGGACTCCTATGGTCGAAGGTATTACTGTTGGAACTATAACTGATGTGGTCGTCGATGGTGCAGGTTCAAACCCTTCTACTGAAGGTGCTGGAGGTGTTGGCATTGAAGAGCCAGTTGGGGGAGATGGTGTAGCCACTCCGATATGAGTGTTTTTTCAATTTTTCTGTTGGGTTGTAATATGTCAACAATGTTAAGCCTGTTTTGCACTTAATCTTTGAACTTGTGAATACTTTGAATTTCTGCTATAAACTGAATTTGTACTTAATTGTATAGAATTACTGGTTGTGCTGCATCTGATTTGTACTGAATTGCTGCACTAATTTCATGTTGTATTCTCTTAACTTTATTTGAATTGATTGTGTTGGGCCTGATTCTCTAATATATGTTGTATTGAAGCATCTTGAATGTAGCAGAACTGTTGATATTCTTGTAAACTTGTATCTACATCTGCAGTAAGTGTAGAATGCTTGTAAAGCGATCAAACCTTGAAGAGCTTCGAGATGGGATCCTGAAATTTTAAAAAGTTAACTGGACTTCGAACGTCAAAACTAGGTCAAAGTATAATGTAGTCGCCCCCAAGTATCAGTTGGGTCGAAGGTTGACATGGTACTTAGAGTTAACCAGGAAATTCATTAGACTTCGAAAGCCTGAGCCATAGTGAAGTAAGACGTGTTCGCCGCCAACGCATTCCCAAGGGTCCGGTCTCTCGACCATTCGTGCCCCTCGAGTTTGCTCGAATGTTGGAAGCTTGAAAATTTTCAAGGTCGCCCCCAAGTATCAGTTTGGTCGAAGGTTGACATGATACTTAGAGTAAACCAAGAAATTCACTAGACTTTATAGGCATGAGCCACAGCGATATAAGATGTGTTTGCCACCAACGCATTCCTGAGGGTCCGGTCTCTCGACCATTCGTGCCCCTCGAGTTTGCTCGAATGTTGCAAGCTTGAAAAATTTTTAGGTATCCCCCAAGTATCAGTCGGGTCGAAGGCTAAAATAATACTTAGAGTAAACCAGGAAATTTACTGGAATTCAAAGGCCTGAACCACAGCGAAGTAAGACGTGTTCGCCACTAACGCATTCCCAAGGGTCTGATCTCACGACCATTCGTACCACTCGAGTTTGCTCGAATATTGGAAGCTTGAAAATTTTCAAGGTCACTCCTAAGTTTCAGTCGGGTCGAAGGTTGACATGATACTTAGGCTTAATCAAGAAATTCACTGGAAAATAGAAGATAAAGTTTAGAGGGAAAAAACTATATATTAATTAGTTTGTGTTTACATCAGGTGAACAAGGTTGAGGCGGTAGCCAATTGTATGAGACTAGTTGCATTGTATTCTATGGATTTGGTAGAGGCCCTTCATCTTTTGTCATGAGGTAATACGAACCCTTATCGATTTTATCATTTACGATATAAGGTCCTTCCCAGGACTCGGCTAGCTTACCGGCATTCCGAGGCTTCGAGGATTATGTAACCCGTCGAAGTACAAGATCTCTAATGTTGAAACTTCATGGTCAAACTCTCTTGTTGTATGACTTCTGTAGTGATAGATGGTAACGGCCGAGGTTGGCGATGGCTTGGTCTCTAGTTTCATCGATCCATAGCATGTTGCATCCGAGCTCAAACTCATTGTCTTCGTCCAGGATATTGAGATCTCATGTGGGTACTTTGAATTGAGTAGGAAGTACGACTTCAGTACCATGGGCTAGAAGGAAAGGGGTACAGCCTATTGCTTTTCTTGGTGTTGTTCAAAAGGCCCAGAGGACATGTTATAACTCTTAAACCCATCGTCCTTTCTTCATATCGAAGCGTTTCTTGAGACCATCGACTATTGTTTTGTTGATTGCATCGACCTGTCCATTCCCTTGAGGGTAGTAAGGCGTTGAGGGGGAGAGGTTGATGTTGTACTTCTTGAGGAAATTTCCGACTTTGTTCACAACAAACTGAGGACCATTGTCATATCAAATATGAGGGCATCCGAAGGAGTAATATTTTTTTCCCATAGGAATTTGATGATTGCTTCTTCTCTGTCTTGACATAAAGGTACAGCTTCGACCCATTTGGTAAAAGAATCTGTTACAACAAGAATATTCTCTCGGCTGTCCGAAGCTTTGGGAAAATGACCAATGAGATCGGTGGCCCAGCGTTTGAATGGTCAAGAGACTTGACTGAAGTGTAGGTCTTGTGAAGGGTTATGGATATCATGGGCATGGCGCTGGCATTTGTCACAATGTTTGGCGCACTTTTCGGCTTACTTTTTCATGTTGGGCCAGAATAAAACCTTGGGAGACGGCTCGAAGGGCCATAGATTGACCTGTGGTATGAGTTCCATAGGTACCTTCATGGAGTTCGGATAGGATTGTAGAAGCTTCGCTTTGAGAGATGCATCGAAGGAGGATGCCATTTGGGGATTTGCGATGTAACTTGCATTTGAGGATGGTGTATCTGGGACAGTTCTCTAATAATGACTGTTTGGTTTTGAGATCATCTGGGAGGGTAGTATTTTTAAAGTAATCAAGGAATGGTGTTTATCAGTCATCTAGATCGAGACTCTTGCCCCCAGTATTGATAGCATTGACTTCCATCTGTTCGATACTTGGGCATTCAAGTACTTCGATATGGAGGGTTCAGAATTTAGATTGGCCTAACATAGCTGTTATGTAGACGAGGGCATCTGCGTGTCTATTTTCACCTCAAGGCTAGTGGATAATAGAAGATTTTTCAGGGAAGCGGTCAATGCGCTGGCGGACGAGGCCAGAATATTCGGCCATGCGGCCATTGGCTTGATTTTTACCAGAGTACTGTCTTTGAATGAGTTGTGAATCTGTGAAAACTACAAGTTTGGAGATGCCGAGGTCGAGTGCGAGGTCGAGGCCATGGATCAAAGCTTCGCACTCAGCCTCGTTTGCTGATAAAATGACCTAAAATTTTTGCAGACGAAACACCAAATTGGCATTTGCCTGGGTTAAGTTTCATGATGTATGTTCAAAGTATCGAAAAGACTTCGGTTAAGTCATGGATGTGGGTATGTTTTTGGAGTCTCTTGCATAACATGTCGTCAATGTAAACTTCAACCGACTTGCAAAGCAAGGGTTTAAACATGGTATTTACAAGGCGTTGGTAGGTGGCACCAGCATTTTTAATGCCAAAGGGCATGACATTAAGACAGCAAATGCCTTGTTCAGTGATGAAAGAAGTTTTAAGTTGATCCTCGGGGAGGAGGGGTACCTGATTGTTACCCGAAGCTGTGTCCATCATTGACAGGCTCTCGTGTCCAACAGTAGCATTGAGGAGAACTAAAATGATCGGGAGGGGAAACTGTCCTTTGGTATGTACTTGTTGAGGTCTGTGAAGTCGACGCAGATCCTGATCTTACCGTTCTTTTTGGGAACATCAACTATGCTGAATATTCAGTCAGCATACTTGACTCCTCTGATGAAACCCGCGGCCATGAGTTTGTCTACTTTGATGTTTACTACTTCTCGAAGTTATGGTGCAAAAGTTCAATTCTTTTATTTTACTACTGCAGAGTGAGGGATGAGGTCGAGGCAGTGACATGCTAGATTGGTGTCGATACCTGGCATCCCCAGGAACGTCCATACAAAGACATCTTTGATTGCTCGAAGGAAGTTTGTAAGTTCGAGGTGTTCTGCCTCGCCTAGAAAGGTTCCAAAGAATGTACCTCAACAAGGACCGTCGATTTCAATATAAATAGTGGGTTCGATGGGTGAGATGGAGGGTGTCGAAGGCATGGGGACAGAAGAAGACTGTGATTGCTATTGGAGTCTGACGAGTTTCCAGGTCTGATCGTTCTTCGGATTCTTACATGAACGAGCGAGGCGCTGAGAGCCTTTTAAATTCCATGTACCACAGGGGTAGTAAATCGAAGGATCTGATAATAGGTTGAAGGTATGGCCCGCATGGCATGGAGACAGTCGCGCCCGAGGATTCCAAGGTATTCAGACTTCTTCTCGATGATAAGAAAGTTGGTTTGAAGTGTGACAGGGCCGGTGGTGACTTGAAGGATGATTCGACCCACAGTAACTTCCGTTCGACATTGGCGGCAGTGATGATGTCTCTTTTGTTCCTGGCTTAGACGGTCTGCAGGAAGAGTACATTGGCTGCACTTCCAGTATCGATCAGCATGGTGTAGAGGATGAGGTGTTCGACCTTAATCATGATGACTAAAGGGTTGGAGTGGGGAAATCGAACATGCGATGTGTTGCAGTCGATGAAAGAGATGCCTTCGGGTCGGGGGAAAAGGCTTGATTTTAGCAGGAGGGCGGGCAGCTTCTCGTGGTAATGAGTTTGTTACATTCTTCGACACGCTTACGTTTGCTCCTGGAATGGACACTTCCGATATTATTTACATCAATGAAATGAAGTTGGTAGATGTGGATTTCGGCAGGGTTGGCCGAAGGGGCGGGTTGAGGTTTGAGGTACGACCCGCCGAGGTAGCTGGGAAGGTCGGCAACATACTGATGTAGACTACCGGCTTTGAGTATTATTTCGAGAGAGCATTGCAAGGCCAAGCATTTATTGATGTGGTGATAGTTACACTTGTGGTTGACGCAGTAAAGTTCATCTGGTTTGACCTTCAATGGGAAGGGGATACGCAATATGAGGTCTACCTATATCTGTGGTAGAAGGGTATTGATGGGGGCAGTGAGTCTAGGTATGACAGTCTTTGGTCATTTTTTGCGACCTTCTGTAGTGTTATCAGAGTGAGGGCATTTGCGGCTCTCAGTCTCCTGTGAGACGGGAACGATCAGGGGTGCAGGAGTAGAAGGTAAACCTTGTCTAGGTTTATTTGGGTTGGTGGTCGAAGGCTGCCCCTATTTATGTGATTCCCAGAGGCATTCAAGGTCGATATAGCCATTGACCTTTGAGAGTATCTCCTCGAGGGTTTAAGGTTTATGGAGGACAAGGTACTCTTTAACACGACTGTTATCTGGCATGGCGCTTGAGTACGCGAGTACGGCATTCGTGCATCGAGGTTTTTGACTTTGTGCGACTCATCGAGGAAACTTTTAGTGAAGGCCTCGAGTGTTTCACTGGGGGATTTTCTAAAATTGAAGAGGGCATCGACTCTGACCTCTCTGTCTTTGTTGAAGGCAAATTGGGAGAAGAAAAGATGGGATAGTTGCTCAAAACTTTAAATTGAACCACTGGGAAGGTTATGATACCATCAAAGAGAGCTATCTGTGAGGCTTGTAAGAAAAAGGTGACACATTAGGTGGTTAGCAGTGGAGTAAAGGCTTAGAGCATTTTAAAATTTGAGAAAATGGGACTGAGGGTCGGTGTTGCGCTATTTACTGATTTTTTGGGCTCGGAAATTAGAAGAATCTCGATAGCGAGGAGCTTGGGACAGAGGGGGTTGTTTAACCGACTCCATGAGTTTGGAGTTGGCTCGCGCTGACGCGGATGACTAGTTAGATTTTTTAGTCGAAGTCCTGCTGTGCACAATCGGCAGGATGAGGTGGGGATCGAGGGATTCGAGGATGATGAGGCCGAGGGTTCGGTATGTGTTCGGCGCTTCTCTCCCCGAGACGCTCTTGAGCAGGGCTGCGTTTGGGGAGTCTGGAGGAGCGATGGGTAGAGTCAGAAGAATCCTTCGTGGGGTGGATGCCAAGATGGATGAAGCCAGTAGGGGGAATAGTAGAGGGAGCACCCTCAATGCCGATATGGACCGGGGGTACTTCTTGATATGGTAGAGGCCCCAGTCGAGCGCGGGTAGACACGCACGACGGGGCTGGTACTCGGGACTGTAGAGGAACATCTAGGGGCTGTAGTCGTTGCTGCTCTCGGACAGTGTTGCGTAGATAGTCAATTGCATGGCTTTGTCTGTTGGTATCATCCAAACGGCGATACTACTCTGGTTTAAACTCTTGCTGGTGCTTTTCACGTTCCTGGTGCAGTTGTGTTTGGTGTCGCTCTTCGGCTTGAGCGAATTGCTGGGAAAGTAAGGCAAGCTGGGCGGCCACTCCGTCGATAGAGTTACCGACATGGGTGGAAGTAGAACGGAGGGTGAGGGCTATTGGGAATGATCTGTAGGAGTTGGAAAGGGGAGAAAATTAGCAAGGGAGATTGGCAGGGTGGGCAAGCACAGACGGTGCCAAATGTAGGGGCCTAACTTCGTACCGGGGGGGGGAGATGGCCCTTATACCACGGGTTTATCTTCACTTAAAGGATTCAAGCATATAATCTATTATACGAGAAATCTATTGACAATATACTTGCAAGGAGGCCTAGAATGGGTCTCTCAGCGACCTCTGATAAGGATTTTTAAGAGATTGTATATCACTGTCGAGTAGTCGAAGGTAAGCTGCCAGGGCTCTGGGGTCAGATTTTGTAACCTCACCTTGATTCCCCTTCCCTCCTATTTATAGAGCATAGAAAGGGCTGAGTTTGCAAGGTAGGCTACATTACAAGGGTACTATCCGGGTATCAGGCGGGTATCCCAGAGTTGGTGTTGACGCTAGAAATGTCGGGTTTGGTACTGTACTCTAACACTATAGCTATTATTGGTTCTGTCACTGTAGCTGAAAGGACCACCAACAGCGCCGTTCTTGCTTGGTGAGCTGGCTGTTTGACACGTCTGCAAAGTTATTCCTGATGCTGATATAGAGTCAAGGCTTCGTCTTCAAAGCCTTTGATGCTGATATGGAGTTTTTCGAGGTTTGTTCTGAGTCGAGGCTTTATCCTCGAAGCATCATCTTCATGTATTCTTGGAAAGCTTGTTTATGGATTAAATGGGCTTCGAGGTTTGCATGGAGGCTTCGATGTAGCCTTCGAGTATTCAATTGGGGTAGGAGGCTGCGAGTAGGCTACTGCAGCATGTCTTGTTCAGTTGAAAGGGAATATTTGGGAGGTAGTAATGTGTGTGTGTTTTTGAATAAGTTGTGGGAGGAGGATGTGGTGGAGTGGAAGATATCTCCTAAAAATGTCTTACAGTTTTACGGTATGAAAACTATTCTGTAAGTGGAGGGGCATACTTTTTTGCGAGTTCAACTCGACCTCTTTTCTTCGATCTAAATTCAACAAGTCGAATCTGGAATGATAAGGTGATATGGGTGAAGGGTGATTCCTTTTAAAGGGATGATGAAGAACTTATGGAACTTCTGTGTAAAACTGCGAAGCAAAATAAGTATAATAACGTATAATATTAAAATGTTAAAATCATATGTTGTTATGTTGTTGACAATGAGTTGCTGATTGACAGGTCCTACGCTGAAGGTGAAGATGAAGAAGTCCCTGTTGGACATTGTTGCTCGGGATGGGACCGAACTTGAGGCTGTACTGACAGAACTCAGCATTAGTAGAAAGAACCGAGCTAATAGTAGGTCTGAGAAAGTTTAAAAGTCTCAAGCAATGAGGCTAATGATGGGTGCTAGTAGCAACAAAAAGGGAGGAGCTGATTGAGAGAGACGTGTTATTTTGCAGAAGGCCTCCGGAGATGATTTTATAGATGTGCCTGAATCTACTACGTCGAGCAAGTTGGCCTGGGCGTTTCCAAAGAAGAGGATGTGAAAGCGTGGCTCGACCTCTAAAACCATATAAAGTGGTGAGGTCGAAGGAGGGGCAAAAAAGATAAGGGTAGACCCTTCTTCCCAACTGACTAAGGTGAAGGCCTCAAAGGATTGACTTGGTGATGAAGACGAGTTAAAAGTGATGAAGAAGACGAGTTCCCAATGATGATGAGAAAATGAGTAAAATGGTAAGTTTGATGATTTGAGCATATGTTGAATTCTATATGATGATTCAAACTAACAATATGATTGATGATTGTTGTGTTTTTATAGGCTACTCGTTTGATGAAGGGGATCTGCCTCGAGGTGGATGAGGAGAAAGTCAAGTTCAAGAAGGGGAAGGTTAGGCTCGAGAAGAAGGTAGCTCGTTTGCAAACTGAACTGGCTAGGGAGGGGAAACGATTAGACATCAGTGAAAGCTACGCGGGAGGTTAATATAAGCGAGCTGACAGCAGAAGTAGGAAAGAATATGGAGGAGGTGGTAATCTAGCATGATAGACTTGGATGCCACCTCCTAAAAATGGGGTACTCCAAAACTGAGGTGAATGACATTATGGTGGACACCTATGTTGAGGTAGAGGAAGATGATGAGGCGAAAGAAGTTATAGTTGGATTCGTAGATGGGTTAAATGGTGTCTCTCCCCAAATGGTGTGAGACAACCAAGGAGATGACAATGAGTGTCTAGAGAAAGGGAACGAAAAGGTAGAGTAGAATGTTGACTCTATGATTGTGTGATTATGAAGGGTTTGAAATGTTGTAATCTAATGTAACTTTGTTTGTTGGATAGACTTCCGTAGGCTAAGATGTGCTTGTAAACCTTGTTGTTGGAACTTAAGGACATGCGCCTCAGAATAAAAAATTAAAGAATGAGCTCTCTAATGGGAAAGACGCCTCAGCGTCCCTATTGTCTTCGTAAGCAAAGCTACAGGCTAGAAAAGAACAAGAAATATTTGACTTGTATGCTTCATTACTTTAGTGTAATAAAGGAAAAATTAGAGTGTAGAGACAGACTAAAAACTTACAAACAATTTAGGGGAAATGACACTTAAATATGTATAGATAATATCAAAGTATTGAAAAAGTTAGAATGTAGAGAATGTGTACCTTGGAATTATAAGTATATATTATTGTTCATCAAATTGAGATCATACTTCAACCTTAAGTTTAAAAGTAGTTTCACACAATAGATGTTAAAATATTAAAAAAAATTAGAAATAAGATATATGCATTGAGTGGGTATCCTGAATCGAATTTGATATATGGTATCTCTGATGTGTATGTCAAATTGAAGTCAGCTCATTTGAGTGAAGAAGAGATACACCAATGTATCTAAGAGTTTACGGCAGAGTTTGATTGAATGAGAGAGGCAAATGAAGATAGGGAAGATCAAATGTAAAGGTACATTTCAAGTTCGTTGTGGCAACTCAAACTGTTGATGACTTTACTCAGAAGATCGAGGAGAAAGATGCCAAAATTAGTAAATGGCAAAAAGAGCTCAAAGAGACGAAGGAAAAGGTAGCAAAACTCAAGAGCCCGAATGACGCCTTAATGGTAAAGAGTAAGGAGGCCGACATGCCTCGATACCGTATAAAGGTATTGGAAACATCAGAGAAAGAGTTATGTTATTTTATGGCCAGTCTGAAGGACCAAATAACATGTAAAATGAATGAACAAAGTCACATTCAGGCTGATTTAGGGAATACCAGGAGCGAACTGGAGCGGTTGAAGAATAAAATGTCTGAGAAAGATAATGAGCTAAAGAAAGCTCAAGATGACTTATCTAACTTTAAAATTGTGGTTGAGCAGTTGACTACAGCTTTACCTTCTGAAGATATAGAGCTTTGGTTGGTACAAAGGAAATATGATGAGCTGAATGAGAGGGTAGCACAGTTGAAGACCGATTTTGCTCAGGCCAGTTCACGTGCCAAAAATCCCAGGCTAGAAAGCGCTCGAGGAAGAATAAAGGTAATGTCAGGGTCTCCATTGTTCAAGGGTATGTAATTAGCCTATCAACTCGAAATAGAGAGCTGGAGGGAAATGTATCTCGAACTCAAGGTCACATGCAAAAAGGAAATGAGAGGTTAAGGGAGTGCCAAGGTAAGTTGGATGCTACTCTTACCAGGGAATAAGAGTCAGAGTAGGCTATCAGAGGTAAGGAGATCTTGATAAAGAAAATAGATAAACTATTAAAGAAATCTCCTGCTAGGGATGATTTAGATAGGGAGCTTGAAGAACTTCATGCTCAGGTAGCGGAATTGAGGGCGATGAATCAGGTTGCATTAGCTTAAGATGATGAAAAGGTGAAGGAAAGCATCAAATTTATGTATCTCACAGATAGTCAAATAGAATTGTAATATGCACGGTATAAGAGGTTAAAAGAATGCCTCCAAATGACAAAAGGGAATTTTTCTAAGATGGTCGTGCCAGAGGCATCGCGCTCAGAGATGTTAATCGCAGTGATCACCTATTTTATTAAGGAGGTGTAAAGGCTTAAGTTAGAGAGAGATACTTTGTACGACTGCTTATCGGATAGAGGATGTATTTGTAGAACTGATATTGATTGAGGAAACTATATGTACTCCATAGAAATGGAGTTTAGTTCTCAACTTGCTGAATTGGTAGAGCAAGGAAGGGTCACTGTGACTGCTTGAGCTCAATAATTTATGGCTGATCATCCTCTCATTGTAGGAAAAAGCAGAGCTAACCTCCCAACAGTATAAAAGAATCCTTTGTAGTGGCTGTATATGTAACATAAAAAAGTATATGTCACAGACATATTGAGAGATGAAAGCTAGTTTTGCCTTTTCTTTATCTTATGTCTAGTAGAGTCTTTGATTAAAAACTAGTACAACCTTTGTTTTAATTACAGAGTATGTATAGATTTCGATTAAAAGCTAGTTTTACCTTTGCTTTATCTTATTTTTGGCAGAGTTCTTTGATTAAAAACTAGTATTACCTTTATTTTAAGCCCAAAGTATGTATAGAGTTTGATTGAAAACTAGTTTTACCTTTGCTTTAATCGGTATAATTGTCGCAGCCATATTGAGAGATAAAAACTAGTTTTACCTATGCTTTATCTTATGTCTGGTAGAGTTCTTTGATTGAAAGCTAGTATTGTCTTTGTTTTAATTACAAATTATGATAGAGTCGATCAAAGCTAGATTTACCTTTGCTTTAACAAAAATAGAGGTCGATTAATAGCTAGTATTTCCTTTGCTTTAATCTATGTATTGTCTACGCAAGTAGAGAGTCGTGTGAAAAATTCTTGGAAGTTTTCATTGAATAGAATATAATGTACATTTATGGAGACGAAGATCTTACTTTTGGAATGGAAAAAGAGAAAATTTGAAATGGAGTAGTGAGAGACTTAACGATAGTATCGTTTCAGCCACCTAATGTTCCAAAAATTTGAAATATGAACCCCATCTTTGATCATGACGTACTATGATCCGAGGCCAGTGAGACTAGTAATTAGGAATGGACCTTCACAATTTTTTGCTAGTTTCCTGTCATGTGCCTCTTTTCTGTGTTGAAGAATTTTTTTGAAGACGAGATCGTCAATTTGGAAAGTACAGCTTCTGACTCTTTTATTGTACGAATTGGCCAGCTTATGGTGATATCGACCTAGGTTGGCAATAGCGCGTTCCCTAGTCTCATCACTCCAATTGAGGTTGCAGGCCAATTCGAACTCGCTTTCTTCGTCAGGTAGCTCATGATCTTTGACTGGATGATGATATTATGCTAGAATGACAGCTTCGGTACCATAGGCGAGGAGGAATAGGGTACAGCCAGTTGATTAACATAGAATGGTACAATATGCCCATAAGTCATGAGGAAGCTCTTGTACCCATTTTCCATTTTTCTGTGAGTGAAGCCTTATCTTGATTCTATCCACAATGGTTTTGTTGGTGATTTCGGCTTGGCCATTGCCTTAAGGGTAGTAGGAATTGGATGGTGAGTGGATGATTTTGTGTTTGTTGAGGAAAGCTACGACTATTTCTCCAACGAATTATGGCCTATTATCGATACAAATTAGGTGGGGGATTCCAAACCATGCATTAATATGTTCCCAGATAAAAGAGATGGCCTCTTCTTCTCTAGTCAGACAGAGTAGAACTACTTCTTCCCATTTTATAAAATAATTTGTAGCTACGAGTAGGTATCGATAGTTACCTAAGAATTAGGAAATTTATCGACAAGATCAAGCACCTATCTTTTAAATAGCCAGAACACCTTGCTTAAATGTAGTTCGAGCGCAGGGGCCATGATCATTTGCCCATGTCGTTGGCATATATCACATCTGCGTGAGTACTCTTCTGCTTGCTTGCGCATGCCTGGCCAAAATACTCCTTATATAATGGCTCTATTTACGAGTAATTGATATGTGGCATGGGAGCCAGTAGTCCCTTCATGTAAATCACGGAGCATCTCGTATGCTTTCTTTCTGGGGAGGTACTTGAGGTAAGGCCCCGTAACTAAATGGCGATATAAAAAATTATTTTAATTTGGGTAGTGCTTTGAGCTGTTGATCAGCTATCGGCACTCCTTTGCATTAGTTGTCGATGCCAAGGAAAACAAGGAAGGTCTTTCACCAATCGTCATCCTCTTCTTTATCTCCCCTAGTCTTGATTATGCATACAGGTATGCAATCAATACTGGGGGTTGATATCACTTTGATCTAGAGATATCAAGCTTCTGTATCCGAGACCCCGGCTAGATAAGCCAAGGAATATGCATGTCTATTTTTACCTCGAGGAAGATAATCGAGAGTTTCTTTCGCAAATTTGCTTATCCTATCTGCAACGAGGGCTCCATATTTGATCATCTTTTCATTCTTCCTGCATTGCTCAGAGTAATGGTAGGCGATGAGTAGTAAATCTGAATAGACTAAGAGTTATTGGACGCTGAGCTCAAGTACGAGGTCGAGTCCATGAATGATAGCTTCGTATTCGGTGACATTGTTAGAGGCTTCAAAATCCAAATGGATTAATTTCCCAATTCTTTCGTTGGAAGGCGTAATTAATACGATTCCAAGTCCTGACCCCTGTGAATCCTGCTGGACCATATATAAGAAGTCTCCACCCTTTCCTTATAATCTATTTAGCTCGCTCGTCAAATGCTCTGGTGGTGACTCCTCGACGTCCCAATCTGTCCCTCGTAGAAACCCGAGAGGTTTCTGGCGTTTGATCATGATCCCTTGTTGAAGGAGCCTATTAAGTGTCTTATAGAGCTTGTAATAAAGTTTGCATGATTTTCATCAGGTCTTCATGTTGTTTGAACGATGTCAAACGAGCTTGTCGCTCAGCTTCAAGCTCCATCTCATGGAGCTTTTGGTCAAGAGTTAACTGAGGTTCGAGCTTATTACGCTTCTTCTTTTTGGCATAGAGATTCAACTGTTGCTCTGAAAGTTATTCCGGCTCAACTGAAAGATCAAACTGGATTCTCGATGTTGGTCATTTGGAAGTAACCATAATTAGAATTGGTAATAGAGTAAATGTATACCTTAGTATATCGTAGAAATGTTTTCTTTTCCCGAGATGACGCCAAATTTAATGGCATAATTCTGTAAGATCGAGATAGCTCAGAATTAGCTCTTACACCAATGTTCCTGTGACAAAACTAATATAAGATAAGAAATGATACAGGTGATTTAACGTAAAAAACATCTGAATAGGTAAAAAACTACAACCTCGAGTTAAGGGTTTTAGTAATAGTGGTTTTTATTTCTTGAGGCTGATATCTTATTAGAAGTAATCTCTCGAACTAGAAATTCTTGATCTTGTAAATAAGAAGTTTGGAGTTTTGAAAATCTAGAAAATATAGCTTTCTTGATGATTTCTCGTATCTTTTTCTGGTCCTTGTCTATTCTGGAACCTTTTCTTTATATAGGCCTTGTCTGTAGTTCTTTATCGTGTTGAAGCACATTCTCAAAAAAATTTAGTAAGTGGCATTTGTCTGAGTAACTGTTGAGTTAGTGAGAGACAAGTTTCTTTGACTTGTTCATGCTTTTATGTCGTGCTCGACCCACGTTCTTCATCAGTTCGTGGTGTAGGTGCCAATTTTGATTGTTTATGTTAGATGTAGAATGCGAGAGTCTGATATGGAGGTAGTTCGAACTGGAAGTAGTTCGAATTGGTTTAGATCGAAGGATAGGTCCCTACAATGTCGGCTCTTTCCTACCTGTTTATTTGCTGAGTCTTTGCGATGGTTCCATTCACTACCCAAAGGGTCTATTACGACTTTCAAACAATTGCGGGAACTTTTTGTCAAGAACTATTCATACATCGGAGATAAGGAGGAGAATCATCTATATTCTCTGTTCAGCCTTAAGCAAGTATTAAGAGAGAAGCTCAAAACGTTTACTAAAGTTTTTTTGGAACTGGCCTAAAAGGTGGACCGACTCGACCAGAAGATTATTATTTTAGCCTTCACAAATGTTTTACTCGTGGATAATAGGGCATAGGAGTACCTAATTCTAAAAAAGCCTACGTCCTTGGAAGACATCTTTGAAAAGGTTAATGGTTATATCGACCTTGATAGAATGGTAGCAGAAAGACAGAAAACTCAGAAATGGACTTTGATAGCAAGAAATCAATCCTCAGACCAAGATTTTAATTGCGCTGCTAATCACTGAGGCGACAGAAAGAGGACCAAATCTACCGATAATCGAACTCGGAAATGCAGTAATATTCCCAAGATGACTATTTCCATAGCTAGCATATATCTTATACATTACGAGATGGAACATTGCTTTGCATTACAGCGACTGCTAGAATATATTTTTGCGGATGGAAAAATGCATGAATACATTGAGGACGTTAAAAGTTGCAAAAATGTAAGTTATGGGATTACCACGGCGATCGTACAAGTCAAGGAAGCACCTGAGGCGAAACATCTGTATCAATATCTCCCGCAACCAATTTATCGAAACTCATACAATTAATAGGTCGGTCAGATGCAAGAGATGATGTCTTGGTCAATGTCACGACCTGTCCATAGCCGATAAAGAAGCACGATTACTTCCCGCATCTAGTTCCAAACGTACAGGGATCTCTTTCGGCGATTGTGACGTTCAACATGCCGACTTTCCTATCCATGATGCACTCGTGGTCATGTTAAAAATGAAAAACGTCGAGCTACATTCAATGATGGTAGATACGGGCAGTAGTATTGAGCTACTTTTCTAGAGTACTATAGATCAGATGGGACTAGCTAATAATGTTCAACCTAGTGACGTCAACATCAGCGAGTTCAGCAGTTCTAAAGAAGAGCGCGTAGAAAAGATTATACTGCCTATTACAGTCGATCCAGCAACAGTTGGCATAGTATTCTACATTATCAATGCAAGATCACGCAATCTGGGGATAATGGGACGTTGCTGGCTGCATAACATGCACGTTATCCCATCGACCTATCATTTGGCATTACGATTCGAGTAGAATAACGGCATTGATGAGATCAAAGGCAGTCAGAAGCTAGCTCGAGCCTGTGAAAATTTTGTTTCCACTGTAACAGAGCCGTCAATACCATAGCTCGTATAGCATTTGTAGAAAACTACAGGGAACATTATAGAAAACTTTACAAAAAATGAACTGCCTAGTGCAGAACCTACAGAGTATATCAAGATCAGTGGAGATAAAAGGGGCATCTTCATTGGCACTCTTTTTCCCATAATAGAGCACAATGCTCTTATTCAATTTCTCAAAGACAACAGTGATATTTTTGCTTGGACGTTTCACAAAATAATAGGCATTGAACCAAATTGGGCCTACCATAAGCTTAGTTTGAAAGATAAAGCTAAGGCAGTCAAGCATAAACAACAAACTTTTAGCACCACGACTCTGTGATGAAGTCAACAAAGAGATCGATAAACTTATTGAAGTTGGTTTTATCTAAAAAGCCAACTATCCAAAATGGATCTCGAACATCGTGGCAGTGCCAACGAAGAATGGATAAATCAGAGTATGTGTGGACTTCACAAACCTCAGTAAGCATACTCTAAGAGATAGCTTTCTACTTCCTACTATCAATCATCTGCTCAATTCTACTGCAGGGCATGAACATCAATCCATGATGGACGCCACATCAGGGTAAAGTTAGATTCCTCTCTTAATCGAAGATCAAGAAAAAATGTCTTTCATTACAGAGCATGGTATGTATTGCTACAAAGTCATGCCTTTCGGCCTCAAGAATGCAGGTGCCACTTATCAGAGATTGATGACACAGATGATCAAAGATCATTTTGGAAAAATGATAGAAATTTAAATTGATGATATGTTGTATAAAAGCCTCAAGAAGAAGAACCATCTCGCCGATTTACACACGATTTTAAAATTCTTCATTTTTACAATATGAGACTCAACCCGGACAAGTGCCAGTTCAAAGTCCAATCAGGTAAATTCTTAGGACATTTGATCAGCAAGCAAGGCATAGAGGCTGTCCCAGATCGTATTCATACACTGTTATCTATGCATTCTCCAAATATAAATAAAGATGTACAGAAGCTCACTGGCAAGATAGTAGCAATCAATCATTTTATCTCCAAGTCTTCTGATCGGTGTCGATGGTTATTCGACCTACTTGGCAATGGGATAAAGAAATAGAAACCTAAAAAAGATCCTTAGATCGAATGGATGGCAGAATGTGAAGCAGCATTCCAGGAGCCCAAACGCTATTTGGGAAAGCCAACAAAAATTAGTGCACCAAAGGAAGGTGAAGAACTCACCATCTATCATGTCGTTACAGATGAGTTATTGAGTTCAGTCCTTATTCAATTCGACAAGAAGACGGAGAAACCTAACTACTTCATCAGTAAATTCTAGCAAAATCACTATATACTAAGATCGAGAAACTATTGTTAGCTCTTGTTTACACATCGTTAAAATTGAAACAGTATTTCCAAACTCACTAAGTTCAGGTAATGAATAATTATCCTTTGCACAAAATCTTATCCAAACGCGAGAAATCCAGACGAGTTCAACAATGGTCGGCAACCCTCGGTGAGTATGATATACGTTTTAAACCATGGCATTCTAAAAAAGGCCAGCAGTAGTAGATTTCCTTGCAAACTTCCCTGCAGATGATCCTGACTGGAAAAAAGATAGTACAAAGATCAATGAAGAATAGTTTGGGAAAAAGTTAGATTAGATATCCAAGAAAGGTTGGCGCCTTCTTACTGACGGTTCTGCCAGACCTGCAGGATTAGGCATAGGCATCATCCTTATCGCGCCTTCCAATGAATAAATTGTGAAAGCAATCAGACTCAACTTCAAAGCTACTAACAATGAGACCAAATATGAGGCATTAACTCACGGTCTAGATATGGCTTTAGAGATTGAAGTTTTCAAATTATCTATGTACAGGGACTCTTTATTCATCGTGAACCATTATAGAGAGAAGTTTTAGAAAAATGGAAAAATTATTGATTACGCGGCAACAGTTGTCGATAGAATGAGCAGATTCAAGAGGGCTACTATTGAACATTTACCTCATGGAGAAAATAGACATTCTGATTCCCTTGCCTATCTGGCGGGAGTCCTCGGAACAGAAGCTCGATATCTCAAGATCGAATGAATATCCACGCCCAGCATTAACATCATAAGCTTAAATTTTATTAATACTGAGGGCGTTGATGACGATAAAGACGATTGGCGACAACCTTTTCTCACATATATTGGACCCTAAAACAAGTTTGACGGAAAACTCCCTAAAGATCCTATTAAAAGAAGACGTGTGCTTGATAATGCTTAGCGATATGTCGTTGATGATAATTTCCTTATAAGTTATCAGTAACAAGACCCTATCTCCAATGTTTATCTGATAAAGAGGCTCAAGACTTTTTGTATGAAATTCATGAAGGTACTTGTAGATCCCATGCAGCAGGATGTTCTTTTGCAAATTGAGCTCTTACACAGGGAGTCTTTTGGCCAAAAATAAAAGCTCAAGCCATTGAATATACAAGCAAGTGTGATGCCTGCTAATGATACAGACAAAAAATTCGAGCTCCAACTGTAAAACTCTATTCTAGCAAAGTGGTTTATCCATTAAGAAGATGAGCCCTCGACCTCATAGGAGAGTTTCCCACTACACCTGAAAAAAGGAAATATCTCATTGTAGCAACGGATTACTTAACTAAATAGGTGGAAGTTGTTCCTTTTTGTCGCACACATGAATATGAAGTCATCAAGTTTATATGGGAAACCATCATTATAATGGAAAATTTTTGTAAGCTTGAAATGACTTTGGAACTCGCTATCACACCAATGAACCTGTAACAATATTCTAATGAAAATTAAGAAATGAAACAGGTGATTTTCGCGTAGAAAACCTATGAATAGGAAAAAAACCATGACTTCGTGTGGAGGATTTTTGTTGATAGTATCTTTATTGCTTGAGATGGATATCTTATTACAAGTGATCTCTAAAAATAGAAAGCGCTTTGAGTCTTATAACTAAGATGCTTAAATGATTTATCGAGAATCTAGAATATATAATTTCAAGGTGATCTCTTGTGTAATTTTTTCTAGTCCTTCTCGCTTCTAGAACTTTTCCTTTATATAGGCCTTCTTCGTAATTCTTTATCATGTTGGAGCACATTTTCTGAACAATGTGGTTAGTGGCGGTTGACTGAGTAAATGACGAGTTCGTGAAAGATAAGTATCTTTGACTGATTTAGGTTTTCCAGTTTAAGTTTGACTCACGTTCTTCACCATCTCCTAGAGTATGTTGAAATGTTGACTGGAGAAGCTATGTTGTAAAATGCATAAACCTGAGATGGAGGTTATTCGAACTGGTGACAGCTCAATTCCAAGTAAGATCGAGGGATAGCTCCCTACAATCGCCTCCTCACAACCAAAGTCACCAGTGGCCTTGGTTGAGAAAAAATCTGAGGGTAACGGGTATTTGGGTTTAAAAATTGTAAATAAATAACGTAGTCATGATGGTGTTGGAAGTTATGCAATTATTAGGGTGTAATAGGTATTAAATGATGATGTTGATGCAGATGTATGTGACGGTTACGACTCAAAAAGTTATGTCTGTAATAAATGATGACGCCTGGGAAAGCGTACCTGTACAATAAATGTAGTATTATATAAATAGTACCTGTAGCAAATCTTTGGAGAAGTACATGCTTGGCCTTTCAAATTTTATCAATGGTGAAGACTTGTAGTATGGTCCTTGAAGAGAGGATTGCGACTGAAACGCAGAAATTGAAGTTGAAGTTCTATGGGGATCAATCCTTGGAGATGGCGATGCCCACTCCTGTTCCTTTGACGTATCAAGGTATGTCGAAAGACAAAGCGATTGAAGCTAAGGAAGAGTTCTACTATAATTAGAGGTTTTATGTCATGGTCTTGACAGGCAAGGACCGGTGGGCCTGTCTCTGTACCCTTGTGGAAGACAGGGTTAGGGCATCATATGCAGGGATATGCATAACTGCTGGGCAGTTATGCTAATTTCTTACAACACCATGGATTCTAAGGTCGGGCCCTCTTCATTTCCACCAACTCTTTCGTGGTGGCGGTTTCAGAGGAGGGGTAATGGTAGTGGAGGAGGGAGATAACCCTTGGGAGTCTGCTTCTGCATTTCCATCACGTTTTGGTGTTCAATAGATGTTTAGTTTGAGAATTTGGTTCTAGCACTGAGTCTACTGCTTGCATAGTTTACATTTAAAGTTTGATTAGACTTCAACCAAACTCATGCGAGGGAAGCTCTCTGTTGGTTCTAATTTTTGCCTTATATCAGGGTAAAAGATCACTGAAGCAAGAAGAACTGGAGGAGTTGATGTGTCAACGTACCTGAATTTCCTGT
Organism: Kingdonia uniflora; assembly: GCA_014058105.1. NCBI lineage: Eukaryota > Viridiplantae > Streptophyta > Magnoliopsida > Ranunculales > Circaeasteraceae > Kingdonia > Kingdonia uniflora. Next base: position 3,357,590 of record JACGCM010001281.1, read on the forward strand.
GGCTCAAAAAAATAGTGGAAAACTTATTATCTGCAACGTTCCTGGAGTCCGGTGTTCTGAAAAACTTATTATCTGTAAAATCGTATGTAATGTTTTCCATATGAATAAATATTGGTCATTCAATTACTTGTGTTGTTGTAGATATAGATTTTATAGAAATTGAACAAAATTATTATGAAGAATGTATAGAATGTATGAATATTACAAGTATTGCCTCACTTTATTCGAACTGAGATAAGTATGTGTGAGAATGTGTGTTAACAAGTTGGAGCAAAATATTTTAAGAATTTAGCAATTCAAATTTTTTTTCTAACAGAGTTCGATGGAAGAATAACTATAGTTAGGTTAACTCGACCTAGAAAGTAATATAAAGGACGAGCTCAAAGGAGGAAATAAGTTCAAATATTTTACTCAAGCTTCTAAGGTTTTCTGTTACGAGATAAAAGGTAAAAATTACATTTTGAGAGGAATGTGTGTGGAAAACGTATAAATATAGGTAGAATGTTTTGTGAAATTGGAGAAGAGATTAGGATGGTGCGGACTCGATCTCTGAGGATACATCATACCGTGGAGGGACGATTGGCTATAAAGGTAGTTGAAGTACGGGAGAGGATTTTTGGTGTGTTTGGTTATGATGTTGAGTTACCAGTGAGGGAGTGTCAGCTCGAAGGATTAGATGTTAGGGGTAAGGAACATGAGTAGGCCCTGTACTTCTATGAGGTATGCTTTCGTGTATTGGTGTTGAATCCCGCTGCTCGAGAAGAAATGGTTAAATTGATTATTGAGGTTGAGATTGAATTCGAAGATGGCTGATTGAATGGTAATGTGATCGGACGTGGTCGTCTAGGTTGTCTAGATGTAATAATGTAAAACGTGTTTATCATGGATAAATATAAGTTTGTTGAATTTTTGCAGAGAATTATTTACATCAAGGGGAACCTCTATAGTTGCAAATGTTGTTAAAACTGTTATGATAAATATTTTGAATAATTTTGAAAATTTTCTCATCTTTGAGAATGACGTCACTATCACTATAAATATGATAGACAAGGATAGAGAAATAAAAATGAGGAAATGCAGAAGCTTCTAGTTTTGTTTTGTATGTAAAGCTACCGAGATCTGATATCGTGTAGGGTGAGTTATCATGAGTGTGGGAAGGTCATAAAAAGATATGGAAACAGGAGAGAAAAATATGTTAAAATATGAGGGGAGGGGTAATGATGGGAAGTCTATTTTTTTGAAAGTTATAAGACGTCTGACATGGATAGTGGAAAGGATGCCTCGGTTCCAAAACCAAGGACGGGTGTGCGAGGCACAATAATTGCCAACCGCTAGAGAGAGAAAGGATAAATAGTGCTTGTTCCTCACCATTCAAACATTTTTCTACTTCTGAAAATTTGTAGCGCAGTGAGAGAGAGGCACAAAAAAAATTCAGAGGACCTGATAATAACTTATCTGAGGGTGATCAATGGTTGAAGAGAGTGAAAAATATTGGATCACACAGGTGGCTATACAGCAGTATCGTGAGGGAAGGGTTTGGCGCTACTGCGGATTCTCATTCAAATTCTGAAAGTTAGTAGAGATGTACGCAGTATATATGTATTTGTGCAAATCATTTTTGAAGCAAATCTTAACAACAGCTATATATGGCAATTTTTTGTAATTTTAACATATACACAGAATATGAAAAAGATATCTTATATGTTAATATGACCGATTTGTAAGAAATAATAATAGATACCTGAACCTGTATGTAAGGAGAGCGTGAGAGGCAGTCGTGTAAGGTCGAAAACATAGGTTTAAAACTTGCCTGTAGAAATTATAGTTAAAATGGATAGTTTACCTATTTCTGAGGTGTCGATCTCTGGTTGGACAATTGAGTCTGATAATGAGGTTGAAGTAGGGTTGGAACCATTTCTAGGTTTTCCTGGTCAATTGGTGTCCTATCCTCCTAGTTCAGATACATTTAGAGAATTCTCTAAAGCCAAGGCTATTGTAGGAAGGACATGGGGTAATTGTGTAGAATATGCCGGTAGGTAATTTAGAGGTAGCATGGTACCGACTGGGGAAGAATAATTTTATTTGCTGGCGGATTTAGAGGTAGAAAAACGAGATAGAGGCATAGATGAATCGATCTCGTTGGAATACTTTGATGGGGGTATTTGAAGTGACCTTGAAGAAGTTTTTCTGTATTACCTATCATAATTAGAGAATGGGCTAAGTCTTCCCCTTACCAACTTGGCGAAGTGGATTATGAATAAAATTGGGGCATATCCCGTTCAATTGAACGGGAACATGTGGGAGGTAATTAGTATTTATGATCACCTGAATGAAAAGTGGGAGAATGAGGGGAAGGTGAGGAGGATATCCCCTAAGGATCTGTTACAATTTTATGGGGTGAAGAATAATCACTCTAGTGGTGGGGCATACATCTGTACGAGCGTAACTTGACCTCGCTTCTTCGATCTGAATTTAGCAGGTCGACCCTGGAATGATAGCGTCATATGGGTGACGGGTAATTTCCTTCAGAGAGATGACAAAGAATCTTTGGGCCTTCAGTTTAGAACTGCAAAACAAAGTAAGTATGGCAATGCATAGATAATATTATTAATGTGTTTGAACTTATGTCTGTAGTTGCTGATAAAATTTTTTTGTATGGCAGGTATGAAGTCTCACGTAAAGAGGAAAGAGTTACTGTTGGACGAAGTTACAGAGGAGACTGAGCTCGAAGTTGTGTTGGAAGGACTCAGGCTTAGTAGGAAGAAGAGGATAGATAGCAGGTCGAAGAAGGTTAAAAAGGCTCAATCGACCAGGTTGATGGTGGGTGCTGACAAAGGGAAGAGGTAAGGAACTGGCAGGGAAGGTTGAACTAACATAGCCAAGACCCCTAGAACATATAGGTCCATTCAGCCAGAACCATTACGTCGAGCTTAATAGGTCAAAAATATCCAAAAAAGGAGATGTTAAAAACTCTGCCAGCCTCTGGTACCATTGGAAGTGGTGAGGTCGCTAAAGAAAAAAGGAGAAGGGTCAAACCATTAGAGAAATCAGGGGACAAGGTTGTCGAAGAGTGATCGGCCATGGTGAACGACCTCAAAGAGGTTGAGGAGAGGGCTAGATTGGCGGTCCTTCATGGTGAGGAAGATATGGGCAAGATGGTAAGTCTATACTGATTATACAAAAAAGATTATGGATTGTATTCCAACCTGATGTTGAGGTCAATTTTTGCTCTGCAGGTTGCTCAACTGGTAAAGGGGATCAGGCTTGGGTTTGAGGAAGACCAATTTAAGCTGATGAGGATAAAAATCGAGATTGAGAAAAAGTTAGTTCAAACTAATGTTGTTGTCGTTAAGGATGCCAAGCAGCTGGAGGCTCTGAAGGCTTCCCTTGCCGTGGCAATTGGTCAGCTACAAGTGGAGGCAAGGGCCAATTTGGAGGAGATGGTGGAGGAGTGCGATAGGCTGGGGCGCCACCTAATGTTGAAAGGATACTCCGAGGAGGAGGTGAATGTGATTAAGGCAGACACCTACATTGAGGACGAAGATGATGAAGAGATGGAGAAGGTCGCGGTGGGAGTAGTTAACGGGTTAGACAGTGTCTCTCGTCAGACAGTGTTGGATAACCAAGGGGAAGATAATGAACACCTAGAGGGCGAGCAAGAGAAGGTTGGATAGAGGAATGATTTGGTTTTGTATGAACATTTTGGATGGGTGTTTTAAACTGTTGGATTGTGTACATTGAATAGACTCTTAGGCTATGTTTTTTTTTTGCAACCCTCTTGTAGACACTTAGAGAAATGAGTCTCAGGATAAATGACCTAGAGACTGAGCTTACCAGGGAGAAAGAGATTTCTACATCTTTATTGTCTTTGCAAGCGTAGTTGCAGGTTAGACTGAAAAAGGCTCTTTGGCCTGTATGTTATATCAACATAAAGCTACATAGTAAATAGGATGTAGATGTAGGCCGCAAATTTTGTTATTAGCTTTAGGAAAATGTCACTAATATAGTGTACAGAAAAATTCAATGCTCTTTATGTAAAGTAGTATATCGAAAGTATGTACCTTAGACTTTGCAATATTCATCATGGAGCGCTTATCTGATAATGTATCCGAACCTTTAATCTATAAGTAGCAAATGTTCAAAATCATATATAAGTTTAGAAATGAAATATAGATGCACATTGATTGCGTTCTGGATCGAACTGCATTAAAAATTTTATGTCGAACATATCGAATTGGATTCAGCTCGCTCGCGTGAGGATGATGTACTCTTATGTAACCAGGAATTTGTAGAGGATTTGGATAGGATGAGGGAGGCGAATGAGAACAAAGAAGATCAACAGGTAAAGGTGCATTTTAAACTTGTGGAGGTGACCCAGGCTATTTCTGACCTTACTCATAAGGTCGAAGAAAAAGATGTTAAAATATCCAAGGGGTAAAAAGAGCTGGCGAAGATCAATGAACATGCCGTGAAGCTCCAAAGTCGGGTTGGCGCATTAATGGTTAAGGGTAAGCAGGCTGAAATGGCCCTATACCATATTCAGGCACTAGAAAGATTGAAGGGACAATTTTGATTTGATCTTCAGAATCTTAGAAATAAGCTGGAGCGATTGAAGCAAAAACTAGTGGACAAAGATAATGAGCTAAAAGTTGCTCGAGAAAATCTTTCGGCTTCGGAGGCTGCAGTAGAACACTTGCATGTAGCCTTACCTGCTAAGGATATGGAGTATCGGGAGATACAATAAAGATGTAATGATCTAAATGAGAGGGTGGCACGATTAAAGGCAGAACTGGCATATGCCAATGTACGTGCCAAGAAAGCAGAGGCTGGAGAGCGCTCGAAGGGGAGTAAGATGGATGTTTAATTTCCTCTAGTCTGAGGGGATGTGGTGAGTTGATCAGGATGAATTAGAGAGCTAGAAGGTGACGTAGCTCGAATTCAGAGGCGCGTACAGAGAGGTAATGCAAACTTAAGTGAATGCGAGCAGAAGTTGGATGTTTCTCTTATTCGGAAGAAGGTTTTGGAATGGGAAGTCAAGGCAAAGGAAATGGTGATGAAGAGGAAAGAATAATTATTAAAGCATATTCTGGCTTGGGAAGAGTTGAACGTATAAATTAATAGACTTCGATCCCATGTAGTGGACCTGGAGGCTATGAACCTAGCTGAATCAGCTAAATATACAAAACAGCTGGAAAATAATGTAGCACATGATGCTAAAGTCGATATGGAAATGATTCATCAGAAGAATTTGTATGCTAGATTGGATTCACGTCTTGAAAAGGTGAGAGCAAAATTTGCAAGGATGGTCGTACTTGATGCATCATGCACAGACCTTCTAAAGGCGATAGCTGCGTATTTTGCAGAGGAAGTAAAAAAGACTTGAGATCGAATGAGATATCTTGTTAAAAAGTCTGTCGGATAAGAGATGTATCTGCGGAATTAACATAGATCGAGGGAACTACTGGCCGCCATAGGAACAGATTTGGTCCCTCGACCTGCTGACCTGATAAAGAGGGGTAGAGTTGTAATCTATGAACTGAATGTTTGACCTCTTGTTGTAGGGGGAAGCACGGCTGACATCCCATCAGCAGAAAAGAATTCCTTATAATATGAATTTGGCCTGAAAAATAAATAGTATCTATCGTAGACACATTGAAATAGATGAAAACTAGTATGACCTTTGCCTTATCTTTATGTTTGGTGGGGTCTTTGATATAAAAAAAGTTTTTACAAATGTTTTAATCGCAGAAATAGGTTGCGTTAAACCAAATTGAAACTTGATTGAACTATAGAAATGTTGCAGACATATTGAAAGAGATGAAGTCTAGTATTACCTTTGCCTTATCTTATGCCTGGTAGGGTCTTTGATATGTAACAAGTTTATACACTTTCTACAATCATAAAGATTTAGTAGAGTTAGCTGAACCAAGTGCTATCCTTGATCTAACCGTTATAAATGACCCAAACAAGTTGAAAAGGATAAAGACTAGTATTACATATTTCTAATCTCTTGTTTGGTAGAGTCTTTGATATGAAACAAGTTTCTACACTTGCTATAATCGCAGAGATTAAGTAGAGTCAGCCAAACCAAGTGTTAACCTTGATCTAGCCATTATAAATGACCCAAACAAATTGAAGTAGATAAAGACTAGTATTATCTTTGCCCTATCTGATGTTAGGTAGAATCTACATAGGTAGAGATATGTTTGTGAAAAACTTAGAATTTCATTGATAAGTTCATAATTTATATTAGGTAGAGATGAAAATCTCACTTTTGGAATTGAAAAACAAAATGACAAAAATGAGGAAAGGAAATGGAGTAGTAAGACGCTTAACGATAGTGCCGTTTCAGTCGCATGGTGTTACAAGGATTCAAAATGAGAATTCCCTCTTCGGTCCTGAGAAAATATGATCCCAGGCCTAAGAGATCTGTGATAATGGATGGACCCTCCTAATTTTTGGGTAATTTTCCAGCGTGAGGCTCTTTGCGATGTTGAGGAATTTCTCTGAGGACGAGATCTTTAGTTTGGAAGGCACACCTTCTGATTCAATTGTTGTACGATCTAGCAAGCATATGATGATATCAACCTAGGTTAGCGATGGCGCGTTCCCTGGTTTCATCTATCATATTGAGGTTGCAAGCCAACTCGAACTCATTTTCCTCGTCAGTTAGCCCGTGGTCGCGAATTGGATGATGATATTTAGAAGAAATAATGGCCTCAGTGCCATAAGAAAGGAGGAATGGGGTACACCCAGTTGATTATCGGGGAGTGGTACGATAAGCCTATAGGACATGAGGCAGCTCGCGAACCCAATTCCCTTTTTTCTGTGAGCGAAGCCATTTTTTGAGTCCATCCACGATGGTTTTGCTGGTGATTTTGGCTTGGCCAATGCCTTGAGGATAGTAAGGATTGGATGGTGAGTGGATGATATTGTGGTGGCTTAGGAAGTTTACGACATTCTCTCCTTAAAATTGGGGCCCATTATTAATATAAATTAGGTGGGGGCACCCAAACTGAGTAATTTTGTGGCTCCTGATAAAAAAGATGACCCTCTCTTCTTTGGTTTGACATAGTAGAACTGCTTCTACCCATTTTGTAAAATAATCGGTAGCTACGAGTAGGTGGCGGCGGTTACCTGGTGAGTTAGGGAATTTACCGACAAGATCTAGTGCCCATCTTTTGAATGGCCAGAATATCTTGCTTGCATAGAGTTCGAGCGCTGGGGCATGTATCATGTGTCTATGTCTTTGGTAGGTGTCGCATCTGCGGGAGTACTCCTCTGCTTGCTTGCGCATGCCGGGCCAAAATACTCCTTGTATAATTGCTTTATTTGCTAGTGATCGACCTGCAGTATGGAAGCCACAAGTCCCTTCATGTAATTCGTAGAACAATTCATCCACTTTTTATTTGGAGAAGCACTTGAGGTAAGGCCCTGTGACAGAAAGGCAATATAACACACGATTTTAGTGTAGCGCTTTGAGTTGTTGATTAATTGTCGACGTTCCTTTGGATTAACTGGGAGTGGTCCGTTACAATTATTGTCGACACCAAGGTAGGCTAAGAAAGGTATTTGCCAATCGTCGTCTCCCCTTTTATCACCTCTAGTGTTGATCGTGAACACAAAAATGCAATCAATGATGGGGGCCAAAATGATTTTGATCTGAAGATATCAAGCTTCTGTACCCAAGACCCCGGCTAGATATACCAAGAAATTGGCGTGTATGTTTTCACCTCGAGGATGATAATCGAGAGTTACTTTTGTGAACTTTCTCATCCTATCTGCAACGAGGGCTATGTATTCGATCATTTTTCCGTTCTTCTTGTATTGCTCTGAGTAGTGGTGGACGATGAGTAGTGAACCTGTGTAAACTGAGAGTTCAAGGACATTAAGCTCAAGAGCGAGGTCGAGTCCATGAATGTGAGCTTCATACTCGGTGACATTATTTGAGGCATCAAAATCCATACGGATTGATTTCTCAATTCTGTCATTAAAAGGGGTAATTAAAACGATTCCAATTCCTAACCCTGCGGGTCCTACTGATCTATCTGTGATTTGTCTCTACCCTGATGTAGTGATCCATTCAGCTTAGTCGTCGAATGGCTTGGGGGGTGGATCCTCAGGTGTTTCCTTTGTAAGATTATGGTCATTCTCCTCCCACTCGGGATCTTCCACTGGAAAATCTGCGAGAAAATCGGTAACGGCCTGACTTTTTTTAGAATGATGTTGCTCGAACTTGATATCATGTTCTCCCAAACTGACTGACCACTGTTGTACTCTTCTTGATTTTTCTTTCCTGGATAGGACTTCCCGAAGTGGGTAGTTCATCATGATTTGACTGAATAAGCTTGGAAGTAGTCTTTGAGTTTCTGTGAAGTATAAACAAGAGTGAGAAGAAGTTTCTCAATTTTAGAGTACGTTGTTTCTGCTGGTGTGAGGATCTTGCTAATGAAGAAGACTGGTTTCTCTATTTTTCCCTTCCTGGCGAATAAGAACTGAGCTGAGGGAAGTATTCGTGAATGCTTGGAAGATAATTATTTCCCCATTATCTACTGGAGTGGTCATTATGGGAGACCTCCCTAAATAGGTTTTAAGATTCTGAAAAGCTGCTTCACATTCTGGTGTCCATGTGGACTCTGTATTTGGCTTAACCTTTCCTCTTTTGGTACAACTGTGAAGTAATAAGAACAGCCAACGACAGCAGTCTGAAGATTTAGAAACAAAATGGTTAATCGCGGTAATCTTGTCGGCAAGTGTCTAAACATCTTTTGTCGTTTTAGAGAAGGCATGTTGAGGAGAGCCTGAATCTGATCTTGGTCGGCCTCAATCGCCTTCTTGCTGATAAGGTGACCAAGAAATCTGCCAGAATGGACCCCAAATTGATATTTATCAGGGTTGAGAAATATTCTGTAAGATCGAAGAATGTTGAATATAGTGTTGAGATCTACGATGTAATAGGCTGACTATACACTCTTGCAGAGGAAATCGTCGATGTAGACTTCAACGACTTTCCCTTGGTGCGCCTTGAACATAGTAGTCATCAACTGTTGATATGTGGCCCTCGCGTTCTTGAGTCCCAAGGGTATGACTTTGTAGTAATAAAGTCCTCTTTCAGTGATGAAAGCTATCTTTTCTTGATCTTCTTCTAGAAGTAGAATCTAATTGTACCCTAAAGCAACGTCTATTATATATAGGAAATCATGGCCGACTGCAGAATAGAGGATCTGATGAATGTTGGGAAGAGGGAAACTGTCCTTTGAAGTATGTTTTCTTAGATCGGTGAAATCTATGCAAACTCAGACTTTTCCATTCTTCTTCAACACAACGAGAATATTAGATATCCAGTCATGATATTTGGCTTCTCGAATGAATATCACATTGATCAATTTCTTAATCTCGGTGTTAACTTCATCTCGAAGATGAGGTGATAGACGTCGTTGTTTCTGTTTGACCGCTATGGCGTTGATATTTATGGCCAACTTGTGACACACCATGGTTGGATCAACCCCAGGCATCTCTTCAAAAAACCATGCAAAAATATCTTGATTGAGCTGCAAGAACTGAATGAGAGCATCTTTTTCATGTTGAACTAGCTTAAAACCAATGAAAGTACCTCAGCCAGGTCCATCGAGGATGATGTATTCTGTGGGCTCCTCCGTAGAAGATTGATCGCTAAGGTGATCAGCTTCCTATAATTGTTATGCAGCCAATCTGTCAGAGGTATCTAAGATAGTAGAGACTATATTTTCATAAGTTCAAGAGAGCTTCTGACTACCTCTGATCTCATAAATGCCATTGTCGTATTTGAATCAGAGTGCCTGATGATATGTGGAAGCGATTGCTTCCATGTTATGAATCCAGCAGCGGCCCATAATCCTGAGATAATGAGATTTTGCATTAATGACATAGAACATGACGTCGATGCTGGCTGGTCCTACGATAATAGGTAAAATGATCTTACCTACTCATTCTTCTCTGGAACCATTAAATCCATTGATATCGGTGTCGCTTTGAATAACTTGGTCAGCCAATCTCATCAGGTCGATTGTACTTTGAAACAAAATCTCAATACCGCTTCCAGTATTGATCATCATTGTGTGCATGACAAACTTCCTCATTTTTAGCATTATTACTAATGCATCATGATGTGAAAATTTTACATGGCTAGTATCATAATTTTTGAATGAAATTCCTAGCTAGTAATTGCTCGACTCAGGGAGAAGATTGGCTTCTTTATCTTGAGGTGTGGGATCGCAGCATTCCGATAGTCTCCTGTATTTTAATCTGTTGGAATTGGTGATCTGATTGATTTTGATAATGTTACGGTGGTGCATATGGTAAAAGTATTTTTCCTCAGCCTAATCATTGACCTGAAAACTTCAAGCTGCTTCTTATAGCTGCCATCTTTGTACGACTTCAGATCAACAATGTATCCGAGCATCCATCCTTCTTTAAAAATGTACTCAAATAATTGCTTTAGAGCATAGCAATTATCAGTAGTATGATGATTTACCTTATGATACAGGAAATATGGTCGACTATCGTTTGGTTCTAGCGGTTGAGAGACGTGGTAGAGTGGATCCTTTAATAGTAATGGAAAAATTATGGAGATTCAAACGTTCAATTTTAGGGGGATGGATTTGTTTTGTGGACCGCCTTTCCAAGGGTAACCAGTGTTGCCCTTGGTGTACTTCTGATCTCCCTGTTCTCCTTGGGTTCACTGGCTCAATCTATAGATAGGCCTTTGATGGTGAGGACGGATTTAGTAGATTTCTGTCGCTCGAACATCATCCTCGATAGGTTGACGTACCTGTTGACTTTGGTGATCATCTCCTCCAAGGTCGCAGGTTTATTAAGGAAGATGTATTATTTGGCCTTGTAGTTAAGCTGAAGAGCATTGGTGAAAGCAGTAATAGCTATTTTCTTATCGTGGTTATCCTGCATTCACACGAACTTTAAGAATTTCTTTGAGAAATCTTCAAGCTTCTCTCCATGCGACTGTTTAAGACCGATAAGAGAATACAACTTCTCCTCTTTATCTCTGCTGTGAGCATACGTCTTGATGAACTGCTTCTATAGCTGATTGAATGTGCAGATGAGGTCTTCAGGGAGAGAGTGGAACCATCAGAGTGGTTCCTCCTGTAGACTTGTGGTGAACTGGTGGCAGAGGATTTGGTTGAGATTAAAGAACAACCCCAATGAATCACGGTATTGTTAAATGTGCTCCTTCAGGTTAATACTTTTGTATTTACAAATTTTGGGAGTATGGAAACTTTTTGGTATCTCCAAATCAAATAGTTCCTTAGCAATCGGACTTCCTTGCAACTTTATGGTATCGCTGGCAGTACCCAGATCCGGGGCATCGATTAACTCTGTAATCCATTAGTCCATATGCTCTTTTGTGACTTAATAATGTATCGGTTGAATTGTCGGACGAGCTGGCTGTGGATGATGAGTGCCCGTACCTTCACTCAGGCAATCTCGTACTGGAACTTAATGTTGAGGTCGCTATTCTTCCTCATGGCAGATAGAAATTCGGTGACCTCGACTGACTTCAGACTGAACTTCACCCTCAATTGTATGAAGGGTTGTAGTTCACGGTGTAGATTCTTGGACATAACTTTACTGGCGACTCCCCGAGGTCCCAATCTTTCCCCTGCTAAGACGCAGAAGGTCTCTAGAAGCCGATCGTGACCTCTGGCTGGAGGAGCCAGAGGTCATCTGATCTTCATTAGGGCAGTCTGCATTATTGTCATCTGATCTTCATACCGTTTGAGTCCTGTCAAATGAGCTTATCGTTTTGTATCGAGCTCTTTTATATGGAGCTTTTGATCCTTTGTTAACTGAAGTTTGAGTTTGGTATGTTTCTCTGTCTTGGCGTTGAGATTTGCGCATAACTCTGTGAGCTACCCCGGCTCCATGGACACTTCGAGCTGAGTTCCTGCGACAGGTCGTCTGGAAGTAACCATGATTAAAAGTTGTAGTGAAAGACTGCCTTAGGATATCATGAAAATATAATCTTTTCCACAGATGGTACCAAATGTAATGGCTAAATTCTGTAAGCTCGAAATGGCTTTGGAATCCTCTATCACACCAATGAACCTGTAACAATATTCAAATGGAAATTAAGAAATGAAATAGGTGATTTTTGCTGAAAGTATCTTTATTACTTGAGGCGGATATCTTATTATAAGTGATCTCTAAAAATAGAAAACACTTGAGTCCAGTAACTAAGATGATTTGATGATTTATCGAGAATCTAGAATATATAATTTCTAGGTGATCTCTTGTGTAATTTTTTCTGGTCCTTCTCTCTTCTGGAACTTTTCCTTTATATATGCTTTCTTTGTAGCTCTTCATCGTGCTGAAGCATGTTTTCCGAACAATGTCTTTAGTGGCGATTGACTAAGTAACTGACGAGTTCGTGAGAGATAGGTATCTTTGACTGATTCAGGTTTTCTGGTTTAAGTTTGACCCACGTTCTTCACCAGCTGGTGGAGTATGTTGAAATGTCGACTGGAGAAGTTATGTTGAAAAATACATAAGCCTGAGATGGAGGTTATTCGAACTAGTGACAGCTCGATTCCAAGTGAGATCGAGGGATAGGTCCCTACAATCATAATACCGTTTGGCTGCTCCCATCACATCAGAATCGACAATGGACCTCAGTTTGTTGACTCCGGAGTCATTGAGTTCCTCAACCACTAAAACATCATCTACTCTCCTTCCAATACATATTATCCACAAGGAAATGGTCAGGCTGAAATTACTAATCAAACTATCATCGACGAAATCAAAAAGTGTTTGACAAAGAAGAAGGGTAATTGGGTGCAAGAACTACCACATATATTATGGGCATATCGAATAATGCCTCGAGTATCGACTGGCTGTACGCCATTCCTATTGGCATTCAATACTGAAGCAATCTTCCCTACTCAATATCATCACCCATTTCGTGACCATACCATGATAGACAAAGAGAACAAATTCCTGTTGGCATGTAACATTAATTAGATCGAAGAAACAAGAAATCGTACAAGATATCATCAGGCGCTTACTAGATCATATAATAAACGAGTTTATCATCGAGAGTTTGAAATTAAAGATTTTGTCCGTCGAGAGATCCCAAAGCACATAAACGAATTCAATGCTAGAAAATTTACAGAAAATTGGGAAGGTCCTTTATCATTGCTGGAAAAGTAGATTTGGTTCTTATGACCTCGCCACCGAACATGGGAAATGAGTACCTAATCTTTGGAACACAAGGAGATTGAAGCTATATCGAAGATAATAATCTATCACAGTATACATTTCTAATAAATCTATCATCTTGTACGTCGGTCTTACATCAATGAAATACGTATATTTGATCGCCCTACATTAAATTACTTTCTAATATTTCATACAATACTCTATCTAACATTCTTTGTATGTCATTCTTACAATAATGAAAGATTTGTGTTTGGTTGCCCTATATTAGAGTACTTCTTAATATTTCATACAGTACTCTATCTAATATTTTTTGTGCGTTTATCTTACAACAATGAAAGATTTGTGTTTGGTTGCCCTATATTACAGTACTTTTCTAATATATCATACAAGTACTTCTAAATACAGGTTGCAAATATCACTGATTATTTTTTGCTTCAGCCGAACTGATCTTTTATTACAAATGGTTTGTTGTTTTAGTCGAATTGATCCTCTATGATATCACAGATTGTTTGTCGCTTAAGCCAAATTGATCCTCTATAATATCAGAGATCATTTGCTACTTCAGCCAAACAAATCTTCTATTATAGATCATTTGTTGATTCAGCGGAACTGATCTTCTATTATAGATTGTTTGTTACTTCAGCCGAGCCGATCTTCTATTACAGATTGTTTGTTAATTTAACCGAACTGATCTTCTATCACACTACAGATTGTTAGTTTCTTTAGCCAATTTGATCTTCTATTACATTGCAGATCGTTTGATGCTTCAACCAAATTGAATTTTTAGTATGTTATAATTCGTTTGTTGCAAAGCGTTTGTCATTTCTGACAAACGAATCCTCTACTCTATGACAGGACGACTAATAGTTCTACAAAATGACTACCAGACTTTTGTACCATAAATGGTTCATCAAAAATGTCAGTACAAATATACTGCTACACTCTATTTACTATATTTTATCGGTATAGTATGAATAATCACTTCTAACAGTCGTAATGCCTCATCAATCATTCGAGCAGTCACTTGAGTCATCAGGCCACACATTACTACATGAACTTTCCCCAAGAAGTTAAGGATGCATGAACTCTGGCATCCTCCCAGTCATAATTTGTTTTCCTTCATTAACCTTATTCTTTATAAGAGTACCAACTTTTGCCATCATGGGATCTAGGTACTCAGATCTTATCAACCGCATCTTACATTGCACACCATTAGCAACCAAACTGTCATATATAGTGTTGCTCTCCACTTACAATCTCATGAATTCAGACACAAAGAAGGAGAGTACTGCCGTCATTTCTTTCTCATGAACATCACCAGCTTTACATTTCACCTTATCAGGAAGAACATACTCGGTAAGCTTTCCTTTAGCCTCCTTCAGCATAACTTCCAAACTTCTATAACGTTCTTATAATACTCCTTTTTCACTTAACGTCGCATCATTACGACCTTTCATTATCATCATAAACTAATCCATATTTGCCACCAAGCTTGCTGATTCATCTATACGAGCTTGATTACAATTCCTCTTTAACAATTCTACTTCAAGACTTATTTCAGCCTTGAAAAGATCTGCCTCTAATTTGTTCTTCTCATCACATAGTTCCCCATTTTTTGATTTATACAACAACGCATCTAACCGTTATGTTTAAACATTATGCTCTGAAGCACAAATTGTGATCCAATCCTTATTTATCATTTTGTTTTGTTCGCTATGGGCCTCTTCAATCTCTTTTAACATCATGTTCGTAACATACGACTATAGTTCAAATTTACGAGCACAATCATTTACCTCTTCCATAGCTGCTCGCGCACCAAATCACTTTACTTCAAGTGTGTTTAACTAAAATTGCAAGTCTTTCACATTATTTTCTTCCTTCTCTAAAACCACAAATAGATCTATAATTTGAGTTCCCGTAGATGTCAACTCTGCCCCTTGTTGGTTGATTTGTACAGAAGTACCCAAAATTTTCATATCCTTTTTCCGTATAACTTCTTTTAATCCCTCCATCTTTCTTAGTTTAATGGCCTGCTCAGCCTCTTTATCTATTAGCTGTTCGGTCAAATGAATAACTGTACTTCGTTCCTCTACAATAATCACCTCCATTGTTTCTTTTAACTCAGTAATAATTTTTATTGTTTCCTGTTGGAGATTCAGATTAGTATTCAGTTTTTTGTTTGAAGCATGTAACTCTTCACACTTCTTTTAAACCTCTGCCAGTTCACCCTGTAATAATAGTTGACATTCACATAACTGCTAATTTACATATTCAAATATATTACATATCACAGTGAACAAAAGTTTAATCAAGAACATAATATTTGAGTAATATCGATACATTGATCTATCTATATGATCATCACAGAGAACATATTTCATTCAACACCAAAAATAGTTTACAGAGATTTAATGCACATGTAAGTCCGGTAAGTAACTGAACTAATCTACTTTCGCTTTTTCGAGCTACAAGAGGATTACCTCTTGCTTCTCGTACTCTTTGAGTTTTCTACTCGAACATCTATAGGAGCTTCAAAGGTTGCCCACCTCTTGTTGGCATTTCTTTCACCGTGACCATGGCACCAAGCGCTCGACCTCCTCATCGTCCTCTTCTGAGATATTTTCTCTCGGTCTAGGAATGGGTTTTTTAACAACCTTTTCCTCCTCATCATTTGTAAACCACATATTTTTCGCTATTACGTTCTCCACTTCAAAATCCTTCCCACAATCAATTACAAACTTTATAAATTCATTTTCTACCCTCGCCGCCCCTCCATAAAAATGAATCACACTTTCTATATGACACTCATGCTCTATTCGAGCTGTAACTTTTGCTCTTGACGGATGCAGCTTCTCCTTCAGCTGCATATGCACCCTGTATAGACGCTTACGTGTTTCCTTTTATAATATACCTAAAGCCCTCACATTACCTTCTACCTTCTTTTGGGCACTTACTTTTTTTGCCAATTTAGTTGCTAAAGACATTTTTTGCTCCATATATTGCGACAATACATCTTACAACTCTTTTATCTTACCCTCTAACTTCTGTTGAACCTCTATTTGCTCTTTTCTTATCCCAAAAAACATAATCCTCATTCCCCTTCGATTCTATATAAAGCCAAAAACATTAGGTAAAGGTTATACATCACCACATATAATGGACACAATCCTCATTGCCATTTGGTCCTATTTAAGCCATCTAATTTCAAAGACCACCTGGGAAGCACAGCATCATAAGGCAAATGACAAAAGTATCATTCACAAAGTTCAGTGACCTTGATATGGAACCTACCTTCTGCTGCATGACGTACACACTGAGAGCGCGAGTAACCATGGTTGCTCACTCTACCTCAATTGAAAAATTAACTATGGCAGAAGATACAAGACATAAGAACCAAGGTTCACTACATTATATAACCAAATTGAAGATCTCTGAAAATCTAAGTCGCCCTGGAAATATTGCTAAAAGATATATTACGCCAATTTTTTGAAACACAAATATTAGTAGAAACTAGGAAATATTGTAACAGGTCATACTTTCCATGTTATGAAATATTACCTCTAATTTTATACGTACAGATATGAAGATCACAACATACAAATCAAGCATGTCCAGCGGTAACACATACAGGCAGATATCAGATACTTCCATACGGCAAGACTTTTTTCAGTCAGTTCGAATCTATAGCTCGTAACCGTACACAGGCCCTTACAACCACCCAATCTTTTTAACCCAATTATTTCCTTACTCTCCCTACACAACCTCTTTACATTTTCAAACTCCTCTATTTTTTTATAAACCTCACTTTTGTACTACTCTTTACAGATGTACCCAATGAGATCCTTACAATTCGATTTGTCCAACAATACCCCATGACAAACTAATGTTCCTCATACCTACATATTTATAGACTTCTATTTTGGAGTAGAAAGTTATATATACAAATTGAGAAGTTCGAAACCCAACATCAAAATAATAGAACAATGACATTTCATTAGTTCGAAAATTCTTTACAGATTACTTTACAGATCACAAGTGTTCCAGATAATTTATAGATTACTTTACAAGCTACATCAAGTTACAATTCAAAACACTTCTCAACAGCCACCAAGGAAGAAGATGCAAAATTGAAGCAACTTCCAATCCCTGATCCCCTATACGAATGGGCCGAGTAACCCGACAACCAGAAATCACTGAAAGAGTTACGGCACCGGCATAAGTATCTTCTTCATGGCCAATATCTATGGTCCCTGGAAGAAAAGCCTCCTCCCCCACCATCTCTTCCACCATAACCTCCACCCCCGGTGACATAGAAGGAAGAAGGGCCATATTACTTAGATAGGGCCCACTCACCAGCATGGTACCAACGAGACACCCTCAGACGAATGCCTACCACTTCATTTTCAACTGTAAAAACTTCCTCCGCCAGCAGCCGTAGCCCATTTCGGTACTTCACCACCGATATCAACCGATAATAGAAATGGACCATTTGGAAATGGTCATCCTTTGCCTCCAACACCTCCTTATATGTCATCCCATGAAATGTAGAAGATACTAGAATTGGCATTGTCAGATGCAAGGGCTGGTAATCAAAAAATCTGACACGGAGTTCTTCCATCTTCACTCGAATCCTAAATTCCCGAGACTGATACCTTGTAGTCAGAATGTTTTTAGCACTCAGAAGTTTCTAATTTATAGAAAGGCAGTTAACGCAAGAAAGATACAAAAGAAAATTCATGAGGAATACTTGGTTCATCACAGACCAATCAGAATCCTCTTTATACTATGGTTAGCATTTAATCTGGCTCTCCAAATTCCCAATACCAGGGGGATTTCCCATGCAGCAAAATTAACTAGGACCATTGGTTCTAGAAAACCCAAAAGTCACAAACAAATATTCATGAAGATGCTTTGGAAATGATTCCCCAGTATTAATTGTATTATTAAATGAAGCTTTTCAGCCAACACCACTCGCCCACAATGTTTCTCGTACAGTTTGTAGAGAGGGGGCAGTTGTCGTGGCTTATTCTGCATCTCAGACTCATGCTTCATCTTTGACCATCAAACAATGACTCAACCTTATCAGCATAGTATCAGGGACTATAAAAGACACATTATTGTTATAGAGTTCTAGCCATCACTTTTGACCTCTACATCAATAGTTTGAGTTAAGGAAATGGACAAACATCAATGAAGCCGTTACAAAATAGTAAGATCAGACCGTTAAATAGTCCGTTTAAAGATTATCTAATATATATTGTAACGTCCACCATTAAGGATAATAATGGTTATCAAACGGTCATGTTATAAGACCAATAAATAGGACCAGAGAATCCCAGATGAAGGATGGATAAATGTTCACTCAAACTTTATACTAAAATACTCAGAGCATCTCTTGTAATATATAGCAGCTATCAATAAACTTCTCGCTTTCTAAATCCTCAAGGGAGAACATAGTTTTTAACCTATTCAAAGGTTTTCCACGCTAACCTTTGTGCTAGCATTCGTTTATTATTCATCTAGATGCTCTGAATATCCTTGGTGTAAAGGCTAAGTTTGAGATACAAAATTAGACTATTACAGTTCTCTCTTTTAAATTAACTTGTGGTTGATAGATGATTTGTATTATCTAATAGGGGCGTAATTCAAATTGCAAAAATGCTACATTTAGATTCAAACAAATCCATCTCAAATGTTATGTATTAAAGACTGAATAATCCGTCTCTATTTATATTGGCGCAGGTGGAAAAATTTAGCGTTATACTTTTAGAGACAAGCAAATCCGTCTCAAATGTTGTGTATTAAAGACAGAATAATCTGTCCAAAATAATTTTGGTGCAGGCGGCAAAATTTGGCACCATACTTTTAGAGAAAAACAAATCCATCTCAAATATTGCGTATTAAGACAAAATAATCCGTAATCCATCTTCAATAATCTTGGCGCTTGCGGGAAAATTTGGTACCATACTTTTAGAGAGAAACAAATCCATTTCAAATGTTATGTATTAGAGACAGAATAATGTCCCCAATAATATTAGCGCTGGCAGGAAAATTTGGCACCATACTTTTAGAGACAAACAAATCCATCTCAAATGTTGTGTATTAGAGACAGAATAATCCGTCCAAAATAATATTGGTGCTGGAAGAAAAATTTGGCGCCATACTTTTAAAGACAAACAAATCTATCTCAAATATTGTATATTAAAGATAGAATAATCCATTATCAATCTTCAATAATATTGGCGCTTGCGAGAAAATTTGGTGCCATACTTTTAAAGACAAACAAATCAATTTCAAATGTTATGTATTAGAGATAGAATAATCCGTCCCCAATAATATTGGCGTTGGCAGGAAAATTTGACGTCATACTTTTAGAGACAAACAAATTCGTCGCTATTATTATGTATTAGGGACGGTTACACTCTGTCCCTAAAGGAGTTGAAAAATAAAGACCTTTAGAGACAAATTTTTGTCATCTCTAAAGTTGTCTTTAATAGTATTAGAAACAGTTTTGTTCGCCCCTAATGTATTTAATACACCACCCTAAAGGGAAAACCTTTGTCGTCCCTAAAGACATCCCTAATAGCTATAAGGATGGATTTGTAACTTTTGGGGACACTTTGTATCCATATAATACCAATACCTTCACTCATAAGCACAAGTACGTATGACCCTCAGAATTTTGGATTCGGCCTCACCTTTTTTATTAGGAGACCTCTTTTCCAGACCTCCTGCCCTCACCTTCCCCAATATATGGGTTTGGTGTCCCAGGAGTGCACCATCGAACGAGCACGAGTCACATGAGGTGACAGTATGGGTTTCTCTGAAGCACCTACTCCCTTACCCTCGTTTTAAAGGATCTGCAAGAACTGGGACCCATTGTTGGGGATAGCGCCCAGTCTTATACGCCACCATAACGTCAGCACAGCTCATGTTATAATGAGGAGGTACTGACTAGTTAATTAAGTAACAACCGGTCATTATTCTTTAAAAATTCATGTTCATTTGACCGGGTGCTTGTCCAAACGAGTTCAAACATTTCTTCGTGATATCATCTAAAGGGAAACATAGACCAGCATTAAACTGCCCAAAGTAGCAGATACACTTATTCGAAGCCAAAGTTTGGTAATCAAGCCAAACCCACTCATCACTCCTACTCACCCTTGTGCGCTCATTGACAACGTCCAAATATTACATACTGATATTATCGATCACATAATCGGCTAAAGAAGTGGGTAGCCTCCACTCTCTAGGGTAAGGCCAAAAGCATTCTAAATCACCAATAGCATGACCAGTAATAGTTGCCTCGTAGGCCCAATTCCCTGACACCCTCCAACGTGGCATAAAATCTATACGGGACTCTGTTATTAAATCAGGCGGGGCTGAGGTGCCTGCCCCCTGGTCGTGATGGCCATCCTTGTATAGGGGTATAACACATGGAGGTCTTGCGGACGACCCTTCCGTCGTCAACTCATCTCCAAATAAATTGATCTCTCGCAACGAAGGCTCTAAGGCAATAACACATAGACTCATACAAGATGAACGGTAGTCCCTCCATTAACCAGGTACAATGGTTATACTCAACTCAAAAAATAGATAAATAACTATTATATATCAAACTAAGGAAACCTCATGACCCATCGTCCCAAAGGCATCTTTCGCTCGAATACGGCCGCCTTACCAACTACGGTCCTAGCAAAATTAGAGTAAAACACAGCCTAAACATAACCGGTGTTAGTAATGATTTTCCATACTCATTACAAAGGAAGGTGACCAAGAAGCTTCAAACCTTTCCACACCAAGGAAACAGATTAATAACAAGCAACAATAGATAATTATTGTAAAATGTAAACTTATCGCAACAATGTTAATCTGAAGAACAATGTATGAAAAAGCGTAAACAATTGGAATCCAAATCCTTCACAGCACGGCAACTGTAAATAATGAAGATGTACAACAGAGTTAAGAGATGGCAAAAGAAAATAAGAGAGAAAAACCAAAGTAATCTTAAAAGTACAAGCCACTCTTTTATAGAGAGAGATAATGAAAGGGTAGTTTAGGCATTAATAGGACCACTATAATGATGGGATACGTCACCTAATAGTTACGGCGGTAACCGCACGCCACATAAATTAAAGCAGTATTAATTACTTTGCCTATTGTCCAGACACGCAGACAATAATGGTGGCTCACAACTTCTAATACAATAGTTAGAAACATTAAAAATTAAAAATTAACCACGCATCTGGCAGGATGAGGTAATACTCTCGTGCCTAAATGATAAGATAAACAAATACATTTTGCCTCAGTTTTCCCTCGCGACGAGCAATAACTAAGGGGGGCGATTGTAGGAGCACGCTCCCCCAAACCATGAGGCTCCCTGGTCGTTGGATGACCTCCTTATTAATAGATGAGCACGTCTTAGGGGAAGCTCTCTTAACAGCCCACAAGCCACGATGAAAGCAATCCATACCGATGAACACTTAATACCATACTCACGTGAAAAGGTAAAGCCTAAAATCCTTGAGAGATATCCTTGGAATTATACATGTCACGTGAGCCTGAATACTTCTAGGTTAAAATCGTCCCTATAAATAGAGAGAGAATGCGACCTAAGAAGGGAGTTTTTTTTTTAGTACCTCATCCTCCATATACTAGATTTAGCAACTCTATAGGAAGATAGAGTCGAGTGATGCCCTCCTCTTGTGAGACGTGTCAAGCCCAAAATGGATAATTACATAATTACATATTGTCATTCCTGAGAGGATCCCGGAGACTGCACTACTAAAGATAAATAAGCCATATGGTGAAACCAACGATTGAGGCCATTGGTTCATCTGTTATGCGTAGCGATAAACGATGTGCATTTCGAGTTAAAACTGTGGATAGCAGAATATGTGCAGACCGTCGGATTAACTAGGCCAAAAAGTTTCTTGGACGAAACCATTTCCGAAATTGCCCTTTGCTCCATTCGATCTTCTTCTAGAATTTTCTATAATTTTATTAAATAGTACAGGTTTAACTATAATTTGATACCTAGAATTAACAAATTGCCCTTTCATTCATCATTATTTACAATATGTTACTATCAATTTTCACAATAATTCTCTTTCACCTTTTTTCTCTTTCTCTCTCCTTAACTATCTCTCAATGTAGAACTTCTTCTATGGTGGCGACGGTGATGATGATTTGATATAGTAATGGTGTAACTACATATCTATTTTGGGTTTTGGGCACTAGAGAGATATCATGTTCCCCTATTCTATTCTCCAAAGTTTCAATCTTTCCCTCTCTTAGATCCCTCAATCCCCCAAAACTATGTCTTCAATATGGTTTTCCCCTTTTTGTTCATCTTTCCCTCCCACTGAATTACAATTACTCCCCAAGAAACCCTATTTTTTTAGAATACTTGCAACATCAACCCCACATATAAGAAACTAAATTCATAGCACTAATTAGTTTTTACACCAAATGTACCAGGAACACAAAGAGTTGTAAACAAATAATAGAAAGTGACATTAATTTAGCGTGAAAACCTTTGAATAGGTAAGAATAATGACCTCAGTTTTAGGATTTAGAAGAATATCGTTATTGTTTGGATATTATAAGTTACAAAGGTTAGTGTTCTGGAATTAAACTTATTGGGTATTTACTATCCCCCAAAACTTATTCATATTTTATATTATCCATGCCCTATTTATAGATCTCCTCCCAAGCTCGTGGGTAACAACACATTCTCCTAGATTAGGGGAAAGAGTGGTATAGCTTTTGGAGGCCGTTCCTTTAACTGTTAGTTCGTTGGGCAGGTGTCTTTTACTTAACATTTTTTGTTCTTTGACGGTTTAAGGCATGTCATCTTCTCGTTTGTGGGACAGGTGTCAACGTCACTAGGGTTTATATCCTTCAAGTATTATCTGAGCCTGACATTATGGTAGTTCTCTATGATAGTAGCTCTAGGGACAGGTCTCAACAATCGCCCCCACTCAACTGAAGGCACGAGTATCTTAAGTTGAGAAGTTCAATATTGAGCTCCTTTTATATAATCCAAATTTGACTAAGCAGTCTGGACCCTTGGAATCTACTGTGACTGCTATGTATCCCATGAGTTGAAGCCTTCAATACTAAGTATGTATTTGAATTGATTATGAGTAATTAACATTGTAAAGAATATAAGTATTGGCTATTTTTTCTTCAAAGGTCATCCTCCTTCATTTTAAATTTTTTTTCCCAATCTATACAACTACTTTGCAAAAAATGGTTACCACCAGAGCTTAGAAACGCAAAAAATCATGTGCATGCTAAGTTTAATGAATTCTAGCAACGCTATTTTGGAAACCATCCTCTATCTGACGAGATTCATATCCCTGTCTCGCCAACTTACATTGAAATGATAAAGGATGAAGCGGAGACCGCGGATGATGATTATTTTCACATGTTCCCCTTCCATTATATTCCCTAGATGGATCAGTAATGTAGGGATTGCCTTCAACGTCTCGCGGGGCAGGTTATTTTAGAGAATGACCAGGTTAACGGTGTTGAATTTAAGCGGACACATGGATTTGGCTGCCTTGGTTGTAACTAACATTCTATAATTTTGTATTTAGTAAATAAAAATAGTATTTACTTGAATTGCTTTTCGAATTCTGCATCATATTCTATATCATTCTGTTGGTAAATATTTTAACCTGAATATGGCTTAGATAGATAGCCAGCGGTCAATGTTTATATATTATATTTGTTTCCCATAATATCTAAAATTTAATTTGATCTTTCTATTATAGTTATTTTATTAATATATAAGTGTGAGTTGTGATAGTCTTTTGTATAAATAATGGTGATAACTCGTTCCCAGACGATTCACCTTACGGCTGAAGGGTGGTTGGCAATAAAGACTGTTGAAGTTTGTAAAAAGATTTTCAGAGTGCTTCCTTATGACGTCGATATACAAACCTATGTTTTACAGGTAGATGGTTTGAATGCGGTGGAGATCAAAATTGAGGTTGATCGGCATTTTTGGTGGGATAATTTCTGTAATATGATTATTGAGCCCGAAGTTTAAGAGATTGTTGTGAGAAATATTACTTTTGACGAGATAGATGAGGATGATGAAAAGATTGTTGGGGGCTAGGTTATTCGATGTGGTGCTGTTGGGTATCTAGGTAATTTAAAATATAATTATTTTCTATTATTGGAGTTGTTTCACAACTCAATTTAATTTTGTTTATTAGAATAATTGGAATTATATTATAGTTTTTTTATTTCCTTAATTTTCTCCCCAAATTGTGTATATTTGGTAAAAAAAAATTGAATTTTGAAATTCGGATCTCATTGGTATATGATAAGAGGTTTTTAGGGGGTCCACTAACAAAATACCCTCTCAAAGTATGGTCGTCGAATTGTAGCACGGATGAGTGGAAACAAATCAACAGAGAGGTTTAGGAAAACAAATACTTTCTAGGCCGAATAAGGTTTTATAAGAGATCGACTAAAAAGAAAAAAATAAGACAAACAATTAGCAAGAGAATAACTACAACTAGAAATGAACCCAACCAAAGCAATATAGTTATCATGTAGTTTTACTAGGCCGATTATTTATATAAAAAAAGTCTTGGTAAAACATTTTTGATATAAACGACAACCCTAGATTCATGGTTAGGAATCTAGGATTTGGCCATAATATGTTTGCCTAAATTCGATATATAGGAGAAATTCTTCCAACTATGGTTAAGCTTGGTCAAATCACTTTTAAATCTACTTACTAGCTATGGTTAAGCCTAAAAGTCGATTATAACTATTTTAGAAGATTGTAAAAGAGAACTAATCCTAGAACTATAATATAACTATTACTACTTAGGTAAGAGCTTTCTTCAAGTCATAGCTAGAAGGGATTAACCTTCTATCATTCCCAAGATCATTGCATGAACTAGCTAACTATTTACAAAAGAAAATGAAAGAGGGAGGAGACCATTAAATAAAAATAAGACTTTATTTCTCCTAAACTTGCTCCAATATGAGATACCCAATTACAATGGGAGGAGGGTTCCTTTTATAGGAGAAGAAACCCAAATTTCAAAACTATCCATTAAATTCTAAAAAATATTTTTACAATAATTTCGTCTAGCTTAAGATACTCCAAAATATTCTAGTGTATACTTGGTATAATTTCAAAATTTAGGCTTTTCCATAATATTTATGTCAAGGTTAAATCAGTTTAAGTGTTTAAAAATATATCATAAATTGTCAAAGTGTCATTATTTAACTTTTCTTCAAAAAACATTTAAAGAAATGGTTTCCTACCCCCAAACTTAAATAAAACATTTCCCTCAATATTTAATAGCATAAAAATAATGGTGGATAAAAACTGGAATTTCTCACCTGAATGTGTCATGGGTTGCCTCCCAGAAAGCACTAAGTTTATTGTCTTTAACCAGACGAGCGTACCCCCAAACTTAAAATTTTCAATATAACTGGAAGGGTACAAAGTTAAAAGGGTGATGTACTATCCTGGTTGTAAATTTACATTCAAAAACCAGATATCACATGAATGGTGATTTTCAATATTAACCCCTGATTGGGCAGTTATATTCTGTAAAAACCAGAGATAGTTCAAAACTAATTCTCAATGAATAAGATTTTTTCTTAAAACATTGTATATCATTTGATGATTCCAAGTTGAAAATTATAGACAAATCAAGAAAAACCATTTTCTTCAAGATAAAGAAAACACATACCCAGGGAACATATTTTTCTTTAGAATTTTCAATACAATCATAGGATTACTACGCGTTGCAGTAAATAATAAGATTGGTATACAAGAATTCGTCCCCGAAAATGTACTAGATTCAAAAATCAATTTTCCTGGAAAGATATTTTCTTTAAAATTTTTAAAAAATCCCATGTTATCGTTGATATTCCAAAAAATGTGATAGGTAGTTCTGACAAAGCAAGTCCATGAGGCATCCCCAAACTTATAATTTTTCAAAAAGATGTTTTCTTTTAGTAGAAGAAAAACTATATAACATATTTTTGGATATGGAAATATGGGAACAATTGACTCTAACAAATATTTAATATGTGTGTGCCTAAAATCATAACTTATCTCAAGGGACTCATCCTGACCATTGACGTGGATATTCATTGGCGTAGGGGTATGTCCCAGTTGAAACTTATCTTTAGATGATAATGATTGCACCATTTCACAGATAACAAAATCATTCGAGTCCTTAAAATAATTTAAGCATTCACTAATAGAAATGTAATAAGAATTATCTCTGTATAAGTCCGTAAAATTGTTTATGGTCATGGTACCCCCAATAGGCTCAGGTGATGGAGGTATGGATTCAAGGAAGATAAATAAATAAGGTAACACTGGTTAGGATAAAGATGGAGCTTGTATTTTCTCAAGGATCGATTTTGAATTCACAATTCTAGGAAATTTGTCATCATTCTCATCATCTGAGAAATCGTCTAAGAATTTGGAAAAATACTCACTTTCTGTCATAATATAATTTTTGAATTGGTGGGGCTCAATCGGTGAAGGGATGAACAATGACATCGGTGGTTAAATGTTGAGGACTGTGAATTAGGATGTGATTGGGAATGAATATTATTGAGCATGTTAGCCACATCTTTTAATGCTTCTTGTGACATATGAATATCGACCTCAACATGGTTATCTTCTAAATCTGTATCGTAATATGGCATTCATTTACCCCACGGGAAAAAAAATTCTATGACTTTGCTCGAGTTCAATAATTTCCAGACCAGAGGTAGAATTTACTTCAAACTCCCTTTCTAGACTGTTAATCGGATATTCTTGCTCATTCACATTCATCATGGCTGCTAACTAACTTATCTGAGTCTCTAACCTAGCGATATATTGAATCGTATAAGTTTGATTTAATGATGTATGTGGCTGAAATTGTAATGATTGTTTTTTACTTTCCATTTATTGTTACATGAATAGAGAAAGGGTATCTTCCAAAGATAGTTTGGGTAGAGCAAGTGGGAACTGTTTGAATGACTTGAAGGATTGATGGGTCTGCATATAGGAATGAGGTTGAAGAGGTTCCACATATTTAAAGTTTTGGTGGTACACACATCAAAAATGATTTTGAGGATATTGTGGGATGTCAAAATATGAGCCATTTGAATTCCAATGTTCTTGCATGTACGACATTTTACAATTAAATTAATACCCAATAAAAAAATCAATCAAGCTTAGAACTCTAGCACTTCAACAACTTTTTTAGAAGAAATAATTAAGTCTCCCATATATTCGTCTATGTTCACAAAAGGGTAGGATGGGCAAAAGCTTTGGTTCCTACACTCTCTTGCGTTATTATGCTAGTACTAGCTTAGAGTAGATGTTCGGTCCTCATGCCCGAGCTAGTCGCCTTATCGTACGTCAGTACTCGAAATGGTGACGTCGCAAACCTGCAACCAGTATTTTGCAGCACTGGGCTGGGTCGTATCCTGCAAACCCGTACTTGCACCCCGTTCTGGTACACCTATCCATTGGGTGATGAAATCTTGCGGGAATCTTGCTACTCTTTTTTATTATCAGTTATTTTCAGGTCTGGGACGTTCAATTTTCGTGTGATATGAATTTCTTTGTATCCCTAATAGGTGGTTTCACTTATTAGAGAGCTTTTTGGGTAATGAAATCCCGCAAGTCTCAAACAATTTTTACCTTTACTAATGTTAGAATGAAAAGAAATTTAAACACGTCAATAGGTCAATCCAACCACAGTAAATATTTTATTAGTGCATTGTGTATTTGTACAGTCTACACGACTTTATGTTCCTAGTGTTAGGGCATAGCAGATATGAACCCCATCTAGATGTAAAGTTTATAAAAGTAACAACCTACGGGAAGTATTTCCTGGTGAAGTTGTGGCCGCCACTTCACTTAGGAGGCGAAAGATGGAAATGCCCCTTCACTTAGGGGGCACAAGAATGATTAGATAGAAGCTTGCCAATGTACTTTGTAAATTCTTCATGATCTCTGAGTACCAACTATGTGACTATCCTACAAAACAAGAAAAAAAGGATTAGTGAGCTTGCGACAAAAAAAATAAAAATATATGAATCAAATTTCCAAGTTTATTGTAGTCTATGATGTACGGATTTTCAAATACGTATATCGTTCAACTCGGTTGAGAGATAGCATTAAATAATATCAATTTAGAAAGATAATTTAGAAAGGAAAAATTTTCAAGCATGAAGTTTTCAAGAATTTAGCTTTTATACCGCCCAAAATAAGTGATTAATGAATAGTGGCATCCTCTACTGAGACTGTTTTTACTGTAGTTTCAAAAGACTGTAACTCTCAGGCGAGTAAACCAAAAAAATATGACTTATAGCAATTCGAAAAGGGTTTTAAATTATCTAAAACTTTTGCAGCAAACGTATTTCCCAATTGTGAAGTATAGATGGTCAAAAACCATGAAACATTCAGGAATACATGTTTCGTTGAAAACTGAGTATGTTTCTTCGAAAATTAATATCTCCGAAACCACTTATCAGAAAATGTTGAGACTAATTTATTCAGAAAGAGATTACGGTAAAAATGAGACCCTATTCTATACCCGAACATCCAGTTACATTATAATTTTGTACAACTTTGTAACGTAAACAGAACCTCCTTAAAGGTGAATCAAACGAGCAAAGCAAAGCAGATGGAGGCTTTTTCTTTTTCTTATCTTATATAGTTAAACGATGAAAGGAAAAAAAATAATAAAATAAACTTGGTAGTAAAAAGATATCGCTTTTACCATTACCTCCCCTGTAACGGCGCCATTTGATAAAAGGTTTTTAGGGGTCCTCTAGCAAAATACCCGCTCAAAGTACGGTTGTCGAATTGTAGCATGGATTAGTGGGATCGAATCCACAAGGAGGTTTGTTAAAAAATACTTTCTAGGCCGAATAAGATTTTAAAAGAGATCAATTAAAAAGAAATTAATAAGACAAACAATTAACTAGAGAATAACTACAACTAGAATTTGGCCCAACCAAAGCAATATAGTTATCATGTAGTTTTACTAGGCAAATTATTCATATTAAAAATCCTTGGTAAGGTATTTTCGGTGTAAACAACAACCCTAGATCCATGGTTAGGCATCTAAGATTTGGTCATAATATGTTTGCCTAAATCCGATATATAGAAGAAATTCTTCCAACTATGGTTATGCTTGGCCGAATCTCTTCTAACGAGTCCTCTTCATTTTCTCCCTAAAATCTGGCTTAATGGTTATAACACTGGATTTTGGCTAAATAGTCCAAATCTACTTACTAGCTATGGTCAAGCCAAGAAGTCGATCATAGTTATTTTAGAATATTATAAAAGAGAACTAATCCTAGAACTATAATATAACTATTGCTATTTGGGTAAGGGATTCCTTCTAGTCATATAATTCCTTCTAGTCTATTAATATTATAGACCTAAGATTCTTGCATATAATTCCCTTAAGTGATGCTGAGATCTTTCTTCATAGAAACTCTTGCATATATCTTTAATATAAAATATCTTCATGAATCTTTGATGTAATATCTTCTTTAATCTTATTCTTCAAAAATATTTGTGTATATATTTCTTCAATCTTGAGACCAAATATATTACGTCATTGACTTTTTGTGCTATGAACTGTTAGAGACAATTTTACTTGACTTTAAGAGCTTGGCTTCAAGTATCCATCTCCAATAGCTACAATCAAACAAATACGCATAAGTACCCAAAATTAAATATAATGGATGACTAAAATACATGTTCGGGTATATTAAAAATGTCATAATTACGCGCTCATCTGTATATCCGTCCAGTTATTTATAAATAAACTACTTATGTTTTTGTTAGGATGGCAAGTTGTGAAGAATATTATAGAGTGTTTGGGAAGGATTTCAGTGGAGAAGTTTTTAGTGGGTTAAGAATTAATAGGTCTCTAAGTTATATTAAGAATTATTACTTGATCGAATTAGGAAATTTGGGCATGAATAGTGATCTATTATTGGATTGCTATTTATAGAAGTTCGAATATTTAAGTAATCGAAATCAATTGGTAGAGAAGAAGGCAAAATAAGTTTAGAGGAAACCGATGAAAAAAAAATTATTGCCAGTGGTTAGAGAAAATGAGCTTTATAAGAAGTGCGATTTTCTATGTGATAGGGAAGATGAATTAGTTAGGACTGCTATCGATGTAAGAGATTCTTAAGAAAAAATTGAATAGGAAAATAAGATTTATCTTATTTAAAAAAAATTAATGGGGGTAATGATGACAAGGGTACGGTTTCCAAAAGATATTAGTTGTTTGATTAGAGGAGGTAAAAAGATGCCTCAGTTGAAAAATTAAGGACGGCTGACACGTATTCCAATAAATATGACAGTTACTGAGGGACTCTGTAAATATCTCTCCTATTCTTTCTTCCAAAAAATTTACCAAATGAGATAGAAGTATTTCTAGAGAGAAAAAGAGATAACTACATATATTAAGAAATAGAGGGAGAAAGATTATGTACTCGAGAGTTCATCAAACCACATTATACTTCCATTGGAGAACCATGTGAAGAAGGAATCCGCTCTTGTCCCTAATTTATCTTTTTGTATAGGAGCTTAGTGTATCATTGATCACGGATGTCATTATTATCCTCTTACTAGCAGAGTAAAAAGTATTTTATTTAAATGTGTACTGTAACTTTATTTTATATTTCCCTTCATTTTTAGTTTGAATTTTGAAAATTATCCCTTAATTATTAATTCATAATTTGTATTTTTGTTATGAAAGTATAAATGCAGAATAGTAGTACTATGGCTCTTGGTAGAATTTGTGAGATTTATGTAGTATAATCTGCGATATTCTAGATTTTGCTCATTTAAAATCTAAACAAATCAAACTTAAAACTGAAATTGATTTAGTACCTGGTCATCAATATAGGTGTAGATGCGCGATAAATTGTTAATAAGTAGGAAGCAGTTTGCTTCAAACTCATATTTCGAGATGAATCCATCCATATTTGGCCGAGTTGGAGCTGATGGTAATATAGATATTGGAGAAGTTAACTCCACTGGATACGAACTCGATCTCATTAGTAGTAGGGTTCCTAAAAATGATTTTGTTCCTACTGGTGAGGTCGAGTTAGGGGTAGCTGGAGATCAGGGTGATAACTTTGATTTCCATGGTATTTTTTAAGCTACCGTGAGAGGGCTGATGTGATGAAGGAGTTTTGTAAGTACAAATGAAAGTTAAAGGGTGTTTGGGGAGGGTTAATGAGTAAGGAGGTAGAATGTATAGAGAGTATTTCGATGAGGATGGTAAAAATTTGTACTACCTTATTCCTGATTTAGATTTTGAGAAAATCATCAAGGAAATTCGAGATGATATTTTCCTGGAATATTTTAATGGGGATGAATCTGATATGTTAGAGGAGGGATTTATTTGTTATCTGGCTATGTTCGATTATGGTTTGAGTCTGCCATTGAGTAATTTTTCCATAGGCATAATGAATGGAATCAAAACATGCCCTGCCGAGTTAAATAGGAATGTATTCGAAGTGATAAGTATTTGTGAAGCATTTAACTCGAAGTAGATAAATGAGGGCAGGGAGAGGCTTCTGACCTCCGAAGATGTACTCAAATTTTAAAATGTAAAGTACTTCAGCGCCACTGAAAGTGCTTATTTTTCTACTGTTTATCTTAATCCTCAATTTTTCGATCTGGGCTCCGCTATCGAAGTGTGGAACGATAACTTGGTTTTGGTTTAAGGCAAGTATATGCAGAGGACTGATGAGGAAGACCTGGATCTAACATATAGGTCCTTTAAGGAACGTAGGTAGATGCACTTTCTTGAATTTATTTTTTGTATATCAATTTATAAATGATTAAGCTGTATCTCTATTTTACAGATCCAAACTGCAATATCAATTAGAGAGGAGTCTTTTGTTGACGTAGTTGTTCGTGAAGGGGCCAAACTTCAAGAAGTACTTGACGAACTCAGTATAAATAGAAGCAAAAGGTTAAATAGCAAATCTCTAAAAGTTTAGAAAGCCCAAGCTAAGAAAAAAAAAGACTAATGTTCATGTGAAAGCTGGGTCCAGTTCTGCGGCTTCTTCCCCTGTAATGGATACTTCTTTAGATACAGGTCTTTCCATCCCGAAGATTACTAAATCCAGAGACCTTTTTCTCCAGCCTCTGACATCAGTTCCTAGTTTGGTTGCTTCAGGTTGAAGAAAAATTAGAAAGGGAAATACCAGGAAAAGTACTATCTCTAATTTTGCCACTAAATATGGTGGGAAGGCAGAGAGTGCCTTGAAAAAGAGGAAGTTAGACGACCTCCCACCGGCATCTAATAAAGTTCCTGTGAAGGACGAGCTTATAACAAAGATTATTGTTGTGGAGCTAAGGGAGACTGAGGATCTAAAAGCCCTTGAAACAAGCTTTTGGCCTCTTGCCATTTCTCCGGGTTTTGATTTAAAGTCTGCTATGGAGGCAGAACTATGGAGGATAATTTGAAACATCTCAATTTTTTTTGCTGTTGTACGCTTATGATGTGTGTATACGGGTTTCTCACGTGCTAAAAGGCATTGTTCTTGATGTCGAAGATGGTAAAGATCATATGGCTATTATCTCTAACCTAAGGCTTCATCTGTTACAATCTACCGATAGATAGGCTTCCTGAATAAGAGGGTTATGGAACTGGGAAAGGGGATGGCTTGAGCAACTTAAAGGCATACTTTCAAGAATTTTTGGATAAGCTTAAGCAAGAATCTACTGTAAACCTCAACGAAGTAAGTGCTACTCCTGATAACCTTACCCGGCCTCTACAAGACGATGGTTACTCCGGTTCTGACATTATAGCCGTGGTTGAAGGTCATTTTACTGATGTTATCGATCTTGCTGATGAGGATGAAGATAACCGTGAGCCTATTCCTTCTTGTGAGATAATTTTTTGGCCTGATGAGAATGTCCTTCTTGACGAAGACCACACTCGTGAGGTAAATCTTGAGGACAAGGTAGCTTAATCTTGTTTGTTTCTATTATGAATTTTTTTGGATAAGGTCGGCTGAAGTTTTTTGTTGTTGTAAATGTTTGAGTAGTACTCTATTTAAATGGATGGCTTATTTTGTTACTTAATTGATATAAGGCTCTTACGTATAGGATGCTCTCGAACTAAGGTTGATTGTTGATGCTTTGAGGAAAGAGCTTTCTAGGAAAAAAATGCATTGGTCATAAAAAATCATGTCATTGCACAGACTGAGGGTCAGGTGGGAGAATAGAAAGCTCTTAGTAAAGCTCATTAAAAAAAATAATGTGATGCACAGCTCGGCTGGGCTAAAGCAAAAAATAGAACGGGATAATTTTTTTAGGAAAAGTAGAGATAGGTTTATTAAGATTTGACCTTTCTTGCCTGGTGGTATTAGAGATAACACTCCATCCACTAATAAAGACCTTATGATGTTAACTTTATTCCATGAGGCCGAAATAGATAGTAAGAAGGGGTTTAAGGAGGCTTGCCTTAGAGTGCTAGAAGAAAATGGATTGCATCCAGACCCTGCTACCTTGAATATTTGGTGACCAGAGCTAGAAACATGCACAACCTTAAGGCTAAAGATTGCTCAGCTCAAGCTGGTTTTTTAATAATTTATTTATGATTATGTGATTGTGATAATGTATATGTATTTATGTAGAATTATTTTGTATAGGAATTGAGATTCATGAGAAATATATTCTAAAATATGTTAAAGAATATTATGACGAATCGATCTGTGTTGAGGAATGATTTAAAAGCTGTTCAAACCGCTTTAGAAAATGTAACCGAACTCAATATGAAGTTTGAGGTCGAGTTTTGAAATGAAAGACTTTCAAAGAAAATTGGAAAAGGATTGCTGGAAAAGATTTTGCGAGTTAATGTGGAAAAGCCATGAACATATGGTAGACTTGTTGTGGCCTAACACCAAGAAACTTACCTTTGGAGACCCTTAGAAGAGGTATTTAGGGTCTATGATAGCGTTTTATGGTGGAGAAATAAAGAGGGTCGAACATGGAAGGGATATAATGTATGATTTAATGGTTGAGTCTAGAGTTACTTGCAACGTGGACATAATTCATGTTGATTACTTGAATCGGGCTAATTTTAATGTTGATAACTTTGAGTCTATTACGGTTCATGTTAACAAAAGTTAAACAGAAGCTGGTAGAGAGGTCCTTACTCTTAAAGCTCTAGAATTTGTTGATAGATCTTCGAATGTGATAAAAAAGAATTCGACCAATGGAATGTTTGGTGAAAATAAAAAGTAGATCGACATTTATAAATGTATAGTAGATTTATCAAAGGATTAAAGCTAGTTTAGCCTTTGCTTAATTATCTGGTATATTTATTAGACTATAGTAGACAAAAATATAGGAAAAACCTTAAATAATTTTAATTGATGAGACTGGAATGTACATAAAATTGGAGATTAAATCTTACTTTTTGAAGCAAATTGACTGTATAAACTGTAGATTAAATTGCATTATGTAATTTGGATTAAAAAACAATTGAACTAACTATAGGGACCTATCCCTTGACCTAGTCCAAACTCGAACTACCTCAATATCAAACTCACGCATTACACACGTGACATGTACAATCAGCATTAACACCTAGACCACGAACTAATAAAGAACGTAGATCGAGCACTATAACAAAAAATGAATAAGTCAAAGACACCTGTCTCCCATGAACTAACAGTTACACATTCAACTACCACTTACCTAATTATCTTGAGAATGTGCTTCTATACGATAACAAGCTGCAGGTACGGTCTATATAAAGAAAAGGTTCCAGAGGAGAAAAGGACAGGAAAACTAGATTTTCAAGATTCTAACACAGGAATATCTAGATTCTAAACACCATAAAAGTAATTATTTCAAGATCAAACATTTCTAGTTTAAGAGATTACTTGAAATAAGATATTAGCCTCAAGACATTAAAATTACAGTTACTAAACCCTCAACTCGAGATCACAATTTTTTAACTATTCAAAAGTTTTCTACGCTAAATTACCTGTATCATTTCTTGTATTACATTAATTTTTATCACAAGTAAATTTGGTGTAAGATCTAATTTCGAGCTACGGAATTAGGCCATTACATTTGGCACCATCTGTGGGAAAGAATACATTTTCCACAACATCATAAAGCATACTTTACTCAACTATCCATTTCCAATCATAGTCACTTCCAAGCGACCAACAACAGGAGTCTAGCTCGATCTTTCTGTTGAACTTGAATATCTCGCAGAACTACGGGAAAATCTCCATACTGAAACAGAGAAACTTAATGAGCTCGAACGTCAGTTAACTCTTGAATGTGAGCTCTGCGACAAAGAGCTCGAAAGCGAGCGTCAAGCTCGTTTGGCAGTATTCAAAAGACATGAATAGATGATAACTATTCAGACCGCATTACAATTTTGCATAACACTCAATAGGCTCCCTATACTAGGGATCATGATTAAGTGCCAGTGAACTCCCGAATTTCTACACGAGAAAGATAAGGCCCTCGAGGAGCAACCAGCAAAGCCGTTTCCATAAATATTCAGCACGAACCTCAACCTTCAATTCATTTAGGTAGAGAAGCTCAATCCGATATCGGAAGAGGTCTCTGGCCTTTTAAGCGTTAGGAGGAAGAACAACGACCTCAACCCTAGACTCTACCACGAGAGTGCTTGAGCGAATGCACCGATACTCATAATCCTCAACTAGTTCTCTAAGCCACTCGGGCAACACGTCAGCAGGTCACACAAGAGCACATGGATCAACGTATCAAGGAGTTGATTGAAGCTCAGGCTCTAGGCAATAAGGACGATTTCACCAAGTTATAAAGTAGTCTTATTGCCAAAGAGTTATATGATATAGAAGTACCAATAGGTTTCCATACTCAGAAGATACGTAAATATAAAGGCACCGATCCGAAGGAGCACATTCAGCAATTCCAAGATTTTTTGGGATTGTACTCAAACCTCAACTCTGGTAGCCTACTCGCAGCCTTCGACCTCCTCACTCAAAGTCTACTTCGTATCCTACTCGAACATATTAAAGACTATTTTGACTCAGAATCAAGCCCCTCAAGGAACTCTTATAGTCGAAGCCTCGACAGCAGATAAACCTTCGAGAACGGATCAGCACAAAATAGTAGATAAACCTTCGAGAATGGATCAGCACATAATAGCAGATATCCTTCAACTAAACGTTCGAATAGCAGAAGTGTGATGAGACCAGCAGTCAGTTCAAACGGATTGGACGGCGCATTAATTGGTCTCTCAGCTACAGTGATAGGGATGTCTGTAATAAATACCACCGCCAGAAAACCCAGACAGTAATCATGTAGCCTGGCCCACTCTTGGTGGCTCAGCCTCTTATGTCTCAATAAATAAGAGAGAGGGGAAACCAAGAAGGGGTTAGAAAAATTCTCTTCAAACCCTATGCTTTTTACCTTCGACCACTTACAAACTGTATTCGATCTGTATTATTACTCATCAGTAATAGAATCACAGTTTAAAAATTCTTATCAGAGGTCGTAGAGAGTCACATTCGGGCCTCTACGCAAGTATTTGTCTCTAATTAGTCTCTTTTTAGGCCATATACTTGTACATCTTTGATAAGAGGCTGACCTCCGTGTTGTAAGAGCCATCTTCACTTCTCAACGAAGATCAGACCCCTACAATTTTCACCAACTGTGCTTCCCACACTATTAGTTACCTCGTCATTGTTACCTTCCGTTCTTTCCTACCATTTACCACACCTTTTCAATGGCCCCTTCCCGCTGTGCCAACTCAACTCAGGCAGGCAACTCCAATGACGGAGTCACCGCTCAAGTCGCTTTACTATCTCAGCAAATTGCTCAAGTAGAAGAGCTCTATCTGCATCAACTCACCGAGGAATGAGAAAACCACCGCCATGCGTTGGAAACCGAACGGAATCGTCGAGTAGACGACAAAAATTGACAGAATCGAGCAATCGATGAGCTGTGCAACACAGTCCGAGAACTTCAAAGGTTAGAGCCCTTGGAACCCGCCCGTCAGTCCTAGGTACCAGATCAATCGCGCGTATCTACCCGCGCCCGCCCTGGACCCTCAACAAACCTCGAGTTACCCCCAGCTCCCATCGGTGCTGATGGTATTCCCCATACTATTCCCCCCACTGGCTCTATCCACCTCGGAATCCACCCCACAGAAGATTCTTCTGACTCCACCCTCCATTCATCAAGATACCCTCGGCCTGTCAAAAACCGACTCGGCGAGCGTCGCCCCGCTCGAGACCGAATCGGGGAGCGCAGTGTTGAATATATACCACACATTCAACCCTGCAACCATCAACATCACCAATCTACCCCTCCTGGATTTGTCACACAACAAGACTTTGACCACAAGATACAGCCCGCTATTCGCATCAGCGCAAGCCCAGCCTTAAACTCATGAAGCCGCCTCAACAATCCCATTTGTGCCACCCTACTCGCCATCGATATACCCCCTAATTTTTGTTCCCCCAAGCTCAACAAATATCACAAAACAGACCCCAAAACCCACATTTTTGAATTTTAAAACTCACTAAGCCTTTACTCTACTGCCGACTACCTGTTATGTCGACTTTTTCCAACTAGCCTCACTGAAAACCCACTTCGATGGTATCACAATCTCCCAAATGGCTCGATACGAAAATTCGAGCAATTCACGCAGCTCTTCATTGCCCAGTTTGCCTTCAACAAAGACATAGAAGTCAGAGTTGACGCATTATTTAATTTTAGAAAGTTAAGCACAGAGACCCCCAAACCCTTCACAAAGCGATTCTACGATGAGTGACGAAAAATAGAGAACCTTGACTGTGCAAATGCTATCCTCGCATATTCAAATGCTCTGCCTGATATGGCGCATCCCTCTCCAAATCGAAGTCAAACCTGGGGAGCCTTATTGCGCCAATCACAAATGCAATTGTCACCATACGAACAAATACTTTGCCCTCCAACTTTCTCTCAAACTCACCCTCCGAGCAGGACGTCTGCACCAGTACGTTACCGGCCTTCCCAGTTATCTCGATGGGTCTTACCTCTAATCCCTCTCTACCCCTACTACTGACCCAGTCGTGATACATATCTACCGATCATATTTCATCGAAGTCAACAATATAGACAGTGGTCATTCGCTTAATAAACGAAGGCGCATCGGCAAATATTACAAACTTTCTTACTAGGAAAAATTCCCTACCCTACTGCCAGAATGCAACCGTCACCCTCGTCTCGAGGGCATTTTTTTCACCAATTATGACATGTCACACGTCCGTTTCCCTCATTCCGATCGTCTCGTCATTATGATTAAGATTAAGAACATTGTCCTTCACACAATGATCATCGACACAGGAAGTGGAGCTGATGTCCTATTTCTACCCACCATCGAAAAAATGCAAAAAACTAAACTCATTACCCCAGCCAACGTTGAGTTAAAAGGATTTAATGGGACTGCCGAACTCGCCGTCAGTCGTATTAGCCTACCTATCACCACAGGACCCCTCACCCTTCAAACCAGCTTCCTGGTCATCGATAAGAAATCCGAATACCTCGATATCCTCGGCCGGGACTGGCTCCATGCAATGCGAGCTATACCCTCGACCTATCACCTAACCCTTCGTTTTGAAACTCCCAAGGGTACGTGGAACCTCAAGGGATCTCAATGTCTCGCCCGCTCATGCGAGCATCCAGAAATTGACCAGACCAGAAAACTTGTCAGACGCCCATAGCAATCACTGCACCTTTTTATCCCATCGACTTTGACAGATACCACCCCCCATATAGAACATACCATTTATATCGAACTCGACGGCCCTGGCCGAGGAACATTCATTGGAACATTTCTAAGCGAGGCCGAATGCCTCGAGCTTACAGATTTCCTTGGAACAAACACGGACATCTTTGCTTGGACATTTCAGGAGATGCCTGGTGTCGACCCTAGCCTGGCATGCCATCGCCTCGATCTAATTCTCAATTCTATGGCAGTTAAACAAAAGAAGCGTACCATGGCACCACGACTTCGAGAAGCGGTTAACCTCGAAGTAGACAAGCTTATAGCCGCGGGCTTTATCAGAGAAGTCAAGTACGCTGACTGGATATCGAACATTGTGGCAGTTCCTAAGATGAGCAAAAAGATCTGAATCAGCGTCTACTTCACCGACCTCAATAAACATATACCGAAGGACAGTTTCCCACTGCCGACCATTTCAGCACTCCATGATGGACGCAGCTCCGGGTTACAATCAGGTACCCCTCCTCCCAGAAGATCAACTTAAAACTTCCTTCATAACAGGACAAGGCCTTTATTATTTTAATGTCATGCCCTTCGGCCTTAAAAATGCAGGTGCCACTTACCAGTGCCTCGTCGCAGCTATGTTTAAACCTCTGCTTGGCAAGTCAGTCGAAGTCTACATCAACGACATCCTATGCAAGAGTATACAAAAGCAGAAACACATCCACGACCTGACCGACATCTTCTCAATACTTCACACCTATAAAATGAAACTCAACCCAGAGAAGTGCCAGTTTGGCGTCTCATCCGGAAAATTCTTGAGCCACCTTATCTGTAAACGTGGCATCGAAATCGACCCCACCCATATTCGAACCCTCATTGGCATGCCCTAACCCACAACAAAGAAAGACGTCCAAAAGGTGGCTGGCAGGATAGCAGCCCTTAACCATTTTATTTCCAAGTCCTCCAATAGATGTACTTGACCCCCTGAGTGCGAAGACGCCTTTCTTAAACTTAAAACATATCTTGGCCGCCCACCCATCATTAGTACCCCCATCGAAGGTGAAATACTCTCCTTATATCTCGTAGCCAGAGAAACTTCAATCAGTTCTGTACTCATTCGCCTTGATTCCATCATCGAAAAACCTGTGTATTTCATCAGCAAAACTCTAACGCCTGTCGAAACCTGTTATTCCAAACTTTAGCGATTTCTCCTGACACTTGTTTATTCAGCCCGCAAGCTCAAACCATATTTTATGGGCCACCCCATTCGTGTCATCATAAGTTACCCTCTCCGCGAAGTACTTAGTAAAAAAGAAAAATTCAGGCGAGTACAACAATGGTCTGTATACCTTGGCGAGCACGACATAACTTTCGAGAAGCAAATATCTCTGATAGGCCAAGCAGTAGCAGATTTCCTCGCCGACTTCCCGGTCGAAGATTACGACTGGGAAGAACATGAAGACGATCTACCGGAAGATCAACCTGAAGTTGTAGATCCATGGGACCAACTTATCGGTTAGCATTTATTCACAGATGGCTCCGCAGGACCCAATGGTTCAGGAATTGGTACTGTCTTGGTCACACCGACTAATGACCGAATAGAGAAAGCAGTTAAACTTACCTTTAAATGTTCCAATAATAAAGCAGAGTATTAAGTACTGATCCATGGTCTCGGCCTCGCACTCGATCTCAGCATTCCCAAACTCGCAGTTTTAACCGATTCCCAACT
Source organism: Kingdonia uniflora (assembly GCA_014058105.1). Lineage (NCBI taxonomy): Eukaryota > Viridiplantae > Streptophyta > Magnoliopsida > Ranunculales > Circaeasteraceae > Kingdonia > Kingdonia uniflora. The sequence goes on from JACGCM010001281.1 coordinate 3,398,297, forward strand.
CATTAAGATTCATTCCTCAGGAGAAAATCAAGCTAACGGTCGCATGGCTGACTACGCTTTACTTGTGCGATAGCGCATGGACCGATATCTCAAAAAATCAACAATTACCCATTATCCTTGAGGAGAAAATAGACATGCCGATTCCCTCGCCTACGTAGCAGCTATGCTGGGTCAGACAGAATCTCGAACCCTCCATATCGAAGTACTCGAACGCCCAAGTATCGACCAAATGGAAATTAATGCCATCAATACTGGGGGCGAGAGTCTCGATATAGATGATTGGCGAACACCATTTCTTTGTTACCTTACCAACGCAACCCTTCCCAATGATCCCAAAGCCAGACGTCCACTGTTAGAAAACTGCCGCAGATACACTATCCATAACAATGAACTACATCACAAATCTCCAAATGACGTCCTCCTTCGATGTATATCCAATACCGAAGCCTCTCGAATCTTAGCAGAGCTTCACGAAGGCACCTGTGGTGCTCACACCGCTGGCCGATCTTTGGCCCTTCGAGCTGTAACCCAAGGATTGTTCTAGCCCGATATGAGAAAGCAAGCTTTATAATATGCAGCACATTGTGACAAATGTCAGCGTCATGCTCATGACATCTATTGCCCCTCTCGAGATCTTCATGTCAGCCAAGTTTCTTGGCCATTCAAAAGATGGGCCATCGATATCATTGGTCCGTTTCCAAAAGTTTCGGGTAGCAGAGAAAACATCCTCGTTGCCACTTATTACTTCACCAAATGGGTCGAAGCTGTTCCCTTATGCCGAACCATCCAGAGAAGAGGAAGTTATCAAGTTTTTATGGGAAAACATCATCACTTACTTTAGCTTCCCCCACATGATTCGGTGCGATAATGGTCCCCAGTTCATTAGTAGTAAAATAAGGAATTTCCTCAAAAAATATAACATTATTCTTTCGCCCTCCACACCTTACTACCCCCAGGGCAACGGTCAAGTCGAAGCAATTAACAAAACTATTGTTGATGGTCTGAAGAAGAGAGTCGATACAAAGAAAGGACTATAGGTTCAAGAGTAAAAATACGTCCTCTGGGCCTATCGAACAACACCAGGAAAGTCTACCGGATGCACCCCTTTCCTCCTAACATATGGAACAGAAGCAGTAGTGCCAACTCAGTTCGAAATACCCACTCGAGATCCTTACCTCACAGACGAAGATAATGAGTTTGAACTCGCATGCAACATATTGAGGATCGATAAAACCAGAAACCGTGCTATCGCCTACCTGGGCCATTACCACGAATCACTTCAGAAATCTTACAATAAGCGAGTTCGACCACGAAGTTTCAATGTTGGAGATCTAGTACTCCGACGTGATAATCAGTCGACGAAGCCCGCGAATGCTGGAAAATTAGCCGAATCTTAGGAAGGACCCTACATTGTCTATGATAAAACAGACAAAGGATCTTACTACTTGATGACATAAGACGAAGACCCTCTATCGAACCCTTGGAACACAATGCAGTTGGACTCTTATAAAAGGCCTTAACTACATACCACCGATGTAATCCAGGATAATCAATAAACGAGGTTTTTGTCACCAATACTTTGTCTCCTATTTCACTTTGAATTTCTTGGTTTAACTCGAATACCATGTCAACCTTCGACCCAACTGGTACTCAAGGATGATCTCGACAATTTTCCAGTCTCCAAAATTCGAGCAAACTCAAGGGGCAAGAATGATCGAAAGACCGGACCCTTAGGGATGCATTGGAGGCGATTTGATATTCCTTCGTCCGGGCTCTGAAACCGACAAAGTACAGTCCTTCTCTTGATCTACCCTAGGTATCATGTCCACCCTCGCCCCGACAGATACTTAGGGGCGACCTTGAATTGCTCAAGTCTCCAAAATTTGTGCAAACTCGAGGGGCAAGAATGGTCGAAAGATCGGACCCTCGGGGATGCATTGGAGGCGATTCGATATTCCTTCGTTCAGGCCCTGAAACCGATGAAGTACAGTCCTTTTCTTGGTCTACCCGGGGTATCATGTCCACCCTCGCCCCGACAGATACTTGGGGGCGACCATGAATTGCTCAAGTTTTCAACATTCGGGCAAACTCGAGGGGTAAGGATGGTCCAAAGACCAGACCCTCGGGAATGCGTTGGAGGCGATTCGAATGCTTCACTGTAGCTTAGGCCTTCGAAGTTCAACACATTTTCGGGTTTCCCCCAGGTATCATGTCCCCTCACCCCGACTGATACTCGGGGGCAACCTGGAAATGTTTTGAGTTTTCAACATCACTGTGGCTTCGGCCTTCGATGTCTAAAAGAACACACTGAGTTTGATCCACATTACATCCACATCCTACATGGATCGATAATGCTACAGTCATGTAAACATCAAGGAAGTATCATGCATATTATTTGTCAATGCAACAGTCGTAGAGCATGTCAAAGATCAATCATCAAAAGTTCAAAGCAAGCAAAATCGGCAGAATAAGCATCCAAATTCCAACATTCCAAGGTTAGCATAAGATAGCATGACTACTAAGGCACTATATCGATAAGTCAGATTTAGCAGACTCAGAATGTACCATAGAAAATACACATCAGCATGTTCATAATTATCTACAGAAGCTCAAAAAAAAATAGCAGTAGCACAGTTTAACATATTGCAAATCACCACATGTCAGCGGAAAACGACGAGAAACCCCAACTTCAAGTACCTCATACCGGCACGGTCTCACATTCTTGTTCCACAGACACTCCACCATCAGTAACCTCTGCGGCTTCATTCGAGATGCCGAGAGCTCTACCATCAACAAGACCACTACTGGGTGCTCCAAGGAGAGAAGTATCTCCAACACCTTCAGTACTCCCAACTGTCTCATGAACAACGGGTAACTCTACTCCCTTCAGCTGGACCACATCACCTTCAGCAAATTCTGGAGTCATAGGGTACGGTTCAAGTGTATCAGGGTCATACCCCTTTTCATCTATGAAAGTCTTCAACCTCACAGTCACCTTGCATTCGCCATCGTACTGCCCCTGGAACCGTACCATCTGTTCAGCCTTCTCCCTCTCATACGCTGCAAGCTTTGCAGCCCACTCCCGCTCCAGCCTCGACAACTGAAGTTCGAGTCTCTCATCATAAGATTCGGTAATAACCCCAAGGTCATGCTTCAACTTCTTCACCTCAGACACCAATGATGCATCCGTCCCACGGGAAAGATCAAGATTTTCCCTTGCTTGCCGTAACTTCGCTTTTACAGACTTCATAGCCTTACTGCACGTTCGCACCCAAGTATCCGTCTGCTAAAATATTTAATCAGTCAGTGAACCACGAAACTTGAAGAATTCGAAAGACATTTCAGAATATCACAATAAGGAGCAGTACATAGTTACCTGAAATATGTATCTCTTTACTTCCTTCGATGTCTCGTCTGGATTGTCCTCCCAATGTTCGACCATCAAAGATTGCTTAGTGATAGCCTGCTCCTATTGTTCTGCCACTGTGATTTCTTCATTTTCCTCCAGTGTATCGCCCTCCCCTAGTGCCCTATGCCTTTAACATTGTCCTTCCTTCGATTGCTGAAATTTTAGGGCTTCAGGAGCATAACGACTCTTCCCTTTCTCAACATGAGTCGATACTGGCCTTGGCCTCAACCTCGAAGCCTCGACAGTCACTTCGGGCACCGTTGCCACTTACTTCGACCCCTTACGAGATCACGGCAAAAACTAATAGTTCCTCGGCAACTAACTGATTCGTCTGTACCTGCATTCAAACCTCCTCCCCAACGACTCCCTGTCGAACATATCTCCAACATCAAACATTCGACCATCGTAAGACTCTATCTTCACATCAGCCCTTCATCAACCTTCGATCATAATTTCCTTCGAGCATATATTTATACCTCACGCCTAGAAGAGTAGTCGCTTGCATTCGTCTACATTATCTAACCAAATAAGAGGAATACAGACACAAGCTAAATATTATATCTATTTCAATTACCGAATCCAGAAAAACAAATTACATTTTTCCCCTACCACCCCAAACTCAAAACAACTTCCTCCCACAGAACAAAATAGAAACTACACAAAATAATACCAAAACGTTCAAAACATCAACCCTGTGCCCTACTTCTGGAAGAACCAGGTCCGCTCGCTGCATGTTCCTCCTCGATGATCTCCTCTGCACAGACATGGCTTTTAGCTAATGCCATCAAGAAAAGATAACGTCTTTGTTTGGTCGTAAAGTACGACCTCAATTGCTCCCAGAGATAAGCGTACGGTTCGCCATTGATAAACTCCTCTGGCCTCTCGTTCACAGGATCCGGTATGTCCCAATTCAGATCGCGATTTCCGAAAAACCTCATGTGCAGCTCGGCCATTTTCCGCCCCACACGATGATCATGGGCAAACCCCATCCTCTTCTGATAACGGGTATTGGGCGGGCTATCCATTCAGATATTCAGAATGAAGAACAGAGTAATGTTGAAGATGGAAGAAGATACAGAATCCCCGCACAAAAACCAATTTTTTATAGCCTTCACCCCATTTATTACCTTTTACCCACCTACACCTCTTAATTACCCCCCCCCCCCCTTATTATTTTCCCAGAAACCAACGGTCAAACAAGAACAGGTTCCAAGACAACAGTTTTCTCAGCAAACACCTCCCCACCTGGCTTCGAGACCCTTGTTGAGAGGGGGTGAATGTGGTAGCCTACTCGCAGCCTTCGACCTCCTCACTCGAAGTCTACTTCGTATCCTACTCGAATATATCGAAGACTATTTCAACTCAGAATCAAGCCCCTCAAAGAACTCTTGTAGTCGAAGCCTCGAAAGCAGATAAACCTTCGAGAACGGATCAACACATAATAGCAGATATCCTTCTATTGAACGTTCGAATAGCAGAAGTTTGAAGAGACTAGCAGTCAGCTCAAACGGATTAGACGGCGCATTAATTGGTCTCTCAGCTACAGTGAAAGGGATGCCTGTAATAAATGCCACTGCTGGAAAACCCAGTCAGTAATCATGTAGCCTGGTCCACTCTTGGTGACTCGGCCTCTTATGTCTCTATAAATAAGAGAGAGGGGAAACAAAGAAGGGGTTAGAAAAATCCTCTCTAAACCCTATGCTTTTTACCTTTGACCACTTACAAGCTGTATTCGATCTTTATTATTACTCATTAGTAATAAAATTACAGTTTAAAAATCCTCATCAGAGGTCGTTGAGAGTCACATTCGGGCCTCTACGCAAGTATTTGTCTCTAATTAGTCTCTTTTTAGGCCATATACTTGCACATCTTTGATGAGAGGTTGACCTCCGTGTTGTAAGAGTCATCTTTGCTTCTCAACGAAGATCAGGCCCCTACATCAACCATATTCTATGTCATTTGTTCGCAACAAGTCTGTAAGGATAATTACTGCGGTGGTTATATTCTCTACCTAAAGATTCTACCTTCGTCTTAGATCAACAATAGAAGAATTTTGTCAAGACTTATGCTCACAATAAAGACAAGAATGAGAATTTATATTCTCTTATTAGTCTTAAACAGTCACAAGGAAATAATCCCGTGGTCTTTGCAAAGAAATTTTTGGAGCTCGCAAGAAAAGTTGATAATTTGGATCATAAAACAGTTGTTACTACTTTTACCAATGTGCTTCAACCCGATTGAAAAGCAAAGAAGCATCTCTTCTTAAACAAACCCGCTACCTTGGAGGATATGATCACCAAGGTTAATGGGTATGTCTACCTAGAAATGAAAATGACTGAAAGGCATAAATCAACTAAATTCGTCCTAACCACCAAATGTCAAAATACAGAAAGTATCTATGAACCAAAGGAGGAATAGGGTGATCAAAAGCGTTCTAAGGCAAACACAGGCAAACCTCGAAAAGGTAATTTAATACCCAAGCCGGTCCTCCCCAAGATGAATGTCTGAATAACCTTAATTTTTCCCGTTCAAACGAAAGACAAGTTCTACTGTATTTCTCAACACTGGAACCGATCGAAGGCAGGCCGTACTGTATGCATCACAAGGTAAATCATCATGAAACTGACAACTGCAATACTTTACAGAGGTTGCAAGAATATATTTTCAAGGACAGGAGAATGTATGAGTATATTGTCGACCTAGAATCATACAAGAATAGTAACTACAGGATGCAAATCGAAGTAGTCCAGGATGAGGATCAAGCTGAGGAGATATATTTGTACCATATGTACCGCAGCAACATGATCGAGATCCATCAGGTTAACAACTCTTGTAAATTCAAGCGACAGAAATTACCAGAGTGCTGTGATCACACACCTTAAGATAAAGAAGCTAAACTCCTTTATGAATCGAACAATCACCGACTTTGAATTTCATTCGAGGATTGCGATATTAGTCACATTAATTTTCTTCATCATGACGCATTTGTTCTCATGCTCAAGATGAAGAAATTTTTCATGCATACAATGATGATTGATACTGGTAGCGCTATTGAGATTCCCTTTCAGAGCACGATTGAACAGATGGCCTATTGAGATTTCCTCATCAGAGCGCTATTGAGATTCCAAATGACATCGATATCAGTAGATTTAATGGTTCCAAGGAAGAATAAGTGGGCAAGATCATCTTACCTATTACCGCTAGACCAACTGCAGTAGCCTACTCGTAGCCTTCTACCCCAGTCAAATACTTGAAGGCTACTTTGAAGCCTACTCGAATGTCTCAAATCCCATCCAATCCTTAGACAAGTCTCCCAAAGATTATTTGAAGCCTTGACTCTGAACAAGCCTCGAAGATGAACTCCACATCGCATCAAAAATACTTCAACCATGTCCGTACATGGTTGAAGTATGACAAGACAGACAGCCAGCTTACAAGACAAGACGGCGGTGTGATTGGTACTTGCAGCTACAGTGACAGACTCAACAACTGCTATAGCGTCAAAGTACAAGCACAGACCCAATAAATGTTGCAGTAACAACTCTGACATTTTTGGCATCCATACCCACTCTGAGATAACCGCTCAAAATACGGATGGCACCCTTGTAATGTGACCTAACCTTGGTGACTCAGCTCTTCATATGCTCTATAAATAGGAGAGATGGGGAATCAAGAAAAGGTTACAAAACCTCCCCTCTGAGCCCTTATAGTTTACCTTTGATCACCTTGCAAAATCTAGTACTCGGACGTTCGACTACTCCACAGAAATATATACACTCTTAAAAATCCACATCTGAGGTTGTGGAGAGTCATATTCTAGGCTTCCACACAAGTATATTGTCTATGGATTATTCGTAATCTAGATTATATACTTGATTTCATGTGATAAAGGATTAATCCCGTGGTGTAAGAGCTGACTTCCCCTCAACTTGAAGTTAGGCCCCTATATTTGGCGCCGCCTGTGCTGCCCACCCTACCGATCCCCCTTTCTTTTTTCCCTTCCCTTTGTTGTCAATTTCAGCAGATTATCCTCAATAGCACCCACCCTCCATTCCAGTTCTACCCACGCTGGCAACTCCGTCGATGGAGTAGCCGCCCAAATAGCCTTATTTTCTCAACAATTTACTCAAGCCGAGGAGCGCCACCATGCACAACTTTACCAAAAACATGAAAAACACGGGTAAGAATTCGAAGCAGAACGATATCGCCGTCTGGACGATGCCGACAGGAAAAACGGGGCAATTGATGAGTTACGCAATACCGTCCGAGAGTTGCAAAGACAACAGCCTCTGGACACTGCTCGACCATCCAAAGCACCAGACCTGTCACGCGTGTCGGTCCACGCCCATTTGGGGCCCCAACCAAATCTCGAAATACCTCGAGTTCATATCAGTGCCGAAGGTGCTCCCCACACTATTCCCCCTACTGACTCTATCCACCTCAGCATTCACCACACAGAAGATTCCTCTTACTCCACCCTTCACTCTTCCAGACATCCCAAATGCCGCTCTGCCCGAGAACGTCTCAGGGAGCGCAACACATAAAACATATCACACACTCGACCTCATCACCCTCGAACCCTTCGATCACCCCCTCATCCTGCCTACTGTCCACAGCAAGACTTTGACTACAAAATCTAATAAGTCATTCGCGTCAGCGAGAACCCAGCTCCAAAATTTTGGAGTCGACTGAATAACCCCCATTGCCCAAAACTTCTCGCCATCAAGATACCACCAAATTTTCGGGCTCCCTAACTCAGCAAATACGTAATACCGACCCTCACTCTCATATACTCGAATTTCAAAAATGCTCTAAGCCTCTACTCCACTGTCGACCACCTGATGTATCGCCTTTTCCCAACAAGTCACACAGATAATCCCCTTTGTTAGTACCACAACCTCCCCAGCGGCTCTATCCGAAGCTTTTTGCAAGTATCTCATTTTTTCATCGCCCAGTTTGCCTTCAATAACGACAGAGAGGTCAGAATCGATGCCCTCTTCAAGTTTAGGAAATCCAGCAATGAAACCCTTGAAGCCTTCACCAAGAAGTTCGTCGATGAGTCCCGAAAAATCGAGAACCTTGACAGCGCAAATGTTATACTCACCTACTCGAATGCCTTGGTTGATCACAGCCGTGTTAAAGAGTACCTCGTCCTCCATAACCTTCAACCCCTCGAGGAGATGCTCTCAAAAGTTAATGGTTATATCGACCTTGATCGCCTCCACGAATTACATAAACAGGGGAAACCTTCAACCACCAACTTCAATAAACCTCGACAAGGCCCACCTTCTACCCCCACACCCCTGACAGCTCCCATCTCGTATGAGACTAAGAGCTGCAAATGCCTTCTCAATGACAATAATGCTGAAGCTCGCAGAAAGAAACCGAAGCCAGTCTTACCCACACTTACTACCCTTCTCAGTACTCTTCTATCACATATACAGGCAGATCCTATCTGGCGTATCCCTTTCCCCATCAAAGGCAAACCAGGCAAACCTTACTGTGTCAATCACAAGTGTAACTGCCACCACACTAATAAATACTTTGCCCTCCAGCGCTCTCTCGAAATCTTCCTTAAAGTAGGTCATCTACACCAGTATGTTACCGACCTCCCAGCTATCTTGACGGGTCGTACCTCAAACCTCAATCCACCCCTACTGTCAATCTGGCCGAGGTGCACATCTACCGAATATATTTCATCGAAGTTAATAACATCGACAGTGGCCGTTCTAAGAGAAAATGCAAGCGCGTCGAGGAGTGTTATAAACTCACTTACCAGGAAAAGTTGTCCGCCCTCCTACCAGGATCAAGCCTTTCCCCTCAACCCGAAGGCATCTCTTTCATCGACTGTGACACATCCCATGCCCATTTTCCCCATTCCGATCCATTAGTCATCATGATTAAGATTGAAAACCTCGTCCTCTACAAAATGCTCATAGATACAGGAAGTGCAACTGATGTCCTTTTCTTCCAAACTGTCCAAACTATGAAGAAAACCGACCTCGTCACTGCAGCCAATGTTGAACTCAAAGGTTTTAATGAGGCCACAGAAGTTGTTATTAGTCGAATCAGCCTCCCAGTTACCACTGGCCCAGTCACAATCCAAATCAGCTTTCTTGTCATCGATAAGAAGTCTAAATACCTTGGTATTCTTGGGCGCGATTGGCTCCACACCATGCATGCGATACCTTCGACCTATCATCAAACCCTTCGTTTTACCACGCCTTTGGATACATGGAATTTAAAAAGGCTCCCAATGCCTCGCCCATTCATGCTAGCATCCGGAGATCAATCAGACCCAGAAGTTTGTCAGCTGCCCATGGCAATCATTGTCCCTCTATATCCCCACACCTTCGATAGATGTTAGCTCACCCATCGAACCTACAATCTATATCAAGCACGACGGCCCTGGTCGAGGTACATTCATTGGAACTTTTTTAGACGAGGCAAAATGCCTCAAACATACAGAATTCCATCGAGCAAACAAATACGTCTTTGCATGGACGTTCCAGGAGATGCCCGGTGTTGACCTCAGTTTGGCGTACCACCGGCTCGATCTTAGTCCCCACTCTACAGCAGTTAAACAGAAGAAGCGCACCTTGGCACCTCGACTTCGAGAAGCAGTAAACCAAGAAGTCGACAAACTAATAGTTATGGGTTTTATCAGAGAGGTCAAGTATGCTGACTGGATATCAAATATTGTTGTAGTTCCCAAAAATAATGGCAAGATCAAAATATGCGTCGACTTCACAAACCTCAATAAGCACACACCGAAAGGCAGTTTTCCCCTCCCGATCATACCAGTACTCCTCGATGTTACTGTTGAACATGAGCGTCTGTCTATGATGGATGCAGCTTCAGGTTACAATCAGGTACCCCTTCTTCCCAAAGATTAACTTAAAACTTCGTACATTACTGAACAAGGCCTTTACTATTTTAACGTCATGCCCTTTGGCCTTAAAAATACGGGTGCCACCTATCAACGCCTTGTTACTACCATGTTTAAACTCCTACTTGGCAAGTCAGTCAAAGTTTACATCGACGATATGTTATGCAAGAGCCTCCAAAATAGACCCATATCCAAGACCTAACCGAAGTCTTTTCGATACTTCGAACATACAACATGAAACTCAACCCAGGAAAATGCCAATTTGGCATTTCATCTGGTAAATATTTAGGCCACCTTATCAGCAAATGGGGTATAGAGATCGAACCAACCCATATTAGAGCTCTCATCGAAATGCCTTCGCCCCGACCAAAAAAGATGCCCAAAAAGTGGCTGGTAAAATTATGACCCTCAACCGTTTCATTTTCAAATCCTCAGATCGTTGTGCTTGGCCCTTTTCCCTCTTACGCGACCAAGGAGTGCGCAAAGCAAAAAAGAAAAACAACCTTGAGATCAACTGGGCACCCGAATGTGAAAAGGTTTTCTTTGAACTCAAAACTTACCTTGGTCGACCACCTATTATCAGCACCCCCATCAAAGGCGAGACAATCTCTCTATATCTCGCTATTACAGGCACCTCAATCAGTTCAGTGCTCATTTGACTCAAATCAAATATCAAAAAACTTGTATATTTTATCAACAAAACTCTAACACCTGCAGAAACTCAATATTTGAAACTTGAACGTTTGCTCCTCATCCTCGTCTACTCATCCCGTAAACTCAAACCATATTTTCAAGCCCGCCCCATCCATGTTATAACAAGTTATCCCCTTCGAGAAGTACTCAGCAAAAAAGAGAAATCCAGAAGAGTACAAAAGTGGTCCGTATATCTTGGCGAACATGATATTACATTCGAGAAGCAAATATCCCTAAAAAGCAAAGCAATAGCAGATTTCCTCGCTGACTTCCCAGTCGAAGATGTTGATTGGGAGGAAAATGAAGATGACCTCATAGAAGATCAGCCTGAAGTAACAGATCCATGGAACCCTAATACAGGATGGCGACTCTTCACAGATGGATCCACTGGGCCTAACAGTTTAGGGATCGGTATAGTCTTGGTCACACCTATCAATGATCTAATAGAGAAGGCCCACAAATTAAACTTCGAATATTCCAATAACGAAGCTGAGTATGAAGCTTTGATCCATGGCCTCGACCTTGCTCTTGACCTTGGCATTCCTAAACTTGCAGTTTTCACATATTCCCAACTAGTTCAAAGACATTACACAGGCAAAAATCAAGCTAACGGTCACATGGTCGAATATGTTCTTTTCGTTCGACGGCGCATAGACCGCTTTCCTAAAAAATCTATTATCACACATTACCCTCGAGAAGAAAACTGACACGCAGATGCCCAGGCCTACATAGCAGCTATGTTAGGCCAATCAGAATCTCGAACCCTTCACATCGATGTACTCGAACACCCAAGTATCGACCAGATAGAAGTCAATGCCATCAATACTGGGGGCGAGAATCTCGATCTAGACGACTGGTGAACACCTTTCCTCCATTACTTCAATAAGGCTACACTCCCAGATGATCCCAAAGCCCGAAGATTATTATTAGAGAACTGCCACAGATACACCATTCACAAAGATGAGTTACATCGCAAATCCCCAAATGGCGTCCTCCTTCATTGTATCTCTTAAACCGAAGCATCTAAAACCCTAGCCGAACTCTATGAAAGTACCTACGGTGCTCATACTGTTGGTCGATCTATGGCACTTTGAGACGTCTCCCAAGGTTTATTCTGGCCCAACATGAAAAAACAAGCCGAAGAGTACGCCAAACATTGTGATAAATGTCAGCGACACGCCCATGACATCCACTGCCCTTCACAAGACCTCTATTTTAGTCAAGTCTCTTGGCCATTCAAAGATGGGCTATCGATCTCATCGGTCCCTTCCCTAAAGCTTCGGGTAGCCGAGATAACATCCTTGTTGCAACAGATTATTTTACCAAATGGGTCGAAGTCGTGCCTTTGTGTCGAACCAGAGAAGAAGAAGTTATCAAATTTCTATGGAAAAACATCATCACATGATTCAGATGCCCTCATATGATTTGATACGACAATGGTCCCCAGTTCGTCGGTAACAAAGTCAGAAATTTCCACAAGAAACATAACATTATCCTCTCCCCCTCAACAACATACTACCCCCAAGGCAATGGTCAAGTCGAAGCTATCAACAAAGCCATAGTCGACGGCCTCAAGAAATGAGTCGACGCAAAGAAAGGTCAATGGGTTCAAGTGTTACAGTATGTTCTCTAGGCCTATCGAACAACACTAAGAAAATCCATGGGCTGTACCCCTTTCCTTCTGGCCTATGGTACTGAAGCAGCGCTCCCTACTCAATTTGAAGTACCCACACGAGATCCCAACCTCCCAGACGAAGATAATGAGTTTGAGCTTGGATGCAACACGTTATGGATCGACGAGACCAGAGATCGGGTCATCGCCAACCTCGGCCGTTACCATACATCACTTCAGAAGTCATACAATAAGAGAGTTCGGTCACACAGTTTCAATATTGAAGATTTAGTACTTCGACGCGTCAACCAATCCTCGAAGCCTCGAAACGCCGGCAAGCTAGCTGAATCCTGGGAAGGACCTTATGTCGAGTATGACAAAAATGATAAGGGTTCCTATTATCTGATGACAGAAGATAAAGAGCCTCTACCAAATCCATGCAACACAATGCAGTTGGTTTCATACAATAGGCTACGGCCTCTACCTTGTACACCTAATGTAAACAGCGAATAATCAATAAACATCTTTTTCTCCCAAGCTTCGTCTTCTATTTTATAGTAAATTTTTTGGTTAAACCTGGGTATCATGTCACCCTCGACCCGACTGATACATGGGGGTGACCTTGAAATTTTTCAAACTCCCAATTTCGAGAAAAATGGAGGGGCATAGATGTTTGAAAGACCGGACCCTCGGGAATGCATTGGGGGGGAACAGTTATGCTTCGATCAGGCCCCCAACGCCATCGAAATCCAATACATTTTTTGGTTTCCTCTAAGTATCATGTCAACCCTTCAACCCGAGTGATACTTGGAGGAGACCTTGAAATTTTTCAAACTCCCAATTTCAAACAAACTCGAGGAGCAAGGATGGTTGAAAGACCGAACCCTCGGGAATGCATTGGGGGTGAACAATTCTGTTTTGATCAGGCCCCCAAAGCTGTCGAAGTCCAGTAAATTTTTTGGCTAAACCTGAGTATCACGTCAACCCTTCAACCTGACTGATAGTTGGGGGAGACCTTGAAAATTTTCAAACTCCAAATTTCGAGCAAACTCGGGGGGCAAGGATGGTTGAAAGACCGGACCTTCGGGAATGCATTGGGGGCAAACAGTAATGCTTCAATCAGGCCCCTAAAGCCGTCGAAGTTCAGTACATTTCATGGTTTCCTCTAAGTGTCATGTCACCCTCGGCCCAACTGATAGTTGGAAGTAACCTCAAAGCTTTCAAACTCCCAACATACGAGCAAACTCGGGGGGGCACGAATGGTCGAGAGACCGGACCCTCGAGAATGTGTTGGGGGCGACCACGTCGTACATCGCTGGGGCTTAGGCCTTCGATGTCCAGCAAATCTCTTGGTTCCAAATAATTATCACAACCATCTCGACGTTTTCCAATGTTTGATCACTCTACAATCATTCGACAATTGCAGCATACGCAGATATAAATATACATAAATATCTACAATCCCACCACATATAAGAAGTTTCAGAATAATAAATATCAGAGAAGAAGTTTCAGCACAAATCAATTCAAATCCAATTCAGTTCAGAGCATACATCAAGTATCAAGCACAAATAAGTCAATACAAATCAATTTCAAAGATCACAAGTTCCAAGATCAGTCTCAGCACAGCAGCTTAAAACAATCACAAGTTCAAAGACCAACCACACAAAAAAATAAACATGGTTCAACTATTACAATCAGCAACAAGTCAAAAAAAACATGCATGGCACTCCAGTACAAATTCTTCATATCAGCGTGGCTGCATCTTCTACACCCCCCCCCCTCCCCCAACAGATTTTTCAGTACAAACACCTTCAGCACCCACAGTCAATGGTCTCGACCCTGCACCATCGGCGACAACATCAGTTGTAGCTCCAGCAGCAGTACCATCGACCATAGGAGCCCCCACGCTACCTCCAACACCTCCATCAGTAATATCTACCATTATCCCTTCGGTCTGTAAAGTATCTTCAACAACAAGATCTTGAGTATCAGGCAAGCGCCGTAGAGTTATCAGATCAAACCCCATATCCTCTATGAACTCCTTCATCCTCACATTATCTGAAACTTCAATATCATATTGTGCTTAGTAACGCTCTTTTAGTGTTTTCCTTTCCTTCTCATGATCAACAAACTTCGACTTCAACACTTGCTCGTGATTGAAACGTTGACCCTCCAGCCTCTTCTCGAATGCATTATTGATAGCCTCTAGATCTCGCTTCAACTTATTATTATCATACAACAACGATGCTTTTGTTCCCCAAGCAAGCTCCAGACTGTCAATCGCCTCCCGCAACCTCCTCTTTCCTACTTTCACTACCTTGTTGTATGATTGTGCCCAAGCATCCGTCAGCTAGAGTATTCGAGCTGTTAGTACTTCTCGAAGCATGAAAGACTTAAGAAAATTTCAGAATTTCTTAAGTAATAGCAGACAGTTACCTGATACATACTCCTTTTAATCTGCCTCGAAGCCTCATCTGGGTCAAGATTGCAGAGTTCAGCCATCGAGGCAGGCTTGGCTAGAGCCTGATCTTCTCGCTCAGCCTCCGTCATCTCTTCGCCTTCGTTTTCCACATCATCTTCCCCCGGTGTCCTATGTCGTTTACGCTAAATAACCTTCGTCTATTGTAGCCACGGAGACTCGGGAACAACCTTGCCTTTCCCCATCTCAGTCTTTGTTGGTACCTGCCTCGGCCTCAGTCTTAAAGCATTACTAGCCACTTCGGGCACTAGTGCCGCCTGCTTCGCTTCCCTCTTCGACTTTGAAACATACTGAACCTTCCTTGCTAAATTATCCTCCTCCATACCTTCGACTACCATTGAAACAACTTTGCCTCCCCTCTTCTTTAATGGCTTCAATGTAATGGGTACGTTTTGAAGTAGGGAATCTGTCTTTTTCTTCCTCTTCCTCTTGATACCAAGACTCTCGAAAACAAAATTTACCCACTCCTCGCCAGAATCGAGTAAAGCATCAATATAATCCCTCGAATTATCCCAAGATCGGTTAGTTGGACCTACAGAAAAATATAAATATAATCACAGTATATTCGAGCAACACATTAAAACCATCTCCGGCAGAAAACATACTCAAGCTATAAACTTTATGATGTAACCCGTAAGAGCCCTCCTCTTCGACATTCTCAAAATTACCCTGTACCACAACTAAATCTTTATTCCACCCTCAACTGGTCGGGCACAGATCAAACAACCAGGGCTTCTCTGGGTGACACTGGATGTGGTACGTGCCCGTATTCCGGTTTACCTTCATCGCATAAAATGATACTATATCGTACCACTCAATTAAACCCCTCTTCACACTCCTCAATTTCATATTCATACCCTTTATTACCCTCATTATCTCGTAAAAATTTCCATTCATCTGGACCGGAGCAACTTCCTAAAAATTTAACACCTCCTTCACAAGCCTTCAGAGAGGAAGTTGCATTTCTAATTGAATTTGGCCCCTATATGCCATTATCCCCTCTCGAGGGTTCGACTTGAAAGATAACCCTATTCCCGCAGCACTCAACACCACCCTTACCTTCGACAGCTCCAGCTTGGCAGCAAATCGATCTAATATCACCTTATCTCTAACTGAGATAGAACCATCGGCCTTCGACTCAGTCGACTCCCCACTATCATCACTCTACTTCCCTCCTCCCCTCTTACCACCCGAAGGTCCAGTATTACCCATGTTTCTCTCCCCTCCCCCTATCTTTTCCTCATCACTATCCTCAGTCACCACCATCTTACAACGTCTAGTACTTAAAACCCCACTCGCCGGTACCACCACGGATAATGGGGAATCAGTTACAACATCTAACACTTCTAAGTCGTTGCTCTCATCCATCAGAGCACGACCAGAAATACTAGACTCATTTTCTTCGACTTCCTCGTCTATCAGCCTCATTCTCAAAGCTCGACAGGTACGCATCTTATCTTACAGAAGAAGAGGCATGCAATTAGATCGATACATTTGACAATTACATGTCAGTAACCCATTTTTTATCTACCCTCTCCAGCAAATACAAACACAGTCGACAATTTGACCCTAAACTCAGTCCCTCCATCAATACCCTCAAAATCTAAAAATGGGCTAGAACCCAGACTCATGAATTCCCCCCGTCCTCGATTATAACCTCGTCACTACAAACTTGGATGACCCTACTTATAGATACAGATGGCATACTCAAACAAAAATAGACAGAGATCAATCGACATACCTGTGTTAGCAGAAGTACAATCGAAGCAGCAAATTAGTTGGTATCCAGAAACAATTTCAGTAATCTCATCCAAGATCCACGTAACAATGGTGTATGTCATCTTCCTTTCACTATCTGGTTTCTCTCTATGAATAGTACCTTTGGTTATTTCCCCCTCATATATATACCTTCTTGGAATAACAAAACTGCCTCGATTTCCAAACCACTATCATTGCCACACCCCCACTACCCTAGCTTTTTGGCTGCAATAGAATTTGACTAATTTACCCCTCATTCCCCCCACATGCAAATCGTACGCTCACTCTAAATAAGCTGTAAACTCAAAGCCACTCAAACCTTCTAACCCTCACTCGAAGCCATCCAGTTAAGTTTCAATATCACATCACACTTTTTTCCATAAAACGAGCAAAAAATCATGATTACATGCATGACACACTGCCCCAAGAGCACGTACCGTTCTGACAAACCAGCTGTTTGGGCTGCCAGACCGCCCAGTCAAATCCAATAAACCTTCAACATACACACTTTTCACACATGAGTAATCGACTATACCATGTCTCGAGCATTCATCCACAGATAACCCCACATTTGATTTCCAAATATATCGAACATTCGATATACATCACATTCGACAGCTCAGAATTTTATGTCTTTATTACTTCAACAGATCAGACTTTGACATATCAGACTTTTATTTTGACAGATCACACCTTTTTACTTCGACAGTTCATAATTTTTCTCATACACAGATCCGACCTTCTACTTCGACAGTTCAGACATGTTACTTCGACCATTCAAAAGTTACTTCGAGCATTCAAAATCCTACTTGCACACAGTACTGAAAAATAATTCGAGCATTCAAAATCATTCAATGCAAATCAAAACATTACAATTCAAACATAAAATATAAATACCCTTCTACACCCATCCTAAACAGTCAAACCAGCAAGAAGCCCTTATTTATCATCGGGACGCTTCCTCTCGCTCCCAGCCTCTGCAGCAGAATCTTCCTGGTCCACCATCTCTTCCACAAAGGATTCCAGCAAGGACAACCGATGGCCCAAAAATTGGCCCATCATCTGAAGAATCCCCTACCAATACGCAAAGGACATTCCAGCAATGGGTTCCCCGGGTTCTGCTTTAAACAAGTCCAACATCTCCGCATCAATATCTTGATCGACAAGAAGCCTCCATCTCAGCTATAGCGTCTTTTCCTACATTCGAATAGCCTTTGCTGTAATCCGATCCTGCTGATTGACCTGGGAAGAACTGCGGCTATTTTGGGATGAAGAAGAAGACATTATGTTCAGAAGAAGAAAAAAGAAATATGGAAAATTCTCCTCGCAAAACCCTAATTTATACATGAAGGTACATTTAAAGCATTCTCAAATACCAAGTTACATTCATTACGGTCTTCAATTCCTCTCCAGGAAAACCCAACAGTCAGACCTTTCCAACTTCCTAGACATAAGCATTTCATCTGTATCCGCATTCAAACTCCATTTATGAGGACATGCAGTCGACCAAATCCCCAGCATCGACCGTCAACCCCTTTCACATTTCATCTCACGCCCCTGTTACGAAGTTTCGACTAATACAGGGTCAATTATCTTCGACCATATCTTTATACTTCAAAACTAGTTTTCTCCAATGTTCGATGAGATATATTTGCTACCGCGCCTATAAGTCTATCCGTCTACAATGCCTACCAGATACAAGCACACAAAATTGCAGCAAAACATTGTTCCCATTCTATTCCAGAAATTACAACAATAGAAATAACAAATTTTCCAACCCAAATATACAAAACAATAACAAAAATAAAAGCTCCCAATACAACTACAAAACAACCCCCCCACACACACCATCATCACCACCTTACCACCGCGTCAAGCAGGAGCCGCCCTATCTCCAGACGGGCCAGTGCCACTCGCCGAGCCTTGTCCCTCCAACTGCTCTTCCGCCTGAACAAGAATTTCTGCCAAAGCCATCAGGAAGAGGTAACGTTCTTCAACAGTAGTAAAATGAAACTTCATCTGCCTCCAGAAGTGAGAATAGGACTCCCCGTTGATGGGTTCCCCAGGCTCCAACTCCACTGGCTTAGGCATCTCCCAGTTAAGTTCATGGTCACCGAGGAATTTCAACTTCAGCTCTGCGGTCTTCCGCCCTATACGGCGTTCTCTCGCAAATCCCAACCTCTGCTGGTAGCAAGTATTAAGTATGGTATCCATAACGATTTTTATGAAATGCAGAAGAAGGAGAAGAGAAATGCAAAAAAATATAGAGCATACAGTGTTCCTACCCCCATAACCTATACTTATAGCCCAATCTAAACTCATTTATTACTTCCTAACCACCAACATTTTTTTATTACCCTCTTGTATTACCTTCCCGAAAAATAACAGTCAAACCGTTCAATTTCCAGTGCCAAACAGTTTTCTCAGCAAACGCCTCTAAACTTATTTTTGAGACCTTCGCTGTGAGGGGGCGAAAGAATTAGCCTACTCGCAGCCTTCTACCCCAGTTAAACACTTGAAGGCTACTTTGAAGCCTACTCGAATATCTCAAAGCCCATCTAATCCTTAGACAAGTCTCCCAAAGAATATCCGAAGCCTCGACTCTGAACAAGCCTCAAAGACATACTCCACATCGCATCAAAAACATTTTGACCATGTCCGTACATGGTCGAAGTATGATAAGAGAGACAGCCAACTTACTAGACAAGACGACGGCGTGGTTGGTCTTTACAGCTGCAGTAGCAAACCCAATAACTCCTATAGCGTCAAAGTACAAACACAGACCCAATAACTATTACAGTGACAGCTCCAACATTTCTGGCGTCCATACCCACTTTGGGATACCCGCCCAAAATAAGGATGGTACCCTTGTAATGTGACCTAACCTTAGTGACTCAGCTCTTCCTATGTTCTATAAATTAAAGAGATGGGGAATCGAGGAAAGGTTACAAAACCTCCCCTCTGAGCCCTTACAGTTTACCTTCGATCACCTTGCAAAACCTATTACTCGAACCTTCGACTACTAGATAAAAAATATAAACACACTTAAAAGTCCTCATCAGAGGTCGTGGAGAGTCACATTCTAGGCCTCCACGCAAGTATATTGTCTATGGCTTATTCGCATTCTAGATTATATACTTGATTTCCAATAATAAAGGATAAATCCCGTGGTGTAAGGGCCAACTTCCCCTCTACCCGAAGTTAGGCCCCTACACCAACCACAATCAACGTTGTATTCTACACTATCAATGCCAAATATCGTTATCTCGGGATTATGGGCCGTTGGTGGATCCACAACATGGAAGCAATCGCTTCCACGTATCATCAAGCACTTTGCTTCAAATACAATGATGGCATCTACGAAATCAAAGGCAGTCAAAAGCTTTTCATAGCTTGCAAAAATAATATTTCTGCCAGTTTTGACATATTCGACAGATACGTTGCATAGCAACTACAGAAAGCTGGTCACATCGATGATCAACCTTCTACAGAAGAACCTATAGAATACATAGACAATGATAGATTGATCAAAGATACTTATATTGGTACAAAGCTGGTCTAGCATGACAAGGAACCTCTCGTTCAATTCTTATGAATTAATTGAGAAATCTTTGCTTGGACTTTCAAAGAAATGCCTGGGGTCAATCCATCCAAGGCATGTCACAGATTGAGCATCAGAAACAATGCCACAATAGTCAAGTAGAAATAGAGACGACTCTCACCGGGTCTTCAAGATGAGGTTAACATTGAGATCGATAAGTTAATCAAAGTGAAATTCATTCGAGAAACCAAGTACCCAGATTGGATCTCCAACATTGTTACAGTTCCAAAGAATAATGGAAAAGTCTGAGCTTATATAGATTTTACAGATCTAAACAAACACACTTCAAAGGACAATTTCCCCCTTCCAATTATTTATCAAATTTTAGATTTCACAGCAGGTCACAGGCTCTTATCTATGATAGATGCAGTTTCTGGATATAATCAGATACCTTTCTTGGAAGCCGATCAGGAAAAGACCATTTTCATCACTGAAAGGGGACTTTACTGTTACAAAGTCAAGCCTTTCGGATTGAAGATCCCCAGAGCAACTTATCAACGGTTAATGACAGCAATGTTCAAAGCACACTTGGGGAAAATTGTTGAAGTCTACATCGTGATCTCCTGTGCAACAGCTTAATGTCAAAAGACTATATCACAGATCTCTCCACAATCTGCAACATTTAACATTTTTACAGGATGCAGCCCAATATTGATAAATGCCAATTCGGAGTACATTCAGGCAAGTTCTTCGGCCATCTTATTAGCAAAAAGGGGATTGAAACTGACCCAGATCAAATTCGAGCTCTCCTCAACATGCCTTCTCCGAGAATAAAGAGAGACGTACAAATACTTGCAAGAAAGATTGTTGTTATCAATCGATTCATCTCTAAGTCTTTAGATCAAGGTCGGTGGTTGTTATTACTACTCCGAGGTTGAACCAAATGAAGAAAGGTTCAAATCAACGAAGAGATCGAGTGGACAACAAAATGTGAGGCAACTTTTCAGGAACTCAAAACCTATCTAGGGAAGTCTCCCATTATGATCACCCCAGTAGACAATGAGAAACAGATCATCTACCTCATATTTACTAACAATTCTATCAGCTCGATCCCTATTCGACTTGAGGGCAAGGCCGAAAAGCCAGTCAATTTTATTAGTAAAACCCACACTGCAGCAGAAACGAGGTATTCTAAAATTGAGTGACTTTTTTTAACTCTTGTTTACACATCACAAAAACTCAAACACTACTTCCAAGCTCATTCAGTCAAGTCATGACGAACTACCCAATCCGGGAAGTTTTATCTAAAAAACAAAAATTACAAAGAGTGTAACAATGGTCAGTCAGATTAGGAGAACATGATATCAAGTTCGAATAATGTCATTCAGAAAAAGGTTAGGCCGTGGCAGATTTTCTTATGGATTTTCCTGTGGAAGATCCCGATTGGGATGAGCACGATCCTGACCTTACAAAAGAAATTACAAAATATCCACCCGCTAAGCCATTTGATGAACGAGCTAAATGGATTACAAAGAAAGGGTGGAGACTTGTTACAGATGGTTCAGCAGGAACCGCAGGGTCAGGAATTAAAATTGTACTGATTACCACTTCCAACGACAGAATCGAGAAATTAATCAGCTTAGATTTTGAAGCCTCCAACAATGTCATAGAGTATAAAAATTTGATTCATGGACTCGACTTAGTACTCGAGCTTGGCATCCCTGAGCTCTTAGTTTATACAGATTCTTTACTCATCATCCACCATTATTCAGAACAGTACAAGAAAAATGGTAAGATGATCGAATATGCAGCCCTCATTGCCGATAGGATGAGAAGATTCGCGAAAGCAACTCTCGACTAGCTACCTTGAGGTAAAAACAGACATGCCGATTCCTTGGCTTATTTGGCTGGGGTCTTGGGTACAGAAGCATGATATCAACAGATCGAAGTAATTTATACCTCCAGCATTCATCTCTATTTTGTATGCACGATCAATACTGAGGGCGATGAAGATGAGGAGGACAATTGGCAAAAGCCCTTTATTGTATCCTCGCCCTGAAGAACAAATGCGACGGGCTCCTTCTGATAAATCCAAAAGAGCGCTGACAGCTGATCAAAAATTTTAAGTGTTATACAGCTTAGAACGGCCGTCTATACCGCCAATCAATAATAGGGCCTTATCTCAAGTGCCTCTCTAAGAAAAAAGGCGATGGAATGCTCTAAGAATTATATGAAGGGACTTATTGTTCCCATGCCGCAGGTCGATCACTTGCAAATAGAGCAATTACACAAGGAGTATTATGGCCAGGAATGCGCATGCATACAAAAGAATACTCACCCAAATGCAACACATGCCAACGACATAGACACATGATTTGTGCCCCTACACTCGAGCTACATGTAAGCAAGGTATTCTGGTCATTCAAGCGGTGGGCACTCGATCTCGTGCGAGAATTTCCCAATACGCCAGATAATTGACGTTTCTTACTCGTGGAAATAGATTATTTTATAAAATGGGCAGAAGCAGTTCCTCTTTGTCGTACTAAAGAAGAAGAGATCATTCCTTTTATCTAAGAACACATTATCTCACGGTTTGGATGCCCCCACCTGATTCGGATCGATAATGGACCGCAGTTCGTTGGTAAAAAGGTTGCAGCCTTCCTCAATAAACACAACATTATCCATTCACCATCCAATCCATACTACCCATAAGGCAATGGACATGCCAAAATTACCAACAAAACCATAGTTAATGGACTCAAGAAAAGGCTTTAATCATAAAAAAAAAAGGGCACGGGAGCTTCCTCATGTCTTATGGGCATACCGTACTACTCCACAACAATCAACTAGTTATTCCCCCTTCCTCTTGGCTTATGGCACAGAGGCCATCATTCTTGCAGAGTACCACCATCCTGTAAGAGATCACAAACTTACCAATGAAGAGAATAAGTTCGAACTGGCCTACAATATGAACTGGATTGATGAAACTAGGGAACGCATTATTGCCAACCTAGGTCGATATTATCATATGCACACAAGCTCGTATAACAGAAGAGTCTGAAGCCGTAAGTTCCAAATTGATGATCTCATCCTCAGATAAATCCTATTGAGCAGAAAAGAAGTACATGTTGGGAAGCTCGCTGAAAATTAGGAAGGTCTTTTCCTCACCGTTAGCCGAACTGGCCTGGGATCGTACTATCTCATGACATGGCAAGGAGTCTGAATCCCAAATCTATGAAGCACTAGGCGATTGAAACGATATTATTGTTAAATCCCTAGTTTCTCCACTACATAGTACTCTATTCTCGGTCTTTACATTTCAAAAGAGAGATTTCAATCTCCAACAGTGTACATTATATTCTACTCAATGAAAACTTCCAAGTTTTTTCCCATATTACTCTCTACTCATATAGAATCTACTAAATCTCATAGATTAAAGCAAAGGTAATACTATCTTTTAATCAACCATCTATACACAGATTAAGGCAAAGGTGATACTAGCTTTCTATCGAACATCTATACAGATTAAAGCATAGGTGATACAAGCTTCCAATCAACATCTATACAGATTAAAGCAAAAATAATACTAGCTTTCAATCACCCGTCTATACATATATTTGTGATTAAAATGAAGGTAATACTAGTTTTCAATCAATGATCTCTATGGGATATAAGATAAAGTAAAGGTAAAACTAGCTTTCATCTTTATACATGTCTACAACTATAGAAACTATAGGTCACTTTTGCAGGTTTTTTGCTTATGGGAGGTCAATTACGCTTTTCCATACTCAGGAGGTCATGCAGCTATAAAATCTGGAGCTCGAGCAATAACAACATTCTTGCCTTGCTCCACTAATTCTGCAAGTCAGGAGCCTACTTCCATTTCCATGTCATTCAAACAATTTCCACGATATATATCAGCATAATAGATACAGCCTCGGAATGCCATACAGTCATGCAAGGTATCCCTTTCGAGCTCAAGCCTTTTTACTTCTTCCACAAAATAAGCAATGACAGCCATCAGCTCCCTCGAGTGCACCTTTTTCGGGCCATACTTCTCTTGTTTAATCATGACTAACTCAGCAAATTGTTTTTTTAACTACAGATAACGTTATTTCAAATCTTTTTGAAAAACATCTTCCCTCTCTGTTACTTTCCTTAAGTTTTTTATCGCCTCAGTTTGCTGCGCTATTGTCCCTACCGCATTATCCAGCTAAGCTTTATTCATCGTCCACAACCTTTCTAATTGAGCAAGAAGCTCCAACAACTCCCATTTATTTGTATCACTTCCCCCAATAGGACCCTTCTTCAGCAACTCATCCTTCATCTTGACCACCTCCTCTAACTCTAGCTCTATACAAAGAATAATATCTAACTTATACTCGCTTTCTCTTAAATGTTTGTTTCCTCTCCTTACCTGAGCTTGAATACGAGCTACATCTGCTTCCAACTCTTTAATTCGAGCTGATGAGTTAATCACAACACCCTTAGCTGCCGAGACCTCGACGTTAGTCTTTTTCTTCTTTGACCGCTCTCCAGCCTCGGCCTTCTTGGCTCGTGAATCGGCCATAGCCAAATCTGCCTTTAATATTGTAAACCACTTATTCAGTTCGTTACACCATTTTTGGGCCAGTTAAAGATCGATATCTTTAGTAGCCAGGGCCTCACTCAACTACTCAACCATACTTTCGGAACTTGTAAGATCAGTTCAAACTTTCTCAAGCTCATTTTCTTTCCTAATCATTTCACGATATAATTGCTTAACCATACTTTCAGAACTTATAAGGTCAGCTCAAGCCTTCATAAACTCTTTTACTTTCCTGATCATTTGGCCCTTCAAATTAGTGACAAAGTCCCGTAACTCTTTTTATGCAGCTTCTAACGACTTGATACGATATTGAGCCACATCCGCTTCTTTACCTCTCACCATCAACAAATCTATCCTACTTTTGAGCTTCGTAGTTTCAGTTTGCGCCTCCGCGATCTCCTTTTGCACGTTTTCTATTTCAGCATCTTAACCTTTGATCTTCCAAGTTAGGTCATCCTCAGTTTTTGTCGTCTTAGCAAACTGGATCTGTACTTTGACATATTGATCCTCCTTATCTTTAGATACCTCTTATCTTATCAAACTCTGCCACAAACTCATGATTGTATTGGACCGTCTATTGTTTGCTCAGGCAAACAGCTTCTAATTCGACCTGCATCATCAATATCAATTTAGCAATACTTCACATATACAATCAATACATATTACAGATAACTTTACATATTTCTAACAGATTTATGTTTCTGTCATACCAACAAGCTGAGATTATACTTCGACCTCAAGTTAAGAAGTTATCTCACAATAATGGCAATAACATCTACATCCTCTTTCAAGGTACACATTTTCTATGTTTTAATTTGCTATCCCTGTGAAATCATCTGAACATACTGGATTACTATCGTTCCTAATTTTCTAACACATTTGTGATCTATATCTATCTTCTAACTTTATTGTGTAGCTCTAAAGTAGCGCAGCATACAAGTAAAAAATTTCTTGCTCTTCTCTAACCTGCAGATCCGCTTGCGAAGTCAACAGGGACGCTGAGGCATTTTTCTCCTTAGTAAGCTCTTTCCCTAATTCCTTAATTCTATGGCGCATATCTTTAAGTTCCTACAAATCAATGTTTGCAAACATTTCTTAGCCTATCCCAAATTTATCCTACAAATTAATGTACCATACACTTACAGTTTTTTAACCCACACAAAAACATAAAGAAACTCCAAACAATTTTTAGTCTACCTTCTCGTTATCTCCCTCACGGGCACAGACCGAGTCCAGCCATGTAACCACATCTGGGAGAGAGTCATCATCAACCTGGAGCTCCTCATCTGTTTTGGCCTCTTCGACATAGGTACTTACTATAATGGCTTCGAGGTCAGCAATAGTATACCCCACCGCAATAGGTTGGCGCCCAAGGCTGTCCTGAGCAGTTGCAACATCATCAACATTCTTCTGCGCCTTATCAGTGAGCTCGTGTATAAACACCTTATACGAGTTCCTCACGGAAACCAAGCGTTCCTTTTCCAATGCCAGATCTAACTCTAGCTGAGCCACCCTCTTCTCGACGCTCTCCCACCTTCGAGCTCAACCCTTCCTTCCTTGAATCTAAGGCAGATACCCTCCAATATCTGAGCAGCCTAACACAGAAAACAACATATTTTTAGCTAGAAAACAAATACAAGTTCAAATATTACAAGACATCGACTTACCATCCTCTTTAATAGGTTCTGACGCATGTTCGAGCTACCAGCCTCAATCAGTTCTCCACTGCCAGCAGCTCGTCCCCTTCAACAGGATGATTCTCCCCAACCTTTGCCCCACTCACAGCAGTAGGAGCATCCACCCTCCTCTTCTTCACGTTCACTTCGACCTCACCACTCACTGTAGTCCCCGAGGCTGAGCCACCCTTAACGTCTTTCCTCTTTGAGTACTTTTGATCTAGTTTTCTCATAGTAGTACCCCCAAAAATATCCTATAGTGACATTGGCGCAGCCCTCGGTACAACTTGACATTCTTCCCCGCCCGCTGCTCTTTTCTTGCTGGCTCCAGCTTCTGTCATTTGTCTCTTGGCTTGAGACTTTTGTTTTATCTTCGACCTGCTATTAGCTCTTTTATTTTTGTTGATGCCGAGCCCCTTCAAGATAATCTCAAGCTCAACACCGTCTCGAGCTATAGTATCTAGCAGCAATTTATTTCTCCGTACTCTAGATCGAGGACCTGCAACATAACATCACAAATTGTTCAACAAACACAGAACATCCCTACCACAATAGCAGTTCGATATAACATATTATTACTTACTTTTCTTCGAATTTCTATATACAGTTTCATTGTCCAATCTTTGAAAACAATCACTTTTTACCCATATCATATTATCGTTCTAAGCTCATCCTGCTGAGTTCAAATTGAAGAAACGAGCTCGAGACGATCTAGAGCAGAAATGCGCGCCTCCAGTTGTAGCATAATATTTCACAGCATAATACTACAAAACATCTACAGGAGTTATCTTTCTCTCCACCCCATTCTCCTCCTATAATCTGAATTGATTATCACAGACGTTTATCCTTCTACATATTCCCATTCAGTTGGGCAGGACAGGCCTCTATGGTATTCAAATTACCTTTAGCAAGATTGCTAAGAGGCAATATCAATCCGTATTCCAATTGAGAAAGATAGCACAGAAAACCCTGCTTCATGCCGCTTTGGACATTTCTATCAAAGTATTCAAAAAAAATTGATTCTTCCACTCTCCTCTCCGATTTTTCCTTTTCTAAATCGGGCAACAAGATAAAATGATCTTCCCCAATTGACACAGTAAAACCCCTAAAACACCTCCCAACATGTTCTAAGACATTACCCCATTTCCCACCTAAACTGCTTTTGATTTTACAGAATTCTTTGAATATATTAGACTTTGGAGGATAGTATACCAAATGACCGGGGAAATCAAGAAATTGCACTTCATCCTCCCCCTTAGAGTCAACATCTATAACCTCTATACTTTTAGACTTACCCATACGACCAGAGGTCGACGTCTCCATATCAAGTGATACCTCCATATCATAAATAAGGCTTGAGGATGAGGCTAGTTTCTATAACAGATTCTCCACACGCCTTAACCTACATGCAGGTCCAGGTATTCTGTCAATCATTTTCCTTTGTCTATACACATCCATACATACATATACATAATTCACATACCTATATCATTTTGTATGCAAATAAAACATATTTTCCTAAAAGATTACTATAAATAGCAAATATTTCAAATTTTAAAAACCCATAAATATCGTAATTTCCATTTCAAATTTTACTATCACAAAATCATAAATCAATCACCAACCTTCAACGTCTCAATACGAGTTAGGAACAGCGCCCAATCCCTCTTTCACAATGACACCATACACCTAATGTCTTCACTCTACCTCTACAACTTTCTCCCTCCTTCTACAATTATTACTGTCGTCGAATCTCTCACTTGAATCTCTGCAACTTACTTTTTCTCCTACTATTCATTTATTTTTCTATATTTTATAAACGTTTGAATGAGGAAGATGAACTATTATTTATACTTTCTCTCTCTAACTGCTGGCAGTTATTGGGCCTCACACAAGCCGCCCTCGATTTTAGAGCTGAAGCGTCCCTTCCACAATTAATGTCAGACGTTTCATACCATTTCAGTAAAAGTGTCTTCTCATCATTATCCCACATCCTATATTTTAATATATTTATCTCTATCTTACCCAAATCTCTCTTTGACTTTCCACTCATGATGACTCTATATCACACGCAATCAAACTTCTTCTAACCTTATACAAAAGATAAAAATTAAAGCTCATCCGATTTCTCTATTCCTACTTCTGTTACTTATAGAACTGCTGATGTCATTTCCAAAGTTCTAACATTTCAAATTTCAAATTTCCAAGTTTTTATTCACCACAGTTTCTAACAACATTTACAACAAAACATGAACAAATTCAGAAGAACCATTCTTCCTACATTCATATTCCAATTATTTGATCTAACTTAGTTCACTCACTCATACATAATCACACATGAAACAGTCAAGATACCCTGAAGTGCCACACCTAATCAGTTTACTCCTTAATGACTTATGGATTACTATGGTGTTCACAATCTGTCGTTGGCTTTAAAACTCGAGAAATAAAATCAAATTCGACGAAAGGAAGATGCCCATTAGGGAGATACAAAATAAGGTTCTAGGAGACATATGCAATAGCGACAAACTGTCTTCAAATAACATGTACAACACAACCTTCGAACTACAGGTAGTAAAAGAGTTATCGGTCAATTGTTAAATGGGGAACACTCCATCCATTCGTAGCTGCAGATGGAATCTGCCAAACATCGGAGAGTAAGTTGTGTTGTGATGGCTCAACATTGGGAAACCCTAGACCATCCGGAATTTGAGTAGTATATAGAGACTGGGAGGGCAAAGTTTTGGGCACTCTCAGTAAAGCAGTGGGTTTAACCACTAACTACCTGGCAAAAGTTTAAGCTATCGTAGACGGGGTAGAAAAGGCACTACATAAAGGCTGGAATATACTTTGGATAGTATCGGATTCCTCGGTAACCATCAAAGCTTTTACTAAAGGTAAGATACCCTGAAAGTTCTGAAGCAAGTGGAGGCACTAACTCACATCCATACAATCAATCCCCTACAACTTAACCTGAAGAAAAGAAAATTTCTCAGCAAACACCAAGACTAAGAGAGGCTCCAGAGCTTACCAACTTTTTGAGGAAAGGGTTGAGGGCAGACCAGAGTTTCTGACAAGAATTGAAAACCCTCATACTGAGTACTTCCGATTTCGCTGATTAAGACAATTCTTGGAATTCCTTTTTTTTTAATAGATCATTTTTTCTGCTTGAATACGCTCTTGACTGAGTGATTTTATTCGAATCGAACTTTTCCTGTTCGAATACACTCTTGACTGAGTGATTTTATTCGAATAGAAATTTTTTCGTTCGAATACATTTACGCTTGAGCAGTTTTATTCAAATAAACTAAAAATCTATTCGAATATACTTTATTTTATTCGAATAGACTTTTAGTCTATTCGAACAGAAGCGCAATTCAACTCCTCTTTTGAGTGTTTAAGGGAAAATTTGTCTATGGTTTGTAAGTATCTTGTAATTTATGATTCAGCATATATAAAATCTAAACTTTTTACTAAAAAAATAATCAGTTCGCCCCTAGCAATTCTCTCATCTTCCTCATCTATCTCTTCCACAACAAACTGCCTAATAGTAGCTTTTTGAGCTTTAGTCTTCAAGATCACTTCACGGAATATCTCTGAGTAAAAGTGACGCCCAATCTCATGCTCTCTTGCCCTCGCATCCAACTCATTAAACCAAATTTTAAATTCAGGCAAGTTAGCATCATAATCTAACAACCCAAAAATCATTTCCCGCACTTCAACAATTTTTATTGCTAAACGCCCCTCAGATGCGTGATGAGCTCTTTGAAAATGAGTCATCACCATTTTAACTGCTTCTTCCATTCTATATAACCTTTTAAGCATTATTTATACACCTCTTAGAGATAACATCAAATCTCTCATATTCTGTATATTGTAAACTTTATCTGCTCCACTTTTCCATAACAGGAAACCCTAAGATCATGATAGAAAGTTATTTGCACTTATCTTTCAAAATTGACCTCTTTAAAAATCGTTCATCATATTTTCGAGCTATTTTTTACAACATTTCCCCAGCTCAAGATTTGATTTTTGCATATTCTATTCTACATAAGATTATTATTACAACTCGATTCTTCAGACCTTATCAGTTTGATATTCACACCACACATCTCTATTTGTATATCTTCAACAGTTCGACTAGTCATGCTCATTTTTATCTTGTGTTTTAAACATTACATTTTCATACTCCTCTTTTAGTTCGATTTAACTACTAACTGCTAATTCAATCTATCAACACAATTTTTGCATAAATATTTTTTCATTAGCTCAAACATTGCTTACAGAATACTTTATAAATTACAAGTCTTTCAGATATTTCTACAGATTGATCTACAGGTAACATTACATTTCAGTTTTCAACACTGTTTCATTCTGAAACTCTTCTGCAAGAAAGATCCATGCAATGGTTTTCATACCATTTACATCCACAAGAAATTGAGGAAGCTAGTGGTATTAGTGCTCGAACCAACCTTCAACAGGAGGTACTCCTTTACGATATAGAGTGATGATTGTACAGATTCAATCAAAATCTCCCTTCTCCATGAACTGATAAAGAACGTGGATCGAGCACTATAATAAAATATGAATAGGTTAAAGACACTTATCTCCCACGAACTAACAGTTACACATTAAACTACCACTTACCTCATTATCCGGAGAATGTGCATCTACACGATAACGAGCTGCAGGTAAGGTTTATATAAAGAAAAAGTTCAAGAGAAGATAAGGACTAAAAAAACTAGATTTTCTATATTCAAACATAGGAATTTCTAGATTCTAAACACCACAAAAGTTTGTATTCTAAGATCAAGCATTTCTAGTTCAAGAGATTACTTGTAATAAGATATCAACCTCAAGCAATAAAAGTTACAGTTGCTAAGCCTTCAATTCGAGGTTGTGGCTTTTTACCTATTTAAAGATTTTACACGCTAAATCACCTGTGTCATTTCTTGTATTACATTAATTTTTGTCACTGGTACATTTGGTGTAAGATATAATTTTGAGCTATTTCGAGCTACGAAATTAGGCCATTATACTAACAATAGCGTTTCTTCAACCTTCATGTATTCCAAGGATTTGAAATCCCAGTTCCTTCCTCTGTCATCAAATAGTATGAATCCAATCTAGTTCTTCTTATTATTTTAAATAGTCCTTCCCTGTTCTATGCCAGCTTCCCAATATTCAATTTTTTATGTTTTTTGGGATTTCCATGAGTATTAAGTCATTGATCTCAAACTTACAGTTTTAAACCCTTCTACTGTAAGAATTTGCCAACATGTTATGGTACCAACCTAGATTTACCACACCTCGATTTCTTGTTTCATCTATCCAATTCATGTTACATCTAACTCGAACCCATTTTCTTCGTTAGTTATTTTGTGACCTCTATTGGGATTACGGCCTCAGTATCGTACGCCAGTAGAAATGGAGATCATCTTATTGACTTTCTTGATGTCATTCTGTAGGCCTATAAAATATGTAGCAACTCCCTTATCCAATTCCCTTTATTTTATGTTTCTAGTCATTTCCTGAGACCATTAACTATGGTTTTGTTCGTAATTTTGGCATGTTCATTCCTTTACGGGTAATATGGATATTTTAGTAAATGACTGATGTTGTACCTGTTCAGGAAACTGACCATCTTTTCTCCAACAAACTAGGGTTCATTGTCAATTCGAATAAGATATGGGCAGCTAAATCTTGCGATAAAATTTTCGCATATGAACTTGATGACTTCTTCTTCCCTAGTTCAACAAAGTGGGACTGCTTTGACCCATTTGGTAAAGTAATCAGTTTCCACGATTAGAAATTGTTTGCTTCCCAGCGTGTTAGGAAATTCTTTTACTAGGTCGGGGACCATCGTTTAAATGGCCAAAATACCTTACTCGCATATAGTTCTAGTATTGGGGCTTTGATCTTATGTTTGTATTGTTGACAAGCATCGCACTTTCATAAATATTATTCATCACATTTTCTCATTTTTGGCCAGAACACTCCTTGAGTGAATGCCCTGCTTGTGAGCAAGCATCCTGTAGCATGAGATCCGCAAGTTCCTTCATGTAATACTTTAAGCATTCCATCAACATCCTTTTGTGAGAGGTATTTCAGATAAGACCTAGTAACCGATCTCCTATATAAACCATTCTTCACCACTATGTAATATTTTAAATTTTCAATCACTCGCCTTCTTTCTTTCGGATTGTTTAGGAGTCACCGCCAAAATTATTTTTTAGCCCTATATATCTTAGGAAGGACTTTCTCCAATCGTCTTCCTCCCCTTTATCACCCCCAGTATTGATTGTGCATATCAAAGTATGATCGATGCTGGGGTTTGATACCACTTTGATACATACCTGCTAGGTAAGCTAGTGAGTCAGCGTACCAATTTTCTCTATGAGGTATGTATTTGAGCATCACCTTCTCGAAGTTATTATTTTTTTGGCTACTAATACTGCATAATCGATCATCTTCCCGTTCTTATATTTTTTAGAGTAGTGGTAACAATAAGCAACGAGTCAGTGTATACTAATATTTCAGGTACCCCGACCTCTAATGCCATATTTAGCCCGTAGATTATGGCCTCATACTCTGTGACATTGGTCGAGGCTTTAAAATTGAGTCTTATTAACTTTTCAATTCTATCGTTAGATGAAGTAATTAGAATGATTCCTACTCCTGACCCTACGAGTCCTGCTAATCCATCTGTAAGTAATCTCCACCCAATTTTTGCTACCCACTCGGCTCTTTCTTCAAAGGATTTGTCTGGCTGCTCAATGTCATATTCTAATATTATTTCATGGTCGTATTCTTCCCAATCTGGATCTTCTACTGGGTAATCAGCCAAGAAGTCGGCTACTACTTGCACCTTCTCTGATATTCTCTGTTCGAATCTAAAGTCATGCTCCCCCAAACTCGTCGACCATTGTTGTACTCGGCGTGTTTTTTTCTTTTATGAATAGCACCTCTCGAAGGGGATAGTTCATCATAAACCTCACTGAATGTGCTTAGAAGTAGTGCTTCAGCTTCTGTGGCATGTAAACAAGTATTAGGAGGAGCTTCTCCACTTTAGAATATCTTGTTTATGCTGGAGTAAGCATCTTTCCTATGAAATATACTGGTTTCTCGATCTTTCCTTTTAATCGAATCAGGATAGAGCTCAAAGAGTTTTTTATTTCTACTTGCGAGATAGATTGTCAACTCTTCATCTCCTATTGGTGTGCTCATCAATGGAGGCTTTCCCAGGTGCTTCCTCAACTCTTGAAAAGCAACTTTACATTCTGTAGGGGCCTAACTTCTTTCGGATGGGGAAGTCGGCTCTTACACCACAGAGTTTTATCTTCAAACAAAGGAATTCAAGTATATAACCTAGAATGCAGAAAATCAATAGACAATATACTTGCGTAGAGGTCCGAATGTGATACTCTACGACCTCTGATGAAAATTTTTAAGAGAGTTTATATTATTGATGAGTAATCAAATGTTCGAGTACTGGGTTTTACAGGGTGTTCGAAGGTAAACTGCAAGGGCTTAAAGGAGATATTTTTATAACCTCTCATTAGTTCCCCATCTATCCTATTTATAGAACATAGGAAGGGCTGAGTCACCAAGGTTAGGTCATATTACAAGGGTACTATCCGGATATCCCGGAGTGGGTATGGGCGCCGAAAATGTCGAAACTGTCACTGTAACAGTTGTTGGGTCTGTCTTTATACTTTGATACTGTAGTAGTGGTTGGGCTGTCACTATAGCTGCAAGGACTAACAACTGTGTCATCTTGTCTAGTGAGCTGGCTATCTGTCCTGTCATACTTCGACCATATGCGGATATGGTCGAAGTATTCTTGATCCGATGAGGAGTTTGTCTTCGAGGCTTCGATACATTCGAGTAGGCCTTGAAGTAGCCTTCGAGTGTGTGACTGGGGTAGAAGGCCGCGAGTAGGCTTCGAGTGTGATTGGGGTAGAAGGCTACGAATAGGCTTCGAGTGTGACTGGGGTAGAAGGTTGTGAGTAAGCTTCGAGTATGGCTGGGGTAGAAGGGTGCGAGTAGGCTACTGCACATTCTTTTGCCCAATCGATGTCTTCATTTTGTTTTCCTTTTTATTTTTTGGCAGATCCGTAGAGTAGTAGAAACAATCGTCGACAACGATCTAATGATTTTGAAATGAACATGTTAATAGCTACGATCTTGCCTGCTAGTTTTTGTGCATTTTCTTATTCGTTGGTGACGACATGGACATCAAAGGTCATATTTGTTATGGGTCTGCTTCTATCCCTTCCTTACTAATTAGATGTCCAAGGAATTTTCTAGAGTGAACTCTGAATTGATATTTTTCTAGATTGAGCTTCATTTTGTACGATCTTAAAATGTTGAAGATACTTCCAAGGTCTGCAACATGATCTTCTTGCCTTAAGCTTTTGCAGAGCATGCCACCAATGTATACTTTTACAATTTTCCCTAAATGCTCTTTGAACATACTTGTTGTTAACCATTGGTAAATTGCTCCAACATTTTTTACCCCGAATACCATGACTCTGAAACAATAGTGGCCTCTCTCAGTGATAAATTTAGTTTTTTCACGTTCTTCATCTAAGAGTAGTATCTGATTATATCCTCAAGCGGTGTCCATTATGGGCAGTCGTAACACATGCCGCGCGATTAAGTCTAATATTTGATGGATGATCGGAAGAGGGAAACAAACTTTCCTT
This sequence comes from Kingdonia uniflora, assembly GCA_014058105.1. Taxonomy (NCBI): domain Eukaryota; kingdom Viridiplantae; phylum Streptophyta; class Magnoliopsida; order Ranunculales; family Circaeasteraceae; genus Kingdonia; species Kingdonia uniflora. Next base: position 3,433,653 of record JACGCM010001281.1, read on the forward strand.
TAGCGTGTGTTTGTTTAGATCGATAAAATCTATACAAACTTAGACTTTCTCATTCTTCTTTGGGATAACTACGACGTTCGAGATCCATTCTGGGTACTTGGATTCCCTAATGAAACCTACTTTGATTTATTTATCGACCTCCTTGTTTACCTCGTCTATGAGTCAAGGAGATAAGATTATTTATTTATGCCTAATTACTGTGACTTTATCCTTAATGTTGAGCCTGTGGCAAGCTAACTTTGGGCCAACTCCTGGAATTTCCTTGAATGTCCATACGAATACATCTTTGTTAGCTCGAATGAGCTGCAATAAGACTTCATTTTCCTCCAGATCGAGCCTTGTGCCAACAAATGTTTCTGTCTTGTCCGTCGATCTCAGTACTATTGGGCTCGACTATAGGAGGCTGATCTTCGACGTGATCAACTTTCTGTAATTGCTATAAAGAAAATTCCTTTGACGTGTCAACTATATTTTATACTATATTCTCACAGGCATGAACAAGTTTCTAACTTCCTATGATTTCATATATTCCTTTATTCTATTTGAAATGAAATGCTTGGTGGTACGTGGAATGTATTGCTTTCATGTTTTGTAACCAGTAGCGCCTCACGATACCTAAGTATATGGATTTTACGTTGATTACGTAAAAGGTGATGTAAAGAGTCGTGGGTTCAGCTGCTATAGGTAGAACTATATTTCCCACCATCTCCTTTTTGGATCTGCTGAATCCGCTGATATCCATGCCCACCATCTCCTTTTTAGATTTGTTGAATCCCTTGATATCCATGTCGGTTATCTCTACCTTATCTGTAAACCTCATCTTATCTATATTACTTTGAAAAATGACTTCGATAACACTTCCTGCATAGACCATCATAGTGTGCATGACAAAGTTCTTCATCTTCAACATGATGACCAATGTATCACGATGTAGGAACTTCACATGCCCTACAACACAATCTTCAAATGATATACTAGTTCGCCTTCGGCTTGATTAGGGTAGCAATATCGTGGCATTATGTCAATCACCTTCTCTTAAACCTAGTTAAATTGTTGATATGATGTATCTCAATCAGGTGATTAATGCAGATGTGATATAAGTATTTATCCTCAAGTTCTCCTTCTACTTGAACGATATTGACCTCCTTCTTGTAACTTCTATTTTGTATCCGTCTAGGTCGATAATGTATTCGTACATCCTTTTGTCTTTCAATATGTATTCCATCAGTCTCTGTACAATGTAGCATATGCCAGTGTCGTGATGTTTCACTTTGTTGTACTTACAATAAGATTTGCCTTCAATTGGTTCTAGAGGTTGAGCATTACAGAAGAATTTATCTTTCATTAACGTTGGGTAAATCTCTGAGAGCATAACATTGAAGGATGGGCTTTGGCAGTAAGTTTTCCTTTCGTGTCTTTTTCTTCCTCTGTTTTAGCTCGCTTCTTATCGCCTTGTTCGCCACTGCTTCGATTAATGTTTTTATATGTGTTTAAACTTTTCGTGGTTAGGAAGTTTTGAGTAGATTTATACCTTTCGGTAATCATCCTTTCCAGGTCTATATATTCGTTTACCTTTTTAATCATTTCTTCCAAGGTAGCGGGCTTGTTTAAAAATAAATATTGTTCTTTGGCTCTGCATTCGATCTGTAGAGCTTAGGTGAAGGTTGATACAACAGTTTTCTGATATAAGTTATCCACCTTTCTTGCCAGTTCGAGAAATTTCATAGTGAAAACTTTGAGTTTCTCTCCCTGGGCTTGTTTGAGACTAATGAGAGTATACAAATTGTTCTCCTTATCTTTGTTGTGAGCATAAGTTTCTATGAAAAGTTTTTACAACTGGTCGAATGTATATATCAAATCTTCAGGTAGGAAGTGGAACCACTTGAGTGGTTCTCCCTGAAGGCTTGTCGCGAACAATTGATAAAGAATGTGATTTAAGTTCGAATACAACCCCAATGAATTGTGGAACTATTGGACGTGTTCTTTTGGATCGGTGCCTTTGTACTTGCGGATCTTCTAAGTGTGGAATCCTGCTAGAACTTCCATTTCAATTAGTTTTTTAGCAATCAAACTTCCCTGGGATTTGCTCAACTCATCTTTGTTGTAAAAAGTTTGTGCTTATAGCAGCTCTCGGATTCGTTGGTTCATGTGCTCTTGTGTTACGTATCAACGTAGTGTTGAAATAGTTTGTTGAGCTAGTCTCGGGTTATGGTTGCCACTTTCCTCGCTCAATTTTTCCCTAACTGGTACTCTAGCTTGAGGTCGCGGGTCCTCTTCTTGACGTTTCGAGTCCCGGTGTCCTCTACTAACTTCTGGCTGATCGTCTCGTTCTAGATTCATTGAGGCTTATGGTTCTTGTGGATTGCTGCACGGTTGCCTGGCTGCTCATCCACTTGCAGCTCCTTGAGGTCCCAATCTATCACTCGCTGATATTCTATAATGTGCGAGTATTACTTCTTTGTCTCTAGGAGTTGGTCCATGTTGATTATCTTCTAACGCTTTCAAAGCAGCTTATAGAGTGGTCATCTATTCTTCATATCTCTTGGATTCCAACTGTCAGGCTTTTTGTTCTTTCTTCATCTCTTTGCTGTAAAATTCTCGATCTTGAATCAATTGGCGCTCGAGATCGTTTTGTTTCATCGTTTCGACATTAGGGTTTGCCCTTAATTCTGCTAATTGGTCAGGTTCTGTCAACGCGACTTTCGGTTGAATTGTTGAAGCTGCCCGTTTGGCATTCACCATGATTGAGGTTGAAGATATTTGAGTAACTATTGGTCTTAGGATTTCGTGGTAAGTAACGATTCCCACAGATGACGCCAAATATACAGACCTAAATTCGTAACTCAAATGAGTCTTTTACACCAAATGTATTTGGAACACAAACAATTGTAAACAAGTAATGGAAAGTGTCACGAATTAGCGTGAAAACCTTTGAATATGTAAAAACCACGACCTCAGTTCGAGGATTTATAAGAATATCTTTATTGCTTGGATATTACAAGTTACAAAGGTCCTTGGAATTAGACTGATTGGGTATTTTCTATCTCCCAAAACTTATTCTTGTTTTCTATCATCCATGCCTTATTTATAGATCTCCTCCCTAAAGGCCGTTCCTATAATTGTAGTTCATATGACAAATGTCTTTGACTTATTATTCTTTGTTCTTTGAAGGTTCAAGCCACATTATTTTCTTCATCCGTGAAACAGGTGTCCTTCAAGTTTTGGGTTAGCTCGCATGGTAGTTCGTTGTGATGGTAGCTAGAGGGATGGGTCCCTACACAATTGACCAATGATCATCATCGAAGATTGAAAGCTATAACAGAGCGGGGAGCTTTTTGGTTTAGAAGCTTGATGGAAACATTCTCAGTTAATGTTCATAAAGCAGAATTGTTTTTCCCGCCCAATTCACCTCACCTCATCGAGAGAGAGAGAGAGAGAGAGAGATAGATGAGTTCGACTTCGCTACCAAGGAAGGAATCCAGTGTCGAGGGCACGAGGGAGCAGTACTCGGCGCGAGGTTCAACTACAATGGAAACTACTGTTTGAGTTGTGGCAAAGATCGTACAATTCGACTCTGGAATCCTCAGAGGAATTCACATCAAAACCTACAAATCTCACGGTCAAGAAGTGCGAGACGTCAATATCACTCAGTAAGCTCTCTCTCTCTCTCTCTCTACAAATTAAGGGTTCATTCGATTGTTTAGTTTTAGTTGCTCCGTTGATGATTAATTACAATTACATGTTTCATATATGTTCATGTCTTAGTCAAAAGGGTATGAAAAGGAATTAAATTTAGGATCTGGGGTACAAAAAATTTGTGTCAAATGCAAACCCCATTTGCAAATATTTGATAAGATGAGGGGCGAGTGTGGTGGTGGTAATGTGTTTGTAAACTATAATGGGTGTTTTTGGTGTGGGGGTGGCTTGGTTTAGCACTTGTGGAGCTAGCCTTCAAGAATAGGCTTTGAAGACACTTTTCGGAGTGTTGTTTCTTAGGTAATTGGGAAATCTATTTTAGTTAAATGGAAGGAATTGAAGTTTTAGTTTTGTTTTCAGGTTTTTTTTTAGAATAAAGCTGGGTTAGGCAAAGACCCCCACCTGTATAATGCAAAAAAGGAAATTACATTCTAGGGTATTTACAACCCTTGGCATCTCCTTCTATAATTTTAAGGAGATCCTCAGGAAAAGAAGGAAAAAGAAAAGTAAAATTTTTTACAGGTAATTGAGTAACTAAATAGATAGCTGCTTTATTCCCTTGTCTCCAAGAATGGCAGAAAAAGACATCATCCATTGAAGCAGCAATGTGGTAGATTTCTCTAACCATATGAATTCCTTTCCAGGGAGGAGATATCTTGCCATTAAGAACATTAACTACATATAGAGAATCTGAAATAATCTCTAAACCGGATATGAAAAAGTCTTTTGCAGTTCTTAACCCATCAAGGATAGATTTTAACTCAATGACTCCAATATCATCAGTTTGTACAGGAGAGCTGTAAGCTAGCAGAGGTTTGCCATTTACATCTCTAATTATCCCTCCCACTGTAGCTTGATTACCATTAAGACCACCGGCAGTGTTTAAAATCCATAGTCAATTTGTTCTAGGTTCCAAGCAACTCATTTTATAACATGTTTTTTAGGCATCAGGCAAGGTAGGTTGAGAGAAGTGAGAACATCTCTAGTACCGGGAGAGTCAATAAGCTTGATGAAAGAGTGGATAGCTCTGCATTGAATCTCCTCTAATATAGTCTTGATGATGCTCTGAGTATCTATAATCTTCTTTTGAAATATCCTCATATTTCTCTCCTTCCAAATGTGGTAGATTGTAGAAGTAAATGCAACTCTCAGGAGTCTTGCTTTTGTAACTGAAAAAGATGCTTCCTGGATGATCCAATCAAATTCAGAGTTCCAAACTTGGGGGTCTCTGTTGTAAGAGAAATTAGAAAGGATGGCTTTCCAAACTTGAGAAGAAGATGGACATCTGAAAAATAAGTGTTTTCTATTCTCTTCAGTAGCATTGCAAATATGACATTTAGCTGTATTCAATTGACCAATCTTAACCATGAAGTCTTGAGTATACAACCTGTTTTTGACAGTCGTCCAGGTGATGAAAGCATTTCTTGGTATATTTTCAGGAGCCCATACAATCTTGCTCCAGATCACCTTAGACTTGTGAATTCTAATAGAATCCCATGCAGATTTAGTAGTAAATTTCCCATCAGCAATAGGTTTCCAAACAATAAGATCATCATTGTGAGAAGAAGAAGGAAGAGAGCAAATATCATCTATGATTTGATTGATTTCAGGAGATCTAGTAATGATACGAGACCAATGATCATTGCTAATAAGAGTGCTAACCTTAGCATGTTCTTGAGTCCCAGTAGAAATTCTATATCTTTGCCCATAAAGTTGTTCAAGAATAACTCCATTAGACATGGATCTTTCCAGAGAAGAGTAGAGTTACCATTACCTATAGCAAACCCAAATAGTGGAAGAGTTTCATGCCTAATCTTGAGCATTGATCTGAAAGCCCAAGAGCAATCAAAAGGAATATTCATAGACCAAAATGAGTTTTGTTTGATAAGATTCCTCTCTTTCCAAATAGTCCCACAAGTAGAGTTGCCATTTATAAACTTCTAGATATTCTTCAATAAAGAGGCTTTGTTAATATCTTTTATACTTCTGAAACCCAGTCCTCCATCTCTTGGGAGGCAAATTTCGTTCCAGGCTACAATGCACATTTTTTTGTACATCTCAGGTCCAGACCTTAGAAAGGTTCTAAGTAAACATTCAATTTTATCAATAACTTCAGAAGGAAACATGAAACATGCCAACCAATTAACTGTGAATGTTGACAAAACTGAGTTCACCAATTGCACTCTCCCAGCATAGGAGAGGGCTCTATGCTTTCAACTAGCTGTTCTCTTTTTTATTTTCTCAATGATTGGGTCACAGTTTCTTGCAGTTAATCTAGCTCTTATTAGAGGGAAACCTAGATACTTTACTGGCAGTGAGGAGACATTGAAGTTATGAATAGAACTTATTTTTAGCTGGAGTTTTGGGGGTGTTGAATTAGAGAAAAAAATAGAGCTCTTCTGAGAAGTAATATTGAGTCCAGACCAATTTGAAAAAACTTCCAAAGCAGATTTGAGGTTGTTGGCAGTATCACAATCAGCACTTAAGCAGATGAGGAGATCATCTGCAAAAATGAGATGAGAGATAAGAGTGTCTGTACAGTTAGGGATGAGTTTAAGCCTACCCTGATTCACGTCCTGATTAAGTCTCGCTGAGAGAGCTTCCATAGCAATAGCAAATAGATCGGGTGATAAAGGATCCCCTTGTCTAATCCCTTTAGAGCTTTTGAAGAGACCAGTAGTAGCTCCATAAATATCAATAGAGAAGGATGGATGACGTATACATTCTTCAATCCATCCTATGTATTTAGAAGGAAAATTCATGTGCTTCAACATAACCAGAATGTGAGACCAACTTAGAGAGTCAAAGGCTTTCTTAAGATCAATCTTGAGAAGCATTCTAGAGGCTCCTTGTTTTCTATCAAGCCCTCTAGCCCATTCATGAGCCATAAAAATATTATCTAAAATAGATCTTTCAGGAATGAATGCACATTGAGCTTTGTCTATTAATTCCTCCATATGAGATCGCGTTCTTTAAGCAATGATCTTAGTAATGAGCTTGTAGAGAACATTACATTGAGATATAGGCCTGAAATCTGATAATAGCTGGGAAGTGTTGACTTTAGGAATAAGCTTGATCAATGTGGCATTACCTCCTTTAGCAGTTTTGAAGAAGAGAAGAATTTCTTAAGAACCTTAGAAACATCCTGGCCAATTATGCTCCAGCATTTTTTGTTGAAATGGATGTTGTTTCCATCTAAACCAGGGGACTTGTCATCTTTGTTAGCAAACACCACTTTTCTAATTTCTTCATCAGTGAGAGGAGTACATAAGTTTTCATGTAAAGAAGTATCTATCACCTTGAAATACCTTGAAATGAAGAGAAGGAACTGGATATGTGGATCTTTCTGAGTGAGGAAGATCTTTATAGAAATTGATTACAGCCTCTTTGATGGTAGATTCAGTAGTGTGCTCATTGCCTTGCATGTCCACCACTTTAGAGATATAGTTAATAGCTTTCCTTTCCTTTCCTTGATCACATTATGGAAGTACTTACAATTAAAATCTCCTTCAGCCACCCATTTACATCTGGATCTCTGTCTAAGTATTTTTTCTTAGACAGATAGTTTTCTCTGTATCAATCAACATAATATTGTTGTTGTCCTTATCTAGATCTTCCTGGATACAGGTTAGATTAAATTGAAGAAGTTCAATTCTATGCCTTGGATTGCCATCATTAGAATCTCTCCAAGTTTTGTGGTCTTTCTTAAGCTTCTTTTGTTTTTGGAGTAACACAAAAGTAGGATTACCAAAGATACTAGTGTTCCATGATTCCTTAACCATGTCTAAAAAACCAGGGTGATCGGTCCAAGCATTAACCAACTTGAATGGTCTAGGAGACTTATCTTGGTTAGGATCAAGAGTAATAATCATTGGGGAATGACCTTATTGACCTTTAGGGAGAAACTTAGTATCAGCAAGGTTGAAGAAATCGATCCATTTATCATTGATCAAGGTTCTATTTAGCTTAGTGTAGATTCTGTCAGGAGGAAGCTGATTGTTAGTCCATGTATATTTAAAACCTGAATTCTCATATCAACAAGACCAATATTCTCAATAACAGACTGAAAAGGGTCCAGATCAGAATCTGTGAGATATTCACCTCCAATCTTCTCGTCTCTGAATAATACTGTGTTGAAATCTCCTGCTATTAGCCATGGAAAATTGGAGAATATGGAACTGGTGTTTTCAAGGTAATTCCATAGAGTAACTCTTTGACTAGCAAAGTTCTTAGCATAAATACAAGGCAAATAATTTACCTGTATTAATTATCTCCAAATCACCCGTAATTGCTTGATCTGTCTGAGAAAGTTCTTTGAAGTCAATTTTCTGAGGGTTCCGAAGTAACCATATCCTTCCCCCAGGAGAATGAGTGTAATTGTTAATCCATTTCCAATTAGGAGCTATAAAGGACTTGATTGATAGCTTCAGCCTTATTCTTTTTAACTTTTGTTTGAATTAAACCCATGAACTCAATGTCATGAATTTTAATCATAGCCTGGACTTCTTTTTGCATAGGAGTTCCATTAAGACCTCTGACATTCCACTCAAGTCCTCTAGGCAAATTCAAATTCAAATTCATGGACTTACTGGGGGGGTTGTGATTTGAGATTCCTAGAACCCCAAATGAGTTGCTATTCTTGATTCTATTTGTCTCAGGCTTTCTTGATGTTCCTTTATGTTGTCCACCAGACTGTGGATTAACTGCTTTAGTCAGATCTTTTTGCTTATTAGGAGTTCAGCATTCTTTTTAGTTCCACCTCCTCTTCTAACCTGAACAAAGGGATTATCTGATTGAGAACCAGTAGATTTTGATACACTAGCACTGTTGGTTATTGTATTGTTGTCCTTGTTCTTGTGTAAAGAATCTTGTGAGGTTTGGTTATCTGTAGGTTTGTTGACATCTCCAGTCTTAGAGATTAACTCACTTTCCTTATTGATCAAAATTTTGACAGTTTCTACATTCTCAGATATAGTTTCATTTGATGCCCATTTTGGAACCTTGACTTGCAGGTCTTGTTTTGGATATCTACTTGTTGAGTGACCAAAGGTAGCACAAGCTGTACAACTCTGAAGTTTCCATGCATATTCCACCATTATTTCAACAAGAGAATCATCCTCTAGCTGTAACATTATTGATTTGGGTAAAGTGTCAGCTTGAGTAATTTCAACACAAATTCTGGCATAAACCAATCTGGTCTATTCTAAGGTAGCTTTATCAGCACAAATTGGAACTCCTATAGCACTTGCTACATAGCTAAGACCTTCATCAGTCCAGAATCGCAGAGGTAGATCTATAAACTTGACCCAGATTGGAACATAAGAAATGGAGTTTATCTTAGCAGAAGTAATGGGATTCCATGGTCTTATGAAGAAATTTTTGCTTGTGTAGGGGCCTAACTTCGTTTAGAGGTGAAGTTGGCTCTTACAACGTGGAATCAATCTACTATCAAAGGGATTCAAGCAAATGGTCTAAAGTAAGAACTAACTAAAGACGAATACTTGCGTAGAGGCCCGAATGTGACACTCTACGACCTCTGATGAGGATTTTTAAGAAAGATTATATTACTGATGAGTAACGAGAGGGTTCGAATACAGTATGCACAGAGAGGTCGAAGGTAAAATGTAAGGGGCTGGAGATGATTTTTTTAACTTCTGCTTGGTTTCCCCTCTCCTCTATTTATAGTCACAAAAAGCCGAGTCACCAAGTTTGGGTTAAGATTACATGATTACTGTCAGGAAATCCTGGTGAGATATGGGCGCCGGTCCTATCTGCACTGTCATTGTGACAGCTGTCTGATATGTCTCTGTACTTCGGCGCAATGGTCGGCCTGTCACTGTAGTTGTAAAGGCCAATCATTACGACGGCTTGTCTGGTGAGCTGGCTGTCTGTCTTGTCACACTTCGACCATGTATTGATATGGTCGAAGAATGTCTATTGTGATGTGTTAATCCGTCCTCGAGGCTTTGTCTGGTGTCGAAGCTTCGGCATCAGGGGATCTCTGGGAAGTTTGTTTTAGGGATTGAGTAGGCTTCGATACATTCGAGTAGGCTGTGAAGTGGGCTTCGACTGTCGAAGCCTGCGAGTAGGCTACTACATTCGCCCCCTCTCAGTGAAGGTCTCGAAGCTAGGTGGAGAAGTGTTTGTTGGTAAAGGTTCTTCGTCTTCCGTCATTAAGTAATAAGAACTCTTGTCTGTTTTATCATAGACGACATAAGGTCTTTCCCAATACTCGACTAACTTGTTGGCATTTCGAGGTTTCGAAGATTGATTGACACGTCGAAGTACTAGATCTCCAATGTTGAAACTCCGTGATCGAACTCTTTTGTTGTAGGATTTCTGAAGTGATGTGTGGTAGCGGCCAAGGTTGGCGATAGCTCGGTCTCTGGTTTCGTCGATCCATAACATTTTACATGCGAGTTCAAACTCATTATCTTCGTCTGGGAGGTTAGGGTCTCGAGTGGGTACTTCGAATTGAATTGGTAATACAACTTTGGTTCCATATATTATGAGGAAGGGGGTGCATCCTGTATATTTTTTGAGGGTTGTTCGATATGCCCAAAGGATATGTTGTAACTCTTGAACCCATCGTCCTTTCTTTGCATCGACTCTCTTCTTAAGACCATTGACAATGGTTTTGTTAATTGCTTCGACTTGACCGTTGCCCTGAGGATAGTAAGGTGTGGAGGGTGAGAGAATGATGATGTGTTTTTTGAGGAGGTTTTTGACTTTGTTGCCAACGAGTTGGGGACCATTGTCGCATCGAATCATGTGGGGGCAGCCGAAGCGAGTGATGATGTTTTCCCATAAAAATTTGATAACTTCTTCTCTGGTTCGGCATAGAGGTACAACTTCCACCCATTTGGTGAAGTAATCGGTTGTGACGATGATATTTTCTCTGCTACCCGAGGCTTTTGGGAAGGGACCAATGAGATCGATGGCCCATCTTTTGAATGGCTAGGAAACTTGACTGAAATGAAGGTCTTGAGAGGAGCAATGGATGTCATGAGCGTGACGCTGGCATTTGTCACAGTGTTTTGCATATTCTGAAGCTTATTTTTTCATATCGGGCCAAAATAATCCTTAGGTGACAGCTCGAGGGGCCATAGAACGACCAGCAGTGTGAACGCTGCAGGTTCCTTCGTGAAGTTCGGCTAAGATTTGAGAGGCTTCGGCATGAGATATGCATCGAAGGAGGACACCATTTGGGGATTTACTATGTAGTTCATCTTTGTGGATAGTGTATCTACGGTAGTTTTCTAGCAGTGAACGTTTGGCTTTGGGATCATCTGGGAGGGTGGCATTGTTGAGGTAATGAAGAAACGGTGTTCGCCAATCGTCTGGATCGTGACTCTCGCCCCCAGTATTGATGGCATTAATTTCCATCTGGTCAATACTTGGGCGTTCAAGTACTTCGATATGGAGGGTCCGAGATTCTGATTGTCCGAGCATAGCTGCTATGTAGGCGAGGGCATCTGCATGTTTATTTTCTCCTCGAGGGTAATGAGTAATTATAGATTTTTCGGGGAACCGGTCCATGCGTTGTCACACAATAAGAGCGTAGTCGGCCATGCGACCGTTAGCTTGATTTTCTCCTGAACAAGTTGGGAATCTGTAAAGACTGCAAGTTTGGGAATGTCGAGGTCGAGTGCGAGGTCGAGACCGTGGATCAAGGCTTCATACTCTGCTTCGTTATTGGAACATTCGAAGGTAAGTTTGACAGCTTTCTCTATGCGGTCATTAGTGGGTGTTACCAAGACAATACCAATTCTTGAGCCATTAGGTCCTGCTGATCCATCTGTGAATAAACGCCAGCCAGTGAAAGGGTCTCAGGGATCTGCTATTTTGGATTGGTCTTCTGATAAATCATCTTCGTGTTCTTCCCAATCGGTATCTTCGATCGGGAAGTCAGCTAGAAAGTCTGCTACTGCTTGGCCTTTTTGGGATATTTGCTTCTCGAAGGTAATGTCGTGTTCGCCAAGGTATACGGACCACTGTTACACTCGTCTGAATTTTTCTTTTTTGCTGAGTACTTCTTGAAGGGGGTAACTTGTAATAACACGGATGGGGTGAGCCTGAAAATATGGTTTAAGCTTACGAGCTGAATAGACAAGTGTGAGGAGCAAACGCTCAAGTTTTGAATATCGAGTTTTTGCGGGGGTTAGAGTTTTGCTGATGAAATATACATGTTTTTCAATATTGGAATCAAGTCGAATGAGCACTGCACTGATAGAAGTTTCTGTGGCAGCAAGGTATAAAGAGAGTGTTTCGCCTTCGATAGGGGTGCTGATAATGGGTGGACGACCAAGATAAGTTTTGAGTTCGAGGAAGGCTTGTTCGTACTCAGGGATCTAGTTGATCTCAGGATTGTTTTTCTTTTTTACTTTGTGGACGCCCTGATCTTGTAAGAGGGAAAAGAGCCAAGCACATCGATCTGAGGATTTAGAAATAAAACGATTGAGGGCTGTTATCCTGCCAGCCACTTTTTGGACGTCTCTTTTGGTTCGGGGCGAAGGCATGTCTATGAGGGCTCGAATGTGGGTGGGGTCAATCTCTATACTACGTTTACTGATAAGGTGACCCAAGAATTTTCCGGAGGACACGCCAAATTGGCACTTGTCTGGGTTGAGTTTCATGTTATATGTACGAAGTATTGAGAAGATTTCTGTTGGGTCTTGGATATGGGTGTTTTTCTGAAGGCTCTTGCATAACATGTCGTCAATATAGACTTTGACAGACTTGCCAAGCAAAGGCTTAAACATGGCTGTGACAAGGCGTAGGTAGGTGGCTCCGACATTTTTAAGGCCGAAGGGTATAACATTGAAACAGTAAAGGCCTTGTTCAGTTATAAATGAAGTTTAAGTTGATCTTCAGGGATGGGGGTACCTGATTGTAACCCGAAGTCGCGTCCATCATGGATAGGCGCTCGTGTCTAGCAGTGACATCGAGGAGTGCTGAAATGGTCAGTAGGGGGAAACTGTCCTTAGGTGTGTGGTTGTTGAGGTATGTGAAGTCGACGCAAATTTTGATCTTTCCATTCTTCTTAGGAACGACGACAATATTTGATATCCAGTCCGCGCACTTCACTTCTCTGATGAAACCTGCGGCTATGAGCTTGTCTACTTCAAGGTTTACTACTTCTCAAAGTCGTGGTGCCAGGTTACGCTTTTTTTGTTTTACTGCTGAGGAATAGGGGATGAGATCGAGGCGATGACAGGCCAGGTTGGGGTCGACACTAGGCATTTTTTGAAATGTCCAGGTAAAGATATCTTTGTTTGCTCGAAGGAATTCTAAAAGTTTGAGGCGTTCTGACTCATTAAGGAAAGTTTTGATGAATGTTCCTCGACCAGGACCGTCGAGTTCGATATAAACAGTGGGTTCGATGGGTGAGGAGGTATCTGTCGAAGTCGATGGGATAGAAAGATGCAGTGATTGCTATGGACGGTCGACAAGTTTTCGGGTTTGGTCAATCTCTGGGTGCTCGCATGAGCGGGCAAGGCGTTGAGAGCCTTTCAGATTCCAAGTACCTTCGTGAGTGCTGAAACAGAGGGTCTGATGGTAGGTCGAAGGTATGGCTTGCATGGCGTGGAGCCAATCGCGTCCGAGTATACCGAGGTATTCGAACTTCTTGTCAATGACAAGGAATCTGGTTTGAAGGGTAATAGGGCCTGTGGTGACGGGTAGGCTGATACGACCAACATCGACTTCGGTTGATCCATTGAAACCTTTCAGTTCGATGTTGGCTGCGGTTATGAGGTCTGTTTTCTTCATGGTTTGGATTGTTTGGAGAAAAAGGACATCAGCTGCGCTCCCTGCGACTATGAGCATTGTTTGGAGGATGAGGTTCTCGATCTTAATCATGATGACTAATGGATCAGAATGGGTGAAACGAACGTGTGAAGTATCACAGTCGATGAAAGAAATACCTTCGAGACGAGGGTGACGACTTGATTCTGGCAGAAGGGTAGGGAATTTCTCCTGATAGGTGAGCTCTTAACATTCTTCGATGCGCTTTCGTTTGCTCTTGGAATGTCCATTGTTTATGTTGTTGACTTCGATAAAATTGACTCTGTAGATGTGCACCTCGGCTGGGTCAGTAGTAGGGGTGGATAGAGATTTGTGGTAAGACCCGTCGAGGTAGCTTGGAAGATCAGCAATATACTGATGCAAACGTCCTGCTCTGAAGATAAGTTCAAGAGAGCGCTGGAGGGCGAAACATTTGTTGGTATGGTGACAGTTGCATTTGTGATTGGCGCAGTAAGATTCGCCTGGTCTGACTTCGATTGGTAAAAAGATACGCCAAATGGGGTCTGCCTGTATATGTGGTAGAAGGGTACTGAGGGGGGCAGTGAGTGTAGGCAAAACATAAACTAAAACATAAACTAAATGAAATTGTACATAAATAAAATTGTAAACTAAAATAAACAAAAGAAAATATTACATAACATTAACTTACTTTGTCCTAGAGTGATGGATCACTAATGGCTAAAACTGAACCACTGTATGTCTTGACATAAGAAGAAACCATGTGATACTCACTACAATACCTGCAAATAAGCCATAAGAAGAAAAATTGTTAATCTAACAAAAAATAAAGAAAAAATAAAATAAAGGCTAGAAAAATAAGTCAACTTACCCCACCCAGTTTAACCTCATGTGACTTATCACATAATATGCATGAACACAAGGCAACCCTATAACCTGTCACTCATTGCAATCACAAGTCCTTTCTTCCTGATTTACTTTCCACTTCTTCCCATCTTTATAAATTTTCATCCAACTGTTAAAATCAGAACTTTGGGGTCATACTTATTGTAAAACCTCTTTATCCTATCAATATGTATCTTGACCCTTGGTACCACAAAATTTTGATCCCAACCTTGAGCTTTCACCCTTCTATCATATGTTAACTTCATCATCATCAAGTATATACCTTAAATTACCTTGCCTAGTGGTTTTTCTCTAACTTTTAAAATCCAGTTATTGAAAGACTCTAAAAAGTTATTGGTAATGTTTTCACATTTGGCTGTAAAGTCAAAATGTGACCTGCACCAATACTCTGCAGGTTCCTTGTCTAACCACCTATTAGCTTCAGGATTATCAACTTGAAGTTTGTCTAGAAATACTTGCTTATCAACTTTAACAAAAGTCTTTGCTTCTTCCCAACATAGCCTTTCTAAGTGTGACCTCCTAAAATATTTTTTGAAGTTCTTCCACATGTGCCTAAAGCAGAACCTATGGTTTTAATGTGGGAACACCTGAAACATAAACCCAATAAGTAATTTAAGAAATACAAATGAGTAAATAAAGAAATAAAGTTAAAAACAATTTTAAACATTCACCTCAACAACAGATTCAATTAAGCCTTTTTGTCTGTCTGAAATGAATGCCAATTTGCTTTGGTACCTTGTCAAATGAGGGGCCAACATAGTTAGAAAAGTGTGTAAAGCTTCATAATACTCAGACCTGCATAAATAGATAACAATTGGAAATAATCCATTATTTCCATCCAAAGCCACAATTGAGTGACACTGCCCTCCATACTTGCCCTTCAAGAAACAACCATCAAGACCTAATACAAGTCTACATCCATTAACAAAACCATAAAGTGAAGCCTTAAATACCAAACATGTACCAGTACACTGCTTAGTATCATACTAAAAGCTCCAAGTTGCTATGCTTCTAGGATTTGATGAGAGTAATTGTCTACTTAACTCAAGTAGCCTATTGTAACCATCATCAAATGATCCAGTGATCCTCTCAATACAAATGGTCTTTGTATTCTAAGCAGTATAGTAAGAGACATTAACCCCATATTTTCTTCTTATTGTAGTTTGGACATCCTTTGGTGTCAAAGTATTCACATCCCTCACCAACTCAATTTCATTTGCTATCCAAAGTGTATTTGCCAACTTATTTTCACTTCTAACCTTCCCAGTGCAGGTATGTTCAAAATGGCACCCCTTAAGAACCATGCTATGACCATCATAGCTTCTCCAAGTATGCACCAACCACTTACATTTTTTTACAACATACTTGTACCTGAGGTTGTAATTCTTATTTTTAACTTGTTTAGTCTCAAATTTATTCAGAATTGCAAATTTCCTCAATTATTCTCTAGCTTCAGAAACAGTTGGCCATTCCATCCCAACATGCAATGATTCATAATCAGTTTGAGGTTGTGGCTTAAAAATATCTTCTTCCTCTTCAAATATATTATTTGCTCCATTCAAAAAATCTCCAAACACTTCACATCTTCTTATGTATTATTCATTAGGTATACCATCCCCATCCTAGGATGAGTGGGTGCTGTAGTAACCTTCTTCAGCATCTAAACTATCTACATTCAACTAAGAAAAATGAATCCATTCATTAACCTGTATCTCAATGTCTTCACTATCATAACCCATATCAATATCATGCCTACCTTTATCATCATTATCTCCTTCCTCATTAGCATCATCCCCACCCATATCATCATCATGCCCACCCTCTTCAGTATTATCTTTATCCATATCATTATCATACCACTCATTCTCAATATATGTATTATCATACCACTCATTCTTAACAAAACATTTTTCCCAAATAGGAACTTCACCAACAACTTCCACATTGTCACCTACTATATTATCATCATCAATCACATAAAACAGTGGCAAATGGTCCAATTCTTCCTCATGTAGTTCACTTGGCCTCAGTCTCTTCTTCTTCATAACAGAAGGTTGATTTTGTCTATTAGATTTAGTGTTCTTCCTTTTGTCTTTTTTAGTTACTCTAGCATTTTTCTTAAAAATAATATTCTCACCAACATAGCTACTCCCAACAGTCATATCACCCATAACTTGAGACACAGTCACATCACCCATAACTGGAGACAAACATATCACCCATAGCTTGAAACATATTCACATCACCCACAACACTTCCTAGTCTAACTGCTTTATTTCTTAGTAATGTATTCTTAGCCAAATAATACATTATCTGAATCAATGACCACTATTTTTCCTTTAATAATACAGTGTAGTTTAAACATACTCCCAGCAGGACAAAAGGTTTTCCCACATTTATGGTTAACAATTTCAGTTATAGCATTTAACAAATTCATGTAGCAAAGATATTCCCCATCAACATCCTTAAACTTGTCATTTTCCCCACCTATGTAATTTGTCACTTCATACCCCAGAAGGTTCATTTATACACCATTTTCCACTAAAGTGTATGACTACATGTTTAATTGACATCCAATGGTTGTTTTAAAGTAAAACAAACAAACAAAGATATATTCACATTATGAGATAACATAGAAAATAGAAAATCCCCAAATTTGTAAACCATAGTTTTGAAAAAAAATATAAAAACCCCAAAATTCTAAACCCTAACATAAATAGCAAATAAAAATTGAGTAAACCCTAACACTAATTTGGGATGAGAAGAACATACCTCCCACTAGAGAAACCCATTTATGACAGGTACAGAGATAGAGAGAGGTTTGTCTGAAGAACCAGTTTATCTAAAAATAGAGGTTTGTTTGAAGATGAGAGAAGAAAGGTTTGTCTGAAGAAGAGAGAAGAAAGGTTTGTCTGAAGAGAAGAAAGGTTTGTTTGAAGAAGAAAGTAAACCAAAAGGGGAGGGAAATTAACTGCCTCATATTAAGCCATTAATCACATGACACGTCAGCAGATAACAGACGGTTGAGATTTTAAGTAGCACGTACAATCCATGTGCCATAGCTGAATTGATGTTTTTTTTTCTAATTGTGGGTTGAGTTTTCTGTTTATAAGGGGTAAGCAAGTATTTTCACCTGGTCAACTGGAGTCCAGATCCGTCAACAAAATTTAACTTAGTTTTCAAGCTGAAATGAGGTATAATGTCGAATTTCAAGGAATGTGGGGGTCAATGGAAAGTCGATGCCATAATATAGGGGGCTAAAACTAAAAGTTACAAATTTAATTATTACATTTGTCAGACTAAAGTCAATAATTGTAATTGTGTAAGAATCTAAATTCGGGACTCGAACATAGTTTCTTACAAAAAGATGAGCAAAATATTAGACAGTAAACAAATAATCACAAATAAAAATAGGATCTAGTGTGGAAATCTTTGAATAGGTAAAAACTTCGACCTCTTATGAGGATTTAGAAAGCAATAATGTTATTCATTGAGTGACTACTTATTACAGTGAGTATTCTAGTTAGTATTGCTTAAAAATTCTAGATTGAGAAAGTTCTCTTTAATTTGTTCTTTTTTGGTCTTATTTGTAGGTCTCATATTATGACCGTTTAATGACCATTATCTCATTTTAATGTTGGATATTACAAAAAAGTTTTGATGAGTCTTCATAATAGTTGTGTAATGGTATGAATGATTTTTCTTCTTTAGAACTACCTCATAATACAACATAAATATGCCACGTTATCGTATGTTGACGAGGTTGACTAAATGTATGTTGGTCGAAGCTAGGTCTTGAGCTCGAGATTCGAAACAGGCCTTACAAATTGTATCCAAATCATTGATATATACTTTCCCATTGTAAGAACCTGCAACAAACACACCGTCCGAAAGTTTTTTTCTTTTATGGCATTTCTTCCAGTCTTGTTTGATCCATTGGTTGTTAAGTTGTCATGACCAGGCCGACAATATAGAAAAGGTGCATAGCTCACAAAAAGTACTGCATATTTGCTCGTATCAGTACTATCACTCACCAATATAGGTAATGATATAATACATATACTAAATTTTTTGCGAGGTTCAAAGGGAGGCAATTTGATTTTATTCATTGATGAAGGGTTCAAAAGAAAGTACTCAGCGGATGAGTGGTTATTTTTCATTACCATCCAACCATGGGAAGATGCTATGCAACTCACCCCTTTTCATCTTCTTTACTTTTCTAACATTGTAACTTCTATTTGATAAATTGAAGAAAATCTGATTGCATTATTTGTAAAACATGACAAGATCTATAAATAATAAATATCTATAAGGACCCAGGACTTAATACAATAATCACGATAAACAATAGTACGGAAGCATAATCACATACCTTGATCCATAACTTAATTGATTGAGGTATGTTCTTGTGTTTGTCGGTGGCGACGAGCGGTGACAACTAGGTTTTCTCTCCCTTAACATTTTCCTTGAAATAAATGTTTTAGTTGATGGGCTAGGTATAATTATTTTGGTAGAGAGAGGACCTAGTTTCCTATTTTAAGTAGGACTATTTTCCATCAAAGTAGAGAGTTATAGGAAACCTTAACCTCATTAACCAATAAGATTAGTTTTCTAATAGGACTTGGATCATCATAATTAGACACCTATAATTATTAAAGGACCCCTATTCATGTGGGCCATAATAAGTCTTACATTGTTTCCTTCCATGGGGGATGACTGGGGGATGACAAATGTTGCTGAAGTAATGATGTAGGACGACAAAAAGAGCTTTGGAATGGCAATAACAGTGTCAAGGCATGTTTTTGTATTTCAATGTCCATTCAACTAGTGAAATTAATCGAATCAGGTGCCCTTACTATCCCTGCAGGTGTATCAAAATTAGGTTCAATCCAAGTGCAATTTTTGTGTTCGTACCTATTATACCAATTATCTTTCACAGAAGAACTACTGCCTCCAAAAGAGTAATACTTTCTTGTTCGAAGTGAATAAAATACATTCTTTGTCCCTATAGACCTTGGAAAGTAAATTCTATTCTCAGTTCCCTTCAAAACTGCTAGTTTCAAAAGAGATGTACGACTTACAAGCATAGTTTTGCCACCTAAATTATCTAAGACTTCCGCCCAACTCATTTTGATCAACTCGAGCTTGAAAACACGAATTTGAGTACCCAAATAACCAACGTACACTGATATAATCTTTCCCTCACATTCGGCCATGAAATAAGAACGAATTGAAAATTTGGGCCCTATTAAATTTGGGAGGACTTCCCAAGTTTTAATCACTAGATTGTAAACTCCAACCTTTCCATCATTGCCCAAATTAATAATAGAAAACACCCTTATAAAAAATTGGATTGCAACAAGATATAGTGAACAACGCCTTAGTATCATTAACCCATATATATGACCAAGCAATTTCTCTAATACGATAAACATACATGATGGCATAAGAGGGAGTGATAGTATAGAAGCCAAAATCAATACAATCTGTGGAAGTTGGTGCGGATGAAAAATAGATGCTAATAATTTTTATATTTTACGGAAGCTAAAACAAATATCATAATACTACTAATCTACTTTTATTCTTTAAGATTAATCTCTCAACAATTCATATCTCTATCTCACTAAGAACTCTCTCCAACTTACAATGCCCTCAAACCCTAACTCCCAATCCTGATATAACTTATGTGAATCCTTTATTATTTCCTCAAATTAAGCTATTAGAGATAATCCTTTAAACAAGATAAAACTAAATCTGAAATAAAATAAAAGGGGTGTGTTGGTGTTGGAAACAAACAATGACCTTTCAACTCTCCCCTGTTGTAATTCGACCACGAATTTAGGGTAAAGGGTAGCCTTGCTCTGGATATGTTATCACAATCTCCACGTCTTCCGCATCCCACATTTGTTGTACTATGTCAGCCATATGATCCCGAGACTTCTCTATTAGCAGTGCAACGTGCTTTTTAGTATTAAGATAATCATACGACATGTGACCAGTCTTGTCGCACGCAAAATACTGGATCCCACTACTATTCCCCATAGGATGTGTCTCTGCTGTCCTAGAAGGCATAGGAGTTGCTGGAATTGAAGTCGTGGCTAGAATTAATATCTTGAATTTAGTCTTTACGCGTTTTATCATTTCTATCGCCTTAGCTACTGAATAAATGTTGACAATGGTCAATTCATCCTGAATCTTCCTAGTGAGCCCAGATTTGAAGTGATTAACTTTTTGTACCTTTGTCCCCGCAGAAGCTACCCGAGAGAAAAATAAATAAAATTCATTCACATATTTGTCAACAGTCTTTAGTTTTTATCACAATCCCTATAAACGAGTAAAGATGTTTTCTTCATAAAAGCGCAGAACAAACCGAGTAACTAACTCTCCCCGCATAGAAGTCCAATCTGTAATGTACTCTTGACCTGAATCCCACTGTATTTTCTGAAAATTGTCTCACCAGTTAAGTGCATGCTCTGTTAACTTTGTCTCCAAAAGCATTAAAGATTTGGGATCTCCATATCGCTTGTACGTTAATATCCGTTCAATTCTATTAAGCCACTCCATGAAACCATCTGCATCAACTTTCCCATCAAACTCAGGGATATTAAGTTTAACATCTTGCTCAACAATTTGTATTACAGAAATGACAGCTGAAACAAACAATATGTTCTCCCTAATTAGTATTTAGAACGCTGACCCCCAATACCAGAATCATGATGAAAGCCATCACTGCGGGTACGTGGAACATAGTTGTTAATTAATGTGGAGATCGCCCATGCCCACGTAGCTCATGAACCGAGATATATCAATTCACAAAACCCTGATTATTATCTCTGCTATCAGACCAATATTTGTGTTTTTCTTTATACGTTCCAACAAAACCAAACCCAAACCCAAATTATCATTGTTGATTATGTGAAACAAACCCCCTCTGTGGTACCTGCCAAAGGAATGTGTAGATGATGAGAAGAATTTGACCCAAAGCAAAGCGGTGCTGTTTGGGGTACAGTATCTCGCCTAGTTCCTGTCGGCATTGGTCTTGTTGCCTTTGTTGGAATCATTGGCGTCGTCGATGCCGATTGCGTTGCCACTATTTGTGATGTTGCTGGTGGTTACTCTATTGTCGTTGGTGGTACCGTTAAACCCAAATTACCTGTTACTTCAATCGTTGTTGTTGTCATTGCCAGAGTCATTGTCGGCGATATTATTGTAGCTGGTACTAGTACACCAAATGTTGGGGTGGGTAAAATTGCTGGAGTCATCGACATTAATGGCGTTACAGTTGTTGGCGGAGCTCTTTCTCTCTGGCGTCTTTGATTTAAGTTTGGAAGCAATCTCTCGCAACTTTCAGAGATGAAGAAGAGATGGAAAGTTGATTTGTCAGGCTCACATGTGGTATAGGGCCTGGGACAGCCCTTGTTAGGCTTGGGTGGTGATTAGAGAGGCCCACTCCAGTTAATGATGTACCTATGTAACCCATATGATATTGGCAAATTTACATGTCACCTGTCTCAACCTCACCCTTCAGGGTATCAACCCTTCCTAACCCATCACCTTGATTATCACTCATACTCAGCCCGTGAATTCCTCCTTCAATTCTCTGGTTACCTCCTCTCCGTCGCGAGTTCTCCCGATTTGGGTTATCGTTAGTGACCATTGTCCGTATCGCTAGTGTTGTTTCATTGATTCTCGCACTTAGTTGCGATGAACCAAAAATTCTCTCTTCATCGTGTGAAGCGGCAAATTTATCCTCGCTTTCAACGTTGACGTTCAATCCGTTAAAAGTGCTGGATATTAGGGTTTCTTCACCCTCTTCATTTTAATCAATTTTTTTTCATGTTGGGTTTGGAAATATCAAACCCTTCCCCTTCCAATAACATGTATCAGAGTTGGGCTTAGCTGATTAATTCCTGCATTGCGTGCATCGCGCATAAACCCTCCCATTAGAACACCTTTTCTTTAATCTCGATCCGTATTAGCACTCTCTAGGTTTTGACGGTCTCTGTTACTTTTCTTTCCGCCGGAACTAGGGTTTTTTGTTGGGAGGGTAAGGATTAACGCCATCAAAACGTCCATATTGTTCTCCATTAAGTTGTTGGTGACCTCTAAACTCACCAATCGCTCTCCTTGCGTTTGTTTCTTTACCGCTTTCCTACCTGATGATTTTCCCATTGTTAATTGCTACGAAAAAAAAAATCTGAGAATCTTGTAGATTTATATACCAAATAAATAGTTTCTATATTTTTTGGAAGCTTAAACAAAGATCTACTTTTATTCCTTCTCAAGATTAATATCTCTACAATCCATATATCTATCTTACTAAGAACTATCTCTAACTTACAGTACCCTCAAACCCTAACTCCCTATCCCTATATTTTATTCTTTCCTCAAATTAAGCTATCAGAGATAATCCTTTAAACAAGATAAAACAAAATCAAAAATCAAATAAAAGGGGTGCATTGATGTGGGGAACGACCCACGACCTATCAGATGCAAGTATTAACAAACCAGGATTCCAGATCAAGATGGCGAATGACTGTTTTGTTAAAAATGTTGAAGAAGAAAATAAAATGCTCACCTTTGGACATTAACAACCAACTGTACTTGGAGTGAAGTATAAATGAACCTTTAAATTTAAAATTGTCCATAAGGTAAGTGTCATTGTAAAGAAGGTGCAATAACTTGCCTAACCCTTTGTTTTTATTCCTTGGGAGGGACATAAACCATGGAGATGCTGAGTTTTCCAATCCATGTTTAGACTCAATTGAGTTACGATGATGGTCAATCGAACATAGTAGCGGACAAATGGATGTCCAGGATTTACAAGCTAGGCGGAACCTAATACAATCACCAAGAAAGAGATACGATATGCATTTTTCTTAAAATTCTTCTTGGAGCTCCTTCCAGGGCCTCTCATCCTTTGTTCTTAACATTGCTGAGTTTTATATCTGCAAGAGTTTGAATACATTAAATTCATTAAGAGATACATATTAACAACATTTTGTTATGAAGTTTGATTCAGAAAACTCAACAGATTGGGACTTGCAGACTTGTATTACAATGTCAATAAATTATAGTGTATATATATTAAATGAACTTATACTATAACATTGATGGTTTAGTAAAAGACGTTATTATATCTGTAAGAGATTATCACATTAGAGGGTTTGTGCATCTATTATAATGTACAAAGCATAGTATGTAAACTAGTGCTACCTAAAAATCTTATGAGTGGAACCGTGAAGCAAAATGATCACACAAGAGTCTGTAGATTGTCAAAATTTAGATTATATTCAACATAGATACTCAACCATTTGAATAATATAGATGATATTTAATCCACAATCGAATTGTGCTTAACCTAATCGAAGAATTAATGCGAAGAACAAAACAATTGGCAGAAGAATTTCCTTTTTAGAGCTTAAATTGCTCAATGATTTGATTTTAATTAAATTCCTCTACAATCCCTAAGTCTCTTTTACAAAACTTGGATCCTCTCTCTTTGCCCAGCCTTGCCCATTAATAGAGGTTACAAGTTTTTAGTTACAAATAGGACCAAAATGTCCTTGAAATGCTTAAAATAATGATGGAAACACGATAGTCATTCGAACGAACCCATGGGTCGTTCGAACGACTAGCTCAATTAAGCCTAGAAATTGAGGCAGCTAGAATAGTCTTTCGAACGACATGCCAATTTATGCCTAAAAATAGAGGCAGTTAGAATTGGTCTTATGGGAACATATTCGTTCGAATGACTTGTCAATTTATGCCTAGAAAACGAGGCAGTCATAATTGGTCTTTTATTTCTTCAAACTCTTTCGAACGCCTCCAAAGCTCATTCGAGCGACATGACATCTTTTGAAGAGGCTGAATGTTTATATCCTCCTGGATAATTATTAGATTTTGCAACAAGCGAACTACATAGCAAGCTAGTTTAGCTGATGACGCTTTCTTATTTATATTCAGACACCTTCATGGTTCTCCTTAACAAATGACTTCTTGTACTCAAAAAATGATTCATCCTAGCAATCTTCCAAAAAAAACAAAAACAAATCCTACTTAATGTAGAATACTATTATCAAATATTAGTCATTCATTGCCATAAATTAGGCCGGTCTTATTTAATGCATAATATTTCAAGTAAAGATATTTTTAGTGTGTGATTGAGTATTTATTCTCGAGTGCAGTATTTGCAGAACACGAATTAAATAGATTTTAACTATTGGATAGCCATGAAATGAAAAAATGATAAGCTTATGCTAAATAAAATAAATAACTAGACACAAACCAAGTTCGTGGACGGCTAGAGAACAATAATAATCCTGGTCTAGACTTCTTAATCAGGCAGGATTTTTATTTTATTTTTGGTGCAGATCAATCTAAGAGTAGACCACATATTTATACTGTCAAATAACAACTTGTCAAACGATGCTTTAAATATCTAGCATTCCACATATGTTTGAGAAAATACAAAATGTGTAATAATATGTACATTCGAGAAACACTTTGTAATACACTGGCTAAGCAGGTATTGGAAATGCGCCTAGCCCATTAGCGGTGATGGTTGCCCCAATGGTTTAGTCTCACGTCAGTTAAGATTCTACTAGGTGTATGGTCCTTAAGTTAAATTTTCCCTCTACATGTCACAAAGACATTTTCTTAGGAATAAAAATCTTACACTGCGAGAGATCCGCAGTGGTTAAGTGGGGACAATATTGGCGCTCGTAAAGTGAAGTTGTGACAAAATGGTATTCAGAGCCGGGGAGGGCTCGATCTTAAAGGTTGGGGACTGTAACATCCCGGTTGGGCGGGTATTAGAAAGGCGCTTTGCCCATTAACAGTGATGGTTACACCAGTGGTTTAGTCCCACATCGCTTAAGATCCTGTTAACCGAGTGATCCTTAAGTTAAGATTTCACTCCACATGTCACCAATACATTTTTTTAAGAATAAAAAATCCCACACTGCTAGAGATCCGTAGTGGCTAAGTGGAAACAATATCGGTGCGCGTAGAGTGGGGTCGTGACACACTTACACACATAAGCGCATATCCATTGGTTAAACTATACGAAGTCTTCCTAAACAGATTTTTAAATGCATGTTCCATGTTCCATGTTCCATGTTGTAAAGCCTGAAAAAGTTCTTCTCTTTTAGAAATTGTCATTTCTCTTTAACTCTCACGTTATAGTTATTGGAATTGTTTTACGTTGTTTGGATTTTAAAGGAATTCTATGAAGGATGAATGATTCTAGGATTTTCTTTGTTATCCTTTGAGATATTGATTTTTCAAGAGGTCTTAGTTTTTCATGTATTGGTTGTGTAGGTCGTCTTTACCCGTAACAAAATCTCAATGTTACATACATTTAATCAAAATAACCCAAACTTATTTAAATTTCATTTTTGAGTTGATCGTCAACTTACCCATATCAAATCGGGTTAAGTGGAAAAACTAGTCGTACTTGGTCTAGTATAATCGTAGTCTAATTATGGCGAATAAATACTGGTTAAGAGGATTAGGTCCCGTTCAATCGAAAAAAAAGCACTCTGTTATAGAAGTTAGGATGTGATTAAATGTAGGCCATTTAACCCATTAATTAAAAGCAATTGATTATGATTAAAAGATAATTAAATGGAGAATTGTTTTTCATTATGATTTTTATAAACGTCTGTTTAGTCGAATCCAATATCTTAAACCTTACATAATTACAATTGTTTTCTTCCTATAGTGATGCAAATATGTTTCACTAATATTATCTAATGTTAGCATCTCTTTCGTGGGCAATTCAACAATTATTTAGTGTGACTCTGCGCAAATCTGAAGATGAACCGCAACTATACTTTAAAGTGTTTAAACTATTAGTGTTGTTGCATGTGCTACGCGCGTATAACCCTATTCAATGTACACTTTGTACGACACCTCTAATGGCGAATAAATTTAGGATCAAAACGATATCTCATTAAAATATACCCATAGTTTACTAATAAATTTATGTTAAATATTATATCACCGCTCCTTCTACTGACATATTAGCCCTTCATAAGAATTCACAAATATGGACCCTCAATTTTTTTTGACAAATCCATAGTTTCAACCTTGATAATAATAAAACACCAATGAAGGTCCATGAACTAAAGCCAACATTACATGATCTAGTTTTCAGAACCTATAGTTCTTTTTTTATTCACCTGAACAAATGCTACCTTGCGCCAATTACATTGAAGCAACTCGCCACCAAAATAACTCATCACCCCAAATGAAGAAGCATAAATATTGCTAGAGAAACTTACGGTTCTATTCTTGGGGTTTTTTAGGGATAGAGAGAGACACATAATGGAAGGGCATAGATGAAGACTAAATTATAAACGGTTCAAATAATAAAACTCCATACTTGTAGCCCCATTACCTAAACTAACACTATTTAATAGGAAATTTCTTTTAAAATCTAAATCACCCAAAATGCAATGTCTAAAAGCAACTACTTGAGATTAAAAATAAATTTTGGATAAATTAAAGTCTAAAACACTTTACAGACTTCTCATTAATTTCGCCTACTAACTCATGTTAAACCTCAAATCCAAACAATTTTTTGTTATTGATTTAACTTTAATTAATGGGGAAACAGAGATTGTTAGTTAGGTCTAACATTTATCTACCATTTTCTTTGTCCGTGCATTTGATTTTAAACATGAAGGGAGAGAGGGAGAGAGAGATAGATAACTCAGAAAAGATTTTTTGATGAAGAAGAAGATGAGGAAAATTGAGGAGATGAAGGCTGTTTTGGTAATTTTATAGTGAGGGTACTTTGTTAATTTTCTTAAAATGTAGACTTATGAAGAAATATACCTCCTTTCATTCGATAGATGCTAGTTGGAGAGAATGAACGCTAATCTAAAACATATGGTGGTACTTTATTATTGGCTGGAAAGACCACAAGAAAAAAATAATAATTGCGAGCCGCGAACAGAGTAGGGTTGGCTTAGTAGTATAGATAGATAGATAGATAGATACTGTAATAGTCTAATTTCGGGAATTGGACTTAACTTTTACACCAGATGTGTTAGAACGCTCACAAACAGTAAGTAATAGATAACACGATGATTTAGCGTAGAAAACCTTTGAATATGTTAAAAACTACGACCTCTCTTGAAGATTTTAGAAAGAGAGATAAATATCTTATTGAGAGTACTAGTTTATTATAATGAGTGTTCTGAGTATTCGAGTATGGTGTATTAGAGTGAGAATTCATCCGTCCCTCATCTAGAATTCTCTGGTCCTATTTATTGGTCTTATAATATGATCGTTTGACGACCATTTAAGATTCTTGATGATGGACGCTACAAAATATATGTTAGATTTTATTTGATCAGATTGTGTAATGGGCTGATTCTGCTTGTCTTGTAACAGCTTCATTGATGATGTTGTGTCTGTTGACTCGATCTATTAATGTAGAGGTCGAATAGTGATGACTGAATACTGAATCTTTCTTTAGTAGTGTTCCATGTATGTTGATGAGTTTGAGGATGAAGTTGGAGTCCAAAATACGAAATAAGCTTATTACAAGACGGCTTTTAACCAAGAGCACGATAAGTATCATGGGCGAGTAATGTTGGTTAAGAAACTTGCGCCATTCTTTATGTTGCTGTCTTGATTTTGATTGTGCTTCAACTGTGCCACGTACTCTATGGATGAGGTCGAAAGTTTGAGTGTAGTTCGAAAATGAAACATGAGTCCGAGATGCAGAATAAGCCACTATATATACCAGTGTATATAAGAACATATAATAGACATTAAAGTTAGGGAAAATGAAAGCTTACAAATCAGATCATGGAGAACCAAAACCAGTTTTTCTTAAACATCCTCTTTGGTGATGAAATACAGTAATATTTTGACTGTTAAATAGCCTTAAATATCAGGTTATAGTTACTATAATAATTTATTTATTTTTGGTAGGGACAGGTTCCTTCACAACTAAAAGTCTAAAATAGTAACTCATTAGTCGCCCTGCAAACTCGTGCACGTACTTTACATGCTTAATTTTGTTTATTAAAACATGGGGCCCGCCAAAGCTATATAAAGTTAAAACTTGAAACTTGAGACCAAAGAATAAGAAAAAAGAAAAGCCTTTCAGAAGGGAAATAGTTTTTCTATGAAGTCTTCAACCAATGCCTTTTTTGTGCATTTATGTAAGTTGTATTGTTGTAATGAGCTAATTACTCAGGATTAGGTACTTACACTTGGAGCTTATTGTGAATCCATGATTGAATTTCATAAACGGGGGTCGATATTTGTGTGACTTCTGCAATATATTCGAACATAAAGAAGATCTCTAAACAAAAATCCGAAGTTCTTTATACTATGATCTCATTTACTTCTTTCCAGATTTCGAAGAGGAACAGGATAATGTTTTGGACAAATATATGGATTTTGATCTTTCAATTTCTATTGCTAATGATGTTTTGTTATCTAAACTTCCGTGCATAATAAGCATTCTTCCACATGTGAATGGAATCAATCTCGACTATTTCAAGCTCCACTATATACCTTCTTCAACAAATCAAAATCACAACTATCTTGATAACGAAACAAAGTACTACTATATGAGATCCATCAGGAATAAATTTCAACATTGGGGACAAAATTGCTTTTATGGGGGATGGATCAAATGATATGAATTTTAAATATGTAATTTAATTATGAGTCTTTAATCATTCAGGAGTTGATTTATAGTATCATTAGGTAGTTATCATAGAATAAAAGTAATTTATGGTGTTAGTTATTTAAGTGTAGAGAAAATGGATAACGTAATTTAGTAACTCTTAAGGCATTAAGTGGGGGAATAATTTATTTTCAAGAATTCATGTTAATCAATCATCTTTGAATGAAATTATTAAGAAAGAACACTAAGTGCTTGTATCTTGGAGGTAGGTTTCTTCAATTTAAATTAAGTTGGAAGTCAATTTTCCTCCAATTAAGCCATTATCATCTTTTTATATTCTTGAACGTAATAGACGACAAAACTCATTCGTTCATAGCTAACCCCTTGAAGAAGGAGATGGCTATTTTTTTGAATGGGCTCAAATTTTATTGAAAATATCTTGAAGTAAGATACAGTTACATAAGTAACTCTCATTTTCCCCCTATTCTAGGAGAACGTGCTAACACACTGAAGATAAGGTCCATATAAGGAAAAAGATACAGAAGAAATAAACACAAAGTTTTTCTAGCTCAAGAGATCATATATTGTAATCAAATAATCAAACTCGTGTAATCAAGTTACTTTCATTAAATCCTCGAGCTGAGGTCGTATTTTTTACTATTCAGAGGTTTCGACGATAAACACTTATGTCAATTTATATACTTTATTGTTATATTTATGTCACAGGTACATTTGGTGTGAGTCATTCGAGTTATGAAAAATGGCTCTTACATTTGGCGCCGTCTGTAGGAAAGATAACATTTCCACAAAATCCTAAGGCAGACTGTTATTTGACAATGAGCATTCAGTCATGGTGAATCCCAAATGACCAGCTTCAGTGATTCCCCAAGAGCAATCCATAGAACCCGATCAACTTGCTCAACTGAGGGCAAACCTCAATGCCAAAACAGAGAAACGAAATGAACTCGAACTTCAGTTAATGCAAGACCAATATCTTTGTGAACAGGAACACGAAGAGGAACATAAAATTCAGCAACTGGAGTTTAAATGACATGAAGAATAGATGATAACACTGCAAACAGCCTTGAAAGATCTCCTAGACAATCAACAGGATTAAACTCACAGGGAACGTGAGGCCATACCTGCGAATTTAAGGATTACAACATGAAATAGGCTGGGACCTCAATTCATCTGGGATGAGAAGGTTAATCTAAAATTAACAGGGGACGTGAATACTCAAAATGACAGGAGGAAGAACCTTGACTTCCATCCAGGATACCAGTTCGTGAACGTTTAAGGAGGGAAGCGATAATCATAATCCTCAACTTGCACGTTTGACAGTTCCAGCACCTCGTCAATACGTCACACAGGTGCATATGGATCAAAGAATCAAGGAATTAATAGAAGCTCAAGCTCATAGTAGTAAGAACAATTTGGGCAAATTCCAAGTCAGTCTGATTACAAAAGAGTTGTTCAATATAGAAGTACCAAAGGGATTCCACTCTCAAAAGATTCACAAATACAATGACACAAATCTTAGTGAACATGTACAACAATTTCGAGATTCGTTGGGGTTATATTCGAACTTAAACCACATTCTTTGTTGGCTTTTTGCTTCGAGCCTCTAAGGCGAGCCACTCTGCTTGTTCCATTATCTACCTCAGAATCCCATCCTCTCTTTTGACCAATTGCAAAAGATCTTAATCAAAACTTTTGCTCATAACAACAATACAAAAGAGAACTTGTATACTCTTATCAGTCTCAAACAAGCTCAGGGGGAGAAACTTGAAGTGTTTTTAAAGATGTTTCTCGAACTAGCAAGGAAAGTTGATAATCTCAATCAGAAAATGGTGGTATCTGCGTTTACCAATGTAGTACAACTTGATTGTTAAGCAAAATATCACATTTTCTTGAGCAAACCCTCAACTTTGAATGACATGATTGAAAAGGTCAATAGATATATCGACCTGGAAAGGATAATGTTCGAAAGGCATAAATCAACTAAAAGCATCCTAACTGCAAAGGGACCAATAATAGATTGAAAGATTTAATGCAACAATGATGTCCATGGTAATAAGAAACGAGCTAAACCAAATACAGGAAAATCACGAAAATGAAACTTGCAACCAAAGCTCGTCCTTCCAAAGAAGAATGCCATAATTTTAGTAATCTATCCTATACTAGAAAAAAGAAAAATTCTTCCATGTGGCTCAACCTCTAAAACTGATCAAAGGTAAACCGTATTGTATGCACCATAAGGTAGTACATCAGGAAACTGACCAATGCTACGCCGTACAGAGATTCCTGGAGTACACTTTCAAAGATGAAAGAATTTACGAATATATTATCGATCTGGAAGGATATAAGAATGGAAGCTATAAAAAGTAAGTCGAAGTAATTCAGGTCGAAGAACAATCAGAAGAAAAGCATTTGTACCACCTCTACCTCAGCCACATGATCGAGATTCACTAGATCAACAATTTAATTAGATTCAAGAGAAGGATAAAGAAGTTAAACTTTTGACTGAATTAAGCCTTCGGCGAACTGGAATTTCATTCGAAGATTGCGACATCCATCATGTCAAGTTCCCACACCATGACGCACTGGTCATTATTCTTAAAATGAAGAATTTTGTCATACATACCATGATGATAGACATAGGCAGCGGTATCGAAATCCTTTTTCAAAGCACCATTGACCAAATGGGGCTAACAGATAAAGTCATACCAAGCGATATCAATATCAGTGGCTTTAATGGATTTAAAGAAGAGTGAGCAGGCAAAATCATCTTTCCAATTACAGCTGGACCAACCACGCTTAACGTCACATTCTATATTATCAATACAAAATTTTGATTCTTGGGGATAATGGGACGTTGCTGGTAAGGTCAAAAAAGAAATTGATAGATTGACGTCGGTTTCATTCGATAAGCAAAATACCCAGACAAGATTTCAAACATAGTCACAGTTCCAAAGAAGAATGGGAAGGCTCGATTCTGTGTTGATTTCACGGATCTAAACAAACACATGCCAAATGACAGTTTCCCTCTTCACTAAATTCTAGATTCTACAACAGGACATGAACTTTTATCTATGATGGAAGCGGCCTCAGGATATAATCAGATACCTCTACTAGATATAGACCAAGAAAATACCATCTTCATCACTGAATGAGGCCTCTAGTACTACTACAATGTCATGCCATTTGGCCTTAAAATGCTGGAGTAACCTATTAAAGGCTAGTAACAAGCATGTTCAAGGAACACTTGGGAAAAATAGCCGAGGTATACATTGATGATATGCTCTGCAAAGGCCTAAACAAAAAAAAATGTACAAAAACTCACTGGAAAGATTGCAGCTATCAACAAATTCATCTCCAAGTCATTAGATCGGTGTCGACGGTTGTTCATGCTACTTCGTGCTTCAACCAGAAGAGGCAAATGACGACAGGACAATGAAATTGATAAGACAGAAGAATGTGAAGCTACTTTCCAAGAACTTAAACGGTATCTGGGGAAATCCTGAGTAATGAGTAGTCTGATCAAAAATGGGGAATTACTAATCTATCTTACCGTTACAAAAAAGTCTCTTTGTTCTATCCTCATACGGCTAGAAGATCAAATTGAGAAGCCGGTGTACTTCATCAGCAAAACCCTTATACCGGCAGAAGTAAGATATTCTAAAATAGATCCACTCCTCCTAACACTCGTCTATATTTCATAGATGCTCAAATACTTTTTTTAAGCTCATTCAGTCAAAGTCATTACAAATTATCCTCTTTAAGAAGTGTTATCTAAGAATGAAAAATTACGTAGAGTGTAGCAATGGTCTATTAGTTTGGGGGAGCACGACATCAAATTTGAACAGAGAACTTCAGAAAAAGAACAAACAATGGCTGACTTTTTGGCAGACTTCGCAGTCAAAGATCCAGATTGGGAAAAATATGATCCTAATCTAATAGAAGAAGATGGCATTGATAAACATTCCAAACCCTTTGAAGAACAAGCTGAATGGATCACACAAAAGGGATAGAGGCTTCTAACAGATGGATCCGTACAACCCGTTGGGTCAAGAATAAGAATTGTGCAAATAACACCATCTAACGACAGAATTGAGAAGTATATACAGTTAAATTATGAATTATCAAACAACATAACAAAAAATAAGGCATGGATTCCTGGCCTAGATATGGCATTAGAAATCGGCGTTCCTGAATTATTAGTATATACTGACTCGTTGCTAATAGTATATCACTACTCTTAACAATACAAGAAGAATGACATGATGGTTGCCTATACAACAATCGTTGCTGGCAGAATGAGTAGATTTGACAAAGTTACGCTCGATTACTTACCTTGAGGGGAAAATTATCATGCTGATGCTTTAGCTTACTTAATAGGGGTTTTGGGTACAGAGGAAAAATATTTTCAAATTGAAGTCATATCAACCCCAAATATCGATCACACTTCGATATGCACAATTAATACTGGGGGCGATAAAGTAGAGGAAGACGATTGAAGGAAGCCTTTCCTCACTTATCTCGGCCTGAAGAATAAATGTGATGGGTCACTTTCAGAAGATCCCAAAGAGCACAAACAATTAATTAAAAACTCCATGCAATACACAATACCAAAAGGTAGTCTGTATCGAAGTTCAGTGACTGGCCCCTATCTAAAGTGCTTCTCAAAAAAAGATGCTGACGAAATGCTAAAGGATTTACATGAAGGGACTCGTGGCTCCCATGCCGCAGGGCAATTTCTTGCAAACAGAGCAATTACACAAAGATTTTTCTGGCCTTGAATGAGAAAATAGTCTGTGGAATATTCATGAAAATGAGACGCCTGTCTGCAATATGTTAATCAAATATGAGCTCTGGCACTCGAACTTCATGCTAGTAAAGTATTATAGCCTTTCAAGCGATGGGCACTTAATATCGTAGGAGAATTCCCAAACACACCGAGTAACTAACTGTAAATTCTTACTCATACTAACAAATTATTTTACGAAATGGGTGGAAGCAGTTCCCCTTTGTCTCACTCGAGAAGACGAAGTCATCTCATTTATTTGGGAGCATATTATCACAAGATTTAGTTGTCCCCACCTAATTCAAATCGATAACGAGCCACAGTTCATTGGAGATAAAGTAGTGGCATTCCTCAACAAATATAACATCATTCATTCACCCTCAAATCCATACTATCCACAAGGCAATGGCCAGGCCGAAATCACAAACAAAACCATAGTGGATAGACTTAAGAGGAGGCTTGAATAAGGAAATAAGGGTAATTGGATAAGGGAACTACCACATGTATATTGGGCCTACCTCACAATACCAAGACAATCAATAGGATGTTCCCCATTCTTACTTGCTTATGGAACTGAGGTCGTCATCCCGACAGAGTATCACCATCTCGTCAAAGATCATGAGCTCACTAATGAGGAAAATGAGTTTAAATTAACATGTAATATGAACTGGATTGATGAGACACGAGCTCGAGTTGTTGCCAACTTGGGTCAATATTATTAAAAGCTAGCCAATTCATACAACAGGAGAGTTCAGAATCACAAATTCGACATTGAAGACTTAGTCCTCTTTGAGATCGCCAAAAACAGAAAGAAGTTACACGCTGAAAAGCTCACAGAGAACTGGAAAGGTCCATTTCTAGTAGTAGGACGAACTGGTCTTGGATCTTGTTATCTCATGAAAAATAACGGCATCAGGATACCAATCCTTGGAACACTAGGCGGTTGAAGAAATACTATCGCTAAATCCATATTTTTCCAAGTACAGGATACATTTACTATTGTCATTTACATTCTAAAAGTGAGATATAGTCTCCAAACAGTTTGTATATTTTTTTCTCATCAATAAAAATATTTTAAGTTTTTTCCCACATTACTGTCTACTATCATACATATATATCTATATCTACTAAATCTTAAAATAATAAAGAAAAGGTAAAACTCATATTTATCTATCTAACATCTACAATACATAAACAAAATCAGTTTACGATTACTCTTACACAAGTCCTTTTTGACGTACATCAAACGAACTTCCACAGACTTTAGAAGCTCTAAATTCTAGTGCTCTGGCAGCAACAATCTTTCTCCCTTGATCAACCATTTCTTGGGTGAGGGAACCAATGTCGGACACAAAGCACTTCAGATATTCAGACCGTATTATATTCATCTCACACTTCACGCTCTGAACAATCATCTTATCATGTATAGTATCTTACTCTTTTTCAATTTTCTTAATCTCGCACACAAAATATACAAGAAATGCTGCCATATCTTTCTCATGCACTGCACCGGCCATGAACTTCTCTATTAGGTACCGCGAGCTTATAAATCCTTGCCCTAGCATCCTTTAGCAATCTTTTCGGATTACTGCAATGACTTCTTACTTCAGAAGTTTCGTAAACTGTCTAAGCAAGACACGCCTCCATTACTATTGTAAACTCGTTTATCTATCTCAACATACCCATCTATTCATCTATTTTAATCCGATTATACACTCCTTGATCAACCTCTCCCTTAAGTTTCCATTGTGATATTAAAATGTCTGCCTCCAATTTTTAAATCATTTCATTCAAACCCACCTCCCTAATCTGGGAATCTGTCAGCTCGGCCTCCATGTTTCTTATTTGCTTATTCGAATTCCTTACTACTGCTCGAACATATGCTAAATCGGCCTCCAATGTCGCTATCTTCTCAGTCGAAGTTTATATTTCTCGATCTTTCTTCCTCAATTACTAACATCGTTAAGATTCCATTTTATACCCCATACGTCTGTTTCTAAACATTTGATGCGAACTTGCGCGTACACCACATCACTACGTTTCTTCTGCAACTTCTCTACCTTCTTTGTCCAACTACCCTGTATAATTAATAATTCTACCTCTAGTTTCTTTACTCATTCAACAAGATTATCCATATGACTCTAAGCACTCGTTATACCCTCCTCATTCTCCTTTAGAAGCTCATCCAACCTCTCCACATTACCTTGAACACTTACCACCTCGTTTTCCTTTTTCTCCACAAGTTCTTGCAAGTCAAACATTTTTATTTCTATTTTCATGTTTAATTTAACAGTATTTTCTAATGACTCACATGTCTGGTTCAACTTGACAATCATTTTTTCATTTAATTTAGAAAGTGTCTTTTAATGACGACGTACTTTTTCTACCTCAACCTACACAGCAGATCACCATCTCTAAATATTCTTTACACAGTTACCCAGTACATATATTTCTCATTTAAAAAATTATTCATCATCTCACTCACATATGTTCCTCAATTTTATATTATAAATATATCATTAACACATCAGCACGAGCTGATACTTCTTTAGCCTTTAAGCTATGCAGGTTTCTCACTCTGGTGGCCAGGCACCCAATGTAATCGGTTTTTAGATGAATACCTCAATCTTCTAAAACTTTAAGGTATGCATCCTTTAACACTCTCTCACTGTCTATTTCCGCTTCTAAGTGAATAGTTGACATCATGATGTCTTTGGTAACTTTTGGGGTATTTTCTCTAATACGACCAGGAAGGAAAGTTAAATTTTTAAATACCTATTAATATCTTCCCTAACTACCTCATCCTTCTTAATTTTATCTTTGGCCCATCCTAAATGAGCTTCACATAAATCTCTCTAATGCTTTTCAATAAGTTCTCTATATTTTCTAACATGAGCCTCGGCGCATCCAGTCATAAGAACTGCTGCATATGAAGTATTTTTCTCCTTAGCGAGCTCTTTCTTTAACTCCACAACTATAAGGCATAGTTTGTTATACTCGTATACATAACAATTTCTATATCAATACAACAAAAACTAGTCTCATAAAACAAATATTCAATTTCCAGGAAAGGTTACTTTTCCACAACAACTAAAATTTACTACAACATTACATAAAATCTTAATATACCTTATCCTACTTATCCACTTTGTGGTTATCATCCTGGGCTGTATGCGCAGTCTTGTCCTGCCCTGACACACACTCTAGAGGTGGAGTCCCCTTTACTTTGACCTCCGCTTCTCTAGAGATGGAGTCCCCTCTACTTCGAGGTTGTCCGCAGATCGTCCCTCCATAATGGCCACTACATCTTCATAAGTGTAGCTATCTTCCTGGAGCCTTTGGGCTAAATTGTCATGGGCTACCACCAATCCCTTGGTATGTTAAGTGGCATCGATCCCAACCATGTTCACTATTTTTTGGATGGACTTTTTTAAATTTGTAGTCTCCTCCACCGATTGTACTTTCGCCTTCTCCAGCTTCGCTCTCTCACTTTCTACCTCTTTTTTGAGATCCGCTACCTGACCCAGTAACACCTTATTCCCATCGTCAAAGCCGAGGCCAACTTTCTACACATGAGAAACCTACACAGGAAATTACAAATATCAAGATCGAGCATGTAAAAAAAAAATATTGCGTAATCACGACTTACCCTACACAGTTTGAGCTTCACCGAAGACTTTATCTCCTCACCATCCTTCAGAGCAGCAACCCTGAACTTGTTCTCCAGAATGAGCAGATCCTCCTCAATGCTCGGTACCAAGATATCCTCCTTCAGCTCGTCCACAGCTGATAGAGGGGGGGGGGGGTTATCATCCAGTTTTATCTTTTTTAACAAACCCTTAATCTTCGTATCATTTGTAGTCCTAGAGGTCGAAACTAAATTTTTAACGATTATCTTCTTCGGGGCCTTTCGGCTTGTATTTCCCAAGTAGGCCCCTGGAACTCGCGACTGGTATTGGACCACAACCAAATGTAGGCATTGCCAAATTTTCTACTTAGCTTAAGATTTACGAGCCTTAATAGATTTGTAATGGACTCTCTTGCTCCTGCTAATCTCCAGCTCGCCCAAAATAACTTCAAGCTCAGACCCCTCTTGAGCTACTATGTCAATCAAGGAATCTTCTTTCTTAATAGAAGAATGAGGATCTACACACATAAAAACTTATTGTCACATAAAGCACCATAAGCATAAACAGGTCAAAGTTAGCAAAATCTGCTTACGTTTTATAAATGATTTATATATAAGAGCCAGGGCGTCCACATCAGCTCGCTGAAGACACTCACCTCTCACCTCTCACCCATACCAAATTATTATTCCAAACCTTTCCAGCAGAGTTTAGGTAAAAAAATTAGGGTCGATTATAAGCAAAAGAAAAATAAGCACCCCCAATGGCCACGAAGTATTTCATGTTTTAGTACTTCAATACATCTATTTCCCCTCACTGGCCCACTTCCTATTTAAGGTCGCACATACGCAGATCACCTCATACATGTTACCATTCAACTGGGTAGGATAGGCGTCAATCTCATTCATGATACCTTTAGCAAAATTGCTTAAAGGTACTACTAGCATATAAGCGAACTGGGAGAGATAACATTAAAAACCCTCCCCCATGTTATTTGCTTTCTCCCCATTAAAGTATTCAAGAGAAATGGACTGAGGAAAATTCCTACGAGCCTTTTCAAACTCCAAATTGGGTAACAAGAAAAATGTGTTATTCCTCTTCCCATTAGAATACTCCCTAAACGACCTCCCATCATACTCTATCACACCTCCCCAATTACCTTTTACACTACTTTTACATTTACAAAACTCATTCAACACATTCGAACCTAGAGGATAACGATAAAGGTTACCAGGAAAATCAGGAAACTCAACCTCACCTCCACCTTTTGAATTTCCTTCCTCTTCCTCAATAGATAATACTATAGTCTTATTCGACCAAATACGTCTACCCTCAACCCCAACATCCTCCTTAGTAATCGAGCGACCTGAGGTCGAGGTATCCATCTCAAATGAAGAGCTTGAAACAGAAGGAAGTCTAATACTTAGGTCTTTCGCACACATCTACACCTACATTGAGGGCCAGATATTTCAATTAATTTCTATATTATTTTTCCTTAACTGTTTTACACCTAATAAAACATACACAAAAAGCGGATAAATTATTTTAATATATTTCTACAGTACTTATCTGTCTAATAAGTAGAACATACATTTCCAAACTTTACTTTTTCCTCCTACAGTAAGTGATAAGACTTTCTAAATATAGACAGTTTTCAAAATTCAAAAAACACAAAAGAAATATACGTAATCATCCAAACTCATATTAGAGTAATTTTAAAAATTAACACAAATACTACTAACCTTAAATGGTAGAGGATAAATATGGTATAACAAGCACCTCCTCTTTTGCAATAATCTTTGGCTGCACCAAATCAAGATCTTCACCAAAAGAATTATGCCTTCCTTCTGCAAATGATCTCTAGATTTTCCTCACTCACAAATCTACAATCCCGAGTTCTCTCCCTCTCTAGATTTTTGTCTTTCTATTTTTTATAAAACTTTGAAAGGAGGGAGGGAAGGGCTATTTATATCTTTTTTCTAACTGCTGGCAGTTATTAGAACTTGTGAAAGTCGTCCTTAGTTTTCCAACTGCGCTGTCTTTTCCACACTACCTCTGTCAGTTTACTCATACCTTTTGGGAAGAGACACTCTATCATCATTACAACAATACCTAGCATTAAATGCATCTCTCTCTCCTACTCTCCTACTCCCCTTCTCTCAGAACTCTCTACATCCCTCATAGCAAAGATCATAATACTACTAATTCTAATCCTTTTATCTCAAATTATTGCTATTAGAACTCTTAATCGTACAATCCCACTTATTTATACTTACTTCAATGAAATTACCAGGGCTTCACACATTCAAATTCAAAATATTCAGATAGATTCCTCATTAAATAAGAGACAAATATAAAAAATCAAAATAGAAGATATTATTTCTTTATAAATAACTTTACATTCATTCGACTTACATCAAACGAACTCTAAAAAATAATTGCATTTAAAACATCCCAAATGACCAACAGTACCACATCTAATCACCACACCACCAGCAATCATCTCATCTTTATCTGCTATCTTATCCAGGGTAATCTCTCTTAAAACAATCTTTAGAGCTTTAGGGTCGATGATCATGTCACAAAACATATTACACCAAAAATGACAATCCACGTTGATATATCTCACCCTTGACGTCAATCCTTTGAGCTGTAATACAGATACAGGCAGCTCGACATCATACCCGAGACGCTCAAACAACCATTCATAAAGTTCTGCCACTTTTATGGCCAAACGATCCTCAACCGTCTGGCAAACTCTCTGAGAGCAAGTCCTCACCATGTTTACTAATTTACAACTTGGCCTACTACCTTATTTATAAACGAAGAGTATGATAAAATGTAATCCCATCTTTTACGCCAAAAAGATATTAACTGATAACCATCACAGTTATTAAAGTTATCTACCCTAACAAAATAAATACTTATCCAAACTGCCAACTTCAGCTCAAGGAATCCGTAATTATTTTGTCAAACGCTCTTACTGTTATCCACAGTTCGGTATAACAAGCTTTCACAACTTATAAATGCATAATCAGTACTAAACATTTAACACTTTTAGTTCAAGAAGTTTTTGTTTATTTATCTTTAAAAAAACAAAAAAAATAGAGCACTACTATAAAAAACAGAGAACAAAGCAAAACAAATACAGAATGGTTTTTAAGAAAATTGATCACAAGCATAACAACGGTACGGCCTCCTGGCATAGACGCCAACATCTTCATCCTCGTCCACTATAGCCTCCTCCACAAGAAGATGAAGATGCTCCCTATGCCACTACTCCGATATGTACATACAATAGATGCAGAACATTTTGAAATAGTCCTCGTCAGTCTCCACTACCTCATAGATCGTCATACCTTGATAGGTAGAACATACAGGGATAGGAGTGGTAATATCAAGGGACTAGGTCCTAAAGTAGCACAATTGCACTTATTGCACTTTTACAAGACCTTCTGCCTCATATGCTTGGCGTCTGGTAGTTACCATTTTCACTAATAAAGAAACTACAATGAAGAGTACTTGCAAAAGATTTGAAATGACAGGAGCACTTACAAATAATTACCGTCTGTAGAACAACAATAACACTTATATAATAGACTACATTCAATGATTAAGGGATTTCTAATGCATTCATCATTAAAAGAAATAGTTTCTTGAAAACGCAACAGCCAAATATAATATTCATATTATTGCAATAGTTTAGTCTCCAACAATACTTTACAATTTTGAGAAGATGGCATCCAAATCAACAAAATCCGTCATTACAGTTGTCAGACAAAACCCATTTCACATTCCATATTCAACCTCGATTGAAACTTTTCAAGTCATGATACTTGTGTCTTCAGTTGAAATGGGGTGATTATAGGGACCTATCCCTCTACTTGGGGTAACATCGAGCTAGTACCATACTAGACTCACGCAATATACACGTGACATACAACTTGTCAGCAGTAACATCTGGACCATGAACTGAAGAAGAGTGTAGCTCGAGCACTTCAAATAAAATAGAATGAGTCATAGACACCTGTCTCCCATGAACTAGCAGTTACAAGAATAACTCCCATTCTTCCCCCCCCCCCCCATTCTAGGAGAATGTGCTAACATACAGGTCTACAAAAGGAATAAGACATAGAGGAGAAAAACACGATGTTTTTCTAGCTCAAGAGATCATAAATTGTAATCAAATTATCATACTCAAGCAATAAAGTTACTTTCATTAAATCCTCGAGCTGAGGTCGTGGTTTTCACCTATTTAGAGGTTTTCATGTTAAACACCTATGTCAATTTATATTCTATATTATTATATTTGTGTCGCAGGTTCATTGGTGTAAGAGACATTCAAGCTTGAAAACCGGCACTTACAACTCCACGAACCAGTAATTGAAGTAGCCCGAGTCTGGCATTGATTGATGCTAAATTCTCATTTCAATTTTAAAATTTTCTATTTTTGCACTTGTCGAACTTAAGTCCATAATTGTAATTGTATCTTTATCCCTGACATAGAGTTTCTAGTTGCAGGAAACTGCAATGAACCGAATAGGCTTATTTTCTTTTTACCATTTATTCTAGTCCTCTTAATTTAATCCATTGGTTATCATACCCAGGCCAACAATATAGGAAAAATCCAACCTCGTAACTTTAGAGCACAACAAAATAGTTGTGTATCAGTAACATCACTCGTTGGGGGAGATATTGGAGTACAATTGCTAAATGTTTTACAAGGTTCAAAGGGAGGTAGTTTTATTTTACTCATTGATAAAAGGGTTCAAAAGAAAGTATTCAGCAGGCTAGAAGTTGTTTTTCATTACCATCCAACTATGAGAAGAATCGATGCAACTTATATCTTTTATCAGCTTTACTTTTCTCACGATGTAACTTCGATATAATAAATTGAAGAAAGTATGGTTGCATTGTTTATTCCCATGAGAAATGACAAGTAGTGCTGCTGAAGTAGATGATGTTGGATGATAACATGAATTTTAGAAAGGCATGAACATTCTCGAGGCATGTTTCTGTATCTCAATGTCCATGAAACTGGTGAAATTAATCGAATCAGGTGCCCCTACTATCCTTGTAGGTGTATGGACATAGCTTCAATCCAAATGCAATTCTTGTGTTTGTACATATTGTACCAATTATCTTGCACATAAGAACTACTACTTCCAAAAGCGTAATACATTCTTGCTCAATAGGAATGGAATACTCCTTCTGTCTTTTTAGACCTTCAAAAGAAAATTCTATTCTCAGTCCCCTTCAAAACCACTGGTTTCAACAATGATGTTGATCGACTTACAACATAGTTTTGTCGCCTAGATCTATTACCTCCACCCAATTCATTTTGTTCTAGTTAAGCTTGAAAATTTAAATTTAAGTACCCAAATTGTTAGGAATTAGGGTAGCTAATCCTAATCCATCGCCCAAGAATAGTATACAGATATGCTAATTGAAAAATTAAGCAATAACAAAATCAATCACACACACACAACGATTTAACTGAAGGAAGGAAATGGAAAACCCTAACGGGTAAAAAACTAATCTTAGTTAACAATCCACTATGAATTATTCAAGGTTACAACGATCTCTTACAAGCTTTCTCAAAGCTTTAATGAAATCTCTCAAACCTTAGCTTTCTCTCACTAGAGTTAAAATCAAATTAGATCATTACTAAGAAATACTCTAAGAATCCCTTATATACTTGGGAGGACATTACATGAGTTAAGGCTTGAAATACGAATCACAAGACAAGCAAACGGTCACAAAATAACTTAAAAAAAGCTATGAATCAAGTATTATTTAAATAGGATAAAAAGTTATATTGAAGGATGAATTATAATATTTGAGATTGAACTAGAAAGTGTATTTTAGGAAACGAGTTATAAACAATGTGTCTGTGAAATAGTAGATGTGTAAAAATCTATTTCGAACTGAATAAATTATTGAATTATGGGGGGAGAATATCGTAGAAGATATAAAATGTTCAAAAATTAAAAGTTTAAGCTCTGGGAGATCTCGCTTGAAATGTTAGATTGGGGGCAGATTGTAATGAATAGGTCGAAATAAGGTAGGAAAAAATCAAAGAGGTCGATGTGGACAAATAAAGTCAAATAACTTTTTATCAAGATTTTGGGGTTTCCTTTTATGGAAAAAATAGAATTATATATACGGTATGTGGGGGATTTGAAGTGATCTTGAAAATTGTATAAATATGAGGAAATGTGATTTAAAGAGGAGGAAGAAGAGAAATAGGTGAGGACTTGATCTGTAAGAGTTCGTCAAGCTACTGAAGGGCGACTGGCGATAAAGATAGTTAAAGTGCGAGAGAGGATTTTTGGGTTATTAGACTATGATTCTGATTTGCCTGAATCTGAAGTACAGTTTAAAGGCTTAGATTTGAGGGTAAAGGAACTTAAGATTGGACGTCATTTTTACTCTGAGATATTCCGTGAAGTGATTCTGGAGCCTGCAGTTCAAAGTGAGGCCTTGATGCAAATTGGTAAATAAGAGATTGAAGAGGAAAATATGAGGATTATTGGGGATGAACTGATTAGGTGTGGCTTTCCAGGACATCTAGGATGCTTTATGTATAATTATATGTGAGGGAGTGAATTATATGAGGTCGAATAACTATAATTAAAACGTAGTCAGAATGATGTTTTGAATCTGTCCTCTTTTGTTGTTGACGCTATTTATGACTGCTGTGAATAAAAAATTTTAATTTGAAATGTGATCGCTTTAGAAATGACGTCAGCAATCCTATAAGTAGTAGAAGTAGGAATTAAAAAAGTAGGTAGCTTAGATTTTTGTCTCTTGTGTACTTGTAAAGAAAGTTCTATTGCGTGTGAGTGTTGAGTCATCATGAGTGTGGGGTGGTCAGAGGGAGATTTGGGTAGAATAGATGAGAATATATTAAAATATAAGACCGAGAACAATGATGGGAAGGTGTATTTACCGAAGGGGTAAAAAACATTTGACATTTATTGTGGAAGGGAAGCCTCGATTCCAAAACATAGGGTGGCTCGTGCGAGGCCCAATAATTACTAGTAGTTAGAGAAAAAAACTATAAATAATGCTTTATCTTCCCCATTCAAACGTTTATCAACTTCTAAAGAATTGAAGAACAGTGGGAGAGAAAAGAGATAAAATAATAGAGATTCATGTGAGAGATTAGATGAGAGTTATCATTAATCAAGGCGAGAAAA
Source organism: Kingdonia uniflora (assembly GCA_014058105.1). Lineage (NCBI taxonomy): Eukaryota > Viridiplantae > Streptophyta > Magnoliopsida > Ranunculales > Circaeasteraceae > Kingdonia > Kingdonia uniflora. The sequence continues at coordinate 3,478,308 of JACGCM010001281.1, forward strand.
AATTAGGGATAAAGAGTCACGACAGTGGTTCTACAACAACGTTGTGAAGGAAGGATTTGGCGCTGCTTCAGCTTCAGCTTCGTATTCAGACGTTGAAGGTTAGTAAATGATTTATGATATTGTGAATGTGCGTTTGAAAGATTTTTGTGGTTTATAAATTTTGAAAATTTGCTATTTATAGTAATTTTGTAAAAATTTGTTTGATATATGTGTAAAAAGAGATACGATATGATATACGTATATGCATGATAGATGTATGGTAAATCTGTACATGGATTTATAAAAGATAATTATAGAATACCTGGACCTCTATGTAGTGTAGGGGCTTAATTTTTTGCGGAGGGGAAGTCGGCTCTTACACCACGAGGTTTAATCTTCAAACAAAGGAATTTAAGTATATAGCTTAGAATGAGAAAATCAATAGACAATATGCATCCGTGGAGGCTTTGACTGTGACTCTCCACGACCTCTGATGAGGATTTTTATGAGTACTTTTATTTCTGTCGAGTGGTCGAAGGTTCGAGTACTGGGTTTTACAAGGTGATCGAAGGTAAACTGTATGGGGTCTGGGGAGATATTTTCTAACCTTTCTTTAGTTCCCCATCTCTCATATTTATAGAACGTAGGATGAGCTGAGTCACCAAGGTTAGGTTAGATTATAAGTGTACCATCCGGGTATCCTCTGGATATCGAGCGGATATCTCAGAGTTGGTGTTGAAGCCAGAAATACAGGATCTGCCCCCACGCTCTGTCACAGTAGTTGCAAGGACCAACTACTCCGCCATTCTGTCAAGTGAGCTGGTTGTCTGTTTTGTCACACTTCGACCATGTATGGAAATGTTCAAAGTATTTTTGATGTTGAAGTGTAGTTCTTCTTCGAGGCTTGTTCAGAGTCGAGGCTTCGTCTTCGGGTGATCTTTGGGAGACTTGTTTAAGGATTGGATGGGCTTCGAGATATTCGAGTAGGCTTCGAAGTAGCCTTCGAGTATTTGAATGGGGTAGAAGGCTGCGAGTAGGCTACTACATGTAGGTCGAGCATGAGGAATATCTGTGTAGAATCAACCTCATTCTTAGACTTGTAATTAAGATAGAGATTTCGCTCAATATGGAGGCGTCAACCTCTAGTCGTACTGTTGAGTCTTATAATGTAGAATCTATAAATGTAGAGTCTGATAGGGGGGATGAAGTAGTACTTGTTCAATTTTTAGACTTCCCAAGAAAATTGGTATCGTACCCTCCAGACTCTGATGTGTTTAGAGAGTTTTGTAAATCTAAAGTTCTTGCAGGTGGAGTATAGGGCAACGTTGTAGAACATGCTGGTAGGCAGTTCAGGGGTTGTACTGTAACATCTGGAGAAGAACATTTCTTTTTGTTGCCTGAATTAGAAAAAGAAAAATTGGATAGGGGAGTGGAGTGGACGAATCGATTTCCCTTGAATATTTTGATGGAAATGTCCAGGGCGACTTGGACGAGGGTTTTGTGTGTTATGTGTCTCAATTGGAGTATAGATTGAGTTTACGCCTTAGCAACCTTGCTAAAGGTATATTGAATATCATAGGGGTTTGCCCTGCCCAACTGAATAGGAACACGTGGGAGGTGATCAACGTTTGTGAGAGTTTAAATAGGTTGTGGGAGGAGAATGAGGTGGAGAAGGCAATATCTCCTAAAGATGTTTTGCAGTTTCATGGTGTGAAAAATTATTCTGCAACTAGAGAGGGGCATACTTCTGTTAGAGCACATCTCGACCGCTTTTCGATCTGAATTTAGCAGGTCGAATGTGGAATGACTATATAATATGGGTGAAAGGTGATTACCTTCAGAGACAAGATGAAGAACCCATGAAACTTTTGTATAGAACTGTGAAGAAAAGTAAGTAATAGTGTATAATATTGAACTGCTATTATTAAAGGTTGTTCTGCTATTAATAATTTATGTTTTTGTTTTATAGGCCCTCAGTCGAAGGTGACCAAGAAGGAGTCCCTGTTAGATACTGTTGCTCGAGAAGAGGTTGAGCTCGAGGTAGTTCTGAAGGAGTTTTGTATTTACAGATATAATAGAGCTAACAGCATGTCTGAGAAGGTTCAAAAGTCTCAGGCAAAGAAATTAATGACGGGGATTAAAGCCAGTAAGAAGATAGGGGCTAATGGAAAGAAGAGTGTGTCCTTGTAGAAGGCTACTGAGTTAGATTTTGCGGATGTGTGGAAAGCTACCACGTCAAGCAAGTTCACTTTGAAATTCCCAAAGAAGAAAGCTGGGAAGCGTGACTCAACCTCTAGAACCACTGGGAGTGGTAAAGTCGAGGGGGATGCGAAGAAGAGGAGGGTAGATCCTCCTACTAAATTTATTGGGGCAAAGGTCGTGGAGAGTCGACCTTTCGAGGAAGATGAACTGCAAGCTGTAGAGGACAGGGTAATTCTTGCAGCTCGAAAGGGTGTTAAGGAAATGAGTGCCTCTGCACAGCTAGGGCTGAGTAAAATGGTAAGTTTTGATGACTTGTATGTTTCTAAACTTTAAATTGTGATTTAAGCTGAAAATATGTTCAATTTATTTTAGGCTGCTCGTTTCTGAAGGGGATCTACCTTGGAATCGAGGAAGGAAAACCTAAGCTCAAAAATGGGAAGGTAGAGCTCCAGAAAAATGTGGCTCGATTAAAGTCTGACCTGGTTCTGGAGGGGAAGCGACTGAATTTTGTGAAGGTTGCGCAGGAGGTGCATATTAGCAAACTAACAGAAGAAGCGCAGAAGAACCTGGATGAGGTGGTAGTTCAGCGAGATAGACTCGGGCGCCAAGTGGCCAAAGCTGAGGTTAAGGCTATTATGGAGGGTACCTACGTCGAAGAGGATGAGGTAGAAGAGGATCTCCCTGGTACGGTAGGAGGGCTGGATGGTATCTCTCCCAAGACTGAGTTAGAGAACCAGGGGGGATAATGAAAAGGTAGAGTAAATTGTTGAATTTTTTGCTATGTGTTTATGTGGGGTTTAAGAACTATAATTGTATAGAATATTATTTTACAGGATAAACTTTTGCAGGCTAAGAGATGTTTGTAAATATTGTTTGTTGGAACTTAAGGATATACACCTCAGAATTAAATAATTAGTGAATGAGCTTGCTAAGGAGAAAAACACCTCAGCATCCTTGTCAACTTCGCAAGCTGAGCTACAGGTTAGAGAAGAACAAGAAATATTTGATTTGTATGTTGCATTACTGTAGATCTACAAAGGAAAATTTAAAATTATAGAAATAGACCATAAAAGGGTTAGAAGCTTTAGAAGCAATGGTAATCTTATGAGTCAGATAATACCAAAGTTTTGAGAAAGTTTGAACATAGAAAATGTGTACCTTGAAATTTGATGTAGACTTATGGCTAACGAACTGAGATCATACTTCAACCTTAAGTTTAGAAGCAGTCTAGCAATGATAGAATGTCAGAAAATAGAAATCTGTTAAAATTTTGAAAGTCACCCATATTACAATCTGAATGTACTTGTGTAGATATGTTGATTCGAACTTGATATATTGTATCTGTAACATAGTTTAAATTTGAGTCAACTCGCTTGAGTGAACAAAAAACATTCCAATATTACCAAGAGTATGCGGCGGAGTTTGATAGGATGAGAGAGGCGACTGAAGATAGGGAGGATCAACACGTCAAAGTACATTTCAAGCTTGTCGAGGCAACACAATTGTTGATGATCTGACTCAGAAGATCATGGGAAAAGATGTCGAGATTGGAAGATGGCAAAGGGAGCTCGCGGAGGCGAAGAAGGTGATAGCGAAGCTCAAAGGCCAGATTTATTTATTGATGGTGAAGAGTAAGGAGGCGGACATGGCTCGATACCATATCCAGTCATTTGAAATGACAAAAAAAGAGTTACGAGGCTTTGTGGTCAGTTTGAAGGGCCAAATAGTTAGATAAATGAACGAGCAAGAGAAAACTCAAGCTCATCTACTAAGTTCAAAATTTTTTTTGGAGAAATTGAAGTGTGAACTGGCTGGGAAAGATAGCGAGCTAAAGAGAGCTTGAGCTGACCAAGCCGAATCGGGAATTGTAGTGGAGCAGTTGAGTGCAGTTTTACCCGCTAAAGATATAGATTTCCAGATGGTTCAAAGACGATGTGATAAATTGAATGCGAGGGTATCCCAATTGATGGTAAATTTGGCTACGACCAATTTACGCAACAAGAAGTCTGAGGCTGGAAAGCGGTTAATGAAGAATAAAGGTGATGTCGGGGTCTCAATTGTAAAAGGGGATGTGGCTGACTTATCAGCTCGAATTAAAGTATTCGAGGGAGATGTAGCTCATATTCAATTTTACGTACAAAGAGGAAATAAGCGTTTTAAGGAGAACCAAGGTAAATTGGATATTGCTTATAGCAGAGAGCGGGAGCTGGAGCGGGTGATCAGGGGTAAGGATCAATTCATAAGGAAAATATATGAATGGTTAAAGAAGTCTCTCGCTGGGGGAAGTATAAGTAAAGACAGAGAGCTTGAGGAACTTTGTACTCAGGTTGCAGAATTGAGGACGACGAACCAGGCAGAGTCAAATAAAGCAGTGAAGAAGGTGAAAGAGCATAATGATATTGTGTCCCGTATTGATAAACACATGGAGTGGCAAGACGGACGGTATAAAAAGTTGGAAAATTGTTATCAGAGATTGAGAGAGTGTTTTTCCAAGGAAGTTATGCCCAAAGTAACTCGCTCACAGATGTTAATGGCTGTTATTGCCTATTTTGTGGAAGAAGTGAAAAAGCTTGAGTTTGAGAGGGATACCTTGCACGATTGTCTGTTGGGAAGAGGGTGTATTTGTAGAGCTGATGTAGATTGAGGAAGCTATATGAACGCCATAGAAATAGAGTTAGGTTCTCGACCTGCTAAATTGGTGAAGCAAGGCAGGATTACTGTAGGTGTTCGAGCTCCAGATTTTATTGCTGAACATCCTCCTATTGTAGGGGAGGGCATAACTGACCTCCCGTCACCAGAGAAGAACCCTTTGAGGTGGCTTTGTGATATAACCTATAGAAGTATTGTTGCAGATATATTGAGAGATGAAAGTTAGTCTTACCTTTGCTTTATCTTATGTCTGGTAGAGATCTTTGATTAAAAACTAGTATTACCTTCATTTTAATCATAAATTTTGTATAGAGGGATGATTGAAAGCTTGTATTATCTTTGTTGTAATCTATATAGAAGGGTGATTGAAAGCTAGTTTGACCTTTGCTTTAATCTCTATAGAGGGGTAAATAAAAGCTAGTTTTACCTTTACATTAATCTATATAGATGGGTGATTGAAAACTAGTTGTAGTGGCATGTTTTCTAGAAGGAAAACCTTCGCCAATACTCTTTGTAAGGAAAAATACAATAAGGAGCTGAACAAACAAGATTTTACATGGAAAACTCAGTAAAGGCTGAGAAAAATCACGACCTCGAGGAGGATTTTTATGTAAAATCCAGTAAGATGCTAGTTATTACACATTTTTGGAGTGATGTTGGGGTTAGGAAGTAAGAATAGTAAAAGATTTGTGGTCTTGTAGAATCTATTCTCTGCCTGTATTTATAGTGATACAGACAGTTTTACAAAAAGAACGAAATAGTCTCCTATTCTGGGGGGAGTGGGTGAACTTCGCGGATTTCTAACAGTTCTTTCATGACTAGGCTTCAGCGACTACTTTTGGTAAGTCGTGGACTTATAATATCTTCTAGAATGCTAAGCTGTCTTCAACTATACAATGTTGGGTTGTCTTCGATTATACGATACTGGGTTGTCTTCGACTATACAATGCTGGCTTATTCTTTTCAAATATGAGGAATATACTACTACAATCGCCCCATTCTCGACAAAAGTACTGGTAGTTGTGTCGAGAAGAAACTGGAAGCTGAGGAGGTTACCGAACATTTTGATCAGTCTTAATTGTCATTTCCGAGGTCAAGGTGAGCTGCATTTGGTCATACCGTTGCCAAGGAGCAATTAATGCGGTTTATTGGAACTGCTAAAATAAATGGGTTATAAATAGAAGGTCATAGGCTGAAATTTGCGGTGGTGAATTGTGACGATATCACCCCCTCAAGTATGGCTGAGGGAGTGGCTGGAAGATGGATATGGGATGTTGACTACCAAGCAAAGGTAAGGTTGCTATTTGATATTGTGCCGGTTGTCACCATGGTAGGAGGTTGTGGGGAAGATAAGGCGATGGAACGTTCATACGTGGTGTCTCATGGGGTGGAGGGTAGGTGTTTTTAAAGGTGGTGAAGGTTATCAGATTGATGGGGAAGTAGTTACTGCTCATATTGAAGATGATGATGTGATGGTTGGATGGGCGTTCTTGAATCTTGGCAAACGGTGGAGGTTTCTTGCAATTTTTTGTTGCCTTCATCAGAGCGGTGGCATTGCTCTTAGAAGTTCAGTGATCTGAGTTTCTTAGGATATCGTTGTCCCTGTTCTTGCCGGAGGGAATGTCTGATTCTAGTAAAAAGAGGCTTTAATGTCAGATCCCGGTGAAAAACAAACATCAAAATTAACGACATGTCGAAGCAAGGATCGTAAAAAGATGGTAAATATAGGTGAACAAATATAATCAAATAAGATAGATATCTAGTGTAAGAAATGAAATGTAATCGAATGAGATAGATATCGAATGTAATAAATAATTTTTAAATAAATAATTTTTGTTATGTTTATTTTCATCGAGTACTTTGGAGTACGAGTATTATCGAATACATTTGTGTCAAATATTTTGCCATGTTCATAGAGTCGAAGATATTTGACCGTGTGGGGACACGGACGGATTTTGAGGTTAATTGATTTGAATCTAAATTTGTAGAGTTCCAAAGCAGAGTAAATGCAGGTGAGTTGGACCTTGACTGGAGGGGTTACAAATAGTTCTTGTTTCTGCAGGTTTGATTCATTCATGCAAGATGGTGAAGACGAGATCTCAGGCCCAAAATGGGGTTTACTGACGTGTTCAGGCGATGTACTGGGGACTGTATACTCTGTACTTTGGTTCACAGAATTATGATATGCATATGGAAGATCCTGAGGAACTTGATTTCGAAGGGATGAGCGAGGCAGAGGTGAAAGAGGCTGAGGAGGACTTCGAGTTTCGTGTCAAATTACGGTTTTAGCATCCTCCTGAATGTTGTGGTGGTATGTGGAGTCGAGCGAAGTTGTTGGTGAAGTGGGAAGATGAAGCTGCAGCTAGGGGTTTATGAAGTTGTAATGTTTGTAGGAGTAGGTCTTTTGCAAGGAGTTGTTATGATCAATGAAATGTGATGAAAATAGTGGTCAGGATGTTTTATCGGTTGAAGTAATGTGTTGTTAATTTGTCGAATTGAATATGTACTTGTTGAAATTTGGGAATGGAAAATAGCTTTAGCAAATTTCTGGTAGAATGTTGAATATAATTATATTGTGTATGTTGTAGAATATGTACCAAAAAATATAAGAATTTGTAGGTAAAGTAGAAATGGGGGAACTAACAAGAATAATGATTATGGCAAGATGTGTTCCATTAGGTGAGATTATGAAATATAAGGAAATTGATGTACATCGTCTTTGTGACAAGATAGGTTGTGTTTTGTCACGCATGAATATAGCTGAAGAAATTCTTTAAGATATGCAAGGATTAGAGCGGGAGTGTAAGGGTTTATTGTCGCTGAGAAGGCGAAATAGCCAAAAGACTTGGAAGAGAAGTAGATGGCGTTACATTCGAAGAGTTGAACGGTTACGAAGTGGTGTGATGAACAGTCACGTGGGGTCTATAAATAGTTTTGATATGGGTTCACACTTTTCCAACTCATAAAAAAATTTCTCAAGTACGAATTGCTTTTGCTCGTCGTTGGATTTATTGCCTACAATTACGAAGGAGGAGATTAACATTTTGATTGCAAGATCCAAGCGTGCAAAGGAAAGGGCTACGGAAGCAGCGCGTAAATAAGGTTAGTGATTCTGTTTTGGCTGTTATTTGGTTTTGATTGATTAAGAATGATTAATAAACAAGATTAAGTATGTGCAATGTTGTTGTATAATGAATTTGATTGAAAGTGAATGGTTTGTAATTAGGAGATAATAGATCAGTGCTAGGGTTTGACAGAGGTATTATGAAATTATGATTAAGTTGTGACTATTATTGGTGTGATGGTGGAAAAAATGGAGTCGTAGGGGGTTATAGATGGGCTCTGGCATGAGCGGTGTGATAAATGGGTAGAGATGAGTGGAGAGAGTGATCGGTTGGTGGCACTGTGGTTACGATGCGATTGTAAAGAAGTTGTTTTGATACAACGAGATTGTTGGGGACTTTATTTTTTGATGGGATTTGGCCAGTTTTTTTTGCCGGGGAAGGAGAATTCTCAATTTTGAATGATGGTATTTTTGGCAGGAAACAGGTAAAGTTTCGTCGAGAAGCTGTTGAGTTTTACGTAATTCGGACAAAATTATACCAGATTAATAAGTTATTGATGTTTATTATTAAAAATAAAAAGTCATCGAGAACTGAGCATATTTGTTACTAATCGAAGATAGGAATATGAATTAAATCATATTAATTGTTTCGAGAACTGTAATATTAAATATAAATGTAAAATGATAGTAGCAGATAGTAAAGTGAATGATGTGTTGGAGAGTAATCTCGATAATGATATGATTACGAATATATGAACTTATGAACATATATGTGTATCACATATGATAGATACTAACTGTGGTAAGAATATAGAATCTGATTGACAGGTTCTTTAAAATGGTTGAACCAACTCAAATCGATGATAAAGATATATACGAGAACCATGATCCTTTGTAGATCGATGTAACTATTTGCGCTCAACAACTGGGAGGTAGTTATAGAGTGGGATCGAGTAGTGCGGACGCAGCTGGTGTAGACTAGTTTAGGGTGGCACGTAGGGTTATCGAGTTCTTAAATGAGGAGGATAACGATTCAGATGTAGATCACGATCCACAAGCTAGTGATCGAGAAAGTAGCGGTGGTGGGGACAATGATGTCGAAGAGGGCGATGATGTTTGTTATGTGGAGGGCCCAAAGACAAAGGAAATTTTTAGGTTTAAAAAAAATATGGCATTCCAGGAGATATTAGGTTAGAGGAGTACTAGTATGACATGGTTGCTCTGGATGTTCCATTAGGGGGAATTCTCGTGTATCGAGAACAAATTAAGAAAGGTTTAAAACTTTCCCTTCGAGCTGACCAGAAAAAGTTGATTAACTTTTTTGATGTTGCACCTGATCAGTTCAATCCAAATGTGTACGACCTATTTAGGGTATATGGGGAAATAAATGGTCGACTTCAGGCCCGGGGGGAGGAGTTAATCACCGTCGATGATTTATGTGTATACTACACATTAAAGATGAACCCGAAGAAACTGGATTACCGCTACTTGGCAAGGTTCCTGAAAAGACCGTTGCTTTATGATATGGTGTCAACTGGGGGGCCAATATAGCGATGAGCAGTTACTTGTCTCTGGTAATTATGACTTCGACAAGAAAAACCCTGGGGATCCTTTAAAGAGAAAGACCTTTCACCTAGGTTTGTAATTTTTATGTTTAACTTGTGAATTTGTTTCGAAATTGTTGTAACTGTATTTGTTTCTGTTTGTAGCTTTAAAAGTGGTGGACAGAAATTCTGAAGTAAAAGAAGAATTGTATATGATAAGGAAGGGCTTCTTCAGTCGTATCAATAATTTGGTTATCGACCAGGATCGAGTAGGTACTTTGTTCAAAGAGGCAGGGTTGAAAAGGTTGCAGGCAAAAGGTACAAAAATTCCAGTTATCGACGAGAAAATGTCTGCAAAGACCAAAAGGGCTACTGATAATAGTCTACCTCTGGAGAATCCATCTTTTCTTGGGTACAATACGGACACATAATTAGATGCGATGCTGGGGGTATCTCTGGGGAAGAGGAAGAAGATGGTGGGAGTGCATGAAGATGGTCCGTCGTTACTTCCACACAAGAGAAAAACTAGATAATAGACAACAGAGGAAGTGGCAAAAACTGTGAAGCCAACTGCTATGGGTGATGGGTGCCCTCTACGGGGATCGGGAAATATCATGCCGAAGAAGACAGGGTGTAGAGGTTCGTCGAAGGGGAGATTTGTCATGGAGAATGAGGACAAAATTAAGAAGTCGATGGATGTGTATATGACGGGGACTGATAAGCAGGAGGCGGTAATCGATGACTCTTTGGTGGGAGTTGAGAGTTTGATAACTTTTCTTGGCGAGGGCTACCAGAACATATCGAAGGTTAGAAATTTTCCTTCTTTGTTGCATTTTAAGAAATTGATAAGTCATTCGAATACTCAATTTATGAATATAATGCAGATCAAGAAGTTGTTGTCGAAGGCTAAATGTCGTATTACTGGAAGTAGTGTCCTTGCAAATCAGGTGTTAGCTCACAAAAACATTGAAAAGGATTTGACAAGGGAGAAGGAACTGTTGAATGAAGATAAGAAAGAGTTGAAAGCAATCTTATACACTTACATGATAGAGGCTAAAAAGGCGAGGGACAATGCGCTTCGTGAAGCGAAGAAAACTGCAAAGAAAGATATGGTGGAGGCCTTGGTGATGCAGAAGGAAAATTACTAGAAGGATGTCAGGGATCAGGTTGCCAAGGCACGAGAGGCAATGCAGGAAGAACATGCTAAAATTCTTGATGAGGTGAATGAAGTGAAACTGATTAAATGTAGGTAGGTGATGGAGCATTTTTCTGGTCAGTATAAAGAGTTGGAGGTTAGAAAAGTGTATTATAAAGAGTTGGCAATGTCTGGTGGTGGTCATTACGAGGATTCAAGTTCAGATGAGGAGGTACCGATTCGAGTCTAAGTTCGGGGTCAGACGGAAGTTGTCGATGATATGGTGAGGAAAGAGGCTGATGGTCCACGTCAGGAGAAGCTAAGGGAAGTACTGTCAATAGAGGGAGTTCTGAATGTTGATGATGTGGTATCTCCTTCTACATAATAGAGAGTGTTTGTAAAAAGAATTTTTATATTTTGGAAGTATGTACAAACGGTCAGTGGGACCGAAAAGCACTTGCTTGTGTGTGTGATAGCAGTTATTTATTTTGATCAAAGTGATGAAATGTCTATAATGATATATTTGTTAAGTAAAAATATTCGATAAGATTAGTAGCTTGAGTGCAAAAACATCTTGTAGTAAAGTAGTAAGGAGCGTGAATATGCGTTAATTAAGGGCCATGAAATGGCAAGTAACGTGATGTGTACCAGGGTTGTATCTTCCGTGAGACACTTGGGTTTTATCGAAAAAATAAAAAAATGTATTCTTTGATAATTAAGGATAGCAAAGTGGAGTATCCTGTAAGTGTAAAGTGCTCACGCAGAAGGAATGATTGTCTGGATCCGTACTAATGAAGTATTGATCGAGAACAAGTCATAATAGGAAAGATGTACTTGTCTGAATGCATACGTATCAAGTATGGATCGAGATGTGCTTGTCTGGATGCATACTTATCAAGAATGGATTGAGATCAAATCATAATAGGAAAGATATGCTTGTCTGGATGTATACTTATCAAGAATAGATTGAGATCAAGTCATAATAGGAAAGATGTGCTTGTCTAAATGCATACTTATCAAGAATGGATCGAGATCAAGTTGATATAGTAAAGATGGTGACAGTCTGGATGCATACGTATAAAGTATAGATCAAGATCGAGTCGATATAGTAAAGATGGTGCTTGTCTGGATACATGCTCATCAAGTATGGATCGAGATCAAGTCGATATAGTAAAGATGGTGCTTGTCTGGATGCATACTTATCAAGTATGGATTGAAATCAAGTCGATATAGTAAAGACGGTAGTGACAGTGAAGAATGATTTCTTGAAGCATGATATGGTTACAAATGTTATCGATCAAAATTTTTTAGTTAAGCTGTATTCCTAGAAAATTCAAGCTGGACATCATCTTCTGTCATCAGCCAGTATGTCCCGCTGTCTGTTTTATCGTTGACAATGTAGGGCCCTTCTCAATTTTGCGATAATTCACCAGAATTCTTAGGTCGAGTACTATCTTGAAATCTTCGAAGGACAAGGTCGTCAATACTAAATTTTCTTGGTCGAACTTTCTTGTTATAGGCTTTTTTCAGCGTATCATGATATCGCCCCAAGTTTGCAATAGCCTTGTCTCTTGTTTCTTCAATCCGGTTAAGGTTGCAGAGGAGACCGAGTTCATTGCCGGCATCTGATATTTTCCTTTCAGCACTTGGTAAGTTGAGGTCGGAAGGGATTATTACTTCAGTACCGAAGGCCATCATGAAAGGAGTGCAACCAGTTGAAGTTCGAGGAGTAGTTAAGTATGCCCAGTTAACGCTGAGAAGTTCATCGACTCATCAGACATTTTATTTATCATTAAGACGTTTTTGTAGACCTGATTTGATACATTTATTGATGGCTTATGCTTGCCCATTTCCTTGAGGGTAGTATGGTGTAGAAGTGGAGAGCTGTATTTTGTATTTGTGGAGGAAGTTGTGGATAAGAACATTGTGAGGGTTTTGCCATCAACTGGAGTACTCATGATAAGAGGACGCCCCAAGTATCGTTTAAGATCCTGGAAAGCTAATTCACAGTCAGGTGTCCAAATGATCTCCTTGTCCTGTATCATTACAACTGCAGTGGGATTGCCACGAAAATGGAGGTAAAGAAGCTTGCGTCGATCAGATGACTTGGAGATGAAGCGATGAAGAGCAGCGATTTTGCCTATAAATTTTTGGACATCTATTTTTATTCGGGGAGATGGCATTGCGGTGAGTGCTTTGATCTATGCAAGATCGATTTTGATTCCTCTTTTGCTGATCAGGTGTCCCAAAAATTTGCCCGATGTAACCCCGAATATGCATTTTTCTGGGTTGAGTTTTATTTGGTAGTTGCGAAGAATATTAAAGATAGTTTGGAGGTTAGAGGGATGATCTTCGCGTTTTAGGATTTTGTAGATCATATCGTTGATATAGATTTCCATGATTTTTCCGAGGTGATCTATAAACATTTGGGTCTCCAGCCGTTGATAAGTGGCACCTGTATTTTTTAACCCAAAAGGCATCACTGTGTAATAGTAAAGACGTCGTTCTGTAATAAATGTTGTTTTTTCATGATCATCTTCGGCAAGTGACACTTGATTGTAGCAAGAGGCTTCATCCATCATTGATAGAAGTTCATGTCCAACTACTGAATCGAGCAGTTGCGGAATCAGTGGTAGCGAAAAGCTGCCTTTTGGGGTTAATTTGTTTGGTTCTGCAATGTCAACACAAATTCTTATTTTTTCATTTTTCTTTGGGACTACCACAATGTTAGACACCTATTTTGGATATTTGGCTTCTCGAATGAATCCAACACGAAGGAGTTTTTCAATTTCTTCGTTTACGGCGTCGCGAAGGAAAGGAGCGAGGTTTTGTCATTTTTGAATGACGGCTTTACTGTCTGGAAGAAGGTTCAGTCTGCGGCATGCAATTGAGGGATCGATGCATGGCATTTCATGGAAAGTCCAAGCAAAGATGTCGATGTTCTTTTTAAGGAGCTGGATCATGGTTTCTTTTTCGTCGGTTTATAATTAGGAGCCGATGAAAGTGTGATGCTCAAGACTATCGAGTTCTCCGGGTTTCGCCAGTTCGGTGTCATGCTACTCAAATATGGGGGTGACTCCTTCTGTAGTTGCTATGCTTTGAGAAGTTTTGCAGTGTAAGGATTTGTGGTCGTATTTTTGCACATACGTGCAACTGTTTGACTACTTTTGATTTAATTGACTTCGTGGCCTATTGGAAACCGCAAGGCTAGATGGTAAGTAGATGGTACAACTTTGATGGAGTGTAACCAACTCCATTCTAGAATTCCTAAATATTTGGACTCGGCATCAATGACGAGGAATTTGATGAATGTGGTTTCAGATCCAGCCTGAACTGGTAAGGTTATCTCTCCTGTTGCCGATTCTTTTGACCTGTTGAATCCAGTGATTATTATTGTCAAAGCTTTAACAGAATTGGTAACTTCTAGGACCTCATTTTCTCTGCAAAACAGTGCATCTGTTGCGCTTCCTGTATCGATGAGTAGTGTATGTTGGTAGTCCTGTCCTACTTTAAACATAATGACGAGAGGATCATCGTGAGGATACTTTACATGATTGGCATCACAGTCTTCGAAGGTGATATGGTATGGACATTTGGATTTTCTCGAGGTGGGAAGAAGTTTTACAGATTTATCTGAGGAAGTCATTTTACAGCAAGATGTAATCCGATCGTCTTGCTTTCTTTTCTTTCCTTTCTCGATCTTAATCATGTATATGTGACGAGCTTTCCCTCGGAATTGATTTTGTTCAATGTCTTTATGTTTGGCCTCATCTTCAAGAAACTTCTGGATGTCGATAACATAATTGTGAAGTCTTCTGGCTAAGAGGATGCGATGATTGATTTGAATGAGAGAGTAGCAGTTATCAGTTTCATGGTTGTGCACATTGTGATACTGGTAGGGAGGTTTGGTGAGGATATCCACAATGGTATGTGGTGCTCGATAACACTCATCCTCTTATATCGTTTGTATGATAGCGGAAAGAGTTGCTGTCTTTGGTGGTAGAACCGAGACTGGCCTGTCTGGTCTACCATCTCATCTTCAATTTTTGTCAGTGTTCTTGCCACATTGCTTAGGTACTTCAGTAGTTACCAATTTTTAAGGTAGAGTCAAAGTCGGTTCCCTAGAATGGATGGCAGAAGAACTTCACTTCTTGTCCTTCTTTGATCATTCTAATTTGATGTAATTGTTAACTACATCAATTAGTTCGGTAACAGTCCGTGGATTTTGTAGTGTAAGTTCTTCTTAAACTTTTGAGTTGATGTGTAGGGCTGAGATAAACGCAGGAACGATGATTTTGGAATCAGAGTTCCCAATTTCCCTTGTTTCTTGCAAGAATCGCATAGAAAAACTTGCCAAGGTTTCCTTAACTCCTTGCTCGAAGAAAAATAAGGAATCAATAGTTATTTCTTGCTCCTTAGCGTGAGCATAATTGGACTCGAATTGGCATTGCAACTGACTAAAGGTGGCGATGAAGCCTTCTTTGATCTCGTGGAACCATCTGAGAGGTTGTTTTTTCAGGCTCATATTAAATAGTATGTAGAGCATGTGATCGAATTTGAAGTATAACCCTACAGCGGCTTTGAAATATCGTACGTGGGTAAGCGGGTCAGTGAGGCCTGCATACTGAATGAACTTGGGCACATGGAAATTATCCGGGATGGGCATAAGTTCGAGATGAGGGGAGATGGGGTTTCTCTCGATCCTATCAAGTGTAGATCTTCTGCTTGGGATATCTAAGTTTATAGCTTCGATCAAATTGTTTAGGTTGTCCAGTGTAATAAACTGTTGATGAGAAATTGGTACTGCTGTAAATTGTGAATCGAAATCTCACTGTCCTTCTGGTCCCAATCAGTCCCTGATTGGTCTTTATTCTGGCAGTGGAGGAGTTTGATGACAAGTGCGTCGACTACCTTGGGTTGTCGATGCTGAGGATGTTAGTCCAAAATGTCGAGAAACCCTGCCTGGATTTCTTGACCTGGATCGAGAAGTTCGCAATCTATCATCTCTTTTAGTCGCTATTGACCGATTATCACTTCAGACTCGTGGAGGTAACGTTTGTCTGATGGTGAGTTGATCCTGAGTCCTTCTTAGTCTGTCTATCTCTTTCTGATGTGTTTAACTTTAATGGTCCAGGGTTTTCCTTCGCTTGTCTTTCTCTACTTGAAGAGCTTCAGCGTGGCTACGCTGATCTTCCACTCTTTAGGTTTTTCTTGTCGCCAATTGTTTTAGAAGCTCGACCACTACACTATAATGGTCGACAGTTCCTGGTATCGAATTGTTGTCATGATCTCTCACCGTACTGGATTGGCTTCTGAGATTCATATTGGTCATTCTAAGGTTGGTAGATTAGTGTTGGTAAACAAAAGTGTGGTAATTTCCCACAGACAGCGCCAATTGTAGTGGCGTGTTTTCCGAAAGGAAAACCTCCACCAATACTGTTTGTAATGAAAAATACAATAAAGGGCTTAGCAAACAAAATTTTACATAGAAAACTCAGTAAAGGCTGAGAAAAACCACGACCTCGAGGAAGATTTTTGTGTAAAATCTAGTAAGATGCTAGTTATTATACATTTTTAGAGTGATGTTGGGGTTAGGAAGTTAGACTAGTAAAAGATTTGTAGTCCTGTAAAATCTATTCTCTGCCTATATTTATAGTGATATAGGCAGTTTTACAAAAAGAAAGAAATAGTCTTCTATTCCGGGGGGAGTGGGCAAACTTCGCGGATCTCTAACAGTTCTTTCTTGATCAGGCTTTAACGACTACTTTTGGTATGTTGAGGACTTTTAGTATCTTCTAGAATGCTAAACTATCTTAGACTATACAATGTTGGGTTATCTTCAACTATACGATGTTGGGTTATCTTCGACTATACAATGCTAGCTTATTCTTGTCAAATATGGGAAATATGCTACTACACTAGTATTACCTTTGCTTTAATCTGTATAGATGGGTGATTGAAAGCTAGTATTACCTTTGCTTTAATCTGTTTAGAGATTAATTGAAAGCTAGTTTTACCTTTGCATTAATCTATGTAATGTAGTTGAATCTATATAAGTAGAGAGTAATGTAGGAAATAGCTTGGAAGTTTTTATTGAGTAGAATAGAATGTACACTGTTGGAGATTGAAATCTTACTTATGGAATGGAAATAATGAGAATTTGAAGTAGAAAAATGAGGGACTTAACGATAGTACCATTTCAGTCACCTAGTGTTCCATGGATTTTGGATTCGAACTCCTTGCTTTGTCATGAGATAATAAGATCCCTGACCAGTACGACCAATAATGAGCAATGGACCGTCCCAATTTTTAGTGACCTTCCCAACATGTGTTTCTTTTCTGTGTTGTGGGATCTCTCTGAGGACGAGATCGCAGATTTGGAACTCACGACTTCAACATCTTATGTTGTACGAGCTGGCCAGCATATGGTGATATCGACCTAGGTTGGCAATAGCACGTTCCCTACTTACATCAATTCAATTCATATTACAGGCCAATTCGAACTCATTTTCATTGTTTGTAAGCTCGTGATCTCCAACGGGATGGTAGCATTCTGTTGGAATGATGGCTTTTGTGCCATAGGCGAGGAAGAAGGGGGTACAGCCGGTTAATTGATGTGGAGCGGTACGGTATGCTCATAAGAAATGAGGAAGTTACCGTATCCAATTTCCTTTTTTCTGTGATTGACGCCTTTTCTTGAGTCCATCCACTATGGTTTTGTTGGTTATTTCTGCTTTGCCAGTACATTAAGGGTAGTAGGGATTAGATGGCGAGTGGATGATGTTGTGTTTGTTGAGGAAGGCAGTGACTTTTTCACCAACGAACTGTGGCCCGTTATTGATCCGAATCAGGTAGGGTCATCCAAGCCGTATGATGATGTGCTCCCAGATAAAAGAAATGACCTCTTCCTCTCTAGTTTGATAGAGTAGAACTGTTTCCACCCATTTTGTAAAATAATCTATTGCTACGAGTAGGAATCTATGGTTACCTGGAGTATTAGGAAATTCTGCGAAGAGATCGAGCGCCCACCGCTTAATTGACAAGAAAACATTACTTGCACGTAGTTCGAGCCTAGGGGCGCAGATCATATGACCATGTCGTTGACATATGTCACATTTGCGTGAGTACTCTTCTGCTTGCTTGCACATTCCCAGCCAGAATTATCCTTGTGTAATTTCTCTATTAGCAAGTGATAGACCAGGAGCATGTGATCCACAAGTTCCTTTATGTAAGTCTTTGAGCATTTCATCTGCTTTCTTCCTAGAGAGGTACTTAAGATAAGGCCCCGTGACTAAACAGCGATATAAATGACCATTTTGAACTATGTAACGCTCCAAGTTCACGATCAACTGTCTACACCCTTTCAAATTTGTTGGAAGTGGCCCTTTATATTTATTATTGGGGCCAAGATAGGCAATGAAGGGCTTCGCCAATCGTCATCCTCCTTTTCATCGCCCCCAGTGTTGATCGCGCATATAGAATGCAGATCAATGTTGGGGGTGGACATCACTTCGATCTGAAGATATCGTGTTTCTGTACCTTAGACCCCGGCTAGATAAGCCAAGGAATCGGCGTATCTATTTTTACCTTGAGGGAGATAGTAAAGATTTGCTTTTGCAAATCTATTCATCCTATCAGGAATGAGGGCTGCGTATTCGATCTTCTTGCCATTTTTCTTGTACTATTTAGAGTAATGGTGGACAATTAGTAAAGAATCTCTGTAGACTGAGAGCTCCGGAACGCCAAGCTAAAGTGCGAGGTCAAGTCCATGAATGAGAGCTTCGTATTCTGTGACATTGTTAGAGGCTTCAAAATCCAAATAGATTGATTTTTCAATTCTGTCATTGGAAGGGGTAATAAATACGATTCCAATTCCTGATCCTGCGGGTCCAGCTAAACAATAAATAAGAAGTCTCCACCCTTTTCTTATAATCCATTCAGCTTGATCATAAAATGTTTTGGTGGGTGGATCTCCTATAATTTCTTCTATAAGGTCAGGATCGCTCTCTTCCCAATTAGGATCGTCCAATAAAAATTTTATGAGAAAATCAGCAATGCCTGACCCTTTTTTGAATGTTGTTGTTCGAACTTGATATCATGTTCTCCCAAATTGACTAACCATTGCCACACTCTTCTAGATTTTTCTTTTTTGGACAAAACTTTCTGGAGTAGGTAGTTTGTCATGACTTTTACTGAATGAGCTTGGAAGTAGTGCTTAAGTTTTTGTGAAGTATAAACGAGAGTTAGAAGGCGCAATTCAATTTTAGAATACCTCATTTCCATAGGAGTGAGGATTTTGGTGATGAAATAGACTGGCTTTTTGATCTTCCCCTCAAGTTGAATAAGAATCTTGTTGATAGAAGTGTTTATAACTACCAGGTGGATGATCAGTTCCTCATTATCTACCGGGGTGCTCATTATGGGAGACTTCCCCAAATAGGTTTTGAGTTCCTAAAAAGTTGCCTCGTATTTTATTGTCCATTAGATCTCCTTATTGGGTTAAATTTTTCCTCGTTTGTTACAACCTCAGAGTAGTTAGAACAGCCAACGACAACGATCTGAAGATTTAAAATCAAATCGGTTGATCGCAGCGATCTTGCCTACAAATTTTTGTATGTTTTTCATTGTGTTTGTAAATGGTATGTTGAGGAAAGCTCGAATTTGATCTGGATCGGTCTTAATCCCTTTCTTAATGATGAGATGGCCAAGAAATTGGCCTGAATGTACTCCGAATTGACGTTTATCAGGATTGAGTCGTATTTTATAAGATTGAAGAATATTAAATATTGTGGTGAGATCTATGATATGGTTGTTTGACTGTATGCACTTACACAAGAGATTATCGATGTAGACTTCAATAATTTTCCCAAGATGAACATTGAACATAGTCATCATTAACCTTTAATAAGTCGTGCATGTGTTCTTTAGTTTGAAGGGCATGACTTTGTAGTAGTAAAGTCCTCTTTCAGTGATGAAAGTGGTATTTTATTAATCTTCTTTCAAGAGAGGAATCTGAATGTATCCAGAAGCAGCTTCTATCATAGAGAGGAGTTTGTGACCTACGGTAGAATCAAGTATTTGATGGATGATAGGAAGAGGGAAACTGTCCTTTGGAGTGTGTATGTTTAAATTGGTGAAATCTACACAAACTCGGACCTTTCCATTCTTCATTTGAACAGCGGCGATGTTGAATATCCAATCTGGATACTTTTCTTCTCGAATGAACCCTACTTTGATCAATTTCTCGATCTCAATGTTGACTTCATCTTGAAGGCGAGGTGAGAGCTGTCTTTATTTTTGTTTGACCGCCCTGGCATTGACGTTGATGGCCAATTTGTGACATGCCATGGTCGAATTGACCCCAAGCATCTCTTTGAAAGTCCATGCAAAGTGTCTCGATTCATTTGTAAGAAGTGAATGAGGGCATCCTTATCATTCTGGACCAAGTAGGCACTGATAAAAGTACCTCAACTAGGTCTGTCAATGTCCATGTATTCTATAGGCTCTTCTATAGAAGGTTGATCATCAATGTGGCCAGCTTTCTGTAATTACTATACAACATATCTGTCTAATGTATTTAGAATGGCAGAGATGGTATTCTCGCAAGCTTTGGAAATATTTTGACTGCCTTTGATTTCATAGATGTCATCATTATGTTTGAAGCGAAGTGCTTGATGATAAGTGGAAGCGATCGCTTCCATGTTGTGAATCCAGCAGCGGCCCATAATCCAGAGATAACAAGATTTGGCATTGATGAAGTAGAATATGACGTTGATTATGGCTGGTCCGGCGGTGATAGGTAAGATAATTTTTCCTACTCGCTCTTCTTGGGAATAATAAAATCCACTTATATCAATGTCGTTTGGAATGACTTGATCGGCCAACTACATCTGGTCAATTCATGGTCTAAAAAAGAATCTCAATACCGCTTCCAGTAACGATCATCATTGTTTGCTTGACAAACTTCATCTTGAGCATTATTACTAATGCATCATGATGTGGAAATTTTACATGACTGATGTCGCAATCTTCGAATGAAATCCAAAGCCGACAATTGTTCGACTCAGGTAGAAGTTTTGCTTCTTTATCTTGAGGTGTGAGATCGCAGCATTCTAAAGGTCTCCTGCGCTTGAATGGGCCAGAGTTGTTGATCTGATAAATCTCGATCATGCTGTTGTGGGTATATAAGGTATAGGTGATTCTCCTCAGCTTGATCTTTGATCTAGACAACGTAAAGCTGCTTCTTATAGCTGCCATCCTTGTAGGATTCCAGGTCGACAATGTATTCATACTTCTGCCCATCTTTGAATATAAATTCTAGCAACCTCCGCAAAGTATATCAGTTATCAGTAGCATGATGATTTACCTTGTGATCCATGCAGTTCGGGCGACCTTTGATTGGTTTCAATGGTTGAGATAGACGGTATAGCTTATCCATTGATAGAATTGGAAAAATTAAAGAGATTCGGACAATCATCTTGGGGAGGACCAATTTGGATAATGTGCTACCTTTATGAGGTTTGCCAGTGTTGGCCTTGGAATACTTTTGATCACCCTGATCCTCCTTCGGTTCAATATTTTGTTTTGTAGGTGGACCTTTAGTAGTTAGGACGAATTTAGTAGATTTAAGCCTTTTAGACATAATCTTTTCCAGGTTGACATACCCATTAACCTTGGTGATCATATCATCCAAGGTCGTGGGTTTGTTTAGGAAGAGTCGCTCTTTGGCCTTGTAGTCGAGCTGGAGTACGGTGGTGAAAACAGTAACAAGTATTTTATGATCAAGATTATCTACTTTTTGTGCGAGCTCCAAAAACTTCTTTGCAAAGGCCTCGAGCTTCTTCCCTTGTGATTATATAAGACTAATAAGACAAAATAAATTTTCCTCCTTATCTTTGTTGTAAGCATAAGTCTTGATGAATTGCTTCAGCAGATGATTGAACGTATAGATGGAATCTTCAGGTAGAAAATGGAACCACCGGAGCAGCTCCCCCTGTAGACTTGTTGCGAACAGATGGTAGAGAATGTGGTTAAGATTGGAGTACAATCCTAATTAATCGCGGTATTGTTGAATGTGCTCCTTTGGATTGGTGCCCTTGTATTTACGTATTTTCGGAGTATTAAAACCTTTCGGTACTTCCATTTCGAATAACTCTTTGGCAATCGAACTTCCTTGTAACTTGGTAAGATTGTTTTTATTGCCTAGAGTTTGAGCTTCAATTAACTCCTTGATTCGTTGATCTATATGCTCTTATGTGAGGTACTTACGTGTGGCCTGAGTGGCTTGGTGAGGTGGTTGAGGATTATGAGTACCTGTATCCTCACTTAAGCGATCACGTGCTAGAATCTGAGGTTGTGGTTGTTATTCTCCCTTTTGTCATTTAAAAGGTTAGAGACCTCTGCTGATATCAGACTGAACTTCACCGCCCAAATAAATAAAAAGTTGAGGTTTGTGCTGAACATTTTTTGAAATGGCCCTACTGGTGGCCCCTCAAGGTCCTAACCTTTATCATGCATAAATTCATGACTGCTCTGGAACTTGATCTCAGGTTTGGGAAGCCTGTTGAGTGCCCTGTAAAGCTTGTAATATGGTTTGCATGGTTATCATCTGGTCTTCATGTCGTTTGAACGTTGTCAAACAAGCTTGTCGCTCAGCTTTGAGCTCCTTCTTGCGGAGCTCTCGGTCAAGAGTTAACTAACGTTTAAGCTCATTACGTTCCTCTATTTCAGCGTGGAGATTCGCTCGTAATTTAGCAAGCTGTTCCGGCTCAACTGAAAGATTGAGCTGGATTCTGGTTGCTAGTCGTCTGGAAGTGACCATGATTGGAGATTAATAGTAGAGTGAATGTATGCCTTAGGATATCGTAGAAATGTGTGTCTTTCTCACAACTAGCACCAAATGTAATGGCTTAATTTCGTAGCTCGAAATGGCTCGGAATTAGCTCTTACACCAATGTACCTATGATAAAAACTAATGTAAAGTAAGAAATGACACAAGTGATTTACCGTGAAAAACCTTTAGATAGGTAAAAATATATGACTTTAAGTTGAGGGTTTTAGTGACAGTAACTTTTATTGCTTGGGGCTGATATCTTATTACAAGTGATCTCTCGAACTAAAATTACTTGACTTTGTAAAAATGAAGTTTTGTGTTAGAGTATATAAAATATGATTTTTCTTGGTCCTTGTCTCTTTTGGAACTTTTTCTTTATATAGACCTTACCCGCAGCTCGTTATTATGCTGAAACACACTCTCTGAATAATGAGGTAAGTGGTGGTTGACTATGCAACTATTTAGTTTGCGGGAGACATGTGTTTTTGACTTGTTCATATTCTTCTGTTGTGCCCGATCTACATTTTTTATTAGTTCGTGGTCTATGTGTCAATACTGATTGTTCATGTCACATGTGAAATGGGTGAGTTTGATATGGAGGTAGTTCGACATTGAGTTAGGTCGAGGGATAGGTCCCTTACAACCCTCACAACTATTGAACAATGAAACTGGACATTTTCCATTCTCTCTAAAACTTTCACCATTGTTGGACAATAGAGCTTCTCACCATTCTGAGTAATTGGAACTTCTCACCATTTTCTAAAAGTTGAACTTTGCTCTTCTCTATTATGTACTCCTTCTAAAATGTAAGTATCGGTGATTGTCACGTGAGGGGAAAAACTGACTTAAGTTCTTTTTGGAGTCAAGGTTAGTCTAAGCCTGCTGACTAACAGTCAAAGGAGAAATGGGGGGGGGGGGGGGTCAAAACTCATATGTGCTAAATGTGAGGGGCAGTCACTAATATGAGGAACCAAAAGGGGTGTATAAGCTAAAAATCTCTTATAAAAATATGTTATTATATATTTAAGAGATATACACAAATCTATACATATAAGAGTATTCATGTATCTAATATAATTTATAAACTATAATATGTAAACAAGTGCAAGATAAAATCTGGTGAGAGGAACCGTAAAGCAGAAGAATCACACAAGAGTATGTGGATTGTTAAAATTTGGATTATGTACAACATAGATACTCAACTATTTGAATGACTAACGATATTAGATTTGCAACAACCGTTAGGTAGCCAATTACATTTTCTTTATTTATTTTCAAACACTATCATGGCTCATCCTAATGAAGACTACTATTATTATATGTTAGTCATTCATTGGCAAAAAATATTTGGGTTTTATTTTGTGCTGAGTATTACAAGTAATGATATTTTTAGTACGAGAAACAAGAAATAACATTATAGTTTTAACAGCTGCATTGAGTATTTCTTCTTGAGTGTAGTGATTATAATACATAAATAAGACCTTTTATTATTATTATATAAATTTCCATTTAATCTTTTCCAATTATATTAATTACATAATCATAGTTGTTTTCTTCCTATATTACCTTAAGTTAACATCTATTATGCTGGAAATTCAGCAATATTTAGTGTAATAACTATGTGCAAATCTGAAGATGAAACTAGTCCTACCATTACATATATAAGAGCATCATTAGTAGTTGCCTTAATACTTGAAAAAATACGTGCTACATATGATTATTTTGCTTTTCAACCTTCAGCAGTTGCCTCAATACTGGAATATTGAGTTTGAGCGCATAACTTTTATGCGCCTAAAATATTTCCTTATCAGGCCCATAACGCTTATGCGCCTATTGAATTTAAATAACTTGGCAGCCACATAAAGCATATAAGCCTAAAGATCCGACTCCTACAATGGTTATAAATGGTTAGTTTTATTTTTTCACTTCATCATCTTCCCTTCGACACCATAAAAGCCACTCATGAACACCTCTATTATCCATAAAATTTTAAAACTACAATTACATCACCATCTTTCCTCCATTGACATATTCACCTATCAATTGATACCTTAACATGTCTCAAAGGATGTTCGGTTGGATAGTTGATAATGCCCTCACTAATGTATGGAAGAAATGCATTGATGAACCGTCGAGTCTCGATGTTGTCCGTGGTTACTTTTGGAATAGGGTGAACGTTGAATTCAAGTAATATAATTTGCGTATTCTCTCCCCTTTGGAATTGTACCGCCAGTTCCTTATAATTGAAGAGAAATATGATGAGTTCCACCATTCACAAATGTAAGTTGCTTTGAGAGACAAATTTTTTTATCCCACCCTCATTAATCTCCGATCCGCAAGAGACAAATGGTACAAGATGTGCAATAAACCATTCCCTTTTGAGACTCTCTATGATATAATTTACCCTGATGGGTGAGAATACGTTGGAGAAGACTCCGTACCATATTGAGAGCTTTCGCCTTAGTTGGAGTTTTGGTCGTAATGCATATTTATGTAAGTTCGCTTCACCATATGTATTGCCTAATTATTATCAAATAATTTTTTCTAAGAAACGTGTTACAAAACTTCAAATTGGTATATTGAAAACATAAAATTGAATTTGATTTATTGGCCATGAAATTAAAATTACATTAATGATGAAATTAAAATTACATTGAAGAAGAAATTGCAATTACAATTAAGTAGAAATCATGTGCCTCCATGAGCATTCCATAAATGTGTAACGAGATTCTTTCAAAAAGACTCGTGCTTCACCTTATCCATTATTATTTGGTACTTCGATATAAATTTTTGTAGCATGTTAGGTTCCTTATAAACCTCTACTTCACGTGCTTTCTTTAAAATCCTTTGTCCATCCTTACTTTGTAGCGGTCGCGTTCACTTTCAACAATCATATTGTGAATTATAATACACGTCTTCATAATTCTATCAAGGTTCTTTGGAGGCTGCATTCGTCCCGCCCCTTTTACTATTCGAAATTGAAGTTGGAGCAAACCGAAAGCCCGTTTGACATCTTTACGGTATCCTTCTTGAAACTTTGCAAATAGAGCCTCAGATTTGTTTTTAGGGTGACGCATTATTTGGATGACAGTTGACCACTTTGGGTATATCCCATCCGCCAAGTAGTAGCCCATATCATACGGAACATTGTTAATGGTGAAGTTACAAGATGAGCTTTGACTTCGCATAAGATCATAAAAAAGATGTGACCGGTCTAACATATTTACTTCGTTATTGCGGCCCAACGTTCCAAAAAATACATACCATATCCGTTGGTCGTATGACGCAACTGCTTCTAATATGATAGTCAGTTTCTTCTTATATCCCCAAAATTATCCCGCCTAAGTTTTGAGAAAAATTCTTCCATTCCCAATATATGCAATCTAAACTACCAAACATGTCAGGGAATCTACAACTATCCGCAACGTCCAACAACAATTAGATATCATCCAGGGTTAAGGACCTCAAAAATTCCTCCCTGAAGTTACTAATTACCACCTTACAAAACTTAGCAACATATTCGACTGCGGTGTTCTCGCCCATTTGGAAATATTCATCCAAGCTATCCGTGCACATCCCATATGCTGACATAAGAAATGTCACGGTTAGTTTTTGATATGGAGATAATCCAATTTCTTGGGCATAATTACATTTTTGTGCAAAATAGTTATCATTAGCAACTAGTTTATCCATAATTCGAATGAAAATACCTCAGTTCAAGCGGTATCTCCGGCGGAAATGTTAATGTTGATAAATCCTATTTTGGTTGAAGTAGTCCCTCGTGAGTAGGTAATTTCTTGGTACCTGCTCGCAATCAAGAGCACTACGCCCAAAATCGATCTTCCTTTATGGCCACTGGAAGACTTTCCCGCTTTGTGGTTGTTGACTTTGATTTGATTGAGGATAATCTTCTCTTTGATTGTATTGGTGACATCATTATTGGAAGACGAAGAGTCTAACAACATCAAATCTTCATTGGTGGAAGAATTGTTCATGAACTCAAAAATCGTCTTGACATCCATGACTTGAATAAGAAGAAGAAATTGATCAAGGATGAATTTTGAAATTTTAGAAGTGCTGTAATAATTTTTGTGGGAAAAATAATCAAAATATAAGCAATGAAAAACTAGCCATTATTAGAGAGAACTAATCGTTTATAAGAGCCAAAGACTCAGACTATGAGGTGCATAAAGGTTATGCACCTCATGACTAACTAAAACCATCAATTGCATAGGGGTATGCGCCTCAATTATTTATAAGAAAATAACCACAGGCGCCTAAAGGTTATGTACCTGATGGTTTAATTTAAAATTTAAGTAATAAGCATTCCTAGAAGAGACTGATCAAATATTTCAAAAATTTAAGTTTTGTATAAGAAAAAATTCAAGCCTTCCTAAAGATGCACTAAGACCATCCACAGTAGCCTCCTTTTAATTAATTTTTTTGAAAGATGAGCTGGGGTATTTTATAGCAGACACCTTTGCTTTATTAAAGAAAAGGAAAAAAAATACACCCATAGCCTTGAACCAAAGAATCAAGCCTCTTTTTAATAGAGAGTATTTTTTAGGAGTTTTACTTCAAGCTAAATACAAGGGATAAAATAGACTCCACATTTAAAGGAGTCATATCACAAAATTAACTGCCTAAACCACTTTAAATTAGCCATGCCTAAAAAGGAAAGGTAAAATTAAATCTTTTAACCTCTTTTCTTTACTTTACACATATAAAGTAACTTTCCACGTAATATAATAGTCGCATCCCAAAATTAACAGCCTAAACCACTTTATATTAGCCATGTTTAAAAGGGAAAGGTAAAAATTAAATTTGTTAACCTCTTTTCTTTACTTTACACATCAAAAGTAACTTTCCATGTAATATAATAGCCTTACGTGGCTAACCAAATTATTCTCTGGACTCCCCATCCTTGAGGAGAGAGAAATGAAAATATAGGGATAGGGAGTCTCATAGAGAGCTTATAAATATCATTTTATTACTTTTTGTCTCCCAAAAATATGTTTAGGGACGCTGTTGTGGATGCTCTAAGAGCATATAATAATATCAAAACAAATTTTTCCTCAACATCTTATTAGTGATGGAAAAGAGTAATATTTTGACTGTTAAATATCCTTCTTAGTGATGGAAAGATTCCACAAGTACAATAGTAACTCTGAGGATGTGTTTGATTGCTTGGAAAATATTCTTGGTAAAATTTTATTTTCACCAGGAAAATATTCTTGAGAAAATTTTCTTAAGACAATAAGAAATGGTGTTTGATTGGAAAATATATATTTCTTGTGATGTTGGTAATCTCAGTGGTGGTCTTTATCAGAGCTTGTCAAAGAATTTACTTCCGTATCAATTATTACGACCTATTTGTCATCGTAGCAACTATGTTCTAAACTCTATTGAAGCCCAAAGAAGCTAAATAGTGGAGGGCACTCAAATTTGTTAAAACTTGTTAATTCTTTATCTCGATTGAATCAGCAAATTATCATATCTCAAACATGGATGATTCTTTCATCCCTTGTGCAACACTTAATATGATACCTTTCAAAAGGCACAAACAAGTTCTAGTGTAAGGAGAGGAAATTTGTAATTCAACCATGTATTCAAATCAATCTTAGGGAGGTCTCCTTAGGATAGGGAAAGTTTTTTGGTTTGCATGTCTGACTGAAGCTTTTAGTATTCCAATAACACCCTTTTGATTTCAAATATTTATAGAATAAAATGTGTGGCAAAACCTAAGTTTAAGGAAAGCTGATGGATGTTTTAGTAAACTGTTTCTTCCATAATTATCTGCGCTATTTATCTATACTAGTAGCATGAAGCCCATGCTTGCACGTGCAGAATATGATTAAGTTGAACATTAAAGTTTTGCTTTTATAATACTATTTTGTTGAATGGAAACATTATTTTTTTCCTATTTTTCTCAAATATTTTTTGAGACAAATTTATGTGCAATTGAACATTTGTGAGTAAGTACTTTAACATGGCTTAATTTTTGCCTACCACTACCTCATTTCAAGTAGTGGCCACCATACTTTTAGCATGAAACAACAAAAAAGGTCAAATTGTTTAATAAATGGGTAGCAATAATGTTAGAATCAAACAGCGCTTGTAGTTACCCACATATATATATTTAGTTTCTTAAAAGATTAAGCCTTACCAAGCCAAACATGTGTCTACATATAATTCTCTGCATCACTACAATCATATGATGATGATGATAACGCCATCGATGATACCATATATATAGTATCAAGAGATGGATGTCATAATCATGTTAGTATCTGTATGATAGAGAGAGTTATAAATGGTAGTAAAGAAGAATTCTTCGGCGTTGCGGCATGAACACACATTTCCATTTTATTTTGCTTGATCATTTATACATTTCAATTAAAAAACACTCATAGAATTACATAAAATAGGCGCAACTAACATTGGAGTAGGAATAAATCATTACACACCACAAGTAACAAAGTCTAAAAAGATTAATAATACATATATTGATAGTTATTTGGGCGTTATGTTCTTAAAGAAAGAATATGATCTGGTGCATTTTCGCCTATTGAAAACCTTGTTGTTTGCGGTGGCTGATGGTTACGTTGATTTCTTTTTGATGACGACATTGGCTTCTTTATAGCATTTATTGATATGGAGGACTTGCAAAATTGCAATTTGATTTTTTTCCAAAAAGCAATTAATTTCTTCAACCTATTTCTTCATTTCTTCCATTGATATATAAATACTCGTCAAAGATCTTTTCATATGGTTGATGTTTTGTTTAATGGTTTCTAAATTTTCATAAAAAAAATTATGGGTTAATCATTTTGGCTTCTCTCCTGGTGGAGGATTTTTTATTTGGATTTATGTAATAATTTGAGATCATTTTGTGCACAATAAAAGTTTTGATAGTTTTAATTTTTTCCTTATCCATTCATAACCACTCTTAGTGGCCCACTTGTGCCTTTGCTGAGGAAATCATAACTGTTTAGTATTTTGGTTTTAACTCATTGGTCCCACTTTCTAACTTTATTTATTTTGAACTCAACTACTTTTCAGGTGCATCATAAATAGTGGTAACTTTTGGAGTTAGACATGTCATGGTTGAAAGTGGAAGAAAGAGTATGTATAAAAAGCATGATTATTTAAAAGTAAAAATAATTTGCAAGTGAGGCGTCCATTATGAGTCATATGTTAAGCTTGTGTAGTTTCCAGATTTAGAAAGAGAACTCCTGGATGTAGATGACAGTCGGTGTTAAGCAAGCACATATATTAGAGTATACATAATTATTTGGTTTATAGCATCAAACCTCGCCAATAAATATTCAGGGAGAAAGCCAACATAACATCTATATATTGGTAACAAACTGTAATGTCATTTTCACAAATACTATAGAAATAGTTTAGTATCATTATTTAAGACGTTAAGTATCCTGATTTTATTCATGTTAATTTATCAATAACAAAGAAACAGACTATCATTAAATAAGAACGGCATGTCATGGCATTCAAACATATGCAGTAAAATCATCAGAACATTTTCATGGACAATCTATAATACTTATGGTCTAAATCTTTGATTTTATGCATAAAAGTGGGATCTCCCTTTGTGTCATTCGTATGCATCATCATTTAACTTGCTACCTCTCTTAGTAGCACATCCTTCCTATTATTGCTAACTTAACTCAAGTAAAACCTTGCTTAAGTTTTGCCACATTGGTTGCAACTTCCATTGTAGAAAATTGTTATTGAAAGCACTGACATCCGAAGAGGATTCTGAAACATGAAACTTACAAATCATTGTAGGAATATACTACAATTACAATGATCAATAAAGTTAAGATGAAGAAAATCTACTAACCTCTTCTCTTTCTTTAGCAAAGCCTCCTAAGTTTGAGTAGAATCGACCCTTGGATTGGCTACAGACCTTTATGGCATAGTTTTCTATGTTGTAGCCCCAAGTGAGACTTCCCCTCTATTTAACCTGATAGGGTTTGAGTAGTCTTCCCATTATACCCTCAAACCCTAACAAAGAGTAACACCAGGTCCCACCAACTTTAAATTGGTATATTAATTGGGCACAACCAATAATACATATACGACATATTAACATGTGTGCTCGTGAACTGGAAGATAAACATTAAGTAGTGTTGGTATAGACGAAAAATCCAACATTCTCCCTCCCGGAGCTAACTCTATTTAAGAAGAAGAAAAATAATTAGCCTGATTCACGGTTTTATAAAAAGCGGATGGCTATCCTATATTTTAAAAAAACTACCACACATGATAATTTATCGAAGACAATGTTACATTGATCTTGATTGTTAATCTATGACTAAAAATATGGCTAACACGATTCACGGAAAAAATTTAGTTAGACCGTTAAACACATACATAATTCATAGCGTAGACGTCGGGCTCGCAACCTCAATAGCCTTCAAGTGTAATTTCTTTACTGGTTAAGTTTAGCGTGTGAATGGCAAATGCACACCTTAATAATATGCTGGTACATTTCCATTAGTGTCTTACAATATGTGTTTACCAGACCGATGTCATTTTTATACTTAGACAAACCGTCATGCAAAGACCATCGCTCATGCTGAAATGAAGGCCAAAGGATGTGGAGCCTACCTATATCCAGCCCAAGCAAACTTGGGAAACCTTTCAGTATTCTCTATAGGCACTTGATACTTAAACAACCGTCATGTGATAAAATCATTCATATCTAAAACGTTATTGTAATTGCATAACTGTAATTAAAGCTGAATATGTCCACATATAATAATAGATCTAAATATAAACGCAGCTAAATAATCAAAATCAAAACTGATGGCCAACAAAATGACAACCGGGAACAACTCCGACAGGAATACAAAATCTTAATGCAGTAACAGTAAATAAAATAAATTAATAACTACTCCCACATAATAAAAAAAATGAACCTCAAAAAGACTCCAGCAATCCCATACGTGTAACATGTCCCTTAAAAGTTGGTATCGAAAGTCCATTAGTATACGGATCCGCAATCATCTCCAGTTTCGACAAATAAGGAATTTGGATAATCTATTTCTATACTTTATCAATGACTACGTAATACTTAATGCCAATATACATGTTATCCATAGTTACGTTATCATTCTTAACATGCTTGACAATAGCCACATTGTAGCAAAATAGTTGCAACGGTTTCAAAATCGAATCAACAACCTTCAGTTCATAAATAAACTGCTTGAGCCATACAGCTTGTCAAGGAAACTATAAGAGACTGTTTGACACTTTTCCAGGTGAAAATGCCACGAGTAGGCATAAAAACATAATCAAAAGTAAACTTTTTGTCATATTTGTCCCCTACAAAATCTTAGTTAGAATAGCCCAAAACCATGAGCTAATCCGATCTCATATAAACTAATCAGTAATCTCTAGTCCTCTTCAAATAGGGAAGAACCTTCTTGGCTTCCTGCCAATAAATAATATAAGAGTTATGTTGGTACATTCCAAACATCCCAACAACAAAACTAATGTCTGGTCTCATACATATCATGTCATACATAAGGTTACCAGCTACTGAAGCATACTCCTTAGCAAAGTTTAAAGAAACTATCTCGTGTGGCATTGTCTTCCTAAAAATATCTCCCTTAATAACAGGGACTTCACCTACTTTGTAATCTTGCATGCCATACCTCTTCAAAACTTTATCGATATATGCACTCTGAGATATGTCAAACATCCCACTGGTCCTGTCTCGCTCAATCTTGATGCTAAGGACATAACTGGCATCTCTCATATCCTTCATATCAAAATGCTGAGATAAGAAGGTTTTCGTCTCTTGAAGAAACTGAATGTCACTGCTAGCGAGTTAAATATCGTCGACATACAAAAGCATAAATATAAAATGACTCCACTTTGTTTGACGTATATACAACTATCCATTTTGTACTCGACAAAGTCGTGGTTCGAAACTACCACATGAAACTGCAGGTACCACAGCTTAAGCACCTGCTTGAGACTGTAGATAGAGAAATTATGTTTAAGAAATAGTCACATATTCCCTTCGGTCTCAAAATATTTAGGTTGGTACATATAAATTTCCTCGTTGAGGCGCCCATTAAGAAAAGTTAAAAGTTGTTTTGACGTTCATTTGATGGTGCTTCAAGTTAAAATGTGTCACAAAAGCTAAAATAATATGTAATGAATCCTTTTTCAAAACTGGTGAGAAAGACTCATCAAAGTCAACTTGTAGACACTATTTAAAGCCCTTCGCAACAAGTTTCACTTTAAAACACTCTACCTTCCCTTCAGAATCATGTTTGGTCTTAAAGACAAATTTTCATTCAACTGCCTTCAGTCCTTTAGGTAAAGGTGTCAACTCCCACATAAAGTTGCAAGTCATAGAATCCATCTTCTCCATCATGGCATTACACCACTGATCTGCAAATCTACTAGCCATAGTCGTACTAAAAGATATTTGATTCTTAAAATCAAATAAATCCCCTTCAATTGAATAAATATAGTAATCTAAGAAATAGATGAACGCATCTTTCTAGAGGATCTCAGAGTAAGAGCAAGAGGATGGGTTGGAGGTACAACAATAAAAAATTGAATAGGAGCAGGTAGAAAAAAGTCTAAGGGAGAATTGGTGCTACGAAGAGGTCTGGAACTGGGTCAGGAATAATAGATGGGTCTAGAACCATAATCGTCACAGTGTCAATATAAGATAAACGTGGAAGCATAGTAAAACTGATTGGAATAGCAGTTGGACTATAAGTCTCAAAAACCCTCTTCAATG
This sequence comes from Kingdonia uniflora, assembly GCA_014058105.1. Classification (NCBI taxonomy): domain Eukaryota; kingdom Viridiplantae; phylum Streptophyta; class Magnoliopsida; order Ranunculales; family Circaeasteraceae; genus Kingdonia; species Kingdonia uniflora. Next base: position 3,511,503 of record JACGCM010001281.1, read on the forward strand.
ACAACCTCTCTATGAATAGTACTTGTAAAGTGATTTCCCTCCTCTATAAAATGGGCCTGAGCACACTCAATAATATCTATGGGCCGAGAAGGATAATAAAACCTCAAACCTTTCTATCTTTCTAGGAAACCAGCTAAAAATAACTAACAATCCTTAAATCTAACTTTTTTATATTTGGATTAAACAATTTTGCCTCTGTAGGACAACCCCAAACCCGTAAGTGATTAAAACTAGGATTTCTTCTAGTTCATAGATGATAAGTGTAGGGACCTATCCCTCAATCTCACCTAAAATCGAGTTGTCGTTAGTTTAAATTACCTCCATGTCAGACTCACACATTCTCCACACGACTTCTCCAGTCATCATCACCACGTACTCCATGAACTGTTAAGAAACAGGAGTCGAGCTCAAACCAAAAAACTTGAACAAGTCAAAGCCACATATCTCTCACAAACTCATCAATTACAAAGTCAAACAACCACCAACCACATCGTTTGGAGAATATGTTTTGACACGAAGAAGAGCTGTGGAAGAGGCCTATATAAAGAAAAATTTTCAGAAGAGACAAGGACCAGAAGATTACCAGAGATATCACCAAGAAAACTATATTTTCTTGAAATCTCAAAAATCTAAAATTCTTATTCACAAGGACAATCATTTCTAAATCTAGAAATAACTTATAATAAGATATCATCAGCCTCAAACACTAAAATTCACCATTACAAAAACCCTCAACACGAGGTCGTGGTTTCTTAACTTATTCATAGGTTTTCCACGCTAAACACCTGTATCATTTCTTGTTTATTAGATTTTTATCACAGGTATATTGGTGTAAGGACTAATTCCAGACAACTTCGAGCTCACAGGATTAGGCCATTACATTTGGCGCCGTCTCTGGGAAAGAGATTTTTTCCATGATATCCTAAGGCATTCGATCAATCTACTACAATATTTTAATCATGGTCACATCTAGGCGACCAGCTACCGGAGTCCAACTTGATCTCTCAGTTGAGCCGGAACAACTTAAAGGGCTACAAGCAAATTTCAATACTAAAACGAAGAAACGCAATGAGCTTGAATGACAATTAACTCACGACCGAGAGCTCCGCGAGAATGAGCTCAACGCCGAAAGATAGGCTCATTTGACAGAACTTAAACGGCATGAAGATCAAATGACAATAATATAGATTGCCTTGCAAGCTCTACAAGTTACTCAGTAGGCTCCTCAAATAAAAGATCGTGATCAGGTGCCAGAAGCCTCTCTGATTTCTGCGCGGGAAAGATTTGGACCTCAAGGAGCCGCTAGCAAAGATATTTATAGATATATACATAATGAGCCTCAACCTTCCATTCATTTAGGGGGGAAGTTTAATCTGAGATCAGCCGAGGTCACCGATGTTCCATACGTCAAGAGGAAGAACAGAGACCTCAACCTCGAGTTCAAGTACGATATCGCTTGAATGAAGGTACCGGTACACATAATCCACAACCTCCTTGTCAAGTGACTCAACCAACCCGTCACTTTATCACACAAGAGCATATGGACCAACATATTAAGGAGCTGATCAAAGCAAAGGTTTTGGGCACAACCGACGACCTTACCAAGTTGCAAGGAAGTCCAATTGCCTAACAACTATTCGATATAGATATTTTGAAAGGTTTACAAACTCTAAAAATTTGCAAATATAAGGGTACCAATCCAAAGGAGCACATTCAACAATACCGTGACTCATTAGGGTCGTATTCCAATCTCAACCACATTCCCTGGCGTTTGTTTGCCAAAAGTCTGTAGGAAGAACTACTTCGATGGTTCCACTCTCTACCTGAAGACTCCATATACACATTTGACCAACTACATAAATAATTTATCAAGACATATACTCACAGCAGAGACAAAGAGGAAAATTTGCATTCTATTATTAATCTCAAACAGTCGCACATAGAGAAACTCAAGGTATATGCAAAGAAGTTCTTGGAGCTCACAAGCAAAGTGGACAATCTTGATCAGAAAATAGCTATTACTGCTTTCACCAATGTGCTCCAGCTTGACTGCAAAGCCAAAGAACACCTCTTCCTCAATAAACCTGCGACCTTGGAAGATATGATCACCAAGGTCAATAGTTATGTCGACTTGGAAATGATGATGTCTGAAAGGCATAAATCTACTAAATTTGTTATTTTCACAAAAGGTCAATCAGATCGAAACACTGAATAAAAGGAAGACCAGAACGACCAAAAGCGTGCCAAAGGAAACACCGGCAACCCTCAAAAAGGTATCTTACAAGTCAAGCTGGTCTTCCCAAAGATAAATGTTTGAATCTCCATAATTTTTCCAATCCTCATAAAGGATAAGCTCTACCATCTCTACCAACTATTAGAACCTATCGAGAGCTGACCGTACAACATGCACCATAAGGTAAACCATCATTCTACTGATAATTACTATGCTTTACAGAGGTTGCTCAAATACATTTTCAAGGAGGGATGGATGCTCAAATATATTATCGACCTGGAATCATACAGGGATGGTAGCTATAAGAAGCAACTTGAAGTTGTCCAGGTCGAAGATCAAACTGAGGAGAAGCATCTTTACCATATGCGCCACAACAACATGATCGAGATCAATCAGATCACTAACTCTAACATATTCAAGCGCAGGAGACTATCATAATGCTATGATCTCACACCTCAAGACAAAGAAGCCAAACTTCTGCCTGAGTCGAGCAATAGCCAACTCAGGATATTATTTAAAGATTGCGATACTAACCATGTTATATTCCCATATCATGATGCGTTAGTCATAATGCTCAAGATGAAAAAGTTTTTCATGCACACAATGATGATCGATACTGGTAGCGGTATCGAGATCCCCTTTCAGAGTACTATTGACCAAATGGGATTGGCCAATCAAGTCATTTAAAGCGATACCAATATCAGTAGATTCAATGGCTCTAAAGAAGGGCGAGTAAGGAAGATCATCTTGCCTATTACCGCGGGGCCAACCGCAATCGACGTCATCTTTTATGTAATCAATGCCAAGTCTCGTTATCTCAAGATTATGGGTCATTGCTGGATTCATAACCTGGAAGCAATCATTTCTACCTATCATCAGGCACTCCGCTTCAAACATAACGATGGTATCTATGAGATCAGGGTTAGCTAAAAGCTTTCCCGAGCTTACAAAAATACTGTCTCTGTTATTCTAAATACCTCAGACAGATATGCTGCATAACAATTACAGAAAGCTAATTACCCTGATGATCAACCTTCCAAGGAGGAGCCCGCCGAATACATCAACATTGATAGACCAAGCAGAGGTACTTTCATCGGTACTAAGCTGGTTCAACACGAAAAAATGCTCTCATTCAGTTCTTACGACTAAATCACGACATTTTTTACGTGGTCTTTTGAAGAAATACCTTGGGTCGATCCGGCCAAGGCATGTCACATATTGGTAGTTAACATCAACTCCGCCACAGTCAAACAAAAACAGCGGCACCTATCACCACGACTTCGAGATGAAGTTAGCATGAAGATCGAGAAATTGATCAAAGTGGGATTCATTTGAGAAGTCAATTATCCGAATTGAATATCCAACATCATCGCCGTCCCAAAGAAGAATGAAAATGTAGGGGACTAACTTCGCAAGGAGGGGAAGTTGGCCCTTACACCTCGAGATTTATCTTCTATCAAAGGGTTTAAGCATATAATCAATAATATGGGTAGACTACTAACAATATACTTGCGCGGAGGCCTAGAATGGGGTACTCCATGACCTCTGATGAAGATTTTTAAGAGAATTGATATAACTGCCGAGTAGTTGAAGTTTCGAGTACAGGGTGATTTACAGGGTGATCGAAGGTAAACTTCAAGGGATCAGGGGAAAGATTTCATAACCTCTCTTTGGTTCCCCCTCCCACCTATTTATAGATCATAAGAAGGGCTGAGTCACCATGGGAGGTCAAATTATATGTGTATCCTCCGGGTATCAGGCAGGTATCCCGGAGTTGGTGTTGACGCCGTAAATGTCGGGTCGGGCATTGTGCTCCAACACTGTAATCGTTGTTGGTTCAATTACTGTAGTTGTCAGGACCAACAGCGCCGCCATTCTTTTCGGGTGAGCTGGTTGTCTAACATGTCTTCATTCAACCATTACGACTATGGTTGAAGTATTTCTAATACTGATGTGGAGCTCGTGTGCAGATGGATCTGCCTTCGTCTTCGAGGCTTGATTATAGTCAAAGTTCGTGTAGTCTCGGAAGGCTTGTTTACGGATTGATTGGGCTTTGAGATATTCATGTAGGCTTCGATGTAGCCTTTGAGTATTCGACTAGTTCTAGAAGGCTGTGAGTAGGCTACTACATTCGCCCCCTCTTAGCAAGGGTCTTAGAAATAGGTGTAGGGGCATTTGCTGAGAAAAACTATTGGTTGTTAGAACTTGAGCGGTTGACTGATGCATATTGGGTTTCCGAGGAAGGTAATAAAGGAGAATAATTATGAAGTTATAGTGATTACGGAGTAATAAATGATGTAAATGAAGATATATATATATATATATGGCTCGTGAGGGGGTAACACTGTATACTCTTTGTCTTCACTCTCATCCTCTACATTTTGTGAAAACAACATAGACACCACTCTCAACACGCGTTATCAAAGAAGAATGGGATTTTCCAAAGACCGTCGAATAGAACATAAAATGGTTGAACTGAAGCTGAAGTTCTTTGGTGACAAGGAGCTCGACTGGAACATACCAGACCTGGTGGAGGTAGAACCTGGGGAACCGATCAATGGGCACTCCTATGCGTACTTATGGGGGATGATGCAGTGGAGGTTTACAGCTGCTGAAGAACATTACATCTTTCTGTAGGATTCGGCCGAGCGTATTATGCAGGAAGAGGATCAATTATTGGAGGATGAGCAGGGCTCGACGAGAAGAGCTGGTCCTTCTGAAAATAGGGCGAGTTCTTCTTAAGGTGGTGATGGGGTTCTTTTGTATGAATGTATTCAAAAGTTTTCTATTTTGTTTTTGTTGAAGTCTGTGTATTTTTCTCTTTTGCCCTTCTCGTTTCTTTTGTATGAATGAAGTAATGATATGAAAAAGGCAATTTAATGGATTAATATATTTTGCATCTGATAAGTATGATAGGCGAATAGACTATTAGGGCGGTATCGAACATCCATTTTTGAATGAATGGTAAATGGCAGAAACATTAATCTGCGAGGGGAAAAGAACTTCGAATTGTTATAGTTATCGAAGACTTTGGTTAATATTTGACCTGGAGTAAATAATTGAATCTAAAATCTCGAAGCACGATGTATATATTTAAAGAGTTATGGTAGAAGACATAAAGGGGTCGAGGGATAGAGACTAAGGATGTGTTGACTGTAAAACCTCAGAAATAGGTGTTAAATGCGCATGCTGATAAAACAGTTGAGTCTGGGAAGTTGATAAGGCTTGACTATTGAGATTTCGAGGGAAGGTTTTAAGACTGTAATAAATGCGGGTTCTGATTAAGGACGGTTTAAATGTACTTGTTTTTAGGTATAAGTAGGGTGTTTTGAGGGAACTTCAGACGTCTCCACTTTTTTTAAGTAATCATGTCTTCATCTTCACCCCAAAGCAGCAGAGGCGTTCCTAACACCAGGTACAAGAAATGAGTGGCGGCGAGGGACCTTCGTATACAGGAGAAGACCCTCGGGCTGAAGCAAAAGTTTTTTTGTGATCGAGGCCTTGATTGGGTTATGCCAGATTTATTTGAACAGGAGCCAGGGGAACTCATTAGTGGGATGCCCTATGCATACTAGTGGAGGGGTGCTACAAATGATGGGCCCATTCCCCGACGACCGGTTCGCTCTCCTGGAGTCGATAGCAGAGGAGGTGGTGGACAAGGAAGATGTTAAGATTGGGTTCTTAAAGCAGTGTCCCGTCTGTAATTAGGGGCTTCTTCAATGTGGTAAAAGTACTGGTGTAGGATGGTATGTAGGAATGTTCGTAATTTTTTCTGTAGATGTTGATTGTTTTCTTTTGTGTTTTGGTATAAGGGTGTATACCTGAATGAAATTGAGAATCTATGATGTAACCGTCGAAGTGAGATACTGAATTATCTGTATGTAAGTAGGACAAACATAATACTCGATGGTAATTTAGGCGCGAAAACAGCTTGTCGAATGTCGAACATAAAAGAAAACGAATGACTGGCACATTTTGAAATCTAATATTAGGTTATCTGTGGACGAATGTTCGAGACATGATGTAGACGATTATTCACAGACGAGAAGAAGGGTCTTCGAGGGTAGGTGGGCTTTGACTGTCAGAACTGACACTCCAAACAGCTTGCATGTCAAAAACAGTACAGAGCCTAGAGTAGAGTGCCCTTCAGGCATCATGATGTTTCCATGGATTACGGAAAAGGTTAATTTGATGTAAGGATTTGATTTGATAGCTTCGAATAAGAATCATAAGGTTCGACTTGGTTTATGCATAAAAATGTGTAAATGTGAGCGTGAGACGCGCACGTGGAGATAATGGAGGGTAAAGTCAACAAAACACATCTCAGCCGAAAAGTAGGAGTAGTGGGTAGTGGTAATAATAGCGGCTTTGGAAATCGAGGCAATTTTTTGTAATTTCGAGGAGGTATATATAATGGTAAGAGCAAGGTTACTATTCCTGGTTACCCACTTATAGAAAAAACCAGAGAGTTAGAGGAGGAGAACATACGCCATTGTTCCATAGAGCTTGGTCGTTGTTGTAGGATCATCTGATTTGCTGCGGGGAAAGAAAAATATTCTATTCAAACAGGTATGTCGTCTCATTTCTGTCTTGCTTCTTCGTCTTCTGTTTCTATATGTGGAGTACATATTAGGGTAGAGGTTGCTAGGGTTTATAGTTGTAATAATATGACCGAGGATGGGGGGAAACCATGTATCTGTGGGCCAAGCCTTTTAGGGTTTTGAAGGTATTGACTGTGTGACAGGGATTGGAGTCAAACATTCGACTATGACAGTGTGGGTTGAAGAGAGTAGGTAAAAGCAAGTTATTGGCACGTAATAGTCAAATATATCAATCTGATTGCGTGTCGCTCCTTCTGTAGGGTAAGATTCATACCCGTCAATCTTTGAGGCTGAGGCTAATAGACGAGGAGACAAAAAAAAATGAACTGAGTGTGTCTTGTCGTGCTCCCATGGATGAGAGCAGCAACTTAGAGGAGTTAGAAATAACAACAGATGCCTCATTAATCGTGGTGGTACCTGAAATGGTGGCTTCGAGTAAGAGCCGTAGAAGGGCTCAAGTGATCGAGGAGAGGGATGGGGAGATAGAGGGAGGAGAGAGAAGAGGATCCGAAGGTAATGTCAAGCCTTCAGGGGATGAAAGGGAAGAGGGGGAGCAAAGTACTGATGGTGAGAGTTTAACTTATTCGGGGGAAGCTGCAGGGTTGGTCTCAGCTAAAGGGAAGATGAGATTGGATCGATTTGTGGCTAAACTAGAGTTGTCGAAGGTTGGGGTGGTATTGTATGCATTGGGATCCGGATATAATTTCAAGTCTCGACCTCGAGAGGGTTTAATGGTATTTAGGGGCCAGATTTGGCTAGGGATGCAACTACCCCTTCGATGGCTAGTGAAGGAGGTGCTGAACATCTAGGAGGTGGCCCCATGTAAGATAAATGGGAATTTTTATGAAATTATAAGGGTGGTCAAGGGTATGAATGTAGAGCTAAGAAGTGAAGGGAAGGGCTTGATCAAGTGGTACGATATTGCATCGTTCTATTTAAGAAGGGCAAACCAAAAGGTGGGCACGTGCCATAACCAATACCATACAGATAAGCCCTGGTTGTTTGATTTGTATTTAACGGGTCGAGGGTGGGACAAGGACCTGGTAGTCGTGTAGGGTAATTTTGAGAATGTCGAAGGGGAGGACTCTTATCAAATATAGGTTTTATAATCTCGGTAAGTTGATAGTCGAAGATTTCTTTGACATATTGATCGAATAGACTGATAACCATGTTTTGTTTGTTCTGCAGCACCAAGTAACTGAGCTTTGACAAACCCGAGGAATTATATTGACGAGCTGATCAACGCGGATGAGGAGTGGGTAAACCGTGTTTTCAAGAAACTAGGTATCAAGAGGAAGAGGCAGAGGAGGAGAGATTTCCTGCTTCGAAATGTACCCGCTACGCTAAAGCCATCAAAGAAGAGGAGGGGCGAAGGTTCATCGAGAGGGATCAGAGGAATGGAGAGGGTAAAGTTGGTGTGGAAGGTAAGCCATGTTCCCAAGGGACAGCAGGTGCTGTCGTAGGCAGCGCCAGTGGCCAAAGCTGTTCATGACTCGTCGAAGCAGGCGTCGAAGAAGACATCGGCTCAGGTTGACAAAGGGAAGGGCAAGGTCTTTCCCGAATATCCAAGGGCACAACAGCCAAAGGGAACTAAGCGCAAGAGGCGTAGAGTGTTGGGGGAGGATGATGCAGAGGATGTGGATAAAGAACTAACAACGTCCAAACTGGAGGAGCATGCTTGAGCTAAGGCTACTTCGATGGCGATACTCTGTGGCACTGACCCAGACGAGGCTGGGAGGCGGATGAAGAAGACTATGCATCAGGTAACTATTTTCTGAAATTCTGAAAATTTTCTTAAGTACACCATGCTTAGAGAGATACTGATGGCTCGAATATTCTAGCAGACAGATGCTTGGGTGCAGGCTTTCACCAAGGCGTTGAAGGTAGCAATAAAGCTGTTAAAGCAGGCGGTTTACAATCTGGAGCTTGCTCGAGGGACCAAAACATCGATGGTTTCTAAAATTAAAGTTTTGAAGCGAGATTAGGGGACTGTCAAAGATAAACGCGAGCGGAGACTCGGATATCAGCACAATCATACGCAGGTGCTGGGGTCGAAGCTGGCTGAGAAGGATAGGGTTATTATAGAATAGTGGGAAACATTCCATGGGCAGTTCAGTGATGAATGTGAAGTTACTGTCAGGCTGAAGACGTTCATAGTGGATTTGGGGTATGACCCTAAAACTTTGCAGCGCTTTCCCATAACCAATGATCCTGTTGTTGAAGATGTTGCTCGGATGGAGGGGGAAGAAGTAGATGTTGCTGGTATGGGTGTGGGAGGTGGCGTAGATGCTCTTGCAGTTGAAGGGGCTACTGTTGGGGCTATGACTGCTGGGATAAACCCATCTGCTGAGGGTACTGAGAGTGTTGGTGTTGAAGAACTGGATAGGGGAAATGATGTGGCTACTCAGCCATGAGGTATTGCGTTGGGGTGCCAAACTACTTTTTTTTATCTTTCTGTTATGTTGTAATATTTGGAGTGACAACATTTAAACAATGATTAACTTACTGTGGACTTGAGATGTGAACTTGTTGTTGCTTTGAATTGCTGATATAGGCTATACTGAGCTGATTTGTGTTGAACTTGATATCTACTGAATTATTGTACTGGATTCCTGATGTATGTTCTGAACATGATTTTCTGATATATGTTGTACTGAAACGTCTTGCATGTAGTTGAGTTGTCGATATTCTTGTATACTTGTATCTGCATATGTTGTAAGTGTAGAATGTTTGAAGAATTACCAAACCTTGAAGAGCTTCAATACGGTTCCCCGAGTATCAATCGAGAGGTGGATGTGACACTTGGATGAGACCAAGGAATTTACTAGACTTGGAAGGCTTGGGTCTGGTCGCAGTAGAACGTGGTCGCCCCCAATCCATTCTCGAGGGTCCGGTCTCTCGACCATTCGTGCACCTCTAGTTTGCTCGAATTTTGGAGACTTGAAAAATTCCAAGGTCGCCCCCAAGTATCAGTCAGGTCGAAGGGTTGACATGATACTTAGGGTAAACAAAGAAATTCACTTGACTTTGAAGGCCTGAGCCTTATCGGAGTAGAACGTGGTCGCTCCCAATACATTCTCGAGGGTCCGGTCTGTCGACCATTTGTGCCCCTCGAGTTTACTCAAATTTTAGAGACTTGAAAAATTCCAAGGTCACCCCAAGTATCATTCGGGACGAAGGGTTGACATGATACTTAGGGTAAGCCATGAAATTCACTGGACTTCGAAGGCCTGAGCCAGATTGAAGTAGAACATGGTTGACCCCAATACATTCTCAAGGGTCTGGTCTTTCAACCATTCGTGCCCCTCGAGTTTGTTCAAATTTAGGAGACTTTAAAAATTCCAAGGTTTCCCTCAAGTATTAGTCGCATCGAAGGGTTAACATGATACTTAGGGTAAACCAAGAAATTTACTGGAATTCAAAGGCCTGAGCCTGATCGAAGTAGAATGTGGTCGCCCCCAATGTATTCTCGAGGGTCCGGTCTCTCGATCATTCGTGCCCCTCGAGTTTGCTCAAATTTTGGAGGCTTAAAAAATTCCAAGGTCACCCCCAAGTATCAATCGGGTCGAAGGTTTAATATAATACTTAGGGTAAACCAAGAAATTCACTGGAGAACAAAAGACGAAGTTTAGAGGAAAAAGATGTTCATTGATTATAATGTATGTACATCAGTGGATCAAGGTGAAATTCGTGACCTGTTGTATGATACTAGCTGTATTGTATTCCATGGATTCGGTAAAGGCTATTCGTCTTCTGTCATCACGTAATATGAACCCTTGTCAATTTTATTGTAAACGACATAAGGTTCTTCCTGGGATTCAGCTCGTTTGTCGGTATTTCAAGGCTTTGAAGACTGTATCACATGTCGAAGTACAAGGTCTCTAATGCTGAAACTTTATGGTTGAACTCTCTTGTTATATGATTTCTGGAGTGATAGATGGTAACAGCCGAGGTTTGTGATGGCTCGGTTTCTAGTTTCGTCAATCCATAACATATTCCACCCAAGTTTTGAACTCATTATCTTCATCAGGAATGCTGGGGTCGCGTGTTGGTACTTCGAATTGGATAGGTAGCGCTGCTTCAGTACCATAGGCTAGAAGAAAAGCAGTGCATCCCGTTACTTTTCTTGGTGTTGTTCGATAGGCCCACAAGATGTGCTGTAATTCTTGAACCCATCGCCATTTCTTGGCATCGACACGCTTCTTGAGACTGTCGAAAATGGCTTTATTGATTGCTTTGACCTGACCATTCCCTTGGGGGTAGTAAGATGTTGAGGGGGAGAGGATGATGTTGTACTTATTGAGGAAATTTTTGACTTCGTTTCAGACGAATTGTGGGCCGTTGACACATCGAACCATATAAAGGCAGCCGAAGCGTGTAATAATGTTCTCCCATAGGAATTTGATGACTTCTTCTTCTCTCGTTCGACACAAAGGTACGGCTTCGACCCATTTGGAAAAATAATCTGTTGCAACAAAGATGTTATCTGGGTTACCCGAAGCTTTGGGAAAAGGTTCCACAAGATAAATGGCCCATCTTTTGAATGGCCAAGAGACTTGGCTAAAGTGGAAACCTTGTGAGGGGCTATGGATGTCGTGGGCATGGCGCTGGTAGTTGTCACAGTGTTTGGCATACTCTTTGGCTTGCTCCTTCATATTGGGCCAGAATAAAACTTGGGAGACGGCTCGGAGGGCCATTGATCGACCAGCGGTATGAGCACCGCAGGGACCTTTGTGGAGTTCAGTAAGAATTGATGAGGCTTTGGTTTAAGAAATGCATCGGAGGACGATGCCATTTGGTTATTTGCGATGTAACTCGCGTTTGATGATGGTGTATCCGCGGCCGTTTTCTAATAACGACTGTTTAGCTTTGGGATCGTCTGGGAGGATAGCATTGTTGAAGTAATCGAGGAATGGTGTTCGCCAGTTGTTTGGACCGAGACTCTCACCCTCAGTATTGATGGAATTGACTTCCATCTTGTCGATACTTGGGTGTTCGAGTACTTTGATATGAAGAGTTCATGATTCAGACTGGCTTAACATGGCTGATATGTAGGTGAGGGAATCTACATGTCTGTTTTCGCCTCTGGGATAGTGAGTAATATAAGATTTTTCAAGGAAATGGACATGCGGTGGCAGACATGAGAAGCATATTCGGCCATGCAACCGTTGGCTTGATTTTCACCGGTGTATTGTCTCTGGACGAGTTGGGAATTTCAAAAAACCTACAAGTTTATGGACGCCGAGGTTGAGTGCGAGGTCGAGGCCATGCATCAAGGCTTCATACTCAGCCTCGTTACTGGAGCATTTAAAGGTTAACTTCGCTGTCTTTTCAATTCGATTATTGGTGGGTATTGTAGGGACCTATCCCTCGATCTCACCTAAATTGAGTTGTCCCCAGTTCGAATTACCCCCATCTCAGGCTTACACATTTATCAACATAACTCCCGCAGTCAATATTTCTACCAACCCCACGAACTAGTGAAGAATATGGGTCGAGCTTAAACCGAAGAGCCTGAACAAGTCAAAGATACTTGTCTCTCACGAACTCGTCAGTTACTTAGTCAACCGCCACTAACCACATTGTTCGGAAAATGTGCTTTCAGCATGATGAAGAGTTGTGGAGAATGCCCATATAAAGAAGAAGTTCCAAAAGAGACAAGGACAAGAAAAATTATATTAGAAATCACTTGTCTAGATTCTAAAACTATTCAAGCTTCTTAGTTACAAGATTCAAGCATTTCTAAACTTAGAGATCACTTGCAATAAGATACCTACTTCAATCGTTAAAATACTTTTACAAAAATCCTCCACTCGAGGTCGTAGTTTTTTACTTATTCAGAGGTTTTCCATGCTAAAATCCACCTGTGTCATTTTCTTATTTCTCATCAGAATATTGTTACAGGATCATTGGTGTGATAGCGAATTTTAAGCCATTTTGAGCTTACAGAATTAGGCCATCACATTTGGCACCGTCTGTGGGAAAGATTATATTTCCACAATATCATAAGCCAGTCTTTCACTATGATTTTCAATCGTGGTCACTTCTAGATGACCAACTACAGGTGTCCAGCTCGAGGTTTCAATAGAGCTTGGACAGCTTATAGAGTTACGGGCGAATCTCGATACCAAAGCAGAGAATCGTGTCGAACTTGAACTTTAGTTAACTTAGGATCGGGAGCTCCGTGAGAAAGAGCTCGAGGCAGAAAGACAAACTTGTTTGACAGCGCTCAAACGATATGAAGACCAATTAACAACAATATAGACTGCTCTCGAGGCTCTGCAAAATACCTAGTAGGCCCCACCTACGAGAGGTCACGATCAATTGCCAGAGACCTCCCGTATTTATGCAAGGGAAAGGTTGGGGACTCGAGGAGTTATTTCTAGGAATCTTCAACATGAACCACAACCCTCTATACATTTAAGAGGTAAAATTCAATCTGAAGCCAGCCGAGGTCTATCCGACAGGAGGGGGAACATCGACCTTAACAACAAATTCTAGCACGAGATGGTGTGAGTGAAGGTATTGGTACTCATTATCAAATACCCTCCCGTACAGCGATTCAGTAAGCATGTCATTATGCTACGAAAGAGAATATGGACCAACGAATTAAGGAGTTGATCGAAGCACAAGTTCTAGGTACTACCAGCGATATCACCAGGTTACAAGGAAGCCCGATTGCCAAAGAACTATTCGACGTGGAAATACCGAAAGGTTTCCTTACTCCAAAAATTTAAAAATTCAAAGATATTAACCCGAGGGAACACATTAAACAATACCGTGATTCATTGGGGTTGTACTCCAATATCAACCACATCCTTTACCGTCTGTTCGCTACCAGTCTGCAGGAGGAACCACTCCGATGGTTCCATTCTCTCCCAAAAGATTCCATATATACGTTTGAGCAGCTGCAGAAACAGTTCATCAAGACGTATGCTCACAACATGGACAAAGAGGAGAATTTGCATTCTCTAATCAGTCTCAAACAATCACATGGAGAAAAACTTGAGGCTTTTGCGAAGAAATTCTTAGAGCTTGCGCGTAAAGTGGATAACCTCAATCAGAGGATAGCTATTACTGCTTTTACCAACTAGCTCCAGCTCGATTGTAAGGCCAAAGAGTATCTTCTCCTTAACAAACCTGCGACCTTGGAGGATATGATCTCCAAGGTCAATAGTTACATTGACCTTAAAAGGATGATATCTGAGCAACACAAATCTACTAAATCCATCCTCTCCACCAAAGGTCCATCAATATGACAAAACACCAAACCAAAAGAGGAACAGGGAGATAAAAAGTGTACCAAGGGCAACACTGGCTATCCTAGGATAGGCGGTCCACCAAACAAGCCCATCCTCCTAAAGTTAAACGCCCGAATCTCCACATTTTTTCCAATGCCTTAGAAGGACATGCTCTACCGTGTCTCCCAACCGCTGGAACCAATCGATAATCAACCGTACTGCAAGCATCATAAGGTAAATCATCATTCTACTGACAATTTCTAAGCATTGCAGAGATTGCTCAAATACATTTTTAAAAAAGGGCAGATGCTCGAATATATAATCGACTTGGAATCATACAAAAATGGTAACTATAAGAAGCAGCTCGAAGTTATTCCGGTTAATGATCAAACCGAGGAGAAGCATCTCTACTATATGTACCACTACAACATGAAGGAATTCAACCAGATCACCAGTTGAAACAAATTTAAGCGCAGGAGATTATCATAATGTTGCGATCTTACTCCTCACGATAAAGAAGCAAAATTTCTCCCTGAGTCGAGCAATCGCCGGCTTAGAATTTCATTCGAAGATTGAGATACTAGCTATGAAAAATTTACACATCATGATGCGTTAGTAATAATGCTGAAAATAAAGAAGTTTGTCATGCACACAATGATGATTATTACTGGAAGCGATATTGAGATTCTTTTTTAGAACACTATCGACCAAATGGGTTTGGCCGACTAGGTTATTCAAAGCAACACCGATATCAGTGGGTTCAATGGTTCTAGAGAAGAATGAGTAGGAAAGATCATCTTACCTATTACTGCAGGACCGACCACCATCGACGTTGTTTTCTATGTCATCAATGCCAAATCCCGTTATCTCGGGATTATGGGCCGCTGCTGGATTCACAACATGGAAGTAATTGCATCCACCTATCATCAGGCACTCTAATTCAAACACGAAAATGGTATTTATGAGATTAGAGGTAGTCAGAAGCTCTCTCAGGCTTGTAAAAATGTTGTCTCTACAATCTTAGATACTTATGACTGATTTGCTACATAACAATTACAGGGATCTGATCACCTCAACGATCAAACTTCCACGGAGGAGCCCACAGAATATATCAACCTCGATGGACCAGGTCGAGGTACTTTTATTGGTACTAGACTGGCTCAGTATGTAAAGGATTCTCTCATTCAGTTTTTGCAACTCAATCGAGACGTCTTTACGTGGTCTTTCGAACAAATGCCCGGAGTCGATCCAACCAAGGCATGCCACAAACTATCCATCAACATCAATGCCACAACAGTCAAACAGAAATAGCAATGACTATCACCTTGCCTTCGAGATAAAGTTAATACCGAGATCAAGAAATTGATCAAAGTGGGATTCATTCAAGAAGGCAAATATCCTGACTAGATATCCAATATTGTTGTTGTACCAAAGAAGAATGGAAAAATTCGAGTTTGCGTTGATTTTACCGATCTGAACAAACATACTCCAAAGGATAGTTTCCCTCTTCCAAACATATATCAGATCCTCAATTCTACTGCAGGCCGTGATCTCCTATCTATGATAGACACTGCTTCGAGGTACAATCAGATTCCGTTTATTGAAGAAGATCAAGAAAAGACAACTTTCATCACTGAGATAGGTCTTTATTACTACAAAGTCATGCCCTTCGGACTCAAAAACCCAGGGGCCACATATTAAAGGTTGATGACTACTATGTTCAAAGCACATCTAGGGAAAGTCGTTGAAGTCTACATCGATGATCTCTTATGAAAGAGCGTACAGTCAACCAATCATATCTCAGAGCTCAACATTATATTCAATATCCTTCGATCTTACAGAATGCGTCTCAACCATGATAAATGTCAATTCGGGGTCCATTTTGGCCGATTCTTAGGTCATCTTATCAACAAGGGGATTGAGGCCGATCCAGATTAGATTCGAGCTCTCCACAACATACCTTCTCCACGAAAAACAAAAGACATTCATAAACTTTCTGGCAGGATTGCCGCTATCAACCATTTCATGTCTAAATTTTCAGACCGCTGTCGTTGGCTATTACTGTTACTCCGCGGTTGCACCAAACAAGGAAAGGTTCAGCCAAACACAGAGGTCATATGTACACCAGAGAGCGAAGCAGCTTTCTAGGACCTCAAAACCTACTTGGGGAGGTCTCCCATAATGAGCACACCAGTTGATAATGAGGAACTGATTATCTACCTAGCAGTGGCGGATACTTCACTCAGCTCAGTTTTCATCCGCCTTTAAGGGAAAGTGGAGAAACTCGTCTAATTCATCAGGAAAAATCCACACTTCAGCTAAGATGAGGTATTCTAAAATTAAGAAACTTCATCTTACTCTTGTCTACACTTTACAGAAACTCAAGCACTACTTCCAAGCACATTCAGTCAAAGTCATGACGAACTACCCACTTCGAGAAGTTCTATTTAAGAAAAAAAAATCAAGAAGAGTACACCAATTGTACGTCAGTTTGGGAGAACATGATATAAAGTTTAAACAACGTCATTCCAAAAAAGGTTAGGCCGTTGTCGATTTTCTTACGGATTTTCCAGTGGAAGATCTCGAGTGGGAAGAGCACGATCCTGGCCTTACAGAAGAAAACCCCAAAGATCCACCCCCCATAACCTTTGACGAGCAAGCTGAATAGATTACGACAAAGGGGTAGAGACTTCTCACAGATGAATTAGCGAGACCCGCAGGGTCAGGAATTGGAATCGTATTGATTACGCCTTCCAATGGAAGAATTGAGAAATCGATCCGCCTGGATTTTGAGGCCTCAAATAATGTCACCGAATAAGAAGCTCTTATTCATGGACTCGATCTTTCCCTTGAGCTCGAAGTCTCCAACCTTTTCATTTATACAGATTTACTACTCATAGTCCACCACTACTCTTAGCAATATAAGAAGAATTGGAAGATGATAGAATACGCAGCCCTCATTGCAGAGAAGATGAGCTAGTTCGTGAAAGCAACTCTGGATTATCTACCTCGAGGTGAAAACAAACACGCCGATGCCTTGGCATATCTGGTCGGGGTCTTGGGTACAGAAGCTCGATATCTCCATATCGAAATCATTTTGACCCCCAGCATTGATCGCATTTCAGTATGCACGATCAACAATGGGGGCGATAAAGGGGGAGACAATAATTGGCAAAAGATTTTCTTAGTCTACCTCGGCGTCGACAACAATTGCAATGGAACACATCTAGAGGATCCAAAAGAGGGTCAACGATTGATCAACAACTCGAAGCGCTACACAAATCAGAATGGTACGCTATACCGTCTTTTTGCCACAGGGCCTTATCTCAAATGTCTCTCCAAATCTAAAGCAGATGAAATGCTCTGCGAATTACATGAAGGGACTTGTGGCTCCCATGCCACAGGTCGATCACTAGCAAATAAAGTTATTACACAGGGAGTATTCTGGCCCGGCATGTGCAAGCAAGCAGAAAAGTACCCACGCAGAAGAAAACCTACTAACGAAATGGACACATGATACGTGCCCCTACGCTCAAGCTCCATGCAAGCAAGGTCTTCTTGCCATTCAAAAGATGGGCACTTGAGTTCGTCGGCAAATTCCCTAACTCTCCAGGTAATCGCCGTCACCTCCTTGTAGCTACCGATTATTTTACAAAATGGGTAAAAGCAGTTCCTCTATGTCCAACAAAAGAAGAGGTCATCTCTTTTATCTGGGAACACATAATCACTCAGTTTGGGTACCCCCACCTAATTCGCATCGATAATGGGCCCTAATTTGTTAGGGAAAAAATTATTATATTCCTCAACCAGCACAATATCATCCACTCACCATCCAATCCTTACTATCCTCAAGGCAATGGCCAAGCCAAAATCACCAACAAAGCCATCATTGATGGACTCAAAAAATGGCTTCACTCACAGAAAAAAGAGAATTGAGTTCGCGAACTGCCTCATGTCCAATGGGCATATCGTACCCCACAAGCGTCAACAAGATGTACTCCATTGCTCCTTGCCTATAGCACTGAGGCTGTCATTCCTTCTGAATATCATCATCCGGCTCGAGATCACGAGCTGACCGACGAGGAAGACAAGCTTGAACTGGCTTGTAGCCTCAATATGATTGATAAAACCAGGGAATGCGCCATCGCCAACCTAGGCCGATATCATCATATGCTAGCCAGATCATACAAAAACCGAGTCTAACATAGCACCTTCCAAATTGACGATCTTGTCCTCAAAAAAATTCTTCAACATCGCAAAGAGCCTCACGCTGAAAAATTAGCCGACAACTAGGAGGGTCCATTCATTATTACAGGTTTCACAGGCCTTGGATCATATCATCTCATGACAGAAGAGAGAATCCCCATTTCAAATCCTTGGAACAATAGGCGACTAAAACGGAACTATCGTTAAGCGTCTTACTACTCCATTTCTTTTTCTTATTTTGTTTTTCAATTTCAAAAGTGAGATGTTCATCTCCATCCAATGTAAATTCTGAACTTATCAATGAAACTTCCAAGTTTTTCACAACATCTCTCTACTTACGAAGATTCAACCACATTATATAGATCAGAGAATAGATAATAACAGCTTTCCATCGATCTAGTACCAGTTAAATCAAGGATAACAGTTGGTTTGGCTGACTCTACTAAATCTCTGCGATCGAAGCAAGTGTAGAAACTTGTTTTATATCAAAGACTCTACCAAACAAAAGATAAGGCAAAGGTCATACAAGTCTTCTTCTTTTTCGACTTGTTTGGGTCATTATACCAGTTAAATTAAGGATAACACTTGGTTTGGCTGACTCTACTAAATCTCTGTGATTGAGGCAAGTGTAGAAACTTTTCTTATATCAAAGACTCTAATAGACAAAAGATATGACAAAGATAATACTAGCCTTCATCTCTTTCAATATGTCTGCAACATTCTTACAGTTGAATCAAAAGTCACTTGATTCGACTGGCTCAACCCGCCTCTGCGAATGAAACATGTGTAAAAACTTGTTCTATATCAAAGTCCCCACCAAACACAAGATAAGGCAAAGGTCATACTAGCTTTCATCTATTTCAATGTGTTTGCGACATATACAATTTATTTTGTAGGTCAAATTCATATTACAAGGGATTTTTTTCTACTGATGAGGTGTCAACAGCACTTTTCCCTTCAGCAAGAGGTCAAACTCCCAATTCACGGATTACAGCAGCTCTGCCCTACTCTATCATAGCAACAAGTCGAAGGCCTAAATGGGCTTCCATGAAAACATACAGTTTCCCCGATGTATATTCACTCCACAAACGCATCCCCTGTCCGACAGACTTTTAAACAAGGTATCTCGCTCTAACTCAAGTCTTTTTACTTCCTCTACAAAATATGCAACAACCGACTTTTACAATTTTAAACTTGATGCATTGGATGCGACCACCATTGTAAATTTCGATCTCAACTTCTCGAGGCGTGCCTCAAAATTTGCATACAATTTCACATGGTGGATCAGCTCCATGTCTAGTCGAGCATCAATAGTTATATTCTCCTCCAGTTTCATTACATATTTAGCTGATTCAGCCAGGTTCTTGGCCTCTAGATCCACCACCTGAGCACGAAGTCTCTTGATTTATGCATTCAACTCTTCCCTAGCTGGAGTATCTTTTAATAAGTCATCTTTCTTCTTCATCTGCATCTCCTTCACCCGGATTTCCCCTTCCAAGACTTTCTCCCTTATAAGAGCAGCATCCAACTTCTACTGGCATTCACTTAAGCTTGCATTACCTCTCTGCACATGTCCCTATATTCGAGCTGCATCACCTTCCAACTCTCTAATTCGTCTTGATAAACTCACTGCATCCCCTCAAACTAGAGGAATTTAAACATCCTTTTTACTCCCCCTCGAATGCTCCCCAACTTCTGCTTTCTAGGCACGTGCGTTGGTTTGCGCCAGTTCAGCCTTTAGTCGAGCCACTCTCTCATTATGATCATTACATCTTCGTTACATCTCCCGAAACTCCATATCCTTCGCAGGTAGAGCTACATGCAAGTGTTCCACTACAGCCTCCGAGGCCGATAGATTCTCTCGAGCTACTTTCAACTCGTCATCTTTTTCCACCAATATCTGCCTCAGTCGTTCCAACTAACTTCTACAATTTTGGAGATCAACCCAAAATTGCCCTTCTGATCTTTCTAGCGCCTGAATGCGATATGAGCCATTTTAACGGACCAATTCTTAGACATCAGAATGTTAATCCGACTTTGAAGTTTTTCAACATGTTCCTTCATCCCCACAAGCTCTTTTGAACCTTTGCCAATCTTGACATCTTTCTCCTCGAGCTTGCGACTGAGGTCGACAATAGCCTGGCTTGCATTAGTATATTTGAAGTATACTTTTATGTGCTGGTCTTCTTTGTCCTCACTCGCTCCTCTCATCCTATATAGCTCCTCTGTAAATTCTCGATTACATTGGAGTGCATCATCTTCGCGTGAACGAACTGAATCCAATTCGACCTGTACAATATAAATATATTATATATAGTTCAATTCATAACACCCATCAACACGCATTTATGTGTATCTCATTTCAATAAAGTATCTGATTTCTAACATCTACTGCGTACAACAACTTTTAGACTTCAGGTTGAAGTACCAACTCAGCGAAACACTTCATGACATATATTTTGTCAAATATATCGTATAAGCCAAAAGGCCTTTGTCGATCTAGCCTACAACTCAGCTTGCAAAGGCAGCAAGGATGTAGAAATCTCTTTCTCCCTGGCAAGCTCAATTTCTAGGTCTTTTATCCTGAGATCAATTTCTCTATATGCCTACAAAAGAGTTTCAGACAAATACACACAATCCTGCAGTTTATGATACATGTCAAATATGTTCATACAAATTTATTTCCCTACCCTACCTTCTCAGTCTCACCCTCAAGGTGTTCAGTGTCATCCCCTTGATTGCCAATCACAGTCTGATGGGAGACACCATCTAACCCATCCACAACTCCCACAACAACCTCACCTATCTCTTCTTCATCTCCCTCCTCAATGTAGGTGTCTGCCTTAATGGCATCCACCTCCTCCTCTGAGTAACCCTTCAACATCAGGTGGTACCCCAGCCTATCGCGCTCCTCAGCCACCTCCTCCATCTTGGCTCTCACCTCCACCTGTAGCTGCCCAATTGCTACGGCATGAGAAACCTTCAGAGACTCTAGCTACTTTGCATCCTTGGCAGCATCAGCTTTCGCTCGAGCTAACTTTTTCTCAAGCCCTATCTTCATCTTCTTCAGCTCGGACTTATCTTCTTCAACTCCCAGCCAGAGCCCCCTTACTAACCAAGTAACTTGCATAATAAATTGACCTCAACATCAGGTCGAAATGCAATATATATATTTTACACAATCAATATACACTTACCATATTGCTCGTATGTTCCTCTCTGTGAAGGGCCGCCAGCCTAGCCCTTTCTTCTACCTCTTTAAGGTCGTCGAGCATAACAGGTCGACCCTTCTCCTTTTTTCTTTAGCAGACTCACCACTTCCAGTGGTACCAGAGGCCACCACAGACTTTAACATCCATTTTTTTAGATATTTTTGAGATATTTTGCTCGATATGATAGGTTCAGGCTGACGCAAGCCCTCTATTTCAGGGGTCTTGGCCGAATGGGTTTGGTCTTCCCCACCAGTTCCTCTTTTTTTCCCTTCGCCAGCACCCGACATCAACCTGGTTAATTGAGCCTTTTTCACCTTTTTCGACCTACAATCAACTCTCCTTTTTCTTCTAAGGCCTGGTCCTTCCAATATGAATTCAAGCTTAACCTCCTCCTCAACAACTTCGTCCAATAAAGACTTTTTCCTCTCGACGTAGGATTTTACACCTGCAAATCACAATATCTTTTTATGATCAACAACAAGTATCAATTCAAATATATCAATATATTACCTATGTATGGCAGTACTTACATTATTTTACAGTTCAAAACTGAAGATCCAGAGGCTTTTCGTCATCTCTCAGAAGGCAATTACCCTTCACCCATATGACGGTGACATTCCTAATTTGACCTGCTGAATTCAGATCGAAGAAACGAGGCCGAGTTACGCTCGCACAGAAATATCCCCCACCACTGGCACGTTAATTCTTCTCCCCATAGAATTGTAACACATCCTAAGGGGATATCCTCCTTACCTTCTCCTCGTTCTCCCACTTCTTATTCAGATGATCGTAAACATTTATTACCTCCCACATGTTCCCATTCAATTGAACAGGACATGCCCCAATAGCATTCATAATACCCTTCGCCAAATTGGTCAGGGGAAGACTCAACCCGTACTCTAATTGAGATAGGTAACACAAAAAACCTTGTTCAAGGTCACTCCGAACACCCCCATCAAAGTATTCTAACAAAATCAATTCATCTATACCCCTATCTCATTTTTCGACTTCTAAATCAATGTACTGCACAACCCCTAAAGTGCCTACCGGCGTACTCTACATAATTACCCCATGTCCCTCCTGCAGTAACCTTGGCCTTACAGAATTCTCTAAAGGGATTCGAACCAGGAGGAGAAGATATCAATTGACCAGGAAAAGTTGGAAATTGTTCCAATCCTACTTCAGCCTCACCATCAGACTCCATTTTCCGACAGGAGGTCGACACCTCGTTAACAGGTAAACAATCCATCTCAACAACAATTTTTATAGGCAAAGTTTCGACCTACGCAACTGCCTCTCACGCTCGAACTTCATACAGGTTCAGGTATCTACCATTACTTCGTATAAACTGATCATATACGTTCAACATATATCTTAAATATATTTTATGTACGTATAAATATACCGATATTACCAAAAAATAATTGATGTTATGATTTACTTTAGAAAAATGATTATGATTTGTACAAACACATATATATCACATACGTCTCTGTTAACCTTCAGAATCCGAATGGGAATCCGCAATAGCTTCGAGCACCTCCCACACAACACTACTGTATAGCTACCTACGTGATCCAGTATCTTTCACTCTCCTCGACTATTGATTACCCTCAGACAACTCCTTATCGAATCCCCTAAAATTTTACATACAAAACAAAACCAAACATTTCTGCATTTCCTCATTTTTGAATCATACTTATAGTAAAAGTGACGTCATTTTCAAAGCTAACAAAATTTTCGAAATCATTCAAAATATTTATCACAACAGTTTCAAACGGCATTTGCAACTATAGAGGATCCCCTTGATTTACATCATTTTTCATTAAAATTCATCAAACTTAATTTTATTTATGATAAACACATTTTACATCAATACATCTTGAACAACCTTAATAACCTGAATGACCACATCCGACCACATTACCACTTAATCAACCATCTTCAAATTCAATCTCGACCTCAACAATCAAATTAACCATTTCATCTCGAGCTGCAGGGTCCAGTACCAACAAAAGAAAACATACCTCATAGAAATATAGGGCATCCTCACGTTCCCTACTTCTTACATCTAATCTTTTGAACTGACACTCCCTCACGGGTAACTCAGCATGGTAGCCAAACACACCAAATATCCTTTCCCGTACTTCAGTTAACTTTATAGCCAGTCGTCCTTCCGCGGCATGACGAATCCACTGAGATCGAGTCCATACAATCCTAACTTATTCTCCACCCACAAAAATCTTCCTACCCTTTTTGTTAAATATATACGACATTCAAACACTTCCCTCTCCAAACGAAGTACATTTTACCGTTAATCTCGCAACAAAAAACTTAAGAATCATGGGAAAAATATTTGAACTTATCTCTTCCTTCGAGCTTATCCGTTATATTACTTCTAGGTCGAGCATTTTCTGTCTAGAATACTTATTTCGTAAAACTCTATTAGATCAAATTTTTGAAGTACATAAATCTTAAAAAAAAAATCGCCTCCACCATTTTCAACACACATTACACGTTTTACTTACATCACAACATTACCAAGCTTGATTTCTATATATTTTATATCTTCAACAACACAGGTGATCAAATGTCCAATTTTATTCATATCAACAACTGTTACACACGCTTTTACAGATAACAAGTCTTTCAATAATCGATCTCAGGTACGATGCAAAATGCATAAATCTATCCAACACAACCTTCAGGTACTTTACAGATAACAAGTCTTTCCAATGCTTTTTAATTAAAAGGTCGTCCAATTATGCCAAAACTTCAAGTCCTTCAGTTCGTCCCGCTTCAGTGATCTTTCACCATGATACAAAGAAGACATTGGATCCAACAGAGAGCTACCCTTGCATGTGTCTGGTCGAATTCTAGTCGAACTTCAAATGGAAATTATGCAAGCAGTAGACTCAGTGCTAGCCTATTCCCTGCAAACTGAAGGTCTCCAGAGAAAAACATTGTGATGGAAATGCATAAGCAGACAACCACCATTCGCCTCCTCCTCTGAAACCTCCACCACCAAAGAGCAGGTAGAGATAAAGAGGACTCAACCCCACGAAGTGAAATCTCTTCTAAGAGCCAAAAATATAATGAAAATACGTCAGCAGACTCCCACTTCTCGTTTGCCTCTCCAATAACCACTACTACCGAAGAGTTGGTAGAGATGAAGAAGGCACAACCTTAGAATCCAGGAAGATACAAGAGATCAGCATAACTGCCCCGCAGTTATACCTGCCCCTGCATATGAAGCCCGAACATTATCCTCCTTCAGAGTACGAAGACAAGCCCAACGTTCCTCACCTTTCATGATGAGAACATGAAACCTACACTTATAGGAAAATTCTTCCTCAGCTTCAACCGCTTCCTCTTCCGACATTCCTTGATAAATCAAAGGAACAGGAGCAGGAATAGACAACTCCAGGGATTGGTCGCCAAAGTACTTCAACTTCAAGCTCTGCATTTCATTCGCTATCCACTCTTCAAGAACCATCCTCTAAGTCTTCACCATTTCAAAAAATGTTGCAAGATTCAAAACAGGTTACACAAGCTGGCAATATTTCAAAGATTTGTTACAGGTACTATTTATATAGCCATACATTTATTGTGCAAGTACATTTTCCCAAACGTCGTCATTTATGACGGGCGCAACTATTAAATTACAACCGTCATATACATCAGCATCCACATCATCATTTAATACCCATCACTTCCAAAATATCTTGTAACTTCTATACAGTCAACACCATCATTACATTATTTCAAATTTCAAAGATTTAATCAAATGCCCGTTACCCTCAGATACTTACTCAACCAAAGCCACTCGTGATTTCGGCTACGAGGGGGTGATTGTAGGGACAAATCCCTCGATCCCACCTAAATCGAGCTGTCACCAGTTCGAATTACCCCCATCTCAGACTCACGCATTAATCAACATAACTCCTCCAGTCAATATTTCTACCAACCCCACGAACTAGTGAAGAACATGGGTCGAGCTTAAACCGAAGAGCCTGAACAAGCCAAAGATACATTTTTCTCATGAACTCGTCAGTTACTCAGTCAACCGCCGCTAACCATATTGTTCAAAAAATGTGCTTCAGCACGATAAAGAGTTACGGAGAATGCCTAAATAATGAAGAAGTTTCAGAAGAGACAAAGACCAGAAAAATTATACAAGAAATCACTTGTCTAGATTCTCAAACTATTCAAGCTTCTTAGTTACAAGATTCCAAAATTTCTAAACATAGAGATCACTTGTAATAAGATACCTACTTCAATCACTAAATATACTTTTACAAAAATCTTCCACTCGAGGTCATAGTTTTTTACCTATTCAGAGGTTTTCTATGCTAAAATCCACCTGTGTCAATTTCTTATTTGTCATCAAAATATTGTTACAGGCTCATTGGTGTAATAGCAAATTTTGAGCTTACAGAATTTGGCCATCACAGGTGTGACCAGGATGATACCGATCCCCTAACCATTTGGTCCAGCAGATCCATCTTTGAAGAAACGCTAGCCTGTGTTGGAGTTTCATGGGTCTCTTGGCTCGGGCTGGTCTTCTGGTAAGTCGTCTTCGTATTCTTCCCAGTCAACATTTTCGACTGGGAAGTCAGCAAGGAAATCAGAGACTGTTTGGCCTTTCTAGGATACTTGCTTCTCAAATGTGATATCCTGCTCCCTAAGATAAACAGACCACTGTTGCACTCGTCTAGATTTTTCTTTCTTGCTGAGTACTTCTCGAAGGGGATAACTTATTATAACAAGGATAGGGTGAGCTTGAAAATATGGTTTGAGTTTTCGGGAAGTGTAGACGAGGGTGAGGAGCAAACGTTCAAGTTTTGTGTATCGAGTTTCTGCAGGTGTCAGAGTTTTGCTGATAAAATATACAGGTTTCTTGATTTTTGATTCAAGTTGAATGAGGACTGAGCTGATAGAAGTGTCGTGACCGCGAGGTACAAAAAAAGTGTTTTACCTTCGATAGGGGTGTTGATGATGGGTGGTCGACCAAGGTATATTTTAAGTTTGAAGAAGGCTTGTTCACAGTCGGGTGTCCAATTGATCTCAGGGTTGTTTTTCTTTTTAGCTTTGTGGACGCCTTGGTCGCCTAAGATTGAGAAGAGCCAAGCACAGCGGTCTGAGGATTTGGAAATGAAATAGTTGAGGGCCGCTATCTTACCAGCCACATTTTGGACATCCTTTTTGGTTCGGGGGAAGGCATATTGCTGAGGGCTCGGATATGAGTAGGGTTGATCTCGATACCTCATTTACTGATAAGGTGGCTTAAAAATTTGCCAGACGAAACACAAAACTAGTATTTGTCTGGGTTAAGTTTCATATTAAATGTTTGAACTATCGAAAAGAGTTCAGTTAGGTCCTCGATGTGGGTCTATTTTTGGAGGCTCTTGCATAATATGTCGTCGATATAAACTTTAATCGATATGCCAAGCAAGAGTTTGAACATGGTTGTAACCAGGCGTTGGTAAGTGGCACCCGCATTTTTGAGGCTGAAGGGCATGACGTTAAAATAGTAAAGACTTTGGTCAGTGATAAAAGAAGTTTTAAGTTGATCCTCAGGGAGGAAGGGTACCTGATTGTAACCCAAAGCCGCATCCATCATCGATAGGCGCTCATGTCTAGCAGTGGCATCGAAAAGTACTGAAATGATTGGGAGGGGGAAATTATCCTTCGGTGTGTATTTGTTGAGGTCTGTGAAGTCGACGTAGATTCTGAACTTGCCATTCTTTTTAGGAACTGTAATAATATTGGATATCCAATCAGCATACTTGACTTCTCTGATGAAACCCGCCGCTATAAGTTTGTCGACCTCGAAGATTATAGCCTCTCAAAGTCGTGTTGGCAAGGTACGCTTCTTCTATTTTACTACTGTAGAATGGGGGATGTGGTCAAGGTAGTGGCATGCTAAACTGGGGTTGATGTCGAGCATCTCCTAAAACGTCCATGTGAAGACGTCTTAGTTTGCTCGAAGGAAGTCTTTTAGTTCGAGGCTCTCAGCCTCATCTAAAAAGGTTCCAATGAACTTACCTCGACCAGGACCGTCGAGTTCGATATAGACAGTAGGTTTGATGGGAGAGATGGCAGGTGTCGACGGTATAAGGATTAAGGAAGATAGTAATTTCTATGGTAGTTTGATGAGTTTTTTGGTCTGATCGATTTCCGGATGCTCACATGAACGGGCAAGACGTTGAGAACCTTTTAAGTTCCATGTTCACAGGGGCATTAAAATGAAGGGTCTGGTAATAAGCCGAAGGTATGGCGCGCATGGCATGGAGCTAGTCACGCCCAAGGATTCTGAGGTACTCAGATTTCTTACCGATGACAAGAAAGCTGGTTTGAAGTATAACTGGGCCAGTAGTAACAGGAAGGCTGATTCGACCAACAACAACTTTGGTAGCCCCATTAAAACCTTTCAGTTCGATATTGGCGGCAGTGATGAGGTCTATTTTGTTCATGGCTTAGACGGTTTGAAGGAAAAGTACATCAGCTGTACTTCCTGTATCGATAAGCATGGTGTGAAGGACGAGGTGTTCAACCTTAATCATAATGACTAAAGGGTAAGAATGGGGAAAACGATCATGCGATGTATCACAGTCAATAAATGAGATACCCTCGGGTCGAGGGCATTGGCTTAACTCTCACAAGAGGGAGGGTAGCTTCTCCTTGTAAGTGAGTTTGTAGCATTCTTCGACACACTTGCACTTGCTCTTGAAATGGTCATTGCCGATATTACTTACCTCGATGAAATGAACTTGGTAGATGTGTACTTTGGTTGGGTTAGCAGCAGGGGCGGGTTGAGGTTTGAGGTACGACCCGTCGAGGTTGCTAGGGAGGTCGGTAATGTACTGATGTAAATGACCCGCCTTGAGAATTATCTCGAGAGAACGCTGCAAGGCGAAGCATTTGTTGGTGTGGTGGTAGTTACACCTGTGGTTGGCGCAATAAGGTTCACCTGGATTGACTTTAATGGGGAAAGGGATACACCATATGGGGTATGCTTGGATCTGGGGTAAAAGGGTGCTGATAGGGGCAGTAAGTTTGGGGAGGACCAGCTTTGATCACTTTTGAGGGCTTCGGTAGTGTTGTCAGTGTCGAGACGTTTGCGGCTCTCAGTCTCCTGCGATACGGGAGCGATCAGGGGCGTAGGAGTAGAGGGTGGGCCTTGTCGAGGTTTATTTAGATTGGTGGTCGAAGGCTGCCCCTGTTTATTTGATTCGCGGAGGTGCTCATGGTCGATATACCCATTGACTTTTGAGAGCATCTCCTCGAGGGTTTGCAGTTTGAGGAGGATCAGGTACTATTTGATACGGCTATTATCTGGCAAAGCATTCGAATACGTGAGTACGACATTCACGCAGTAGAGGTTTTCAACTTTGCGCGACTCGTCGAGGAACCCCTTGGTGAAGGCCTTTAGGATTTCACTGGGGGATTTTCTGAAATTGAAGAGGGTATCGACTCGGACTTCACAGTCCTTATGGAAAAGTTGTGAAAACTTGATTACGTGTAAGAGTGAGCAAAAAATGAGCGTCGTGGGGTCAGAAGGAGATTTGGAAAAGAGAGATCAAATAGATTAAAATATAAGGGAAAAGTCAATGATGGGAAGGCATTTTTGCTGAAAAGGTGCATGACGTCTAACATGGACAGTGGAAGGGATGCCTTGGTTCCAAAACTGAGGACAGCTCATGCGAGGCTCAATAACTTCAAGCATTTAGAGAGTAAAAATATAAATATTGCTCATCTTCGTCAATCAAACGTTTTTCAACTTCTGAAAACTTCAAGAGCAGTGAGATAGGAAGGAAGAAGAGAGGAAAAAAGAGAACAAACAATTGTGGAGATTTAAGCGAAAGGGATCATCAGTCAAAGCATGAGAAAGTTGTTGAATCAAAGTCATGAAGGTGGTTATACAACAACGGGGTAAAGGAAGGATACGGCGCTGCCTCGGATTCATATTCTGATATAGAAGGACTCCCTACTTTTTCTGTACGTACTTCTTCTTCTACTCTTATGACAGTACTGATGTCGTTTCCAAAGCTTCTATAACACAAATTCAAATATTTTAAAATTCATCTTTTACACAATACTCACAAACAACATTCACCAAAATAGATGATCTATCTCAACAACAATTTCATTCAAAATCATTCAAACTCAAAATAGCTATACTCTGCCAAACCTATTTTTACATTCACTCTATTCACCTCACATATAATTACATCTAAAGTAGTCTTGATAACTAGAAAAACCATAACCAATAGGTAATCCTATGGCGATCCTTGCATCCTTAAATTCGATCTCAACTTCAACAATCAATCCCACCACCTCCTCTCGATCTGCAGGATCCCTCACCAATTCACAAAAAAATCCCTCAAAGAAAAAAATGGGCATACTCAAGTTCCTTACTCCTTGAATCTAGTCCATCGAACTGACACTCCCTTATGGGCAACTCAGCATCATAACCCAATGATCCAAAAATTCTCTCCCACACATCAGCGATCTTAATTGCGAATCGTCCTTCAGTGGCATTAAGAATTCTCTATGATCGAGTATGCACCATTCTTATCTCATCCCCCAATTCAGAGATTACTATACCCTTATTTATACATTTTTTAATACCGATTTCCCTCAAAAAGTGCTAAAATCATTTTATCTCGTAACACAAATCCCAGAATCTTGAGAAAAATTATTTCAACTTATCTCTTCCCCTTAAGCTTAATCATTCCAACATTTTTTTTAGATTAAACTTATTCTTTCAGGTCGATATTACTTTGTGACATCGAATCTTTATTCTAAAAATTCCTACAAATTTTTTCTCTCCCACATTTCCAGCTCGTAAATAGAATAATATTAACCTCTTGACACATATTTTCACAACTAAATTTAGCACAGTTTGAAAATAAAAAAAATTTGTACTTTCTGCACTTATACAATTCATACATTCTTCAGATCATACAACTCAATTTCTAAAGTTATTCTATATCAGCACAAAATTTGTTAACAAATTTTATTCATCTCAAAACATATTACAAGTGTTTTTACAGATAATAAGTCTTTCAAGTACTCAACCTCAGGTACTTTAGATATACCAAATCAGTCCAGTACTCAACTTCAGGTACTTTACAGATAACAAGTTTTTCAGTGCTTTAACAACTAACAGGTCCTTCAGGCATACTGACACATCAAATCCTTCAGTTTGTCCTGCTTCAGTAATTTTTTACCTTAATACAAAGCAGAAATTGGAAACAACGAGTATGCTCACTCCCATGAGTTTGGTCAAAGTTTAGGCGAACTTCAAATGGAAACTATGGAAGCAGAAAACTCAGTGCTTGAACCAACCCTTTAAATAGAAGGTCTTCTTAGCGCCAAAAATTGATGGAAATGCAGAAGTAGACTTCCACTTTTCGTCTCTCTCCTCCACTACCATCACCTCCTCCTCTAAAACCACCACCTCCATAGAGTTGGTAAAGATAAAGAGGGCCCGACCTTAGAATCCATTGCGACACAAGAAATTAACACAACTGCAATGCAGTTACTCATATCCCTGCATCTGTGCCCCCAACATTGTCTTCCGCAAGGATGCGGAGACAAACCCAACGTTGTTCGCCTGTAAAGACAACGTGGTGAAACCTCCATCTATAGTAAAACTCTTCTTCAGCTTCAGCTGCTTCATTCTCTGAAAGACCTCTGTATGTCAGAGGAACAAGAGATGGAATGGGATCCTCCAAGGATTAATCCCCAAAAAACTTTAACTTTAACCTTTCTATTTCTGAAGCAATTTACTCTTCAAAAACCATTCTACAAGTCTTTACCATCTTCCAAAATGGCAAAGATTTTTATACCAGATCAAGAATACTTTGTCACAATTCTGGGTACAGGTACTAATTATATAGCCCTACATTTATTGTGCAGGAACATTTCACCAAGCATCATCATTCAATACCGATAAAACCCTTCAAGCCCTAACCATCACATACATCAATATTTCCATCATAATTCAATGCACGTCCATCCCCCTTTTATACGCGTAGTTTTCCATACAGTCAACAACATCATTACTTCTTTCAATATTCAAAATACGCATACCCATATATCTAAATCCTTTCGCAACCAAACCCACTCGTGACTTCGGTTACGAGGGGGCGATTGAAGGGACTTATCCCACGATCTTACCTAAAATCAAGTTATCGCTAGTTTGAATTACCTCCATATCAAACCCACACATTCTCCAGACGACTTCTCCAGTCAGCATCACCACGTACTCTACAAACTGTTAAGAAATATAAGCTGAGCTCAAATCAAAAAACCTGAACAAGTCAAAGTCATCTGTCTCTCACAATCTCAGCAGTTACTCAGTCAAATTACCACTAACCACATAATTTGCAGAACGTGCTTTAGCATGAAGAAGAGCTGCGGAAGAGGCCAATATAAAGAAAAAGTTCCAGATGAGACAAGGACCAGAAGATTACCGGAGAAATCACCAAGAAAACTATATTTTCTAAAATTCTCAAAACTCCAAAATTCTTATTCATAAGGTCAATCATTTCAAAATCTAGAAATAACTTGTAATAAGAGATCATCAGCCTCAAGCAATAAAAATCACCATTACAAAAACCCTCAACATGATGTCATGATTTTTTTACCTATTCATAGGTTTTCCGCGCAAAACACCTGTGTCATTTCTTGTTCATTAGATTTTTGTCATAGGTACATTGGTATAAGGACTAATTCCAGACCACTTCGAGCTCGTGGGATTAGACCATTACAATAAGGATTTACTAGAATAGAACGATAAGGAACATGATTCTGAATATAGACTGCATAACGTAAGAGCATCTAGTGTAGGCTCTCTATAGTTAAAATAAAGAGGAGAAAGTGCTAAAAATCATGTTTTTAGCCTCCCCAAGTGTGTAGTTAGTTTAGGTTTCGATACTCTCTCTCCTCATTATTGAGGAGAGAGAAAAAAAATTGGGTAGCCAACTAGGATAACTTTATTACGTTGAAACCTTTTTTTAACTAAAATTAATCCGTATAAAATGTTTGAAAAAGTTAAAACTACTTTTTTTAACCTTTTTTTTAACTTTTTCTTGTTACACGTCATATTTTCTTTTTACATGGAGTAGTTTTTTGGGAGTCTATTTTTTTACTTTTTCAAATATCACTTTCCAACTCATCTTGCTAGCTATACTTTAGCTAGGCTACACCTGATGCTCTAAGTATTTCCCCACAAGTTTATAGGCAAATAAGTATGACATAAACTGCTATGAACCATATTTTGATAAGTTTGATTACGACGTTCACAAATACTGTTCTGCTCTGGTGATCCAGGATAAGTGTACTCAGCTACAATACCCTGATCCTTTAAATACTGATAGAATAGTTTTGAATGCTGACCATCTTGATCGATCTTACCATAATACTTGCCTCCTTGATTTACTCGACAACATTGATCTTTCGATCTAAATGTTTCTCAACCTCTAATTGGAAAGTTGTAAATATATCAAGTGATTTAGACTTCTAATGGAGAAGAAAAACATAAGTATAACAAGAGTAATCGTCAATGAAGGTGATAAAATATTGATGACCACCATGTACTTTTAGGAAATGGTCCATATATATCTGTCTGAATCAGTTGTAAAATGCCTGTATTGCGAGTATAGTCAAATTTCATGATCTTGGCCAATTTTCCATAAATGCAATCGACGCAAGTCTAAAAATTAAAGAAGCTTAAATCCCCGAGAACCCCATCTCGAGCCATAATCTCTAGCCTCTTTCTTAAAATATGTCCTAGTCATTTGTATTATAACTTCAAAGATTGCCCAGAAACTTTAGAATGTTTAGAAGTAGAAGAAGTACTAGCCTCAGCAGATAAACATAATAGTAAAGTCGGAAATAAATAATCAAGAGACAGACGATATAACCCATCAACTAGTAAACTAGAAGCAATAATAGAAATATGATGAATAATGTCAAAAACCTCATGTCTAAAATTGAAAAAATAACTGAAAGAGTATAACCGAGAAACCTAAACTAGGGATCCTCTTATTAAAAGAACATAAAAGGTGCCTATCAAATCTAAAGTAACATTTATGTCTAAAAGCAATGAAAAGTGCCAATAAACTTAATGGGAAGTCGTCTAGCATCTCTCGAGAAAACCTGTTCCTCAGGCATTGTCGGCTGCCTGCTGATAAATTTATGTAGAGAATTTGAAATGTGAACAGTTGTCCCAGAATCTAACCACAAAGAGTTAGTAGAAACATCAACCAAATTAGATTCAAAGCAAACATAAACAGAACTAATACCTTATTTCTTAGTCAACCAGTTTTTGTAAGAACGACAGTCCTGCTTCATATCACATTTATTCTTACAAAAGAAACACTCCATAACTGATGAAGTGGTCACTGACGAAATCGTATTCTGCTTCCCATATCCATTCCCCTGAACCAGAACTCTGCCCTGGACCAGACTTGAAATCTTTCATCTTCACAGAACATTGATTCTTAAACTTCTTTTTCCCATGAGAATTGATGGACAACCTCTTAATAGATGTAGTCAGATGAGCCAATTATGCTTTACTTTTCTTCTATCGTTCTTCCTCAGAGACCAATACTGTAATCAACTCATTCATTTCCCAAGTCTTATCTAGATTTTGTTAGTGAACCTGGAACATCACAAAACTTTTTGGAAGAAACCAAACTAGTAAGTGAACCATCAGCGTATCATCAATGGTGAGACTGAATTCTTTCAAAGTAAGAACTGACTATGAGATCTTAAGAATGTACGAGCGCATATTTTCACAGCCGTTATACTTCAGCGATAAAAACTGAGATAAGTTACTATACTGCCTTCCCTTAAATGAGCTATTTCTTAATGACATCTAACAGTTCCTTTATGGTATCTTTCTCAGCGATACCACCCCGCATAATAAGATCGATGGAAGAACAAATGATGAGATCTGCCATTTTATTGGCTTTAGCCCATTTAGCACGGGCCACTTCCTCAGCATCAGGTGAGATATCCATGAGATCCACGGGCTTGGCTTCAGTGAGAATAAAATCAAAATTAAGGTAGCCTAGGGCAATTTATGGTTTGAGATTCAAGTTGGAGTAGTTAGAGTCTTTTAAGGTCTCAATATTAGTTAGTTGGTTATGGATCATAGGGTCCATGGCTGCATGAACCGAAGACTTATTTATATTAGGACTTGTAAAAAAAATTATGCACGTTTAACTTGATCTGCAAAAGATTTATAACTAGATGTTTTTAATCTCGATCCTACTTGGGGATGGTCGAGTCAAAGTGTATATTATATTTAAGATATTAACTTTTCACTCTGCGGGAATAGCGATGTATCATCAAATCCTGCCTTTGGGTGGTGATTTGGCATACATTATCCCCAAGTTGGTGATCGCTCATGCTCAAGACTAGACAGGTCACTTACGGTTTGACTCGAGACACTTCCTCACCTTTGAGCCAAGGGTTATCCTCATCTCCCTGTACCAAATAGTCTATATTGACCTACTAATTAATTAGAAGTTTTTTAGCCTCATTTGTGTGGCCTAATTATTTTAAGTTTAATTAGTACAAAGTAGTATTAATGAGACTTTACAGGAGAGTCACAAAATTAGAAGAAGCATTCAACTCCATGGACAAAACTCATTAGTGTGTATTTACCCATTTTTTATCCTACCTTCCTAACAACTACTTGATCTCACTTAAACCCTATTGGATATCCTTGGGCATTAAATCCCTATATCATTAATGATTTATCATAGCTTATGCCATATATCTTTTTCCAATTAATAAGAAATAATAATTGATTTATTGCTTAAAATACTCATTACTGATTTATTGTAATCCCTTAAGAGAGTCGCCTCATGTTGAAGTATACCTGGACTCTATGCACCGCCCCGAAGGTTTTAAAACCAAAGAGAATGTATGACTATTTTGCAAACTTAAATGCTCTATTTATGGTCTCAAGAAGGCATTTAGGCAGTGGTACCTACAGTTTCATGAGGTAGTTTTGAACCACGACTTTGTCGAGTGCAAAATAGATCATTGTAAAATTACTATAATCAATAAAGTAAAAAATGAAGAGAATTTTACTAACATTTTCTCCTGCTTTAGCAAATGCTCTTGAGCTTAAGTAGAATCTACACTTGGATTAGCTACAAACCTTTATGGGATGGTTTTCTATGTTGTAGCCTCCAAGAGGGGATTCCCCTCTATTTAACCTAAAAGGGTTTGAGTAGTTTTCCTATTATACCCTCAAACCCTAATAAAGAGTTACACTGGGTCCCACCAACCTTAACTTGGTGTAACAATTGGGCACAACCAAAAATACTTATACGATATATTAACATGTGTGCTCATAAACTGAAAAATAGACATTGAGTAGTACCGGTATAGATGGAAAATCTAATAATCACCACCCTACATCTACCTCTTCCTAGGTTGATTAATGAGGTACTATCACCTGAGACTTTCACTTCACCATGATCATTGGGAATCCTTAGGCACAGCTGAATTTTTTGAGCTACTTCAAAACAAATAATTGATCGAATAAAATGGAAGACTTGTAAATCATACAATAAGTTGTTCTTTAGAGATTAAGATAAGAAAAAACATTACTAAGAGAAAGCATTCCTACTGCAATGCATCATAAATTCTTACTATTAGTCTAAAATATTTCAAACCTATACATCATGTGCATTGCCATTTTGCTAAAGTGAGACTTTTTCACTACTTAAATATAAAGGGGTATGTCTTGTGGCACTCGATCACAACAAAAATAACTACCGCTTTATCTTTGCTTGCAGTGACAAATATGGGTCCGCATAAATCTCTGACATGTATATATTGTTTAGTTTTTTTCTTTTTCAAAATGAAATCTCATAGTCTTGATTGTATATGAATATAAAAATAAAAGGATGCATAAGCAAAAAATAAAAATAAATAAATAACAAAAATAAAAAC
Organism: Kingdonia uniflora; assembly: GCA_014058105.1. NCBI lineage: Eukaryota > Viridiplantae > Streptophyta > Magnoliopsida > Ranunculales > Circaeasteraceae > Kingdonia > Kingdonia uniflora. The sequence continues at coordinate 3,547,984 of JACGCM010001281.1, forward strand.
AAATAAAAATAGCAACATGGACTTGCAACTCAATATATATACTCTGAAATTGCATCTAAGAAAAACTATAAATTTGATATATAGCTTATATATCTTCACTTGTATAACAATTTAAGACTACATAATTTGAAACGCCATCTCTTAACTATTCTATATAAATCTTCTAATGTTAATCCCTCTTCTATTTGAATTAAGAATCCCATATGAGTAAGGAATATTAAGGATCAAATCAATATGTGGGATTCTTTTAATACCAAGTATCAGAATTATACTATTATACCAAAAAGAACCAAGGTGTGGCAATATATGGTATGCATAACCTAATTTTGAAAAGTCAGATAATTAGTAGTCATGAATTTACTGTACTGATCTATGTCTAAGTTGCTAAAAATGATAATTAAACATAGATGGAAAATCGTAGCATCAGCGTAAGTAACTTGCCTCTTATTTGGTACTTCTTTTTGGCTAAGTTCAGTTCATAAGTTTACCGATAAGAGTGTCAACCAACAATGCAACTAAATTATTTTAATTGGTCAAGAAATATACTACTTCTCTTGGTCAACAAAGATTAAAAAAAACTTCAAATCCATGATATAGGCGAATGTTGATAATGTTATTGCCATTACAAATGAACTATTGTGCACCTTTCAATGACACTTTTTTTCCCAAAGCAATGTAAGGAAATCTTATCTATCCTTTATCATATATTTTAAGTAGAAAAATCGATTCATGGAAAATGAAAACAAATTACTTATTCAACAACCTAAAGAATTAGGCATACTGTTGAAGATGGCTAAATATGGGAAATAATCATATGAATCTTTAGAGTCAAATAAATGAATTAAGGTAACATAAAAATTTCAAAGATGTACTTTCAAATACAATTGAATTAACATGACATCTGACATAATGCAGGGAATTCTAACCCAAGATTGAAATACGAACATAAAACTAATGAGGGTTGATGTTGGATCATTTACTAATGATATTTAAATTAATGCTAGATTGTAAAGTTTTGAATAACTTATGAATTGCTAAACATAATTTAAACTAATTGCTAAAATAAGATAAAAAATAAAAAGTAATTACTACCAAAATCCTAAAGTAATAACTAAATTCGTCAATTATATCTTGGAGGTCAATTCTACGCATAAACAGAAAAAATTTGGAATCAAACGAACAAAAAAACTGACAAACCCTTTAATTTAATTCAGGGAAGATAATACTTGGAATAATCCAGAGATGGTGATAGAATTATATGATATATTCAAGGGAATTAACTTGATTAAATTAAGTAAACTTGGGGCTTATCTCTGGTTTAGTACTATGAATATTCCATTGGATTGAATTTTATCCTCTTTAGGTTTTGGCTCTGCTGGTCAATATCCGCCTCATGTAATTGTTTATTAAGAATAAATGTAATGTTATGATGATTTGAAAAATACTAAGTATTGTAAAAAGCCCTGAAATTCATAAATAAACGAAGATGTACCTGGTTGTGCTATATTTGTATGTCAGACCTGTTTTGTAGATAAAGAACACAAACTAATATACTATCTTTATAGCCAAAATGGTAAATGATTAGTAATTTTACTAATACTTACTTTATTTTAATTATTTTTAAATTAATAACATAAATAAAAATTCATTACACACATTCAAACTAAACATAATTTGTTCTTGTAGTCCCATTTTTATTCGCACTAAATCCTTCATTTACCATGCACCTCATTTTTCTTGTTCATTGTCGTCTTGCATCCAAAAGAAAATACATTAGTTTGATATACTTAATCATATTTAGTTAGAACCTTTTATATGATAAATAAAAACTTATATCATATATTAAGTTTCCGAGTTTTCGCTTCTTATGCTTATTCTTTGCTTATTATTTGCTGCTTCTTCGCTTCCAATTTCATCAATTTATTTATCTTTTGAGTTAATGGTAGTTTGATTTAAATCATTATTCCCCTGCATATTAGTAATCTATACATCAAGGAATATTCATATAATTGAATTTTGTTGGCCCGGATTTAGCACCATGTCCCAACATATTTTGGATAAAAATTAAGGCTGTATAAATATACTAAGGAACTAAAAAAATTATCCATTAAGAAGAATTTGTAGAAATTAGGCCAAAGTAATGACTTTATCATAGATTAAAATTATATTGCTAGATTTAATTGGAATTAGTAGTTATTATGAATCTTAGGATACCTCAGTGAGAAAAGGCAGATCAAAACTCATCTCAAGCTCATCATTAATTGGAAATACTCTTCCAATTGTATACGAACTGTAGGAGTCATTCGTGTTAGACCTATTAATCTTCATTTGGAAAATCCATTTAATTCCAATCATATTGTCTAAGATTGAGAAAGCAGTGTCATGTTTTTCATCCTGTTTGCAGTGACAAATATATCGTTATATTTAAAGTTTTATCTTTATTAATATAAGTGAAAGTACTAAAAGTTGGACATACTTGATTATACATGTCGCAGAAAGCCTTTGCTGGAGTTTTTGTCAAAATTTCCGCCTCATTTTCGAAGGTAATGGCATTCATGTATCCTGTATTGTCCTCAATCTTTAATCTCAAACAATACCTGTATCGATAAAAATAAATAGTAAGAAATGTAAAATTATTACTATTAATGAACATTAGCTTATATATTACCTTGGGATAGGTATTGTTACAGGCAAATTGCATGACGGGCACCAGTAAGTTGTTTCAGCATTAATAAAAAATTTCTTACGTTGTTTTTTTTTTTCGCAAGGCAAGCCGGTTTTATATAGGGATCTGTAACCCTAAGATTCCAACCCTATGAGGTTTCAAACCCATGACCTCTCTCTAGAAGGAGAGGTACAACCACCACTAGTATATAACCATATAGTATCATTAATGACATTTATTATAACAACATTACAACTAAAATACATTTCCTGTATTACAATGTTTGGTTAAGATTTACCAATAAAAAATTTAAAATTTTATTTATATGTAATTATTAAATATAATAATAAAGTATATTACTTCTTGTTTCTATTCTTCATTTCCATCCTTAATTTCCAGAATTGTTTTATTATTATTAAACATTGACTCATCTTATGAAGGGGAATTTGATGTAGCATTTGTAATGCTTATTACATGCCCTTCCATAGAACTGTAAATGAATATAGAAATTATTAATTATACACTACTGAAAAATTTAATTTAAATCACTCTGTTATGAAGAATTGAAAAAAACTGTGATTACCAATCTAAATTTCCCAATTCAGGAATTGGTAGATTGAAATATAACTTTGTCGATATTATTGACGTTAAGTAAAAAATCTCTGCATAAATATTAAATGTGTAAATATTCACAATTCATTAGAAGACGTTTATTAACTCATAATAAAAAAATGAAGGTGTTTTACCAAAACCTTGAAATTCTTTGACAATTATTGAAGTAGCAATAATTATTACTTTTGAGTCTTTTTCTTCAAAGATATTTTGTGGAATTTTCTCCACAATGTCATCCCATAAAGTGATTTTTATGATAAACTCACTATTAATAAAGCACATTTTAATTTAGAATAAATTAAAACTAAAATTTAATATTATTTTTAAAAAAATTAATCATAAAGAAGATAAATAGTTAAACAAACCTTTCATCTTTCTACTAGATTTTTCATCTTTGATCATTATAAATAGTTAAACAAACCTAAAGCTCCCTCCATAATCTTTATTGTAATTTTTTATTTCAAAAATTGCATGTAGTTTTCCAGTTACATCCGTAGTAGGATACATATCTAGTAGTTAGTATTTACATATATAAAAAATCTTAATCCTATAATTTTAAAAAATAACTATAATAAACTATAAATGTGAAATACATGTTAAAAACATATGGATGTTATGCCTCGAAGGTATATCTGCGAAGCTCAAAAATTAGAATTTGTATATAGGTATTTTATCATGATTCCTTTGCATTAAAGTTACCTTCATATACCATTTGAAAGTAATCTTGTAATTATGATCGAAGAGATGATAGTTTCCTTGTTGATGATCAGCAACAAATCTATCAATTAAGAAGGCATTACCTTCTTGCGGAGTTTTTTCATAAGAAGAGACTAACTTCTTATAAATAATTGCATGTATTTAGTCTCCCTATAAGAAAAATATTAAAAAATAAATGAATTCATATATTGTTATTCATCATATCTAAGTTTATGGGGAAAGAATAACATTTTCATAGATTAATAATATTTTAATGCGGTTAATATCTTTTTTGTTTCCAAAATCACACATATATCACATTTTCGAGATCTGCACTTTAAGTTCCATCGTTCGATAGTATGATTGATATTCTCAATTAAGTTGTAACTCCTTATTGCCATATTTACTTTATCTTGTATAATATTATAGATATGATATCAGTTATTTATATGATTGAATATTATACTCTACTGTATTTATCAATTATAGCTTCATTTCATGTAATACTAATTATACTGAACCATATTTTATACACATACTTTAAATTATTTTGGATCCCTAATATACAAATTTATATGATATTATATAATAAATTACATTTTTTTATTGTAATTTTAAAATAGCAGAGTATTATATATGAAATACCCAAGAAGGGTTTGAAAATACCTTTTTTCTTTTGTTGATATTCAATTATGTTAGGCATCACTTGACAAACACTGGGTCTTGCTTATTTCCTGCAAATATTTAATTATTTAAATTCATTATCTATGTTGATTAAATATAGTAAATAAGTAGCATGTTATATTAGAAGTACCAAATCTATGATAATAAGATGTAATTAAGTGACTGCTTAAATCTTCCAGAAGTCAATTTTTAAACTAAACATTCATTAGCTTATAATCTATTCTATAGTGTATTTGTCAAAGGGAGAAAGAGATGATAAAACCTCAACTGAATTGGGAGAGAAAGAGAGGACGAAGCCTTGTAGAACCTCGACTCCAGTACGCAAAGAGATAGAGAGAGACATGGAGGCGTTAGTTAATGGAGGGAATTTATGAAACTACGAAGTTCAATAAAGACAGTTTTCGAGAGAGAGAGGAAAAAAAGGATAGAAGAGTTGTGTCTAGAGAATAAGAAGAAATACACTCTCTCACGGGGTTTATCTTTCGTCAAAACATGTGGCACAATAGAAATGATTAAAAATTATGACATGGCAAAATATAATAAATTGTGAAAAAAATGACGGGGCAGAACTACTGTCGATTCTACAAATGCGTGGGGAATTATATTATTATATAGATTTGGAATCGAATAAGATGTTTTTAGGGGTTCTCTAGCAAAATACCTGCTCAAAGTACGGTTGTCGAATTGTAGTATGGATGAGTGTGATCAAATCTACAGGGAGGTTTGGAAAAATAAATACTTTCTAGGCCGAATTACGGTTTTATAAGAGATAGATTGAAAAGAAAAAAATAAAACAAACAAATAACATGGGAATTGTTACAACTAGAATTTGGCTCAACCAAAGTAATATAGTTATCATGTAACTTTACTAGGCGAACTATTCATATCAAAAATCTTTGGTAAGGCATTTTAGATGTAAACGATAATTCTAGATCCATGGTTAGGCATCTAGGATTTGGTCATAATATGCTTGCCTAAATCCGATATATAGGAAAAATTCTTCCGACTATGGTTAAGCTTGGTCAAATATCTTCTAACGGGTCATCTTCGTTTTTGCCCTAAAATTCAGTTTAATAGTTATAACACCTGATTTTGGCTAAATAGACTAAATCTACTTACTAGTTATGGTTAAGTCTAGAAGTTAATTATAGTTATTTTAGAAGATTGTAAAAGAGAAGTAATCCTAAAACTACAATATAACTATTGCTACTTGGGTAAGGGCTTCCTTCTAGTCATAGCTAGAAGGGATTAGTCTTCTATCATTCCCAAGATCATTGCATAAACTAGCTAACTATTTATAAAAGAAAATAAAAGAGAGAGGAAACAATTAAATAAAACTAAGACTTTATTTCTTCTAAACTTGCCTCAATATGAGATGCCCAATTACAACGGGGGGAGAGTTTCGTTAATAGGAGAAGAAACCCCAATTTAGAAACTATACATTAAATTTTAAATAATATTTTCACAATAATTTTTTTTAATATTACAGCCAATCACCTATGATTCTTGTATATAATTTTGTTAAGTGATGTAGTGATATTTCTTCATGGAAACTCTTGCATATATCTTCAATATAAAATATCTTCAAGGATCTTGAATGCACTATCTCCTTTGATCTTATTCTCCAAGAATATTTGTGTATATATTTCTTCAATCTTGAGACCAAGTATATTGTGTCTTTGACTTTTTGTACAATAAACTGCTAGAAGAACTTTTACTTGACTTTAAGAGCTTGGTTTCAAATATTCATCTCCAACAGCTATAATAAAAAAAATGCGCATAAGTACCCAAAATTAAATATAATAGATAACTAAAATACATGTTCGGGTATATTAAAAATGTCGTAATTTTGTGCTCATTAAAATTTCTACTTTAAACTGTCCACGTTCTCTTTTTCTTTCTTTCTCACCTCATCCATCTCTTATGCCAAAACCCCTAAATCTACTTTGGTTTATCTCCATTACGTTCTGAGAATGCTAGTAGTGTTGTACTCTTTCTCTCTATCTCCTATTCTTTGTCAAGAAGCATCGTAATTTGTGGTGGACAAATAGCTATAAAAATATCTCTTTCTTTCTCTTATCTATTGTTTGATCAGAACTCGGATAAAATTTTCTATGTTGTTTCTCAATTTGGTCTATATTTGGATTATTTTAGTTTGTTGAATGACCATTTTGTACCAAAGATTTCAAAGACAAGAAATCTCTAATTTTGTATTATTTCATGATACCAAAATCAATGGTGGTTAATTTTTTTTTATCTTAGCCTCTTTCTGATTTGCATAATAGATTGTACAACCTTAATCTGCTTGCTATGTATTACCTATAAAATTGGTTCTTTATGTTTTGAATTATTTTGGTTGAAAAATCAATCATTTTAAGGGATTTCTCATTGGTTAAAGGCTTTTATCCAAAATATGTACTATAGAAAGCAAGTAATTAGATCTTTGACATTGATTTTTTGATCTTTGGAATACTAAAAATTGAACTTCTCATCTTTCTATCATTGCTTGTTAGGGTGTTTCTATTAAGGATCTCATTCTGAAATCACATTCAATAAGAAGTTAGATGCTCAAGTTGATTTAACGATCCATCTTTTAAATTGTATACTTGTTATACAAAATATGGCTTCATAATTCAGGAATTATTATGTCAAAGAAAATTGTGATTTAAAAAAATGGTGGTCGGTCCCACTGGCACCCAGTATACTAGTTTACTTTACATAGACTTGTTGAAGTCATGTTTACGAATCTGAGAAGTGTTACCAAATTCAATTACATGTCTCTAATGGTTTCTCTGCAACTTCCAACCTCAAAGAAGGTAATAACATTTTAACATTCAAAGCTAATGGTGGTACATAGAAAAATTCAGAGCTAGAGAGAAAGAATAGAAGAGAAGAGAACATATAGGTAGGGATGAAGAGAGAAAGAGTTGCAATGGGCTGGAAAATATGGCTGGATTTTTTTAGGGGTTATGGACAGAAAATAAATGGACAATTTGTAAGAAAATTTTCTTATACTCAATATAAACACAATTAAACGGTGGAAAACTTGATTTTCCTATGAATATTTTCTTTTCCACAGGAAAATGACCAATCAAACACATCCTCAGTCACCCACCCAGAAAAAAAAATAGTAATTGTTGGATAATAATTGATACTCTATCAGCTAATCAAAGAGCAAAATGATTGAGAGAAGAGTAAGGATTTCTTATTGATGAATAATCACTTTCTGTATCTCCAGAGGTTCTGTTGTTCTATATTACAAAAAGATAACCCAATATAGGTTATCAATATTTATCCAAACTCTCCCCATAGACCCTAAAAGCCAATGGGCCATTTAGGAGTCCAGTAGGACACCCCAACCCAGTTGGGTTCGTACCTTGGGCTGGACCCAACTCCTAACACTCCTCCTTGGGGTATTCCATACCAAGACGACTTTCTTCACCCATACCTCTGCCTAGCAAAACCCCCCTTGGGAAAAAAGTTATGCAAGGAAATAATGCAATCCTATGCCCCGAATAGGTTGTGGATGCGTATACATTGCCTCATCAAAGCCTCTAGTCATTAAAACCTCCTAGGATAAAAATTGTACTATCAGGAAAAAGAGTACAACATGCATATGTCCACGTCAGGACAGGATTACTTCCCCCAACATCAATCTCCCTGAGATCTATATCACTGAGATAATAAATCGTGTAAACTCCATATGCCGATTCCGTGTACCAGTCTATTGAACGTAGGATATGCAACAGCCTTCATGAATAGATCAGCTAAGTTATCTTCTTAATGGACTTGAACAACGTCAATCTCATTTGTCTTCTGCAACTCGCGTATGTGGAAGAACTTGGGTAAAATGTGCTTCATTCTGTCGCCTTTAATAAATTTTCCCTTAACTTAAATGATACAAGTTGTCTTATCTTCATAAAGAGTCATCTGCTTATCTTGGATAGAACTTAGATTGCAACTTCAGTTGATGTGATTGATTATGGACCGCAAGCAAAAACATTCTCTGTCAACTTCATAAAGTGCAAGAATCTTTGTGTGGTTCGAGTATGTAGCAGCCATGGTCTGCTTTACCGATCTCCATGAAATCGTTGTATCTCCATACAAGATCACATAACCCGATTGTGACCAGGCTTTATGTAGATCTGACAAATATCCTATATCGGCGTATCCTATAATTTCTCATTTGCCAATTTTTGGATAGAATAGACCTCAGTCATTCCTGCCGATGAGATATCATAGAATGTACTTGATCCCATTTTAATGCCTTTGGGTAGGTGCAGAACTATGGCATACCAAACAGTTCATTGCGAATGAGATGTCAGGTTGAGTATACCCTGCTAAATATAGCAAAGCACCGATAACTCCTAGATATGGTGTCTCAGGCCCTGGGAGTTTCTCCCCCTCGTCTGAAGGATGATAGATCTTCGTATTCACATCCAATAAACAGACATGCATAAACATCTTGGCATTATGTGTCGTATCCATACCAAAATATTTTATGATTCTATCGGTATACATCGTCTGATGTACGATTATGCCATAACCAAGATGTTCAATCTGCAAACCGAGACAAAATTTGGTCTTCTCAAGGTCTTTTATTTTGAATTCATTCCCAAGGTATTCGGCAGTATTCGTGATCTCCCCTGGATTTTTGATGATATTCAAATCGTCTACATAAACTGTAATAATAGCAAAACCAGTATTCATTTTCTTGATAAAAACTCATGGGCAAACAAGGTTATTTGCAAAACTCTCGACTTTTAAATATTTAGCCAGCCTGTTGTGCCACATGAGCCCTGATTGGTTCAGACCATACAATGACTTATCCAATTTTATTAGGTAGGCACCCCGTATACCTGACATTGTCTCTTCTGTATGCTTAAACCCTTCTGGTAGCTTCATGTAGATCTTCATATCTAATTTCCCGTATAGATACGCAGTAACTACATCCATAAGATGCATGTCAAGCTCATTCTCAACGACTGATAGACTGATCAAGTAATAAAACATTATAGCATCTATAACTAGAGAGTAGGTTTCATCGTAATCGATGTTAGGTCTTTGAGAAAAACTCCGGGCAACTAGTCTTACCTTGTACCTTACTATATTTCCAAGTTCATTACGTTTCTGTATGAATACCCATTTATAACTGACAGGCCTGATGACATCTTTCCTAGGGACTATTGGTCCAAGCACTTAACGTTTAGCTAGTGAGTTGAGCTCTGCATTGACCACAACCTTCCACTCTGGCCAATCTGTACAATTATTATATTCATCTATAGTAAGTGGTTCTAGATCATCATCCTCGGTAGGGAGCCCAGCAGCGAAAGTGAATACTTCGTCGACTACTACTTTTAAATGATTCCACATGGTGCCATTAAAAATAAAGTTAATTGAGATCTCTCGATTATCATTTACATGTGCCTCACCGGGCTTGTCTCCTAATGCATCACGTGGATACGTAGCTACTATTTGTGGGAGGTTCCATCCCTGATGAACCGCCATTAGTCTTCTCTTTTCCCGTATACTGTTTCTTGGCCCTCGACTCAGCATCTTTCTTTCCAGCGGGGCATCCTCTAGTGACGCGTGGCTTGGATTCATTAGTGGGTTGTACACCAATTCCTTGAACATCTAGTCGTACATGTGCATTACATGTAAGTAAATGCGCTTTGGTTACTTTATCAACATCATTGAATGCATTTGGCAATTCATTAGCGATTTGTTATAAGTATAGAATCTGCTACACTTTCTTGTCACCGTGATTGGTTAGGTGATGTAGATGAGATAACGATGTTATTTTCCAAATAATCTTGGAAACATCCTTAGCAATGATTGTCATATCTCCCCTCAATGTTGGGAATATCATCTCATCAAAGTGACAATCTGCGAATCTCGTAGTAAATACATCACTCGTAGTAGGTTCCAAGTATCGAATGATAGATAGTGAATCGTAACCCACATAGATACAGGGCCGATGTTGGGGCCCTATTTTCGTACGTTGTGGTGGTGTAATTGGCACTTGTACAAAATATACAAATATTCGTAGACGAGCGATACTGGGCTCTGATCCAATTATTAGTTATAATGGGGAATATTGATTATTGGCTGTTGGACGAATTCTAATCAGGGCGGCAGCATACAAAATTGCATTGCCCCACGCAGTGGCCGGAAACTAAGATCGTAATAATAGTAGCCTAGCTATTAACTGTAATTGCTTGATTAAATTTCCTGTCATCCAATTCTTGGTATGGACATGGGGTACTAGATGCTCCACATCTATCCCATTAGCCGTACAATAATCAACAAAAACTTTTGAAGTAAACTTCTCAGCGCCGTCAAATCTTACAGATTTGATCGGGTGATCCAGGAAATGAGCCCACAATCGGATAATCTTGGTAAGCAACCGTGGAAATGCCATATTCCTAGATGATAATAGGCAAGCGTCTGACCATCTCACATATGCGTCGATTAAGACCATATAGTATTTGAATGGACCACTATGTGGATAGATAGGTCCACATATCTCTCCATAGATAAGTTAGAGAAAGGCTGGAGACTCCAACTCTACCTTGGTCTTACTAGGTTAGACTATACGCTTTCCCTGAGAGTAGGCGTTACACGGGCAATCTTGCAAAATTCCAATCTTCTCTCCCGTGAGTAAATATCTAGAGGTATTATTGATAATTTTCCTCATCATTCGTTGTCCAGGATGTCCGAAAGGATCATGCCATATCCTAAGCATTTTCTCTTGTAACAGAGAAAAATGAGTGATTGCATATTTTTCTACATGCCTAAAGGCAGTTAAATAAAGCCCTGAGGAATACATTAGACACCGTTCCAATATAAATTCTTTACCATTAGGCGAATTGGTGATGCATAGAATTTGATTCTCATCATTGCCTATAGTCTTGATATGATAACCGTTATCATGTATGTCCCTAAAGCTTAGTAAATTTTAGGGAAGATTTGCTAGCAAACAACACGGTCTGCATACTTAGTATCGTAGCGTTAGGGAGTAATAGCATGGCACTCCCTGTGCCCTCTATAATAATGGTTGTCCCAATAACAGTATGAATGTCCCTGACATACGCGGTCAAGTGCGAGAAATACCATTTATCTCAAAGGATCGAGTGCATAGTACCACTGTCTACTAGACATGTGTAGCGAATCATTCTATTATAAATTAGTGCCCTATAGGTAGAAAGATCCATGGGCGACCTGTATATATAGCAGATTAAAAATCTATATATAACAAATTAACTACTATCAAAAGCAATAATTTGAATAATTAATATTTAGAACATAATGAAAATCTTATGTATGTCATGAGCACTTTATTAAAACATAAATGATTTGTTCGCAACATAATCAAAAATAATAATAAAAAGTAAATCAAGTCTTTGCGAGAAAAGAAACTACTAGTTCTCTCTACTGTGACATCACATGTCTACTGAGATATCATTAATGATTACTCCGTGTGTTGATCCATGCCGGCATTAATATCGCCGAAGAAATTTGACGCCGTGAACTCCATATGGGCGGAGTGAGTGTCAATAACTGTGTGGTGGTTCTGGACTCTGTTATCTCTAGCCACCCGTGGTGTCAGGCATTCCTGTGCCTAGTGTCCGGTATTATCGCAGTTAAAACAAGGAGATCCTTGATCTGGCTTCTTTTCCTTCTTCACATATTTTGGTATGCCAAATTTCTGAAATCCTTTACCTTTCATAGGGCCAATGGGTTTATGGTTCCCGTCCTTCCTATTTCCCTTGTATCTTCCTTTGCCCTTTCCATATTTGCGTCCCTAACTTGCATAGTTATTTCCCGAAATGACTGAACATTGTGTTATGCGGGCAACGACACACTTCTAGAAGGCTGCATTGCACGATTCTTCATTAAAAGTTCATCGTTCTGCTCAGAGAGGAGCAGTGCCTAAATCAAGACTTTGTGAATTGTAATGTTCTCTCGCCAATATTGCCTCTGATGCGCAATATTGTTAATATGGAAAGTTGGTAAGAGTCTTCTCTATCATTTCAGCATCAGTGACTTTCTTTTCACATAGCTCAAGTGTAAAAGTAATTTTGTGGACTGGTGAGTTATAATCAGCGACAATCCTGAAATCTTAAAACCGATGGTTATTCTATTGGTACATTACTTTTGAGAGTATAATGGTCTTTTGTTGACCATAACACCCCTTTATGCTTACCCATAAGTCAGCTGGCTCAACCTTATTGAGTTATTTAATCTTCAGGTCCTGAATATGATAGCGGAGGATAAACAAAGTCTTTGCTTTGTCGATGGGATCTTCATTGTTGCCAATGACGATGGTATTTTGTAGACCGAGAGACTTAAAAAACAAGTTAGCGTCAATGCACCAAGTGAGGTAATTTGCTCCAGTGAGCAACAATGGAGGAAATTCAACATTTTTAAGTTTTGCAGACATCTGTTATGCCAAATATAGATCATAATTAGTAACAATTCTTGATAAACATTTCAAATGCATTATAGACTAATCATAGTGCATAGAATGATAAAAAATAAATTATTCTTAATCATATTATAGTTGAACCTTGTTCATATTCTAAAACTCATGAAATTCTTTTCTAATAATTAAATCTCAACTTTACCCCGTAAAATAACAATTTTAATCTTAGATGTACGTTTTAATAGATTTTTAGCCAAAATTGTTATTCAAAACCATTAGATGTGTGTGTTCCTTATTCTGACAACTAGGGTGTTCTAATCCCTAAAGTTTTATAAGGTCTGTATATTCTAGCCAAATGACCCTATTTGCTACAAATATGAGAGGTATTAGATATTTAGCTGACAAGTGATTCCACCCTGAAGTCTGTTAGGTTTATAAGATAGGTAGATTATGCATGTCTTTAAACTAATATTTTAGGGTACTATAGGTTGCTATCAGTGCCTATATATATCTAAATATTATCATATAGCATCTAATTACACCTAGATACATAAAATTGGTTCCTCAGATACTAAGTTTTTAGAAATAAGACTAAGTCAATTCTTAATTAAGCTATAATTATTTATTCTTGGCAATTAACTATGATTTAGACATGACTCCTAGTCATATTCTAAATTAGTCTTGGTTTCGCATTATTTGTGATCCTTGATTATGATAATTAGTATCCTAGGGGTATACCATTAATATCGTATTAGCTATCGCAAGATACTTAAATAAGTATTAATTTATGTACCTATATCTATGTACTTGTATCACATATAAGTGAGTCAGTTTTTATATACAAGGCACTTGCTCCCAAAAGATTTTAAAAATTATTTTTCATAAAAAAATAAAAATGGGCCCCCCATGGGGTAGGTTCAGTCAATAGAAATTTTTCAAAAAAATTGACTAAATTTGACCAAACATTGAGCTCTCTAGAGCCAATTTAGTGTCTGAACCGGTTTTGGATAGGTCTGGCTTGGTCTGGGTCAAGGCCTGGATCGGGTTGACCGGTTTGAGCCACGTGTGCCTAAATTTGGACTGCCACGTGTCATCAATTATGGACTGCCATGTGTCACCAATAATGGATTGCCACGTGTTACAGATCTGGACAGCTACGTGTCATACTACTGTGTGCCTCATGGCATGCCCTTAGCATGCTATTATCTGGCATGTGGTATGCCACTGTCCTGCCACGTGTCCTTGACACGTATCGCTACCACGTGTCATTGACATGTGTCACTATCATGCCAGCAATGGATTAGGTCTGATGACGTCATAAATATGTATTAAATAAAAAAAATTTTAAATAATTAAAAAAATAAAAGTAAATAACCTAGTTGACGTCAGTATGACCTAAAAACGCCATTTTTGGGTCGGGAACTGCTTAGCTTCAACCCCAATTTCTCAGTGATTGGGACATTTTCCTTAAAATGTGTCATATACCGATGTGATCGTTGTAGAATAGGCTACGCTAAAAAATTGATTTTGCATCAATCCAAACTCTACAACGATCATTATTTTAGTTTGAAAACATCCATTTTACAAGGGTTAAAAATTACTAAAAATAGAATTTTAATCCGGAAAAAAAATTGTATTAATCATACAATTCATGTCTAGATATCATATATCATAGAAGATAATTAATAGATAGAAGTTTCAAAATAGGTAAAAAATACATCTCCACAATGCAAAATTCAAGAAAGACGCTGGTTTGAAGAGTTCTTTCTCCATTCTGATCCACTAACTCGCAGTGCTGACGTGTTGAATAATAATGGATACTCTATCAGTTAATCAAAGAGTAAGATGATTGAGAGAAGAGTAGGAATTTCTTATTAATGAATAATCATTCTTTGCATCCTCAGAGGTTCTGTATTACAAAAGGATAACCTAATATATGTTATCTACATCTAGGGCAGTCAATGGATTGGATTTGACCCTGACCGATCCGGTCCGATCCGTTAACAAAGGATTAGGATTTACCATGACCCGATCCTTTAAAAACCCGATCCATTAGCTAGGGTATATACCTATTGGTTATGTATAATATGTCTCTAACTTTGCCTCTAATTTTAATATATGGGATGCATCTAGGGCTGTTCAAGGGTCGGGTCGGGCCGGGTTCAGCCATATTTAAACCCGAACCCGGCCTGGTCGGGTTAGCCAGATTTGAACCCGAACCTGAACTGACTTTGTACAGGAACCGAACCGAATTGGTCGGGTCGGGTCGGGTTCTGGGCCGGGTTCTGAACTCGGTTTTTTATTATTTTTTTTGGGTTTTTTTTTTCAAATCCACATATGTAAATCCATACAGCAAAAAAATATGTAAATGACCAGCAAAAATTAACATAAACATAAACATCAAAAATCCAACATTTGTAAATCCATACAACAACATATGTAAATGAATCCATACAACATAAACATACAGCAACACCAACATGTGTAAATCCAGCATAAAGAGCAGCAATCCAGTCCAGGCTATAAGATAGCAGCAAACAGTAGGCAATAGCAAACAGCAGGCAGCAGAACCAGATTCCTTACAGTTTAAGAGGCTAACAGCAGCAGTAATAGGCTAACAACAAAAATCCAGCAGGCAGCAAAAATCCATATAGCAGAAATCTGAAATCCATAACCTGAAATCTGAAATCCATATAGCAGAAATCTGAAATCTGAAATCTGAAATCTATATAGCAAAAATCTGAAATCTGAAATCCATATAAGGCATTAAGGCTATAAGGCATTAAGGGCAGTAAACCAGATTCCTATAAACAGGCTATACTCAAACAGAGTATACTCAAATCCATATAAGGCATCAATGCCTATAAACAGGCATTAGGGGCAGTAAAACAAATTCCTATAACCAGATTCCTATAAACAGGGCAGTAAACCAGATTCCTATAAACAGGCTATACTCAAGGGCAGTAAACCAGAAATCTGAAATCCATATATGCTCAAATGCTCAAATACTCAACAGGCTATAAACCAGATTCCTATAAACCAGTTTACAGTTTATGCTCAAATGCTCAAATACTCAACAGGCTATAAGGCATGCTCAAATACTCAAATGCTCAAATACTCAACAGGCTATACTTTTAAACTTATTGCAATAATCAATAATAAATAAATATTACCCATAAAACTTTTAAACTTACCACATCCATAAAGCGTAATGTTGTCTCAACTGTTTGTGCAATCCTCTATCGACATTGATCCAAGCCCCTCAAACAATTCTAAGAAATCAACAAAATAATAAAATTGAAGTTAAGTATCATTTGACGTATAATTGCAATAATTAAACTATTAAAGTACTAAATGAAAATATTACCCGTATCAATCTTATCATATTGTTCAATCTCCTCCATAGAAGCTTGAATATCAATTGGTTTGTCCTGTGACCGAAGCCAATTTTGAGTACATATCAAAGCCTCTACCGTGTTCGGTCGTAATGAACTACGAAATGGGTCAAGTATCCGACCTCCCGTACTAAAGGCGGACTCGGAAGCTACTGAAGTAACCGGAATAACCAATATATCTCTCGTAATAAGAGAGAGAACCGGATACTTAACATTATTGTTCTTCCACCAAGATAAGATTTCAAACTTCTTCCCTTCCATTTCGTCTTCAACATCCGCTTTCAAATACTTCTCCACTTCCGATGCATTTTTCGAGTTCCCTTTTTTATGCCTTTTCCATTTACTAAGGGGGTCTTCCAATAGATCACATGTCATCGTATCACCGACATGTAAAGTTGCCGTACTTGAGTTATGGCTGCTTCCAACATACGATACAAATAACCGATGTAGTGTCTTTTATACCTTTTCGCATATCAAAGCAATTTTACCTTCATCATATAACCCCGTTAAGCCAAACTCTATATAATCAAGCTTCAGACGTGGATCAAGCACCACCCCAACTAACAACAATGGATTTAACTTCTCAAGGTCCCAATACTTATCATATTTTTCAACCATGTTCAAACCCATAGACTTCAAACCGGGATCCTCATGACCACTTAGTACCTTTAAGTTATTTTTAACGCTAATAATCTCGTTGAATAACAGATCAGAAGTAACATAGTTAGACCCTAAAATTTTGGTTGTAAACGTGTAATATACTTTCAAAAATTGCACAAACAACCTAGATCTATCCCAATCAACCTTCCCTGGAGGCAAACCATCACCGTCTTTCCCTTGGAAATATTTAAAATATGTTCCATCATGATCATACTCCTCAAATCTCACAAAAGCTTTTTCAAAATTTACCGCCGCATCTAACATAAGATATGTAGAATTCCACCTGGTAGAAACATCCAAACAAATATTTCTTCGGCTATCAATTTTAGCTTCTTCAACACATTGTTTCCATTTTATCCACCTAGACGGAGAATATCTTACATATCTAACCGCATCTCGTACTCGAGCAATTGAAACATCAAATTGCTTTAAGCCATCTATAACGACTAGGTTTATAATATGTGCGGAACACCTAATATGCATGAATTCGTGTGCCAAGATTATATTTTTCCAATGTCTAGTCTTCTTTTTAAGGTAAATCAATCGCCAAGTTGTTCGAACTTGCGTTATCACACGTAAGGGTCAATATGTTATCTACACCCCAATCTATCAAACATTTCTCCACCATCCTCCCAATAGTCTCACCTTTATGGTTTACAACGACACAAAAATTAAGTATCCGTTTGTTTAATTTCCACTCACTATCAACATAATGTGCGGTTAAACACATATAATTAATATTTTGAAGTGAGGTCCACGTATCGGTGGTTAAACAAATCTTATTAGCTTTCAATATCTTCTTCAATTTCTTCTTTTCTTTCACATACATAGCAAGACAAGCCCTAGCTATAGTCACGCGGGAAGGCACTTTGAATCTTGGACAAGTTACTTCACAAAATTTCAAAAAACCTTCACCCTCCACAAATCTAAAAGGAAGCTCATCAATTATTATCATTTGAGTGAGAGCTTTCTTACAAGATTCCTGACTAAAAGTGATTGGCACAAGCTCTTGTCCTTTACCATTTGGTTTGAAATGAAGAGTTTGTTGACTATTATCCCACTTTGACCGAAGAGGATTTTTAGGGCTTTGACATCTATATTGCATGTGGCTACTCAAACTAGAAGTTCCATGTTTAATAGAGTCACAATTAAGAAATACCAAGCAATAGTTACATTTTGCTTTTGGAGGAAGCATGCCTTGTACTTTGGTAAAATGGTTCCATACCTCTGATGTTGTTTTTCGTTTCTTGTTCGATGCCACTTCCAAAGATTCAAGTTCATCTTCTTTTTCCTTTTACTTTTCCATCTCAAGCCAATCTTGAATTTCTTGAAAATTTATGTCTTCATTCGCCGAAGAAGTCCCAATTACTGAAATAAACAAAATCATTAACTGCCAAAGATTAAACAAAATCATGTCCTAAATCATTAACTGCTAAAGATTAACTGCCAAAGATTAAACAATACTACATGTCCCAAATAAACAAAATCATTAACTGCCAAAGATTAAGCAATACTGCATTTCCCAAATAAACAAAATCATTAACTGCCAAAGATTAAACAAAATCATTAACTACTGCCAAAGATTAACTGCCAAAGATTAAGCAATACTGCATGTCCCAAATAAACAAAATCATTAACTGCCAAAGATTAAACAAAATCATTAACTGTCGAAGAAGTCCCAATTAAGCAATACTGCATGTCCTAAATCATTAACTGCCAAAGACAGTTAAACCTAAATCAGTTACCCCCAAAATCATTACCCCCAAAACACTTTCAAACCTAAATCATTAGCCCCAAAATCAGTTAGCCCCAAAATCAGTTACGAATCCAAAACCCCAAAACATGAGAGAGAGAGAGAGAGAAAGAGAGAGAAAGAAAGAGAGAGAGAAAGAGAGATAGAGAAAGAGGTGTACCTAGAGCTGGAGTTGTAGACGAATTCATAGCCGGAGATGATGACGAATTCATAGCTGGAGATGTTTCAGACTTTAAGAGATTATGACCAAAGTTTCAGAGATGATGACCAAAGTTTAGAGGACCAAAATCAGAGTGGAGATTAGAGGACCAAAGTTTCAGAGACGAATTCACTGCTTTCAGAGTTTCAGAGCAAAATCAGTTACCAAAATCAGAGAAGTGGAGATTAGAGGACCAAAATCAGGGAAGTGGAGATTAGAGGACCAAAATCGCAGAGGCGCCTCAGAGTCGGCTCAGCCTCAGAGACCAAATGTTTTGAATGAAATGAACTTCACTCTTCCAAACCTAATAAAGGAAAACCTAATATAAAACTAATCGGTTCGGGTTTGGGTTTTGAACCAAACCAAAAAATGAACCCGAACCGATTATATTCGGGTTTTAAGAACTAAAACCAAAACCGAACCGGCAAATCAATAAACCGGACCGAACCGGCCGGTTCGGTTCGGGTTGGGTCGGGTTCTCGGGTTTTTTTGTGCAGCCCTAGATGCATCATTTTTTGGTTTAGAGGTATGTGTTGTCAATTTTATATATTACAAAAATATGTTTCGTCTTAATCCCTATAACTTAATATAACCAGAATTGAAAATTTTCTAAAGGCTTTAAGCATAACGGATCGGATCGGATCGGATCACATAAATCCTTAAAGGATCGGGTCAGGATCGACCAAGATCCTGACCCGATCCGGTCCATTGACAGCCTTATCTATATCTACTCAAACTCTCTCTATAAACTCTAAAGGCCTATGGGCTTGTTAGGAGTCCATGTGGACACCCGAACACAGTTGGTTCCCACCGAGCGTGAGCCCATTAATTGAAACATGGGTCCTTTTTGACATGCTTGGTTTTGTTTATTGAAACATGGGGCCCACCAAAGCTACATAAACTTGAAAGTTGAAACTAAAAACCAGAAAGAAGAAAAAATAAAAAACCCAGAAAGAAGAGAAATTGCTTCTCTATTTCAAGCCTCCAATCAGTGCCTTCTTTGTGCATTCACGTAAGTGTATCTTCTTCACTCTAAATTTACAAATTGTTATTACATTGTTAGGAATTAGGACAAAAAAAAACACTAGGGTTTCTTCACAGAAATTATATATTGGAGCTCTGTATACCAACTGAAAGATATGATTCTTGCATCTTAGCATTTTACTTTGCTTCCTCTGAGTTAGGAAACAAATTGTTGAGATATATATTCCCACATTGGGCGTATTAAGACTTACACCTCAATATAAGATCCCGACGCTACTCCTTTCAGCGCCAAATGGTTTTGAGATGGAACCTCCAGTTATCATAAATCCAACTTGGCGATCTGAAATGTTATTATTGCTTGGTAATTTTGTATAGGTTTATGTCGTAGGGTTGTGCCAAATTTATTTGCCCTGTTGTATCAGACTTTGTTTGGGTGACTTTGATATCTTCCTTAATTGTTTCAGAATCTTGTTGCTTACGCATATTGTCAATTTTTCGCTCATTACGTAAGATGGCTCATAAATTGTTTCTAAATCTTGTAGTAGTCGAGAATGGATAATGCTTACTTAGGAGGAAGCTGGTTGATGGTTCCCAATGCCTCGATTAAGAATACTACACCAACATCATCAAATCAGGACTACTCTATCCACCAACAACAATATCAACTACAACATCAGACTAATCAGCTGCAGCAGCAACCACAACGCTTTCATAATCAGCAACAACAGCAGCATCACCACCAATCTCTAGCTTCTCATTTCCATCTCTTGCATGTATGTATAGGCTATTTTTTTGACTCTAATATCATTGCAGTTTGTTTTGTAAAGTATTATTTTTTTCTGATGGTGACTTGTTTTAGTTTCTTAGTTGGTGGAGAGTTTAGCGGATGCAGTTGAAAACGGAACTCGTGATCAACAGTCTGATGCTTTGGTTAGCACTTTTTAACTATGGAAACACCTAGAATCTATAAAGTTGGTCAGAACCTTTGCTCTTCCTATTGTGGACAGGTGACTGAATTGACCGGCAGTTTTGAGAAATGCCAACAACTGTTGAACTCGATAGCAGGATCCATTAACTCTAAG
Source organism: Kingdonia uniflora (assembly GCA_014058105.1). Lineage (NCBI taxonomy): Eukaryota > Viridiplantae > Streptophyta > Magnoliopsida > Ranunculales > Circaeasteraceae > Kingdonia > Kingdonia uniflora. The sequence goes on from JACGCM010001281.1 coordinate 3,569,139, forward strand.
GCAGTGGTGAGTAATTCTGGTCTGATTTGTATTTATACATTGAGCACCATACATTAAAAGAGGTATCATTTTGTAGGAGAACTGTATTCAAGTACAGGTGATATGTGGTGCTTGAATAGTTTAGGTTGGTTTTGGGTTTAATTATGATAGGGTTGAGCTTAGATGTGTAATCATATTATTCAATATAAAGCAGTTTAGTTCGTATAGGAGTAGTGGAAGGGGTTAAATTATAGTTGAATTTCGCCCCTCCCACCCTCATCACCCTTTCTCGGTTCTCAACTCTTACTCTCTCTTTTGCTCATTTTCCCCCGTTCTTCTGTCTATCTTCCATCTCTATCACATTAAAGTTAGGTCTAGCGAAAATGGCAAGAGTTCTAGCGAAGTTAGGTGAAGCTCTTTTACTGCAGGCCCCCTAATCTCTGAAATCCTTCCCCCGCGCAGTGCATTCGAGTACAGATAGACTGGGGCTTCAAATACATCAACTCCACTTGTTCTCCGTTCTATTGCGATTACTTTCAAAATTATTCTCATTTATCAAATTTGAGGTACCTCTCTTGCAGAATTAAAATCAGCTACCCGGTCCCTTTTCCGGTGTTGATGACGAGCAGTCTATCTAATAACATTGGGTGTCTGTGTCTCTTATAATGGCACTTTAAACAGTCAATTTAAACAGTCAGAACAACATCCTCTTTCACCTGGCTTGAGACCTACAATTCTAGATTGAAGCTCAGATAGGGAGGGCTTACTTAAATATTAGGGACAATCTGTTTCGACAATAAAATAGCTACAATCTGTTTAACCTATGCAACATGTATGCTTGTTATCATTGTTTTGTGCTTTTTATTGGACCATATTAGATTCTGGGACTTCAGTCTTTTATTTTCCAATCTTACAAAAGACACTCTCTTTTTAGTTGGAGCTTTAGACCGACCTACTTAGTTATTAGGTATAATCTCTTTTTGTTGATCAGAGAGGCTTATATCCGAAGCACTGGTATTTGACCAGTGCCACCATGGAGTGCTTGAATATTATAATTCTTTCATGCCTTTCGATGGATAATGGATTCTAGTACTTCAGACTTCTGTTTTCGAATTTTACAAAATATGTTCTGTTTTGAGTTGGAGCTTCAAACTAATATATATTTGCAATGTTTGGTGTCCTCTACAGACTGTTGAGGGGCAAAAGCGCAAGCTAGAGGAGAGTGAGCAATTGCTGAGTCAACGGAGGTTTGTGATGTTGACTGTCATGTTTGATTTATTTAGTGGCTTTAGCTGTTGCTTTCTTTGCAGGGATCTGATTATGAAATATAGAGAATCTGTTGAAGAGCTGATTAAATCTGATAAAAGATCCTGATATAAATAAGGTGACTCCATTATAAGTCCTTATAATTATCATTTCCCATGTCTCCTTTTCTGATTGTCAAATTCTTTGCTTTTGGATCTAGGAACTTGACACCTCTTGCATATAAATAGACCAAATGAACAATTGTAATCAATAGTTTGAAAGCCAAGCCTCGTTTACTGATAGTAAGATAGTTCGTAATTGGGAATAGTTTACTTGGTAGCTTGATAAATGTATCTAGAAGGTTAGAGATATATGTATCTCACTGTTTGGATAATGTTCTGCCCATGATGATCATTCACTGATCAAAACTTCTTAGATCAGAAGGAAATACATACTTCCATGTTCCTGTGTTTTACGTACCAAACACTCTCCTAGAGCCCTTAAATCTAATAACAATTAATATACAGTCAAGAATTTGATTATCCCTGTAAAATTCCCCATTTCCAAGATAACCAATAATATTACCATTATGATTCTAGTAGAAATTGCTTTAGTGATGATTTATTTATGCTAAAATCAGAGGGAAATACATGCATTTATGTTCCCTTGTTTTGCGCACCAAACACTCTCCTAGAGTCCTTACATCTAATAACAATCAATATACAGTCAATAATGTTATGATTCCTGTCGAATTCCCCATTCCATAGATAGCCAGTTATATTACCATTCTGATTCTAGAAGCCATTGCTTAGGTGTTATATATGTTCCCAGCAAGACTAATAGTCTATATGTGATAAGTGCCCCTTGCACCTCAGGGATAATTGTAAGGAGTTTTGATTTGACTGATTGATAGTCTTGAAATTGTATTCTTGAGATTTCTGTAATGACTGCCACTTTGGCCATATTCCATGGGGCAGAAAAGTGTCATCTCCAATATGGAGGAAAGTCTGATATAAATTGCCTCCAACTACACACCAAAACTTCTATTGATATGTTAGCCCTGGACTGGCTTCACCATGTTTGAGGTCCACATCTGCCTGCATAACTTATTCCCTGCCTGTGTAACATTGACATGGGTACGAGGCGACTTTAGAATAAGTGAAAACGTGGACATGGATGATCACATTTATGGTACTAAACTTTTGCTAAAATGTTTACACATAAAATCGGATTAGCATAGCTTGATCTACAACTAATATTAAAAATAAATACAATAATAGAAGTTAACGGCGTATAGTAAGATGTCAAAAAATTGGAAACTTTAAGATATATGAGAAAAAGTTGATGGTCCAAGCAAGGAGTACCCTTTAGTGTGTCCACACGAGTGTCGGTTTGCCAGAGTGTCCCACACGTTGTGATAATGATGTGAATCATCCTCTAATGGTCGTTCTCATCGTCAACAGGGCTCTTTGGTTTAAGCCTCTCCATTGTTGGAGATGCTAAGTAGAATTTAGGGACTTGCTTGTTTAACCAACACAAGGTTAAAGATGAAGTTTTCCCAATTTGAGTAGATTTCTATTTCGATTAGAATTAGGGTCCCCCTTGTGTTCTATAGAAGGGATGCTAGGTTCTCTATTTTATTGGGTTGACGATTTGAAGAGAATTCAGTTTAAGCTTTTGTTTAGTTTCAATTTGAAGTATAGTTGTGTCTTAGTGTTAGTAAAAACTCTAATTTTAATTAAGTTGACACTTATCAATCCGAGTTCCTGCTTCCGCGACTCTGATTTACATTAAATTGGCATCAGAGCCGGTTAAATTTTCCTTGGAGGACTTCAGATTTCTAGATCTACGAGATGGTTATGACGATCAAAAAGTTAAATACCATGTTCGATAAGTTAGTTGAAGTTTTGGTTTCAAAATGATTTTTACCCCCTCACCTTAAGGACCAATTTGGGCCAACGGCAGTTTCGCCGTTACCGGTCGAAACAACACAAAACCTCGACAATGGGTTGATCGTAGGTTCGAAAGAAGAAGAAAAGACCGCGAGTGAAGAAGACGCACAAGATTCAAACGTGCGAGGTCATTCACGTGGATGGCGAGTGGGTTATAAACTATGTAACAACGACACTCCTATCTCCAAAAAAATTCCGTGTCCATACGTTTCGGACATGGATACGCGTACGGACGCGGCTCGACACGGCGTTGGATACGGCGGTTGGAAGAACTCCATCGGAGAAGAAATTAAGCTTAAAAAAAATAAAGAGAAGAAATTTTATGTATCTTCTGTGATGGGAAAAAACAACAAAGGTCTTAGTTGTCCAGATCTTCCTTATACCAGAGAGCATCGGATGAGTCTTAGAATGGAGAGGTTGGGTCTAGATCTTCCTTGTAAAAGAGTAAATTTTCTCTTATGGAGTCTCTGTGTTATGTGCATGGAGGGAGAGGGAGAGGGAGAGAGAGAGAGATAGAGTGGTTGGGTCTAGAATACTTAAGATGTGTTGGGTTGGGAGAGTTGTTGGGAGAGTGGTTGGGTGAGTTAATGTGGTGGGGTAGTGTGTTAGATAGGTTAAGTAGATGTGTTGGGACTTGGGAGAGTGGTTGAGTGAGTTAATGTGGTAGGGTAGTGTGTTAGATAGCTTAAGTAACTAACATAAGTATAGTAAAAAATAATTTTTTTTTTTTTACAGCCGTGTCCCCGTTTTTACATATTTTTGGGTCGCCGTGTCCGACACCCGTATCCGTGTCGTTGTTACCTAGGTTATAAATCACTAATGATCCAAATTAGACCGGAGCCAATACCCGAGCCCGATCCAGACGTTGCTACCGGTCTTGAAATCGAAGCCGAGGTTGAAACCTTAACCAAAGTTTTTGCAGGGTCGCAGACAGGAGAGATGATTGCAGGGAAACGACTTACCAGATCTCTATCTGTGGTCCAGTGGGTGATGCCGAACGAAGCTATAACCGGTGTCGCGACCGCAATTGAGAACCTCAATTGTCGGTTTTACAGGTTCGAGAATGGGGAGAGAGACAGCTACAAACAGAGTTATGATTCTAGATAAAGGAGGTACCAGACCTCTTATCAGAGTTCCCCACAAAGTCTAACGGACCCTGAAAGCGAAGTTTTTATTTTACCGGTAATGTAGGTTTTCTTGCAGGTTTTGGATCAGGTCTCAAAGGTCACACCGCAGCACCAATTGGAGATAAGGGAACGCTGCTGGTCAGAGTTATAAGTTGGATCAGTCGGGGATCAATCAAACTCAAAAACCCAGTTGCAGATTGGCGTCAGGGAGAGATCGCAAGTAAAGAAGAAAGAAGAGAGAGTGATCGGGTGCTGCAGGCTGCACCGTTCCCTATTCAGACTCCAATACATGTTGAGCAGATGCAAAGTTTAAGTAAAGCCCAGACTCAATCTAAGTTCCTCACATTGTTCCCAATTGTTGTCGTCATCATCCTAGATTTCATAATTAAAGATTAACTCATGTAGTCCACCAACCCATCTATTGATGCATGCCCACCAACCCATCTATTAATACATGCCCACCAACCACTAGCCCAAGATTCAAATTTTGGTAGAATTTTGACTTCAAAAGCAACCCAGGTTATGATTCCAAGCCCGTTCTAGCACCCACCAGATTTCTTCACGTGCGTTGCACACAAACTCTAAAATATGCACGAATCACGTGTCTAACCAGGCTTTCAAGAATCGTATTTCCATACATGATTGTGAATTTTTCTCACTCGTTTATTGCGACAAAACCCCATTATTTGACGAGTATCCAGATGATGTCATTATGAAAGAGTTCGTATATCCGTTTTGGGAGGGTTTCTTAGTTAATTTCGAGAAGCGGATACCATTGTTTACTTTATTTTCGGACGTTCTTCAAAATAGGGATGTTGGTGACAACATCGTACCCCCGCACTTGGGTACGATTTTGGTTTACGGTAAATTTCGTGGTAGAGTTTGATGTTTGAAGACGAGTATGCCATATCGGAAAGCTTTGAGTTCTGTGATGTTTCAAAAACTTATTAATTTTGTGGTCGAAATCTTCTGCAGAGGAAGGGATTTGATGTGAATCTTCCTATCTTTATTTATGCTCTTTGGTTTAAGTCTCTCCATTGCTGAAGATGCTAAGTAGAATTTAAGGACTTGCTAATTCTAATCCCCCTTGTGTTCTATAAAAGGGATGCTAGGTTCTCTATTTTATTAGGTTGATGATTTGAAGAGAATTGTAGGCGCACGCTCCCGCTACCTATGAGAACGTCTTGCTCTTATGCGAGCCCCCTACTCTCATATGAGCCATTAGAGTCCCTTGCTCTTATACGACGAGCCCCTTGCTCTTATAACGAGCCACTAGTCACTTTTGGTTTGTCCACGCGGAGGGATATTCGCAGGTACCTACAAGGGTAATTTGGTCATATCCTAGGTCACGTGAGACTAGCTCTAGGGTTTTAGCCCACAACCTATAAATAAGTGTCGAAGGCCACCCTAGTGAGGACCCTTTTTTTAGAACCTCCTCCATCTACGAAACCATAACAGTTCTAGAGGAAGTGGGAGAAGAAACTCAGAGAGAGTCGAGTGGTGCCTTCCTCCGGTGAAACGTGTTAAGCCTAAAACCAGGAATCACATATTGTTGTCCTTGAAAAGATCCCGGGGACTACAATTGGCACCGTTTGTGGTAAGCGACTAAAAGACCTCTACAAGTAGCAATATTCTCCATCAGGACCACCACTAAGAGTAGGTTATGGTGGAGATGAAAGCTGCCCTCTCCCCAAGATAACAACTAAGAGCATGTTATGATGGAGATGGGAGCTGCCCTTGTAGGAGCACGCTCCAGCTATGCATGAGCTCCTACTCTCATATGAGCCCTTTCTCTCATATAAGCCCCATGCTCAAATATGAGCCCTTGCTCTCATATGAGCCCCTTACACTTATAACGACCCCCTTGCTCTCATATGAGCCCTTGCTCTGATATAAGCCATTACTCTCAAAAGAACCCCTTGTTCTTATATAACGAGTTTGTTGCTCTTATAACGAGGCCCTTGCTATCATATAAGCCCCTTGCTCTTATAACGAGGCCCTTGCTCTCATATGAGCCCTTACTCTCATATGAGCCCTTGCTCAGATATGAGCCCTTACTCTCATATGAGTCCCTTGCTCAAATATGAGTGTCCACTTTCATGAGTCCTTACTCTCATATGAGCCTCTTGTTATTATATAACGAGCTCCTTGCTCTCGTATGAGCTCCTTACTCTCATATGAGCCCTTGCTCAAATATGAGCTCCTATTCTCATATGAGCCCTTGCTCAAATATGAGCCTTATGCTCAAATATGAGCCCTTGCTCTCATATAAGCCCCTGCTCTCATATGATCCCCTTGCTCTTATAATCTTATAACGAGCCCCTTGCTCTCATATGAGACCTTTTTCTTAAAACGAGCCCCTGCTCTCATATGAGCCCCTTGCTTTTAAAACAAGCCCTTGTTGCTCAAATATGATCCCCTTGCTCTAATATGAGCCCTTGGTCTCATCATATAAGCCCCTTGCTCTTATATGAGCCCCTACTCTCATTTGATCCCCTATACTGGGGGTGTTTTTGAAGTAAAATGCCTTCCCCAATTATTAAGGGCTCTTTTGAAGTAAAACGCCCTCTCCGATTACTAGGGGCATTTTTGAAGTAAAACGCCCTCCCTTATATTGGGGGACGTTAAAGTAAATTGTCATTCCCAATACTAGGAGCGTTTTTGAAGTAAAACGCTCTCCCCGATTACTGGGTGCGTTTTTGAAGTAAAACGCCCTCTCCGATTACTGGGGGCGTTTTTGAAGTAAAACGCCTTCCCCTATACTGGGGGCATTTTTGAAGTAGAACGCCCTCCCCAATACTGGGGGAGCTTTTGAAGTAAAATGCCCTTCCCAATTACTGGGGGCACTCCCTTCCCAATTACCAAGTAAGGTAGTTCAACGAGGACTACTTAAAATTTTGGGAGCTCCGAAAAGTTTCTTAGTACTTTCTCATATGTTTCTTAGAAAAACCAAGTTAATCCAACGAGGACTACTTAAAATTTGGGGTGCTCTGAAAGGTTACCTAGTATTTTCTCATACGGTCGTTAGAACGACCAAGTAAGTTAGTCCAACGAAAGCGGCTAATTTTTTTTGGGGAGCTTCGAGAAGTCCCCAAGTATTTTCTCATATGGTCGTTGGAACCCATGTAAGTTAGTCCAATGAGGACTACTAAAATTTTTGGGGAGCTTCGAAAAGTCTCTAAGTATTTTCTCATATAGTCGATAGAACGACCAACGAGGACTACTAAAAAATTGTCGGTCCAAAAATGATTTGAAGTAAAAAGTTGAATTTATGTGTTGCATTTCCTTGGGCAGAGATGAATTGTTCACTTTTGCCAGCGTAATGCGTGATGGATATCGCTAGGGCGAGCCGTGCCAAGTCAATGATTGTATGAAAAAGATGCAGGTTGTCAAGAAGAGTAGTCCTATGAGCACACACCCCATAAGGATATGCAAGTGAAGATTGCCTATTTTATTTAAGTAATTTTCTACGTAGAAATGAAATGCAAGTATAAGGCATTTTTCATAAAAAAAAATTAATGCCAAGATGGGACGTAAAAAATGATCATCTAAATGTTAATAACATGAGCTGATACCATGTACTCCATGTAAACATTACATCTTATGCTCATTTTCAAAGAGCGCAACTATGAACTGCCTAGCTAGAAGAACGTGTGCTCATGCGCGAAGTGCCAGCGCAAGAAGAGACCCAGAAATAATGAGTGAATGAGTGGTGCCCTACTCTGGTGAGACGTTTCAAGCCCCCAAACACAATAATAATGATTGTGGTCCTCAAATATTATAAGCAAAATAAGCTCGTTAACCGACGTATTGACCACCCAACGAAACCCACACTCACATGCTCTCAAATAGTCCGGCCACGAAGAGGCCCATGTTCGTTGGCCGATGAATTGATTGAACTAAGCTACACTCATTTTGATTTTCTCATAGGACATTTTGGGTGACTCAGCTTGTCCTTGTTCTGAGCAAGAGCTGAGGGGGGCGATTGTAGGAACACGCTCTCGCTACCTATGAGACCACGCCTTGCTCTTATGCGAGCCCCCTATTCTCATATGAGCTCCTTGCTCTTATACGACGAGCCCCTTGCTCTTATAACGAGTTTCTCGCTCTCATATGAGCCCTTACTCAAATATGAGCCCCTTACTCTCGTATGAGCCCATACTTTCATATGACCCCTTGCTCTTATACAACGAGCCCCTTGTTCTTATAACGAGCCACTAGTCACTTTTGGTTTGTCCATGTGGAGGGATATTCGCAGGAACCTACAAGGGCAATTTGGTCATATCCTAGGTCACGTGAGACTAGCTCCAGGATTTTAGCCCACAACCTATAAATAAGAGCTGAAGGCCACCCTAGTGAGGACCACTTTTTCAGAACCTCCTCTATCTACAAAACCTAGCAGCTCTAGAGGAAGAGGGAGAAGAGACCTAGAGAGAGTCGAGTGGTGCCCTCGTCTGGTGAGACGTGTCAAGCCCAAACCAGGAATCACATATTGTCGTCCTCGAGAAGATCTCGGGGACTACAAGAATTAAGTTTAAGCTTTTGATTAGTTTCAATTTGAAGTCTAGTTTTGTGTCTTAGTGTTAGTAAAAACCCTAATTTTAATTAGGTTAACGTTTATCAATCCGAGTTCCTGCTTCTGCGACTCAGATTTACGTCAAATAGAGTTATTTTTTCAAATATGGAGTGTTAATGTTACATAGATCTCAACTAATCCCAGCCTTTCGAACCAACATTTTTCTGTGATCCAAATCCTTTGCCCATTTAAAGGTCCTATTACTGGTTTGTTTGTTTCTCTTACTTCTACTTAGGCAGGGCAAAAACTTCACATCGACCTAAATTTTGTTTATGAGATTTGGATTGATTATTCTGTCCTGTATAAGTATTGTCCCCAAATCTTGAAGCATTATCATCAAATTTTGTCTATGGATTTTACATAACAAGGATGATTTTCTTTTGTGAAGCAAATCAGGGTTTAGGTAGCCTCCAGAACCTGCTATATTGAATACAAAACCAATTACAGCCTATAGAATCACTTATCCCTAAGTTTGACACACAGGTATGGAGCTAGGGAAAAGCACTATTTCACCAAATAGTATACCTATAGAGGCAAGATAGTCAGCATGCTTGTTGCATTCTCTATAGTGGTTAAATATACAAAAGTTATCAAAAAAAAAAAGAATCATGGATCTTATGGAGTGAATCAGATAGTGGCAGCCCCAGGAGGATCTTTGTTGTCTTTGATAAAACCCACCATTGCAGGAGAGTCACTGCTTAGTGCACACACAAATGTTTTTGGGCCCTTTACTCACTGCAATTCTGAAATCAATCTCAATTGCTTTCATGCCATGGTCTGTGACTGTGATACTAACACGTGGGAGCACCCTGTATGTCTCTACTCTAGTAAGTCCACCATAACCTTCTCTTGTATGTGTGATTGCTCTATCAATATTGATCATGAGAGTATCAACTGGGGGAGGAATTCATCTAACCTTCTAAGGACCTTGAGTTTAAAGATGGAGAAGGACCATTTATGACGTATAGCTCTGCTGGAAGAGGTATCGACATCTTTGGAGACCAACCTGGAGATTCTAGTATGCATACTGTAGTAGATATCTCTCTGCTCCCTTCTCTCTGCTTTCCTTTCTGAAGATCCTACTGTTTTTTTGTTGCCAAACAAAAGCAACAGAAGCATTAAAGGCAGCATGAAGCATAGTGGTTTTAGTTTCTGATTTAGGAAGGTCAGCAAGCCAGTCAATTTCATAATTAAACCCACTAATTTGTCTTGAGGTATTACGGTTTTGTAGAATAGTACTCCACAACTTCTTGACTTGTGCATTCCATGAACAAGAGGCCCATATCGTCATTTGAGTTCCTGCAACCACATAGGGATAATGTCTAGAAACCATTCTATTTTAAGTAACAAGTTGACCTTTGATAGCTTGCCAGGAGGTGAAACTATCCCTGGGGACAGAGTAGGAGCTCCAACAAACATGACTTCACTTCTCTATAGGCTTCTTCTGCCTAAGAGCATCATAGGTTGCAAATCAGAATACTTTCCATCCATTGAAACATTCCACACTACCTTATTCTTTAGAATTGAAGAAGTAGATTTAGTAGGCAGATAGTTATCGATTTTTCTAATAGCGGAGATGAGGTGGTTGGGGACACGCCTACTGCCATTGTAGATAACATTCAAGACTTTTGCTTGCATAGAGAGAAAGGAGTCATACCTGAGGCAGCATTGAATTTATCAACCAAGATACTTGAGCCATGTTAATGGTCCTTCCAAACGGTAGTATCTTGGCCATCTCCAATATGGTGAGGGCAAAATTACTTACCTTATTCTCTAGACTTGAAGATTTTCCTCCTAGACCATGAGCAATTGTCTGGGATTCCCTCGAGCAAGTTCTCTCACACCAATTCACCCAAAAATTGTCTTCTTTTGAGGAAATTCTCCAAGTAAGCATAAAGATAGAAGCTTCATTTCGCACGCCTATGATAATTAAAATCAAATTACACAATTGCACAACTACAATCGATATCTTCGTTTCTATCTCTAGCAGAAACAACTAAAATAGATAATTAAAATCAAGTTACAGAATAAACACCATTACAATCGAAAGTGAGGTTAAGATTTTCTTACCGGAAATGTTATCTCCGTTTGGTTTCTAGAGAGAGAAACCCACTTTTTGGCAGAGATTTGATGGCCTAATCGTGCTGCTTGTAGATATAGAATGAGGTCTCGAGAGAAAAAGTGAGCTCTAGAGGGAGAAACTGAGCTCTAGAGAGAGATGACAGATAAAATGGTGTTGTATGAAGAGTTTCAGAGATAGGAGGTGGTGGTGGCATTGTTTAAAGAATTTTAGTGAGATGTGGTGATGGTTCTAGAGAGATAGTGGTTCTAGTGAGAGAAATAATGGCTTCAGATAGAGAGTATTTAAGAGAGAGAAAGTGAGGGTCAAAAAATGTGATGAAATTAACGTTTCTGTAGGAGAGAGAGAGGAGTGTTGTTGCTCAAGAGGAAACCGGTAATGTAGACGAGCACTACCTCGGGTGGCTCCACACTGCCCAGTTAGCATAACAACTCTTTTCCCGCCCCGAAACGGTCACGTGGCAATCAACTTATTCGGGTTTTTTACCATTTTATCTTTTGAAAGGAAAATTGGAAAAAAATTGAGAGAAATGAAAATTTATTTCCCTAAATCGTCGAATTGATGCCTAAGATCTTTATTTTGTGTGTGCCCAGCCGACTGCAACCTTAATTCCTTAATAAGTTTCTATTGTTGTGATAAACCTCTTTCTCCCATATAAATAGAGAGCTTATTCTAGGTTTTTAATGAAGCTGATTAGTAGAAGTTGTTAAAGTTAATTCTCAAACTTTTTTATTCTGGAGAATGTTCTTCATGAGTAAAGATAGAAACAGGAGCACCATTATGCATAGTAGGTTTGACATACGTAGTCTGGATGTAGCTTTATTTTTTGCAGCAACACCCATGATTTCAGCACAACTTTTTGCTGGAGTAACATTGTTGGGTCTCTTGGAGAGTGGTGGAAAGCCGTTCTTGGTACTCTTTTCATGGACAAAAAAGCCTGTTTTGCATTTGCCATAGAGTCATTTAATCCCATTTCCTCTTGAGGTAGTACCTTGTTCATTAATTGTTGCCCTACCAGCAGTACACTGGATTCAAGACTTTGTGCCCTTCGCAAAGGCAACACTCCCACGTTCGTTTTTAAACACCTCCTGTACCTCTTCATAGTTCTCCTTATCCTCTTATGTTCTAGATGATTCTCATTCATCACTATTTGAGATGTTGCGTTAATCGACGTGCTTTACGCAAACATTGGTCTTAAGGTCACGAGTCATAATTTTCATGTACTCCTGTCATAATTTTCAAAGGGGAAAAAGATGACATCCCGTAAGCTAATTGTGGTGGGTAATTTAACAGATTCAGCCTCTGATTCATTAGTTTCATCATTTTCGATGTCATCCTCTAATTGGGAATCTTCGTAATAAGAGGCAGACACCACTGACTTGTTAGAACTAGCATGTGCTGGGTTGATTACTCCGGATGATTGTGATGTCACGCAGCGACTTTTTCTTTCTCTCTTCGACCAACAACAACCTCTTCAGTTTTTACCTCTGTTTGCTAACAGTTTATCTCCCCATTCTATTCAGGTGGTCGACAAATAGATGGTGAGAGAGAATTGCTTGAATAATCAAGGTAATCCTTTTATTGCTTTAAAACTCCTCCAACATGAGATTCTCTTCCAAATGTATCGATGCTCCTTTTATAAGAAAATGAAAGACATTAAGGTCTACACATTAGTAGCCTAAATAGTATAAATAATGGTAGCATTAAGGTCTTCTTTTTCTTCAAACATTACGGCTTTGGCAAAATCTTCTGGTCTTCATTTCGACTATCAATAAAATTGGTGAAACACACATGTTTCTTGCTATATTGATTGCAATAGTGGCTCAGCAAAGCTTGAAACTTCTCCAACTCTCCAATTGGCTACATAAAACTGATGTGTATATATGAAAGTAACCCTTGTGCCGAGAACTGCTAGAGATGCTCGTATTTAACTTAAAGTGCTTGGTTTAGTCTCCAAGCCCATAACTACAATAAATCAATAAATTAGATAAATGTTTAAGTACACATAATTAAACGTAATGATGATCAACGTACATATTTGGCCATGGCTGGGGAAAGAACCCTGTATTAATTTTCTTTACAATATTTTGGGGGCGGCACGCTTTTGAAAAGAATCCAGTATGCTAGATTTAGCCAAAACATTAAATAAGAGTCCTAGAGGATCCTTGAATTGGTCGTTAACCCCTACTCAGATCCTCTTTCCAAGCGTAAATTAGATTAGAAGCTAAAGTGCAATACCTTTCTTCCCACCACCAGTTAAAGCTCAAGCCACCATAGAGTAAAAAAAGACTTAAATGCCTCTCTCCGACCACAAGGATGATCACAATGTCCATACTCAAGATGCTACAAGAAACATAACAAGGATGATTGTGGCACTCATAGCTCATGATGCCACAGAAAAATAAAGAATCAAAGAATACTTCTATAGTCGCACTTTAATGACATTGCTGTTATTCTTTGTTTGCTTAATGGAATCATTAAGTGATTGAAATAGTTTAGTAGCTTTGTTTGGAACATGCATGCACCACGTTAAACTGGTTACTGTGGTATTTTTTCCATCATTGATGATGCTTTTCTAATATTGGCTGATAAAATTTAAGCTGTAAAATATTATATGGTACCTTCGGAACAATACTGATCAGTTCTTTAATTTGTTGCAGCTTGTGGAATCAGCATTTTTGCCACTGGTCTCAGAAAAAAAATTGACCGTTCAAATCGGAAAAAGGGATGCTTTACTTTATCGGGGGTCACTTCATATTTTGGTATGAAAGTTGAGTTGAACATATACAAGTCTGTTGTCTAAATAGTTTAGTAAATAGAACATTAAAAATTTCAACAAAAAAACACCAGAAGAATACTATATGATAAGAACTCTTTGACTTATGCCCATGTATAGTTCATCTCATCTATGCTGACTGTTGTGATATTTTGTAGTGAATATTGAACTTGATATCTAAAAGGTTCGTCTTGGATATGAGGTCATATGATGTCAACATCTCCAATGAAGATAAAGCCGAATTCCTTTATCCAACTCTTTTGTAAATGAAACAACTATTCTGAAATTTAAGAAATTGAACAGAGATGGAAATATAAGCATTTTTAATCTCTCGGCGGGAGTCTAAGGTCTAGGTATAATCATCTGGATACATGTTTTCATTTGGAGAAAGAAAACTGGGGTTAGACGATTTACAACATAAGATAGGCTTTTCCTCTTGGGTCCCCTTCAACGATTCTGAAATCATAGGGAAAACCTCTAGAAAAGTAAATAAAGAATTGGTTACAATCAATCGAATTATGTAGTACAAAATTTGCAGCAATATTAGCTTCCCCGAAAAATAAATTAGATTGTTGAGGAGAGTGTTCAGCTTTCTAAGTAGTTGCACAACTTTCCAAGCAGGGACATGCCCTTGTAGCGATTCTCACAGCATAGCTACAATTATAGCATATATTACAATGTCCATGTAGTTCAGTTGAGGAGCTGCCTTGATCCCATGATAGATAGCTTCTATCTCAGTAATCCCAATTGAATCTGCTTCTGTTTGTGCAGGGCAGTTATAAGCTAGAATTGGGTTGCCATTTAGACTCTTCAAAATACCCCCACACCACTGTATTTCCCTCATTTAAGGATCTATCACAGTTCGAAATATAAGCATGACTTGTACTATGTATCCACTTTAGCAGTGTCTTGGTTTGGAGGGCATATGTGTAGAGGTTGTAGTCCCCAATTTGTGTAAAAGCTATTTGTGGCTTTAGGTGTTATTTGATGAAGCTTCCCTTTCATTGCATCTCCTTGGTGATTAAAGTATAGCATTAGCAGGTTTGATTTTATTCTGAAAAATTCTCATGTTTCTTTTCTCTCAATGTAGTAGCTAGCTGTAACGAGAGCATTGGTAAAAACTGTGCTTCTAAAAATATTGTAAGATGTTTGTGGAATCAATTGATCAAAGACAAAAGACCATCTAGAGTTGGATAGAAACTTGAAATTCATTTTGATAAGAATATTAAACCATATAGTTGTTAAGAATGGTTAATAGATGATATAAGACTTCTTATTCTCGCTTGTGAGTAAACTCTCATGAGTCTACCAAACCCAAGATGACTGTGTAGGCTGATTAATAGATGATATAAGACTTCTCATTCTCACTGCTTTAATTTCATAATGAATTTATAGTTGACATTGTAAAGGGATATAGGTCTAAAATCATAAAAGGAACTTAGATTCTGAATTTTAGGGATGGTTCTGGGAACTCAAGTATGAATATCCTTAAAAAGGTTTAAGGATTTGAAGAAACTCTGAATGGCCTTTATGGCATCTTCTCTTATTCTCATCCTCAACAAAGATATTAGTACCCTTAACCTGTACTTCAGTAACATACGTACCAAGTTTTTATGCCTGAGATTCACTTAATCAGGCTAATCGGGGCCCAGTTATTTGTCTCTTTCAACAATTTTAAAAAGAAGTCAAGTACTTCAGCCTTGATTTTCTCAGAATCATCAATATGTTGGTTGAACACCCCCCACCCCCCCGCGCCTGGTGATATACAAACAACGTCTACTGACTAGTGTGCCGCAAAACCTTCGGTTTAAACTTTTTTTCTACCAGGTGCACTTTGCTATTTGGCATACCAACATGGCGGCATAATTGTAGGCAATTGTGAAGAGGGATCCAGGTCATGTAGTAATTCCTTTCTTTAACAAAGTTATGGAAGAATTTGTGCTCGAATCCCCCAAAAGTTAACCAATTGCGTTTAGATCTTTACTTTATCATAATTTTCTCTTAGTATAAGAAATAACTTAAATCTTGGTAGTCTCTTCCTACCTGAATCCTTGCGTCAACTTTACCATATAAATTTTTCTCAGTAGTTTGAGTGCATGCATCTCCTTAGAAATTTTAGTTCTTGGAACAGATCATACATTGGAGGACTTGTACTGTACTCTGCACATCGAAGTACTTTCAAAAAATTCTTACAAGAATCATGACGAGTTGGGGCACATGAAATCTAAATGGGGCAGCTTATATGTTCATACTTTTTGACGTGAGAATGTTCATTCGATAGTGATGGAAAGACCATAAGGCAAAAAAATTTCTTCAGATGCTGGAAAATCAGTAGTACACTATCAAGTTTGTTGTAGATTGTGTCCTCTCCAAATTGGTTAATAGTGCAAGTATAAGTCAGTCCTCCCCCTTTTAGACCAGCAAGATTGTTGATGTACATTATATTTCTTAGGGGAGCCAGCTCAAGAAAAGTCAGGTAATCTCCTCCCACTTTGTCACTATGGAAGTAGTGATGATCTACCGTTAAGGGTGGAGCTGGGTGTTGTTAAGTACTCCCAAAGTGTTGCTCTATTTCTTGATTCACTGGCTGCATGTATGCAAGATAAGAAGGATTTCCTGGAGGAGAGGATAGTATCTTGTACAGTAACAAACTGTTCTGTCATGGAGCAGAAGGAGACCTTGAGTTTGAAGTCATTCCATAATGCCCATATTTTACCATTTTCAGTGTAATTGTAGTCATTCAGAAAGGACCGAGAAATAACTATATAAGCTTTAACCTTGACCAACTGGGCTCTGTTAATCCCCTAATATTCCAAGATAGTATACTTCCTTGTTTCTGTCTTTCCCTCTTTTCTGTCATGGAGCATAAGGAGACCTTGAGTTTGAAGTCATTCCATAATGCCCATATTTTACCATTTTCAGTGTAAGAAATAACTATATAGGCTTTAACCTTGACCAACTGGGCTCTGTTAATCCCCTAATATTCCAAGATAGTATACTTCCTTGTTTCTGTCTTTCCCTCTTTTCTGCTGCAATTATCTTCCTTTTCATAGTCTTTTTTGATGGTTTGAAGGTGCTATAGGAGCAGGAGTGCCAAGATATGGTATCTGGATAGTATCTTCATGTTCTATCAAATTCAGTCCAGAAGAATAAATGTTTACTCTGTATATATCCGTGGTTTTAAAGGGGTAAGCAGCGTTGGAGTTACCTCGCTAAGGTGGAGAAGCTGAACCCAGTTCTCCTCTTTAATCAGTGGGATTGGACACCAGCTAACAATAATCACATAATTCCTAAACTTTTTTTATTGCAAGGTAAGCTGGGATTAGGCAGGACCTCATGACCAGCTTGAAATACACAAACCAAAGATTATATCCTCTAGTATGCACTATGCCTCTGGCATCCTCATCCATATAGATTAAAAGTCTCAGAGGGAAGGAACCAGGGAAATACACAATTTCTCATAATACACAATTCCTCAACTCAATATCGGGTGTCTTGGACTCGTTACTTCTCTCTACTAATTCTCCTCTACCCTTTCTGGCATTCTGTTTTTGTTCACTTGAAATATTATCGAACTACTCTGTATGTGCCTACGTGGTTCAGTTATCTTCTCTTCAGGAACTTATTTCTCATTTCTTTTCTTTCCCTTGGAAAAATTTAATTTCATAGTCTCAACTACTGGGAGGCTGGTTAGTTTTGGGCGTGAGGCCTTTGCTAGAAAAGAATGTGTTGCTGAGGTGAAGAAGCTGCCTTTGATCGGAGCTGAAGGCATTCATATTCTTATAAGTACTGCATCCATGAGATCTGTTTATTGCAATATATATCTGCTGAGGTGAAGAAGCTGCTTGATTGGAGCTGAAGGCATCCATATTCTTATAAGTACTACATCCATGAGATCTGTTTATTGCAATATAAATCTTGGAGCAGATTTACTGTGCTCATTTCAGAGGAGAGTGGGTATAGGCTGATGGATGGCTGCATTGCAACATTTCCTTGCTGCTGCAGCTTGAATAGGTGCTGCTTCTGTGGTGCGTGGTCCCTCTGCTTCTTTTTATTATGGTTCTTGGTTGGTGCTGGGTTTAGGGTCAGTTGTATGATTATCTCCTGTTCTATTGTAGTCTGATTTCTTTTATTTCTTGGCTGTAGTCAAGTGCTGTTGTAGAACTCTTGCTTTGTTAGTTTTCTGGTGTTAGGCCACTCCCAGCATGCTTGGAGGCTGAGGAGTTTGTCCCCACCTTGTACATTGTATATAGTTACTTTCTTGATTTATTTATTATGGGGGTTACTCCCCCGCTCACGGTTCAAAAAAATAAAAATAAAAATAAAAATGATTAATAGCAGATCGAACACATTGGTGGTATCAAGCGGTATTCAACTCATCAACAGGCTTATGATTCCTCAAATCCACACCTATAACTGAAGGGAGTACTGAGTTCGGGGGTGAATTTCAAATCTGGAAAAACTTTCTGTTGTCCTATCGAGGCAAACTGATTTCCCTAAGGCTCTAACGAGGAGCGCCCTAACTTACAGTTTTTCAGGTGTAAAATTGTTTACTTAAGTTGTAAAACTTGCTGAAATGGGATTTGAAACTATAAACTATATATATTGACTGTTGTCTATATTTCCCATTTTCGCACTGGATTTTTTTTCCCCTATTCAATTCAATGATTTACTCTTACTTTTTAGAAATACAATTTGCTCATCTGTACAATTTACCGCTTTCAATTCCAATGATGTACCTTTAGCAGCAATGTCTTCATCTATTTTTGGTTGAAGAGACGTTTTAATATCTTGAACATATTGGTTCATGGTGTCCTCCTTTAAAACCCCAACTTGCCTAGTAAAAAAAATTATGCGGGACGTGTCAGATATGGACATGTAAAAGGTGAAAAGTATCATCCGAGTATGCGTTACATCCCGGAGGCTCTGGTGATCATGGTGTTGTAGCTGTTATTTGTCAAATTTTCATCAAAACATGATAACTCTAATGAGAGAAGAATATCTCAATAAAAGAGAAGGAAGGGTTATACTTGTATGTATCTGAGTTTCTGAGCGCGACGTGGCTGATCTTCTCGAACTTGGAATGTACACAAATGACAAGTGAATGCAAGTAGCCTGGATTTGAGAGATCTTCTTCTCAAGCACCGCCTCTTCTATACATGTCTCTAGGATCAATTAAGACAGGAAAATTTGAAATGCTGGTTTTTTCCACTGAATTAAACGCATGACAATTTACCAGTCACATTAGTTAACAATTCGGAGTTCGGAACAATTCGAATGGGTTTAGGTACGGATAAAATTCAATTTATATTGGTTAGATTTAAAAATTTGGCGACTATAACAATATTTTTTTTATTAATTTATATTTTCATACGAAGTATATACATATTTCACAAAAGATAAACCATTAATACCCAAGATAGTATTATTCAGTTAGAATATAAATTATACATTCAACTGTTGGTAAAACTTGAATACATAAACGAGTAAAACAATTAAGCAAATTACTATACCGAATCCTAACTAAACATTGTTCAAATCTTTATGCAAATAATGAATCTAGAGTAGAACTACTCTACATCATCCAAAGTTCTAAATTCTACAAGCTCATCTACGTAATATGGATCCTATCCCATATAAATCGTTAAAAGTTTCCTCTCCATCGTTATTTCCTATCACCATGTTTTTTTCATACGCATCACGTCCTTCATCGTTGTATCTTGGAAGTTTCCAATTTCTTTAGATTAATTTGATTTTGAATTTTTTTTTTAAACTTGCCCGAATTGTTCTTCATATTCATATTCGAGTTCATTCGTATAAAGATAGAGTCATTCTTAACTACTGTATATCCATTTAAGTTGAATTTTTCTATATTGATAACTCCTAGGATATATGTACTCAAATTTCTATAAATAAAAAATAAGTTAAAAAAATTCGATTATTCGGTACGTTCGAGAATTATTTGCATAACAATCGTAGGCGTCCTAAAGTTCGTGAACTCTTACTCATCTTTTTAAAAATTGGCTAAAAAGTACGATACATCAATTAATCGTTCGAGTCGTGTATAATTCACGTATTAATCGCAAACTTATTAACTATGGACGAACAACTCATAGGCCCATGTAGAGTACTAATTGACTTCATAGAGCCTTTGGGATGCCTTCATAACTTTGTCTCACCACTCGTCTCGCGTGTAAAGGGACACTAGTAGTACTCTTATCTAGTTGCTATCTTAGTTGCGCAACTAAGCAGGCCCTTTATATTAGGTTTGCAACAAAATATTATATATTATAAATCTCAACTATTGTCCTGCGTGGCGTGTCAAAGCTGACTAGGACAAGATGACTAGGCATATAACATTAACATTTGTGTTTGCAATAGTAAATAGTATGTAGCCATTTAATTAGTTTTATAATGTTATTAAACACCTTTAATTAGTAAATAGTATGTAGCTATTTAATTAGTTTTAAAATGCTATTAAACACCTTTAATTACTAAGTTTTGTAACTCCAATATGTAATAGAACATTTTGTTACATCATCTATAAGTTTCTTAGAAATTTATGTTTTTGCTGTCAATTTATGTTTCATAAATATATCAGTACATTTATTCATTCTTATGAATTTACACTTTTACAAGGCAATTATGAACCCTTCAAGCTCTATTTGCCCAACGCTTCAGAGAGCTATGAGATTTATCGGTCATGTTGTTGCAACATTTGTTATAAATTCATTTCATGTTGACTGTGTCATATATGTCCGTGTAATGAAATGATAATGTATCTATTCTTACTATAGGGACATTGAAGAGCTGAAAGCAACATTGGATTATGTAGATGCAATAACTCTTTGGAAAGAGAACTAAGAAGATGAGAAATTTTAGAGTCTAGAGGCTTTATAGTAGTGTAGATCTTTTCTGTTCTTTGTGTAAAAACTAAGGAACACGTATAGGACGAAAAAAAGATAAAAGGGAACCGAGCAATGAATTTGTATCACTATAAAGTTATGTATTTTGGTGAAGCCTGACTTTGTGTACCAAATTAAAGTCGTGCAAATAAAGATTGTGTTTTGACCAACATATTGGGCTTTGGCTATATCATTAACTTATTACGTAATTCATAGCCTAAGTTTAACACAGGATCATAAGCTAGTTAGAATACAAAAGAGAAAAAAACAATTTTTCATTCCCACAATTACATAACTCCAAAGATTTGAAGAAACTAATGTTTTTCCTCTTTTTAAACCTCTCATCTCCAGTAGGTTTTTGGTTATTGTAGCCACGACCAACATGGCTTGATTACGTTCTTAAAAGGTGCCATTACAGCTATGATGCAGTGCAATCTAGATGCAAAGAGGAAGGAACACGAAGTCAACAACTTCATCTAACAACTGCCTTTGAGGCAATCTTTCCAGGAAGAAGTGATCGATGATGATATTCTCTGTGTTTTGTACAAGTGAGATAGATGGTATTGATGCGAAAGAGTAAAAACATCCATGGTGTAGTAGTATATTTCCTAGATTCGATAAAGAAAAACTATCAAAAGTATGTCAAAGGTATTTGATTATGTACCCAACTATAATTCGAGAACATTCCAATCTCCAACTGCAAAGCTCGACTATCTACAGTAGTCGTTATACTTGGTCAAATATAGCCGTTGTACGTGCTTCCTGAAGTTTGCCAACCTTCCTTAAAGATAGGAGAAATATTATATTTTTTTAACTGCCTATATCTGACTATAAATATAGGCAGATCATATAATAGAAGGGACAATTTTTTATATTTTCAGCATACCCACTATCCAAATTTATCTACAAGTGTAATAGATTAACATTTAATGGATTTTCATTTAAACCCTCCTCGAGGTCGTAGTTTTTCTCAGACTTCACTGAGTTTTCCACGAAAAATCTACTACTACGTATTAGCTTCTATTTGCACTTGAATCATACTTCTTTACATAAGTATTTACGAGGTTTACCTACCGGAAAAACTAGCCATTAGAATTGGTGTCGTCTATGGGAATTACCACCTTATTTGTCTATCAAATCTCATCCTTAACAATCACTACCATGACCAACGTGAACCTCCGAAGTGCTTCCCGTACCCGGAGGAACAACGAGGACATTCCAACTGCCGTTCTGCCAGAAACCACCAATTTACACAATAATATTTTTAAACTCCAAAAACAGATGAAATATGATAGAGTTCAACGGCTCGAAGATCAAATAATTTACGCTCAAATTCTCCAAGTAGAAAGAGATGAGAGGAGGAAAGTCTTGGAGCAGCAAAGCCACTTATCAAAAGGAGATAGAGAGCCTGTACAGACAGCATAACCAATTCACCACCCGTCAGGGGTCGCCCATCTAGGCCCGAAGTGATTACCGATCAAGAGCATCTTTGAGGGAGAATAGGTCACCGAGAGAAGAACGACACCAAATCTTGAGATCACAATCCAGGAATTCAGACAGAGTATCAGGACACTTTGAATTCACGTCATTAGCATCGACCACTCTGGGTAGTCAACAAACTCGGCATCAGACCCCTCCATCTTCACCTAGACGACCAATAAGAGAGAGGTTGGGCCCCAAAGGGCAAGGAAATTTCAACCCTCACACTGCTATAACACCTCACATGCTCCCTCAGTTCGTTATCTTGGATGACTTGAACAATCGAATTCAGGCCATTCATTATAATATCCCGAGTCGAAGATCTACTTTAGATAGGATCGAGATAAATCCCATCTCCCCTTACCTCGAAGGCATGCCTATTCCTGACAACTTTGACATGCCAAAGTTTCATCAGTACGCAGGTCTTATCGACCCATTAACCCATGTCAAACACTTCAAAGCAACAATCCACCTTTACTTTAAACGCGATCACATGCTATGCCGCTTGCTTAACATGAGCCTCAAAGAAGAGCCTCTCAAATGGTTTCATACAATTCTTGAAGGATCGATAACTAGCTTCGCTCAGCTGCAGCAGTTGTTCAAATCAAATTATGCACACGCTAACAATCGTGAGATTATAGTTGATTATCTTTACTTCTTTGAACAAGGTACAAAGGAAACCTTCATAAATTTTTACAAACGATTCTTGTAAGAAACGAGAAAGATTGGAAACTCAGATCCAAAGATTGTAGTACCAACATTTACTTCTGCACTAAACATCGATTCTAAAGTTCAAGAAGAACTAACACTTCATAAGCCAAAAATGGTAATGGAAATGATAAATGTGGTTAATAATTACATCGAGTTGAAAGGCTAAAAAAGGATAAAATGATCATTAATTACAATGATACTCTTTTACCACTACACTCGAAACAGACAAGCAATGGTGTTACCAAACGGCGTGAGCGATCTAACGATAATATTAAAGGAAAAGATGGGGAAAAGGATAGACCAATCCCAGTTCTACTACCTATGACAACCACCCTATCTAACATCTTATCCATCTTAAGGGGAGACGAGCTCTTTTGAGAAGCATAAGAAATTCTTGATGTCCCAAATAAACCCTTATACTAGTATCATAACGTCCATAACTATGAGACCGATAACTACTATTCCCTCATACGTATTTTCCACTGAATTGTCTTGGCAGGAAGACTTCACAAATACGTTATCAATGTTCAGAAGTTCCTCGAGGAAGAAGCAACAAGGAAGAAGGATGAACAAGGGCAAAATTAGGCTCGTAATCTATACATGATCGAGATCGAAAAAGGAAAGAAACGAAAGAAGAATGACATAATCACATCATGCTACAAGATGACTTTTTTCGAGAAATCTGTCAAACTTTTACCAAGCTTCAGCAAAGCAAAATGCCCATTGTTGAAGATTGTGAAATTTCGTAAGTGGGTCTTCATGGTGTTGAAGGACCAGGTAGTGCGAGACATTCATTTGGAGATCTGGAGATGGGTTACAGGATTCGATTTCAAGGGGGAGATTGTTATGATATGAACTCGAGTCGTGTTAGAGGAAGTTCATCGAAGCTCGCGGGACGAACGAGGATCGAAGACGGCTTGAAAAAGGGTTTTTTTAAAGTCCTGTTTGAATAGACTTTTGTCTATTTGAACAGAAGAGACAGAGGAAAGTTTATTCGAATAGAAGTCATGTCTATTTGAATAAAAAGAGACAGGGAAAAGTTTATTCGAATAGGAGTCATGTCTGTTCGATTAGACTTTTGTCTATTCGAACAAAAACGTTCAGAACCCATCTTATTCGAATAGATCTAGAGTCTATTCGAATAGACTTCGTAAGTCAGTTTTTAGAAGGTATTTTTTGGGGACGTTGGTATGTCTCGTGATCCGTACTTCGAGCCTATTCTTATGTAATGACTTCCCTTGTTTATAAGGGTGTCTAGGGTTAGCTGTTAGCCCATCTTTTGGTAAGTTTAACCTTAGAGAGGCTAGGGTTTGAAGAGACTCCATTAAAGCTTGAGAAGCTTGAGAGATCCTTGTAACCTTTGATCTTTGATTATGAATTATTCTCGGGGAGTGGTTTTTTTATCTGCAAGGGTTTTCCACTTCACTCATTCGAGTAAATTATTGTGTTCTTGCTTTCGTATAATTTCTTATTGGTATTTCCGTTTATCGTTCTTGGGGCGAGGGATTGGGATTATCTACCCTGAATTCCTAGTAATTGGTATCAGAGCGCAAGGTTAGGGCTTGTGTGATTAGAGCGATGGCCGATACGAAAAAATTAAAAATCGATAAATTTAATGGATTGAACTTTGGGATTTGGAAGATGCAAGTAGAGGACTTTCTATATGCGGAGGATTGTGATTTTTTTCTAGGAGAGATTTTGACGTAGCCGGCCGATATGAATCGTTTGGAGTGGGAGCTTTTAGATCAAGATGTCCTTGGTAAAGTTTGTTCAACACTCTCAAGTTCAATTTCTTATAAGTTGCCTAAAGTGAGTACCGTGTTAGAAATGATGGACAAACTATCAAAGATGTTTGAATCAACTTCGAGTGATTTAAATTCTTAAAAGTGTATTACGAGTGATTCAAATTCCCGTAAGCGGGTTACTTTCAGCGACATGGTTGAAGTCTTTGGTGATAATTCTTGCGTAATACCTCTTGGAGCTTCGTTGTTAACATCGGGTAATTACTCGGATGTTAAAGTTAGAGAAAAGAGAGCTTCACATATTGAGAATGGAAGCAAAAGGTGCATTAAGGCATGAAATTGCAATCAACAAGATGATTTGGTTGATATGACTTGTGATGTTCGGGATAAACTATGTAATGTGATTCATGGTACTCGGGATAAGTTATGGTGGTTGTCTTATGGTGTTTGTAAAAGGTTGAGGTTAGACTTGGTTGCTCCATTGGAAATTACGTTGGGTAAAAGCGAATTGTCTAGCTATGATGAGTGCTATCACATAGTAGATAATGAAGATATTTGGATTTCATTAACGAATGATAATTCGTTAAGTTCGGACATGGTGCAATATGTGTCTAGTATGGCTAAAAATATGTTTTCAAGCCTACTATCGGACTTGGGTTTTTTGGCTACATTCGGCGATGATGCTTTTGAGATCATGAAGGAGGCTATTGCTTTAGCTTGGGACAAAAGACAAGATGCGTACTTAGGGATGTGTAACGCTAATGATGAGAATATTGGTGTTGTTACTTCGATAGTGGACTCTAGAACATGACATGAGAAACTTACGTGAGCATTTAGATGAAAGCATTGTTCTCGAGAAGAATACTTGATAAGTTAAAATTGATAGATTTGTTCTTTTGTGAAGATATTGTCTTGGTAAAGCAAAAGAAAGTTGGGTTTCCTAGAAAGAGAAGAAAATTGAATATGGGATCGAACCACTTATACGATGATGTATGGGAACCGACTAGAGTTAGTTCTAACGGGGGATTTTATGGCTTTGTTACTTTCATTGGTGATTCCGTACGAGAGCTTGGTGTACATTTCTTAAAGAATGAAACGGATTGGTTTAATGTCTTTTCTAGATGGAAAGCTTGGGTTGAGATTGAGACAGGTTCAAGGTTGAAGCGTCTTAAATCTAACAGTGATGGTGATCAATTTTGCTGTGATGAGTTTGTTATTGATAAAGCATCTATTGGGATTGAAAGGCTTGAGAAGATCCCAATAATACCACGAGAGTTTGGTATGGCTGAAAGTGTGGTCCGTGAGATTACTGAAAGGGCGCAATGTATGAAATGTTTCATCGAGTTGTCAAGGCAGTTTTGGGTGGATTCGGTAGTTTCAGCGGTTGATAAAGAGTCTTTGTATGCATTGGATCTTAGACTATTAGAAGAGATCACTTGGACGAAAAAGGAGGTAATAATTTATACTTCTTTTTTTTATTCAAGTAGTAGATCATTACTAGATTATATGTCTAGTTTGTGCATGTTCATTGGATATGTTTGTGATGGTTTTGGTGACCGATCTTGTGATGCGAAGAATCAAAAAATTATCCAACTTATTGATGTGATATCCAATGATGATGTCTTTTGCAAAGACATGGATAAGTGGACCAGAAAAGTGGATTTATTGGGGTCATGTGAGTATGTTAAAATCTCTGCAGAGATAGTGTTGGAACCATTGGTTGAAAGGGTCCAACGAGAATCGTATACTCCTCTGATTGTAATGAAAAAAGGAACTAAGGTTTCCAGACCTGCGGCCCGTTATCATTTCTCTCGACATTATTTGTGGTTAGCCGGTATTGGTGATGACTACAAGGTGGCTTTACAAGGTGAGGTTATGGGAAAGTGGGAGCTTGTCATGGATGATGATGAGATGGGATCTAAATCATCATATCGGGTATATGATGCAATCTTATTACCAATGGTAAAAGCTCATACTTCACAAGTTAAACGAGAATAAGTTTGTTCAAGTGGTTCAAGGTGAAACTTGTGGTAAAGTACTTTCAAGAAGAAACATGTGTTTATGTCAAGATGTTTTGGTTCACCGGTTGTGAAGCTAGTTGTTTTGTGGTGGCTTTGTTTTTTGGATTGAGTGATTCTTGATACGAAATAAAAATTCTTCAAGATTGATCTTATTGAAGATGGGTATATGTAAGTCGGCTACATGAATACATAGTTACTGGGTGAAGTTGCATTATGGAGGCTCATACATGAGAGCTTCATATGCGTATTCGAAATATACACCGAAATGATGGGGCTCGATGTTGGATATGTTTATATCATTAGTGGATTTTTTTAAAATACCATAAAGACCATTGTTGATTTTTTTTGAGTTTTGAGAACTTATGGATCATCCGCTCTTAGAGTATGGATGATATGCTAGTTGCATTTGCAAGTTCTTGCATGGATAAGATTGAAGAGTCGTGGGAACGATTATCTCAATAAAGGGTTTAGACCGATAAATTGGTTAATCCTTGTGCATATGGTATTGTTCAACAGGAAGAACATGAAGCAGAAGTTGTTATTGACTCGTGTACATTGAGACTGATTGGAGTATTATTTAGTAGCGTACTATTTGTCATTACTTCGGGCTTAAGACGCGTGTTTGTTTGGCTATGGAATGAGATATGAGTTTAGATCGAGGTATGTCTTACTCATTGATGATCTATTTACTAATGCATGTCATTGTTTACATGAGACCAAAGTTTTCTCATGAAGTGGGAGGTGTGAGACGTTGATAATGAATATTATGTATTCGAAGAAGACTCAGTTGTAGCTCATAGCTATGGAGTGTTTCTTGTTCATCTTGTAGGGTTGTGTTTACTTGTGATGGCGAAGTACGTTAGTGATATGGAAATGACTACAGTTTCGTGGTGTTATACAAAAGCTATTTGGGTATCGAGATGACAATGGTTAATTGCATCATTGATTACAAAGGCATGAGTACGGTGCGGCTTTGGAAGTTTGCAAGGGGATGTTCTTGAATTTTTTGTTGAAAAATGTTCAAAATATTACCACATGGTTTTGTGTGGTAAGATAGCTTTTGGCATGAAGAGTTTGGTTTGACACAGTTACAGATGTGGTTGCTTTGAAGATAGGTGAAGTTACGGGAACCTCATATTTTAAATTTCAAGTGGGAGATTTGATGAAGATTGTAAAATTTCGTAAATGGATCTTTATAGTGTTGAAGGTCTAGGAAGTGCGAGACATTCATTTGGAGATCTGGAGATGGGTTATGGGATTCGATTTCAAGTGGGAGATTATTATGATATGAACTCGAATCGTGTTAGAGGAAGTTCATCAGAGCATGTGGGACGAGCGAGGATCGAAGACGGTTTGAAAAAAGGTTTTTTCAAAGTCCTGCTCGAATAGACTTTTGTCTGTTCGAACAGAAGAGGCTGAGGAAAGTTTATTCGAATTGAAGTCATGTCTACTTGAATAGAAGTCATATCTATTCGAATAGACTTTTGTTTATTCGAACAAAATCGTTCAGAACCCATCTTATTGGAATAGATGCAGAGTCTATTCGAATAGACTTTGTAAGTCAGTTTTTAGAAGGTGTTTTTTTGGGACGTTGGTCTGTCTCGTGATCCATACTTTGAGCCTATTATTATGTAATGACTTCCCATGTTTATAAGGGTGTCCAGGGTTAGTTGTTAGCCCATCTTTTGGTGAGTTTAACCTTATACATGCTTGGGTTTGAAGAGGCTCCATTAAAGCTTGAGAAGCTTGAGAGATCGTTGTAACCTTTGATCTTTGATTAGTGAATTTTTCTCGGGGAGTGGTTTTTTTATCCGCAAGGGTTTTCTACTTCCCTCATCTGGGTAAATTATTGTGTTCTTGCTTTCGTATAATTTCTTATTGGCGTTTCCGTTTATCATTCTTGGGGCGAGGGATTGGGGTTAGCTACCCCGAATTCCTAACACCCATATCACATTTCTTTTGAGGAGTGTGATGCCAGTCATATGAAGTACCCCCACGTTGACCTATTTGTCATAATTCTCAAAGTAGGCCAGGGCTAGTGATATACACTCCTCGTAGACACAGGTAGCGTGGTGGACGTACTATTCAAAAGGGTGGTTGACATCCTTAGCCTAAAGGACTCTGTCAAAGCTTCAATAACAACTATCATAGGTTTCAATGGTTCCAAAGAATATGTTTTAGGAGAAATCATATTGCATGTTCATGCAGGGTCAGAAATAACTTTTATCAAATTTATCGTCATCAACGCAAAATCGAAAATCTTGGGAAGAAAAGGCTTCACTCCCTCAAGGCAGTACCTTCAACATATTATCTAGTTTTACGTTTCCTAACTGATTATGGAATTTGCGAGTCAAGCCGTCGCAAGGATGTGCAAAAATGTCACCATAAACTTTCACACATCAAAACTTTTGAAGGTGTAATTATTATAGGAAGGGCCCCTCCCAACGTTCGAGCAACATGATACTGAAACCATTAAATCTATAGAACTCAACGAACCTGGGAGAAATACTTTCATTGGCTCTAAACTCTCACCAAAAGAAAGAGAAACCCTCCTGCAACTATTAAAATGGAATGCCGATGTCTTTGCATGGTCTTTTCAAGAAATGCCAGAAATTGACCCTTTTATCGCTTGCTACAAATTAAACCTAGTACCTGACATCAAAGCTATAGTACAAAAGCTATGTAACTTGGACCCAGCATACGCGAAGCAATTAATGAAGAAATCGATAAACTTCTTTGAGTTGGATTCATCCGAGAAGCTAAATATCTAAAATGGGTCTCCAACAGCGTAGTTGTCCCAAAGAAGAACGAGAAAATTAGGGTATGTGTGGACTTTATAGAACCCAATAAGTTCACACCTAAGGATAGCTTCCCTCTACCTTTGATCCTTCAACTCCCCGACTCTGTGACAGAACATGATCTTCTTTCGATGATGGATGCAGCTTCAGGCTATAATCAGGTACATCTTGCCAAAGAAGGTCAAGAAAAAACCACATTTCTAGCAGAAAGTGGCCTTTATTATTATATTGTCATGTCATTTGGATTAAAAATGTAGAAGAAACATATTAACAACTCGTGATAAGAATGTTTAAAGGCCACTTGGGTAAAATCATGGAGATATACATCGACGACATGATCTGCAAGAGCCTAAAATAAGAGGATCATTGCAACAATCTACAAACAATCTTTGATATCCTTCGTACATATCGCATGAAATTAAACCCAGAAAAAGGCCAATTTGGGGTAGTATCCGGTAAATTCTGAGTTGGATTCATCCGAGAAGCTAAATATCCAAAATGGGTCTCCAACATCGTAGTTGTTCTAAAGAAAAATAGGGAAATTAGGGTCTGTGTGGACTTCATAGAACCCAATAAGCTCGCACCCAAGGATAACTTCCCTCTACCTTTGATCCTTTAACTCCTTAACTCCTTAACTCCATGATAGAACATGATCTTCTTTCGATAATGGATACAACTTCAGGCTATAATCAGGTACCGCTTGCCAAAGAAGATCAAGAAAAACCACATTTGTAACAGAAAGAGGCCTTTACTATTATATAGTTATGTCGTTTCGATTAAAAAGATAGGAGAAACATATTAATAACTCGCGATAGGAATGTTTAAATGCCACTTGGGTAAAATCATGGAGGTATACATCAACGACATGATCTGCAAGAGCCTAAAATGAGGGGATAATTGCAATAATCTACAAACAATCTATGATATCCTTCATTCATATCGCATGAAATTAAACCCAGAAAAATGCCAATTTGGGGTATCATCCGATAAATTCTTAGGCCACTTGGTAAGCAAGCGGGGAATACAAATCGACCCAAAGAAAATTAAGGTACTCATGGCCATACCCTCACCACGAATAAAAGAAGATGACCAAAATCTCACTGGGAAAGTTGCCGCTCTTTACAAATTTATCTCGAAGTCGTCTGATCGATTCAAACTTCTTTACCTTCACCTTCATAGGAGCCCAGCTCCAATAACCTGGAAGCTATCCAAAGTAATCATATGGACACCAAAATGTGAATTAGGTTTTTAAGACCTCAAGAGATACTTGGGGCGTCCTCCTATAATGATTATTCTTATTGATGGTGAAGTTTTAATAATGTATTTATCGATAACAGAAGATTCAATTAGTTTTGTCCTCATTCGAGAAGATAATGGGGTGGAAAAACTAATATACTTTATCAGCAAAACCCTAATGCCTACAGAAAAAAGATACACAATAACGGAAATGTAGCTGCTAGGTTTGGCTTACAGTTCCTAAAAACTTCAACCTTATTTCCAGGCATATCCCGTCAAAGTCATCACCAAATTCTCCCTCAAACTAGTCCTTTAAAAAAAAAGAAATCTAGGAGGGTACAACAATGGTCCGTATTCCTAGGAGAATATGAAATTTCTTTTGAGCCCCAAAAATCAATTAAAGGATAGGTAGTTGCCAACTTCTTAGCAGATTTCCCCGTCGAAGACCCAGAGTGGGAGGAACTCGAAGAAGTATTCGCAGATGACTCTATTACAGAACCAGACGCATGGTCCAAAAGTACAGGATGAAGAATTTTTACAGATGGATCAGCGGGGCCTAGAAGATCAGGGATTGGCATCGTTCTAGTAACACCTTCCAACTACAAAATCGAAAAAGCCATTAAACTCAAGTTCTATGCGGCGAACAACGAAACAATGTGAGAAACTATCTTACATGGCTTAGACCTCACACTGACACTTGGGGCAGATGAAATTGTCATCTATGTGGATTCATTACTAGTGGCCAACCATTACAATAAAATATTCAAAATTTCAGGTAAAATGGCTGAATATGTTGCTCTAGTCGAAGAAAAGATAAATAAGTTTAAGAGTACCACAATTTCTTAATTACCAAGAGCTGAAAACTGAAATTCTGATACACTAGCATATATAGCCGCAATATTCGAATAAAGTGAGAAAATGCCATTAGACATCGAAGTGATCAACGTTCCAGCCTCGATACAAACTATGCAATGCAAATCCAAATTACTGAAAATAAAGATTCTGAAGACTGGAGAAAACCATTCCTCACATACTTCAACTCCAATACTCTCCCCTAGGACAAGGAAGAAGCTCGATCCCTTTTAGCAAAATGTCCAAGATCAAGGTCCAAGATGGAGTACTATACAAAATTATCGGCGAAAGCCCAATGATCGAATGTATTTCACAAAATTAAGTACAAGTCTAAATTAAAGAACTATATGAAGGAATTTATGCAGCACATGCCTCAAGATGATCACTGGCTCAAAGAGCATTCACTCAAGGTTTATACTGGCCAAAGATGAGGTAAGACTGTGAAGATTTTGTTCAAAAATGCTTCAAATGCCAAATCCATGCTTAAGACATAAAAAGCCCGGCCCTATGCCTACATGTCAGTAATGTCTTATGGACATTTAAAACATGGGTAGTCGACATCATTGGTCCATTTCACCCTGCATCAGGCAACAATTATTTTTCCTTGTAGCTACATATTATTTTACCAAATCGGTCGATGCCATTTTACTTTGTCGCACTGACAAAAATGAAGTAATCAAATTTATATGGGAACACATCATCACAAGGTTTGGATATCCACAAATGATAAGGTCGGATAATGGCAAACAATTTATCTGCAACAATGTTCTCAAATTCCTCCACAAATAGAAAATACAGTTGACTACCTTGACACCTTACTACCCACATGGAAATGGCCAAGCCGAAGCCATTAATAAGAGCATGAAATCAGGGTTACAAAAACGGTTGGCTAAAAAGAAAGATAGGTGGGTCGATGAGCTACTCGATGTCTTATTTGAATATAGGAACACACCTCGAATATTTGCAGGTTGTACACCATTCATAATAGCCTTCAGAACTGAAGTTGTCATTCCTTCAGACCTCAACCTTCCAACTGCTAGAAGACAAATAACTGATGAAGAAAAGGAACTCATAATTTTATGTATCCTTAATTGGATCGAAGAAGCTCAAGATCACACCATCACAATCCAAGGGAGATACCACGACACTCTTTGAAAAGCGTACAACAAGAAGGTGAGAAAGCAAACATTCGACATCGGCGATCTCGTACAACGAATTCAAGACAGTACTCGACTAAAAAATTCTGGAAAACTATCAGAAAATTGGGAAGGTCCTTACATCATAAGTGATAAAACCGATAGTGGCACATATTGGTTAATGACAAAAGATAAAGTACAACTAGAGTACTCATGGAATATAACCCATATGAAGATTTTCTATAGATAGAAGTTGTAATCTATTCTTTATCATAAAGAAATTTTCTTTCATATCATTTTAATAAATCATCTACTATAAATTTTGACAAAACTTTATAAGTTATTGTCAAATCCGAGTCCCATTTATTCGACAACAGATATCCCATAAATGGGAAACATGTCTGACCATCATTACTAACTCGACAAGCCATACCATGGTTGTCTTATCAATCAAACCAGATATTCCATAAAGGGAAAATCTGACCATCATTACAAACTCAACAAACTATACCATGGTTATATCATCTTTACCTAGTCATTCGAAATAGATATCCCATAGTTGGGTAACATATCTAAAACACATGAGCAAAATAGTAGGTCTTAATCGGTTCTATTGACCATCTCGATATAATCAACATGATACTCTATCAAGGAATACTAACCATCACATCAAGTTTATTAGACTACTTGTATCTCAATCATTGATAATTTAAATAAAACATCCAGACATGAACCAATTAAAGATAAAACTAAAGCAAAAACATAACTATTATCAACAGGTCCTATCGACCACTTCTACAAGTTAACCTTAGAGTATTCGAAATATGCCATTAAAAATATTACAAATCTGATAGGATAAAATAGATTATTTCTTTTCTGGAGATAAAAATGGGGCAACATTTTTCACCGGGAGACCAGGAATGAGGTCATCGAGAGTTTCCTCTCATACTTTCTCAGCAACATCAGACATGATTAGAGTAGCAGTTGTAGCCTTAGATAAATCTTTTTCAGCATAAGAATTTACGAATTCGTGACCAGTAGCTCCAACAAGCCCTTTATAAAAATATTTTATCTCTTCCATCAACTTGAACTACCCCGAGAAGTTTACCTTTATGCGCTTGAAGGAGTTGAGACCCACCACATCCGCCACCTGCGATAGCCTGGGCAAGAGGTTTGTCCTTCTTTGCTTCCATCGTCTTCCTCACACCTGAATTTGTCCTTGAACGACATCCTCAATTTTGATTTTTGTAGAGCTAGGGCCTCCTCCCTCTCCTTAGCCACATCAGCTTTCAACTTCTCAATCTCCTTCCTTTTCTCTATCTCCCATATTCTCTTGGCCTCGCAGATAGCCACCTCCTTGGAATTAACCACACCATCTTTCATTTTATCTAGCTTAGCTTTGAGCTCTTCTTTCTCCCTCACCAACTCTTTCACGATATTTTAATATACCAAGAGTTCATTGGTTAAGTTTTGCCCTCCAAGGAATAATGGCTTTCTATCGAGGAGCAACATCTTGATCTGCATTATATTCAAAGCATGAGTTCTCGATAAATGAACCAAATTTATTAATCGAGATAATGCGTTAAGATTCCTCACTTGATTCATCATTCGATGACCATCAACGAAGAAAGTTGAAATGCTCTCTGCTCCAACCAAGCACTTATCGAAGTCCTGCTCAATAGGCTTCGTTCCAGCTTCAAAGACCTCAATAGTTCTGTGGGTCTCTTCCTATGAGTCTACCAAATTTCCAGTAGGCTTCAATTTTAGAGAGTCGAAAGAGCCCTTCTCAAACTCGTAGCCTTTTGTAGGGGTATGGAGGCCGCCATCACTGGTCAAACCTTAGGAGCACTTTCGGTCCTAGCAACAACAACCTCTCCTTTCCCCTTCTTATCCACAGGGGTTTGACGAGTAACCCTCTTCGAAGAAGGAGCAGATGTAGGAGGTGGAGTGGCAGCCCTTTTCTTCATGTCAGCCTTCCCAAAACCTCTGCTGAGAAGGGTCATCCTTTCTTTAGTAGTAGAATCAATTGTGTACCCACTCTGATTAGGGTTTTCGAGGAGGATGCTTGAATCTACAACTTTCTTGGCTTTGGATAACATCTTACCATCGATAAGGCACACCTCATCGCCTTTTATCTGACCTCTCTTCAACCCTACCTCCTTGAATAAATCCTCTACTGCCTCTTAATCCTTGACAAGGGAATTAATTCGACCGTAATAATTTGTTCTTAAGTTATGCAACCTTTCCTTCACCTTAGAATTTTAATCAACCTCCTTCAAAGCTGCACAAATAGTACAGCCAGTTAACACATGTACAAAATAATAAATATAAGTTTGACAAAACACAAACACACAAGTATATACCACTAACCTAAGTGAAAGTGTTTCCACTTAGGTTAGTAGTATATGCTTGTTTACACGCCTCGAGCTTTGTCTACCCTTGAGCAACTCTATCCAACATTTATTCTTTCCTCTCCACTTGTGATTTAGGACCAATATCACACAAAACGTTAACGTCAGCAAGCATCATTCAATTTTAACAATCAACCTCTTATATTTTTCATTGTTATATTTATGCTATTTGACAGTTCTAAAGAGAAGTTCCATGGGTTTCTCATCATATCTTTGAAGGCAATTACCCTTCACCCATATCAAATTATCAT
Organism: Kingdonia uniflora; assembly: GCA_014058105.1. Classification (NCBI taxonomy): domain Eukaryota; kingdom Viridiplantae; phylum Streptophyta; class Magnoliopsida; order Ranunculales; family Circaeasteraceae; genus Kingdonia; species Kingdonia uniflora. Next base: position 3,604,416 of record JACGCM010001281.1, read on the forward strand.
TCCACGGTCGACCTGCTGAGTTTAGATCGAAGAAGCGAGGTCAAGTTGCGCTCGCGCAGAAATATGCCCCTCCACTTGCATAATAGTTTTTTACGCCATAAAACTACAACACATCCTCAGAGGATATCCCCCTCCTTAACCCTCTCCTTCCCACCATATATTTAAAGATTCACAAACACTTATCATCTCCCACATGTTCCCGTTCATCTGAACAGGACATTCCCCTCTGAGATTCATAATCCCTTTCGCCAGGTTGCTAAGGGGTTCCAACTGAGATAACTAACATAAAAAACCCTTTGAGATTTCACTCTGAACATTCCCATCGAAATACTTCAAGGAGATCGATTCTACAATACCCCTATCCCTCTTCTCCTTATCTAAATTAGGCATCAAATAAAAATATTCTTCTCCCATTACTGCAGTACAACCCCTAAATTGCCTACCAGCATAATCTATACAGTTACCCCATCTACCTCCTATAGAAGCCTTGGCTTTATAAAACTCCTTGAATGTATTCGAATAAGGAGGATAAGATACCAATCTTCCAGAGAAATCTGGAAATTGATCAACACCTACTTCTTCCTCCTTCCTAGATGTTCCCCTCTCAGACTCAACCGACCGACCAGAGGTCAATGCCTCACTTACAGGGGAACTCCTTATATTAACTATAGGAGATGATTTTATCCTACACAATACTCCTCACGCTCGACCTACACAAAGGTCCAGGTATTGATCATTATCTCTTAATATATATCAACTTTCAAATATCTTTCATATATCATATAACAAAAGATTTTCATAGATTACTATAAATAGTAATTTATCACTTTTTCTAGTAATACAAAATAATCTTCAATAATCACATATACAACTCACAAATCTCTACTATCCTTCTATGTCAGAATATGAATCTGAGGAAGCGCCAAATCCTTCTCTTACCACGCTGTTGTACAACCACCTTCGGGGACAAGTTTTAGCAACTCTATTTGGTTTTGACTGATGATCCTTTTCGCTTAAGTCTTCTTAATTTTTTGTGCTATTTTTGCCTATCTTTTTCCTTCCTCTCTCGCTACTCTTCAAGTTTTCAGAAGTTGAAAAAAGTTTGATTGACAAAGATAAAGCATTATTTATATTTTCTCTCTCTAACTGCTGGCAGTTATTGAGCTTCGCACGAGCTGTCCTCAATTTTTGAACTGAGACATTCCTTCCACTATCCATGTCAGACGTCTTGCACCTTTTCGGTAAAAATATCTCCCCATCATTGCCTTTTCCCTTATATTTTATTCTCTTTTTACATCTCTTTTCCAATTTTCCCTCTAACCTCACCATACTCATGATGACCTACTATTACACGCAATCGGGTTTTCACAACTTTTGCATAAGGGACAAAATAATAAAACTCCCTGTTTTTTCTGTACGTTCTTCTTCTTCTACTCTTATAGCAACAATAATATCATTTACAATGCTCACATAACAAAATTTCAAATATTTTCAAATTAGGATTTTACAACTGTTACAAATAGCCATCACAAAAATAGAGGATCTATTTAACATTAATTGCTTTCAAATTATTCAAACTCAAACAGTAACATTCTATCACCCCTATTTTTCATCAACTCTATTCGCCTCACATATAATTACATATAAAATAGCCTTCATGACATGAGAAGCCACATCCAATCAATAAACCTACAACAATCCTCGCATCCTCAAAATTGATCTCTTCTTCAACAATCAGTCACCAGTTCACGGAAAAACCCTTTATATAAAAGGCAAGCATACTCAAGTTCCCTACCCATTGAATTTAATCCTTCAAAATGACACTCCCTCACTGGAAACTTAGCATCATAATCCAACAATCTAAAAATTCTCTCCCGTAGTCCAGCGATCTATATTGCCAATCGTTCTTCCGCGGTATAACAAATTCTATAAAATCGAGTCCACACCATTCTTATCTCTTTCGCCAGATTCAGATATCATTCTACCCTAATTTATATATTTTTATCACCAATTCCCCAAAGATCGTGATATTGTCCTTTGATCTCATAACAGAAACCCATATCTTGAGGCATCTTTTTTGAGCATATCTCTTCTTATCGAACTCAGTCGTTCTATATTATTACAAATCAAGCTTACTCTTTCTAGATCTATTTTCTTAAGAAAAACGACCTCCATGAGATTGATTCTTCATTCTCAAACTCCTACTTTTTTTTGTCTCCCACATTTCAAGCACATAGGTCAAATCACATTTAACAATTATACATATTTCTTCATTTTTATAAGAAAATATATAACAGTTCAATTGCCATAATATGTTACTTTTTACCCTCATACATTTCATTTCATACAATCTTGGGTCATATAGCTCGATTTCTAGATTAATTCTATTTTTTTATCAGCACAAAATTTGGATAATAAATTGTATGCATCTCAAAACAAATTACAAGTATTTTTATATATATTAAGTCCTTCAAGTATTTGACATCAGGTAATTTATAGATAGCAATCTGTCCAGTACTCAACTTCAGGTACTTTACAGATAACAAGTTTTTCAGTACTTTTACAGCTAACAAGTCTTTCAGGCACTCTGTCACGTCAAATCCTTTAGTTCGTCTTACTTCAGAAATTTTTTACCTTGATGCAAAATAAAAATTGGAAACAACAACTATCCTCCCTCCCATGAGTTTGGTTAAAGTTGAGATAAACTTCAAATGGAAACTAAGAAAGCAGAAGACTCAGTGCTTGAGCCAGCTCATTAAAATGAAGGTCTTCTCAGCAAAAAGTAGTGATGGAAGTACATAAGCAAACTTCTATTCTTCGTCACCCTCCTCCATTACCATCACCGCCGCCTCTAGAACCACCACCTCCGCAGAGTTGGTAGAGATGAAGAGGTTCTGACCTTAGAGTCCATTCGAGTACAAGACATCAGGGCAACTGCCCCACAGTTACGCCTATCCTTGCATCTGTCTCCCCAACCTTGTCTTGCTTGTTAAGACAATGCGGAAAAACCTCCATCTACAATAAATCTCTTCTTCAACTTCAGCCACTTCGTCTTCCAATATTTCATGGTATGTCAGAGGGACAGGAGCAAGAATAGGATTCTCAAAGGACTGATCCCCGAAAAACTTCAACTTCAACCTTTTTATTTTAGAGGCAATTCTCTCTTCAAGAACCATCCTACGAGCCTTCGCGTCATCAACACTTACAAAGGATTTTCTAATAGAATAAATGTACTTTACAACAATCCTCGGTACAAGTACTACTTATAGAGCCCTCTATTTATTATGCAGGAATGTTTCCCCAAGTGCCACCATTCAATATAGACGAAACTCTTCAATATTCTCATCAGCATTTAATACACGTACATCCCCCTTTGACATACATATTTTTGCATGCAGTTAACACCATCATTACTTCCTTCATATTCAAACTCAAAACACCAATACCCATATATCCAAATTTTATCTCAACCAAAGCCACTCATGACTTCGGCTGTAAGGGGGCATCTGTAGGCATTCCTCGATCTTACGTAAAATTGAGCTATCCCCAGTTCGAACTACCTCCATGTCAGACCCATGCACTCTTCACATGACTTATCTAGTCAAAATTGCTACCTATTCCACGAACTGATAAAACACGTGGGTCGAGCTCAAACTGAAATAACCTGAACAAGTCAAAACCACCTATGTCTCTCGAACTCAGCCGTTATTCAGTCAACTGCAACTAACCACATTGTTTGGAGAACGTACTCCAGCACGATGAAGAAATCCAGAAGAGGCCTATATAAATAAAAAGTTTTAAAAGAGAAAGGAGAAGAAAATTACAAGAGACTACCAAAAAAACTATATTTTCTAGATTCTCAAAAATTTCAAACTTCTTATTCACAAGACCGAGAATTTCTATGTCTTGAGATCACTTATAATAAGATAGCATCCTTAAGCAATAAACGTCACTATTATAAAAATCCTCAACCCAAGGTCGTGGTTCTTAACTTATTTAAAGGATTTCCACGTTAAACACCTATGTCACTTCTTGTTTGCAATTAGATTTTATCACAGGCACATTGGTGTAAGAGCTAATTCCATGCCACTTCAAGTCCACAGAATTAAGCCATTAAAGTTCCAAACTGCAATGTCTAGCTCCCATTTTCCTTGGGCAAGGGTAAAAACAAAGTCATCTCAAAAGACAGCGTTTTTGCCACCATCTATTATATTAAAGAATAATGTCCTAATGAGAATATTAATGTTTTTTTTTCTAGGAAGATGATTAATGTGACTGGGGGTCAAGACTTTACATGAGAAGATTTTGGTACTTTGTGTTTCCATATTTAAGGTAATAATAAGGGCCTTATCTTATAATTTGTTATATATCTTTCAATTTTGTACAATGAACTACTACAAAATGGACTAAAAAACCCAATGATGAACTATATATTATGATCATAATGATGAAGAAGACTTATATTTATGTATCATACCTACCTTTATTATTAAGGAAATGTCCATGGATCCCGAAAATGGTAATAAATTAGTATAAACCAGTATGGTTTTGACATGAAGTTGTTAGAATGAACCTTTGATTCTTAAAAGAATGAAATTTTCTTATCGATCTATCTCTTTCATGAGAAATATCTTGACCTGATAATCCATTCTCCATTTTTGTAAGATTAAAATTGAAAAGTTATTGGAGGAAGAAGTTAGGGTCTTAAGCAATATGATCTGCTGGTAGAAATGAATACCTATTGCAAAGAGAATGGAGATGATATAAACTCGTGGAAGAGCCAGATCCATGTCTCAGAAATCGATTCAATGGATCATTTTCTTTGTTGAGATCTGGATACAATAAACTAATTATTTAGATTCTTATTCTTTATCGAGATCTGGATACAATAAATAAATTATTTAGATTCTTACGTTGGAACTCATTAACATATCAAGTAGAAAATCAAGTTCATAATGGTAGATAAATGCATAAATGAGGAGCGCCTTTAGTTATGTACATTAGATTTTAAATTATTCTAGGCTTTGCGTGCATGTAAACATCATTGTAAAGCCCTTAAAATTTTAAAATTATATTGTAGGTGACGTGAAAGTTAAGGCTTGGGGCTCTTATGTAATGAAAGATTTGGTTTTAAGGTTTTTAATAGTAACATATGTAATGGCTAATTTCCGTAAGCTCAAAATGGCTTAGAATTCGCTATCACACCAATAAACCTACGACAATGTTCCAATGGAAAGCAAGAAATGGCACAGGTGATTTTAACATAGAAAATCTTTGAATAGGTAAAAAACCATGACCTCGAGTAGAAGATTTTTGTTAAAGTATTTTTATTGCTTGATGCGGATATCTTATTACAAGTGATCTATAGATATAGAAATGCTTGAACCTTGTAACTAAGAAGTTTGATTGCTTATGAGAATCTTGAACAAGTAGTTTCTTGATGATCTGTTGTATAATTTTTCTGGTCCTTGTCTCTTATGAAATTTTTTCTTTATATAGGTCTTCTCTGCAGCTCTTCATCGTGGTGGAGCATGTTTTCTGAACAATGTTGTTAATGGCGGTTAACTGAGTAACTAACAAGTTCATAGGATTTTTAGTTTATAGTTCAACCCACGTTCTTCGCCAGTTCATAGAGTAGGTTGGAATGATGACTGGAGAAGTTATGTTAAAAATGCTTGAGTCTGACATGGAGGTAATTCAAACTGGCAACAACTCAATTTTAGGTGAGATCGATAGGTCCCTACAATCACCCCCTCGCAACCGAAGTCACGAGTGGCTTTGGTTGAGAAATGATCTGTATGTGATTGGTATTTGGGTTGAAGTTCTTGATAATGGAAATGGAGTAAAAATGACTTTGACTCTTTAGAAATTACGCAGGTTATGGGGAAATGACGTCTATTAAATGAGGATGTGGATGCTGATGTATGTGACAGTTATGATTTGAAAAGTCGCATCTGTAATGAATGATGGCATTTAGAAAAATGCACCTGCAAAAAATAAATGTAGGGTTATATAAATAGTACCTGTATCAAATCTTTAAAGTAAAGTCCGTTTGTAATTTGTCAAATTCTCTGAAATATTAAAAATGCTGAAGACACGAAGGATGGTCCTTGAAGAGAAGATTATGTCTAAAATGCAGAGGTCAAAGTTAAAATACTTTGGCGACCGATCCTTGGAGATGTCGATACCCGTTCTTGTTTCTCTGACTTTTCAAGGTATGTCTAAAGATGAAGCGATTTAAGCTGAGGAGGATTTCTACTCTAGGTGGAAGTTTTACGTTATCGTCTTGATATGAGAGGAACATTGGGCTTATCTTCGTACTCTGGCGAAAGAAAATATTGGGGGGTTAGATGCAGGGATAGGCATAACTGGAGGGCAGTTATGCTGATTTTTTGTATCACCATGGATTTAAAGGTTGGACCCTTTTCATCTCTACAAACTCTTCGGGGGTGGTTGTTATAGAAGAGGTGGTAATGGCAGTGGAGGAGTAAGACAAGAAGTAGAAGTCTGCTTCTATATTTCTATTACGTCTTTGCACTCAGAAGACCTTCAATTTGAAGAGTTGGTGCCAGCACTAAGTCTACTGCTTGCATAGTTTCCATTTGATGTTCGATTAGACTTTGACCAAACTCATGTGAGGGAAACTTTGTGTTGTTTCTAATTTCTTCTTTGCATCAGGGTGAAAGATCACTAAAGCAGGACGAACTGAAGGATTTGATGTGTTAGATTTCCTGAATGACCTATTACTTGCAAAAGCACTGAAAAATTTGTTATCTGTAAAATACCTAAAGTTGGGTGTTGGCCAGATGAGGTATCTATAAAGTAACTGAGATCGATTAATAAAAGACTTGTTATCTATAAAAATAATATGTAATCTTTTTTCGACATAAATAAAATTTGTCATTCAATTACTTGTGTTGATATAGATATGAAATAGTTCGTAAAAATCGAGCTGAAAATGTTTTGAAGAATGTATGTAATTAATTGAAATTCATGAATATCGAAAGTATTGTCATTCTAACATTCAAACTGAGATAAATATGTATGCAAATTTATGATGTAATGTATGTATGAGTTGTTCTACGTGCAGGAAATGCGGGAGAGAAAAATTGTAATAAATTTGTAATACAAAAATTTGATCTAATAGAGGTCGATAGTAGAAATCTGGAAAGAAAGAGCTCGACCTGAAGCGTATGAGTTCGAGGGAAGGGATAAGTTTAAATAGTTTTTCTCAAGATTTTGGGTTTGCTGTTATAAGATATAAACAATATTACAATTTGAGGGAAAAGTGTATAAATAAAGGTAGAATGATTTTTTGAACATGGAGAAGAGATTAGGATGGTGTGGACTTGATTTCAGAGAATTTCTCTTGCCGCTGAAAGACGATTGGTCAAAAAGATCGCTGAAGTGCGGGAGAGGAATTTTGGATTGTTTGGTTATGGTGCTGAGTTACCAGTGAGGGAGTATCAGCTCGAAGGGCTAGATGTAAGGGGTAGGGAACTTGAGTATGCTTGTTATTTTTATAAGGTATATTTTCGTAAATTGGTGAGAGATCCTGTAGATCGAGAAGAGATGGTTGTATTGATTGCTGAGATTGAGATCAAATTTAAAGATGGGATGATCGATGGAGGAGATCTGATCGGATGTGGTAGCCCAGGTCATCAAGGTTGTTTTTGATGTAATTATATGTAAAGTGTTATCATAAATAAATGTAAGTTTTATCAAATTTAATAGAAATGATAAAAGTCAATTTGATCCTCTGTAGTTAAAAATGCCATTTGTTTTGACAAACAAATTTTGAATAACTTTGAAAATTTTGTTAGCATTAAAAATAACATCAATAGTATTATAAGTATAAGAAACAAGAAAAAAAATGTAGGAACTTCTCATTTTTTTTAATGTAAAGTTGCTAAAATTGGATATCGCATGAGTGTGAGTCATCATAAGTGTGGGAAGGTCAGAGAAAGATATGGAAACAGGAGAGAAAAATAGATTAAAATATGAGGTCTGGGGTAATGATGGAAAGATGATTTTATTGAAAAGGTACAAGATGTCTGACATGGATAGTGGAAAGGATGCCTCGATTCCAAAACTGAGGACGGGTCGTGCGAGGCATAATAACTGCTAGCCGTTAGAGAGAGAATAAATAAATAGTGCTTCTGCTTCATTATTCAAACATTTTTCAACTTCTAAATATTTGGATAGCATAGAGAGAGAAGCACACAAAAATTGTAGAGGATTTTGTAAGAATTTATTTGGGGGTGATCAACAGTCGAAGAGAGTTGCAGGTACTGAATTACGTAGGTAGCTATACAGCCGTGTTGTGAGGGAAGGACTTGGCCCTACTACGGATTCTTATTTTGACACTAAAGGTTATTAGAGATGTGTGTTGTGTTTTTTGCAAATCGTAATATGTTTTAAGCAAATCGTAATCTATTTTAAGCAAATCTCTAAAAATTCACTATTTATAGTAATCTATGAAATTTGACGTATAGACATAATCTATGAAGGATATGGTGTATGTGAATGATCGATATGTATGAAATAATGATTGATACCTGATCCTATATATAGGTCATACATGAGAGGTATTTGTGTAGGATCAAAACTTTACCTGTAGAATTGTAGTTGAGATGGTTAGTTCACCTGTTAATGAGGTATCGACCTATAGTCGGACGGTAGAGTCTGATAGTGAGGTTGAAGTAGGATTGGAACAATTTCTAGGTTTCCCTGGCAAATTGGTGGCCTATCCCCCAGGTTCGGATGCATTTAAAAAATTTTGTAAAGCCAAGGCTACTTAAGGAGGGAAATGAGGTAACTGCGTAGAATACATCGGTAGACCATTTAGGGGGTGTACTGTAGCGACGTGGGAGGAGTATTTTTATTTGCTGGCCGATTTAGAGGAGGAAAAGCGAGATAGGGGTATAGATGGATTGATCTCGTTAGAATATTTTAATGGGAGTGCTCGGAGCGACCTTTCAGAGGGTTTCTTATGTTACCTGTCCTAATTAGAGAACGGGTTGAGTCTTCCCCTTGTGAATTTGGTGAAGGGGATTATGAATACGAATGGGGCATCCCTTGTTCAATTGAACAGGAACATGTAGGAAGTAATAAGTGTTTGCGATCATCTAAATAAAAGAGTAGAGAATGAGGGGAAGGTGAGAAAGATATCGCCTAAGAACGTCTGACAGTTTTATGGGGTGAAGAATTATCACACCAGTAGTGGGGCATATTTCTGTGCGAGTTCAACTCGGCATCGTTTCTTCGATCTGAATTTAGCAGGTCGTGCCTGGAATGACAATGTAATAAGGGTAAAAAGTAATTGTCTTCAGAGAGATGATGAAGAACCTTTGAATCTTTTGTTTAGAAATGCAAAGCACAGTAAGTATAACAATGCATAAAGTACAATATTGATATGTTTGAACTGATAATCCTTTGCTGATAATAAAAATGTTGTGCATGGCAGGCCCGAAGTCCCAGGTGGAGAGGAAAGATACATTGTTAGACAAAATTGTGGAGGAAGAGGTTGAGCTCAAATTTGTGTTGGATGGACTTTGCCTTAAAAGAAAGAAAAGGGTTGGGAGTAATTCTAAAAAAGATTATAAAATCTCAATCGACCGGGCGGATGGCGGGCATTGATGATGGGCAGAAGAGAGGAACTGGTGGGGAAGGTCGAATCAATGTGACCAAGACCCTGAAAATTGATAGTTTGGTTTGGCCGGAGTCTATTACGTTGAACAAATTAGCTCAAACGCTTCCAAAAAAATAGATGCTGAAGCGTCTGTCGGCTTCTGGTACCACTGAAAGTCGTGAGGCCGACGGAAAAGAAAAAATGAGAAGAATTAAACCTTCGGGGAAGTCGGGGGAAAAGGTCACTGAAGAGTAGTCTGCTGCTGAGGATGATCTTAAAGAAGTAAAGGAAACGGCCAGGCAAGCCGCTCTTCACAGAGAAGAGGACATGAGCAAGATGGTATGCTTTAATATTTGATCATCAAATATTTATTTATAGCATTTCGAGCTCACGTTGAGGTCGATTTGTATTTTACAGGCTGCTCGTTTGGTGAAGGGAATTTGGCCCGAAGTGGAAGAGAAAAAATTTGAATTGAAGAAGGTGAAGATCGAGCTTGAAAAGACGGTTGCTCGGGCGAAGGCTAATGCTCTCAAAGAAGCAAATAAGTTAGAGGCCTTGAAAGCTTCCCACGCAGTGGCAATTGGCTATCTGCAAGCGAAGGCGAGAGTGAATCTTCAGGAGGTGGCGGGGGAGCGCGAAAGGCTTGGGCGCCACCTGATGTTGAAGGGATATTCTGAGGATGAGGTGGATGCCATTAAGGCAGGCACCTATGTCGAGGAGGGTGATGATGAAGATGTGGAAGTGGTCGTTGTGGGTGTTGTTGATAGGCTAGATGATGTCTCCAGCCAGACGGTGTTAGACAACCAAGGGGATGACACTGAACTCCCAGAGAATGAGAATGAGAAGGTAGTGTAGAGAAATGACTTTGTATGAGTATTTTGAAAGTGTCATGTAAATTCTTAGATTTGTGCATACTGAATAGACTTATGTAGGATGAGCCCTTGTTTTTTTTAACCCTCTTGTAGGCACTTAGAGAAATGAGTCTCAGCATTAAAGATCTCGAGACCGAGCTTACCTGGGAAAGAGAGATCACCATAGCCTCGCTGTCTTCGCAAGCGGAGCTAAGGGCTAGATTGTAACAAGGCTTTTGACTTGTATGCATATTGATATAAAGCTACCAAGTAAATAAGATAACATAGAGCATAAAGGCAGACCAAAAACTTGTTACAAGTTTTAGGAAAATTCACAGAATGTAATATAGTGCACACAAAAATTCAATATTTTTTAGATAAAGTAGCATATATAAAACATTTACCTGAGACTTAGGAAAATTCACAGAATGTAATATAGTGCACACAAAAATTCAATATTTTTTAGATGAAGTAGCATATATAAAACATTTACCTGAGACTTCGAAATATATGTCATGGAGAATCTATCTGAGATTGTACTTCGACCTTTAAGTATAAAAGTAGTTATACATAGTAGATGTTAGAAATCAGATATCTTTTTAGAAATGAGATATATATATATATATATATATATATATATATATATATATATTCATATTGATGGGTGTTCCGAATCGAACTGTATATAATGTATCAATATTGTACAGGTCAAATTGTACTAAGTTCGCTCGTGTGAAGATGAGACACTCCAATGAAATCGAGAATTTTTAAAGGAGTTGGATAGGGTGAGGGAGGCGAATGAGGACAGAGAAGACCATTATGTTAAGGCACATTTTAAATTTGTTAAGGCAACCCAGCCTGTTGTCGACCTCACTCGCAAGACTAAGGGGAAAGATGCCGAAATTGACAAGGGGCTAAAAGAGCTTACGGAGATAAAAGAATACACCGTGAGACTTTAAAGTCGGATTGACACGCTAATGGTTAAGGGAAGGTAGGCTGAAATGGCTCAATACCATATTCAGGCGCTAGAAAGATTAGATGGACAATCTTAAGCTAATCTTTAGAATTGTAGAAGCGAGCTGGAGTGACTGAAACATAAAATGATTGAAAAAGATAATGAACTGAAGGTGGCTAGAGAAAATCTATCAGCTTCAGAGGCTACAGCCAAACACTTGCATATAGCCCTACCCACCAAGGTTATGGAGTTTTGGGGGATACAATTAAAGTGTGACAATTTAAATGAGAGGGTGATGCGATTGAAGATTGAATTGGCTTAAGCCAACGGGCGCATCAAGAATGCTGAGGCTGGAGAGCGTTCGAGGGGGTGTAGAAATGATGTTAAAATTCCTCTAGTACAAGGGGATGCAGTTAGCCTATCAGCTCGAATTAGAGAGCTGGAAGGTGACGTAGCTCAAATTCAAGGGCCTGTGCAAAAAAGAAATACAAACTTAAGGGAATGCCAGCACAAGTTGGATGCTGCTCTTATCAGGGAGAAGGTCTAGGAAGGAGAGATCAGGGTGAAAGAAATTCTGATGAAGAAAAAAGATGACTTATTAAGTAATACTTCAGCAAGGGAAGAGTTGAATGCAAAAATCGAGAGACTTTGAGCCCTAGTGGTAGAACTAGAGGCCATTAATCAGGCTGAATCAACTAAATTTGTCCAAAAATTGGAAGAGAATATAGCTTTTGATTCATGGACAAAAATGGAAATGGCACATCGAAAGAAACTAAATACGATTTTGGAATCACGCCACGAGAAGGTGAAATCTCACTTTTCATGGATCGTTGTATCTCATGCATCATGTGCAGACCTGTTAAAGTTGATCGTTGCGTATTTTATAGAGGATTTAAAAAAACTTAAGTTAGAATGAGATACCTTGTTCAAGAGTTTGTCTGAAAAGGGATGTATTTGTAGAGTTAATATAGATCGAGGGAACTATATGGCCTTCCTGGAAATGAATTAAGGCCCTCGACCTGCTGATCTGATAGAGTAGGGTTGAGTTACTATAACTCGTAAACTGAATTCTGATCGACCTCCTGCCGTAGGGTAAAACATGGCTGACATCCCAATAGCAGAAAATAATCCATTATATAATGTGACGTGAAAATAAATAGTATCTGTCACCGACATATTGAAATAGATGAAAGCTACTATGACCTTTGTCTTATCTTATGTCAGTTTGGGTCTTTGATAGAAAACAATTTTTTATATTTGTTCTAATCGCAGAGATGGGTTGAGTTAGTCAAACTAAGTAAATCTTGATTTAACTGTATAATGTTACTGACATAGTAAAAGAGATGAAGGCTAGTATTACCTTTGCCTTATCTTATTTCTGTTAGAGTTGTTGATATAAAATAATTTTCTATATTTGTTTCAATCACAGAGATTTAGTAGAGTCAACCAAACCAAGTGTTATCCTTGATTTAACTGGTATAATGTCCAAAACAATTTGAAGTAGATGAAGGCTAGTATTACCTTTGCCCTATCTCATTTTTGTAAAGTCTTTGATATAAAACAAGTTTCTACATTTGTTTTAATCATAAAGATTTAGCTGAGTTTGTCAAACCAAGTGTTATCCTTGATTTAACTGGTATAAGATCGATTAAAAGCTAGTATTATCTATGCCTTAATCTATAGAATGTGGTTTAATTTACGTAAGTAGAAAGTTGTTGTGAGAAACTTAGAAGTTTTATTAATCAGTTCCGAATTTACATTGGATGGAAATGAAAATCTCACTTTTGGAATTGAAAAATCAAAAGCGAGAAATGGAAATGGAGTATTAAGACGCTTAACGATAGCACCATTTCAGTCGCCTAGTGTTCCAAGGATTTGAAATGGGGATTCCCTCTTCTGTCATGGGATAATATGATTCTAGACCTGAGAGACCTATGATAATGAATGGACCCACCCAATTGTCGGCTAATTTTCTAGTGTGAGGCTCTTTGTGATGTTAAGGAATCTCTCTGAGGATGAGATCGTCGATTTGGAAGGTACGATTTCTGACTTGGCTGTTGTACAACCTGGCTAGCATATGATAATATCAACCTAGGTTAGCGATGGCACGTTCCCTAGTTTCATCAATCATATTGAGGTTGTAAGCCAATTCGAACTCATTTTCCTCGTCAGTCAGCTCGTGATCTTGAACTTGATGATGGTGTTCAGAAGGCATGATGGCCTCAGTGCCATAGGCAAGGAGGATTGGGGTGCATCTTGTTGACTGTCTAGGAGTGGTACGATATGCCTATAAGGCATGAGGTAGTTCTCGAACCCAATTCCCTATTTTCTATGAGTGAAGCTATTTTTTGAGTCCATCCATGACGGTTTTGTTGGTGATTTTGGCTTGGCAATTGCCTTAAGGATTGAAAAGATTGGATGGTGAGTGGATGATATTGTATTGGTTGAGGAAGTTTATAATTTTTTTCTCTAACAAATTGTGGCCCGTTATCGATACAAATTTGGTGGGAGCAGCTAAACCAAGTGATGATGTGTTCCTAGATAAAAGAGAACTGGTTCGACATAGTAGAACTGCTTTTACCCATTTTGTAAAATAATTGGCAGCTACGAGTAGGTGAAGGCGGTTACCTGAAGAGTTAGGGAATTTCTAACGAGATCAAATGCCCATCTTTTGAATGGCCAGAACACCTTGCTAGTATGGAGTTCGAGCGCAGGGGCGCGTATCATGTGTCTATGTCTTTAGCAGGTATCGCATCTGCGTGAGTGTTCCTCTGCTTGCTTGCGCATGCCAGGCTAGAATACTCCTTATGTAATAGCTATGTTTGCTAGTGATCAACCTATGACCTGGGAGTCATAAGTCCCTTCATGTAATTCGGGGAGCATTTCATCTGATTTTGGTTTGGAGAGGTACTTGTGGTAAGTCCCCATGACAGAAAGGAGGTATAGCATACCATTTTGATTTTGGTAGCAGTTCGAGTGGCTGATTAGCTGCTGGCGCCTTTTGGATCTGCAGGGAGTGGTCCATTGTAACTGTTATAGACACTGAGGTAGGCTAAGAAAGGCTTTTGCCAATCGTCGTCTCCCCCTTTATTGCCCCCTGTGTTGATCCTGCAAACAGAAATGTGATCAATACTGGGGGTTGAAATGATTTTGATCTGGAGATATTGAGTTTCTGTACCCAAGACCCCGGCTAGATATGCCAAGGAATCGGCGTGTCTATTTTCACCTCGAGGAAGATAATCGAGAGTTTCTTTCACAAACTTTCTTATCCTATCTACAACGAGGGCTACATATTTGATCATCTTTCTATTCTTCTTATATTGCTCAGAGTAATGGTGGACGATGAGTAGTAAATCTGTGTAAATCGAGAGTTCGGGGATATCAAGCTTAAGAGCGAGGTCGAGTCCATGAATGAGAGCTTCGTATTCAGTGACACTGTTTAAGGCCTCAAAATTTAAGCGGATTGATTTCTCAATTCATTCATTGGATGGGGAAATCAATATGATTATGATTCCTGACCCTGCGGAGTCTGCTGATCCATTAGTGAGAAGTCTCCACCATTTTTCTATAATCTATTCAGCTCGCTCGTCAAATGGTTTGAGGGGTGGATCTTCAGGAGTTTCTTATGTAAGGTCAGGGTCATGCTCCTCCAACTCGTGATCTTCTACAGGAAAATTCCTAAAATTTTTGGCAATAGCCAGACCCTTTTCGGAATGATATTGTTCAAACTTAATATCATGTTCTCCCAAACTGACTGACCACTGTTGCACTCTCCATGATTTTTCTTTCTTGGATAAAACTTCCCGATGTGAGTAGCTCGCCATGACTTTCACTGAATGAGTTTGGAAGTTGTGCTTGACTTTCTATGAAGTATAAACATGAATGAGAAGAAGTTTCTCAATTTTAGAATACCTCGTTTCTGTTGGAGTAAGGGTTTTGCTGATGAAGTAAACTGGTTTTTGGATTTTTCCTTCAAGTCGATTGAGAACCAGGCTGAGTGAAGTATATGCAACTGCTAGGTAGATAATCAGTTCCTCATTATCTACTGGGGTGTTCATTATGGGAGACCTCCCCAAATAGGTTTTGAGATCCTTAAAAGATGCCTTGTATTGTGGTATCCATGTGACCTCTGCATTTGGCTTAAATTTATCCTTTAGAGTATGTTTGTCAAGATCAGTAAAATCTACACAAACTCGGACTTTTCCATTCTTTTTTGGAATAGGGACGATGATGGATATCCAATCGGGATATTTGGCTTCTCGAATGAATCCCACTTTGATCAATTTTATGATCTCCATGTCAACATCATCTCAAAGTCAAGGTGATAGCCGTCATAAATTCTATTTGGCCGTCGTGGCGCTGATGTTGATGGTTAATTTGTGACATGCCTTGGCTGGATCGACCCTAGGAATTTCTTCAAAAGTCCACAGAAAAACGTCTCGATTCTATTGTAAGAACTAAATGAGGGCATCCTTTTCATCTTAAACCAGGTTGGTACCGATGAAAGTACCTCTGCTAGGCCCATCAATGTTAATATATTCTATGGGCTCCTCCGTGGAAGGCTGATCATTGAGGTGATTAACTTTCTGTAATTGCTATGCAGAATATTTGTCTGAGGTATCTAGAATTGCTGAGACGGTATTTTTGTAAGCTTGATAAAGCTTTTGACTACCCTTGATTTCATAGATACCATCATTGTATTTAAAGTGGAGTGCTTGATGACTCGTGGAAGCAATTTCTTTCATGTTGTGAATCCAACAGCGGCCCATAATCCCGAGATAACGAGATTTGACATTAATTACATAGAAGATAACGTTGATAGTGGCTGGTCCTACGGTAATAGGTAAGATGATCTTTCCTACTCGCTCTTCTTTAGAACCAAAGAATCTACTGATATTGGTGTCGCTCAGAATAACTTGATCAGCCTATCCCATTTGGCCGATAGTGCTCTGAAATTGAATTTCAATACCGCTACCAGTATCAATCATCATTGTGTGCGTGGGAAATTTCTTCATCTTGAGCATTATGACTAATGTATCATGATGTGAAAATTTGACATGACTAATATTGTAAGCTTTGAATAAGATTCCAAGCTAGCGATTGCTCAACTCAGGTAGAAGTTTGGCTTCTTTATCTTGAGGTTTGAGATCTCAGCATTCTGATAATCTCCTACGCCTGAATCTGTTAGAGTTGACGATCTGATGGATTTCGATCATGTTGTTATGGTGTATATGGTAGAGATGCTTCTCCTCAACTTGATCTTCGGCCTGGACAACTTCAAGCTGCTTCTTATAGCTACCATCCTTGTATGATTCCAGGTCGACAATATATTCGAACATCCATTCCTCTGTGAAAATATATTCTGGCAACCACTATAAAGTAAAATAATTGTCAGTAGAATGATGGTTTATCTTATGATGCATGCAGTACGTACTGTTCTTGATTGGTTCCAACGGTTGAGAGAGATGATAGAGCTTATCCTTTAAAAGGATAGGAAAAATTATAGAGTTTTGAATATTCACCTTTGGGAGGACCGCCTTTCCGAGGGTTGCCAGTGTTTCCCTTGGAGCACTTTCTATCACCCTGATCCTCCTTTGGTTCAGTGCTTCGATTTATGGACCTTTCGTGGTAAGGAAGGATTTAGTTGATTTATGCCTCTCGGATATCATCCTTTCCAGGTTGACGTAACTATTGACCTTAGTGATGATATCTTCCAAGATCGCAGGTTTGCTGTGGAAGAGGTGTTTTTTGGCTTTACAGTCGAGTTGGAACGCATTGGTGAAAGTAGTAACAACTATTTTCTGATCGATATTGTCCACTTTCCGCGCGAGCTCCAAAAACTTATTCGTAAAAGCCTCGAGCTTATCCTCATGTGAATGTTTAAGACTAATAAGTGAATTTAAATTCTCTTATTTATCTCTGTTGTGAGCATACGTCTTGATGAATTATTTTTGCAGTTGCTTGAATGTGTGTATTGAGTCTTCAGGTAAAGAATGGAACTATCAAAGCGGTTTCTCCTGCAGACTTATGGAGAACAAATGGCAGAGAATGTCAATGAGATTGGAGTATAACCCCAGTGAATCACGGAATTGCTGAATGTGTTTTTTTGGATTGGTACCCTTGTATTTACAAATTTTCGAAGTATGGAAACCTTTCAGTATTTCCATATCGAGTAGTTTTTTTTGCAATTGAACTTCCTTGTAACTTGATAAGGTCGCTGGTAATGCCCAGAACTTGTGCTTCGATCAACTCCTTAATAGGCTGATCCATATGCACTTGTGTGACATAATGACGCGTTCATTGAGTGGCTTGATGAGGAGGTTGTGGATTGTGAGTACCAGTACCTTCACTGAAATGATCTTGTACTGGAACTGGAGGTTGTGGTCGCTATTCTTCCTCTTGACGTATGGAAAATTGGTGACCTCAGCTGACCATAGACTGAACTTCACCACCTAAATGAATGGAAGGTTGAGGTTTATGCTGAATATTTCTAGAAATAGCTTTGCTGGTGGCTCCCCGAGGTCCCAATTTTTCCCATGCAGAAACGCGGGAGACTTCTGGCAATTGATCGCGATCTCTTATTGGAGGATCCTGCTGAGTATTTTACAGAGCTTGTAAGGCAGTCTGTATTGTTGTCATCTAGTCTTTATTTCGTTTGAACACTGCCAAACGTGCTTATCGTTTGGCATCGATCACCTTCTCACAGAGCTCTTAATCAAGAGTTAATTGACGTTCGAGCTCATTGTGTTTCTTTATTTTAGTATTGAGATTCGCCTGTAGCTCTGTAAGTTATTCCGGCTCAACTGAAAGATCGAACTGGATTCTGGTTGCTGGTCGTCTGGAAGTGACCATGATTATAATTTGTAGTAGAGTGAATGTATGCCTTAGGATATCATAGAAATGATTTTTTTCCCATAGACGGCGCCAAATGTAATGACCAAAATCCATGAGCTTTAAGTGGCTTAGAATTAGCTCTTACACCAATGTACCTGTGACTAAAATCTGATAGAAAACAAAAATTGACATAGGTGATTTAGTGTAAAAAACCTCTGAATAGGTAAAAAACCACGACCTCGAGTTGAAGGTTTTTATAATAGTGATTTTTATTTCTTTGAGGCTGATTCCTTATTACAAGTAATCTCTCGACTAAGAAATCTTTGATCTTGTGAATAAAAGGTTTAAAGTTTTGAGAATCTAGAAAATGTAGTTTTCCTGGTGATTTCTCGTATATTTTTTTTGCTCTTTATCTTTTCTGGAACTTCTTCTTTATATTGGCCTTCTCCGCAGTCCTTCATCTTGCTGAAGCATGTTCTTCGAACAATGTGGTTAGTGGCGGTTGACTGAGTAACTATTGAGTTCATGAGAGAAAGGTGTCTTTGACTTGTTCAAGTTTTTTTGTTTAATCTCGACCCACGTTCTTCACAAGTTCGTGGAGTAGGTGGCAATGTTGACTGTTGATGTCATGAGGAGAATACGCGAGTCCGACATAGAGGTAGTTCGAACTTGAAAATTGCTCGATTTGGGCAAGGTCGTGGGGTAGGCCCCTACAGAAACCAAGGATTAATTGACATTAGGTTATTGGCACGGATTTATAACCCCTAACAATAAGTTATAACCTGGACGGTTATCAAAGGTTACATCAATACCGATGATAGACTTGGTTAAAGGCACATTCGCAATCAAATTATTTTAGTTAATCAACAAGTCATTTTCTCTCCAAATTTTTAGAATAGTTTGAAAGTTGAACATTTCCATCATCTCCAACTTTAAATAAGAAGCCCGTGGGAAAAAATCTTCATTTAAAAATCTACGTAAGAAGTTAATGATGATAAGAAGTTCATACCTAAAATGCTGAACAAGATGGTTAAGAGGTCTTGATCTCTATTATATCAACCATGACAAACATTGAGTTACTGAATTTATACTTATAAGTAGAGCAAACGAAACAAAACAACCATAAAACTTAAATTCTGGATATCAAGGTATGGCATACCTTTGTGAATTTCTAGAGAGCTCAGATTTAAACTTTCAGCAAGATGCAAAAAACCTGAAATCAATAATGGAAATGATACAATGGATCAAAATTAACAAGATAAAAAAAATGTAATTTGAAGATAAATGGAGAAAAATTGAAGAAAATACCTGTCAGAATAAGAACTAATCTTATATACTTGGAATGAGAGCTTAGGTGCAATATAAATATTTTTCTTGATTTATGAAGCTTAAGGATAAATCATAAATGTGAAGTGCTGCCGATTATGGTGCATATAATGGGACATCCGACTGTCAGGACTAAGGAGTCTTATAAAGAGGAGGCTGCAAATATTACATAGGAAATTATCAACTGTTTCAACAAAGAAAATAACGAAATAAAAGGGCGAACTAACTGAAATTATAATAACAGATTGAACCCAAGAAACTATGCAAATATTGGATATACTCATCATTGGCAAAACTAAATTTAGACTAAATTGTAGGATTTTATCCACATATTCGACACCATATTTGGTTTGGTCAATTTCACAATACATATGGTATATATCATTAGTGAAAGGTTGGATGTGTGCCCAAGCGTTGCACGAAGTATCCCGTCCCTTAAAACATATATTTTCAAGTAACATCAAATTAATAGGAGAACAATACTAAGAATGAGAGGTTAGCAACAAATCTAAACAAAAACAAAATAAATTTAAGTTTCAGAGTACTCCTTTAGAATGATTACAGATACATGATAAACTAACAATCATAAGTTTTTAGTTTTTCATCAAAAAATAAAGGTTTTTGATGTGGTTGTAGATTAACGCTTGTCGGTGCTACTTTAGATATGGTTGTTGATTGAAGCCTGTCGTTGCTACTTTAGATATGGCTAGGGTTGTTATAAATAAGTGGGTTAAAAGGTACAAGGGAGTAGTTTAGAAGCTATAAAAAAATATAATAGCTAAAGAATCTGTTAGAGCTATTTTTAAACCGTTATAAATTAGTGGGTTAGATTTTAAAAGCGCTAGGTAGCCTTTCAAGTAGCAACAAAAAGAGGTGCTATTTTAAAAAAATGAAGTTAAGCCATTTTATTTTAGTGAGTAATGGAGTGGTTCTTAAGTAGTTTAGGAGGTCACCGGATTAATGAATCTGTTAGAGTAGCCTAAGCAAGGGGTTAAGGATCTAAATAAGAAAGAAGAAGAGCAACACTATTTATTTATTAGGGATCTATCAGTACTATTTATTTATTAGGGATCAAGCAGCACTACCATGGTGGAAAGGTGGATTTACCGACACAGGATTCCAGCCAGTCATCAATCAATGTCATATGCGGCGCGTAAAGAGATCTCTTGGTTGAGTACGTAGCGTTATAGGATGCGAAAATGTGGGAGACTATCAAGCTTCGGTTTCCTACTTAGTTTGGCGACTCTGATATGGAAAGCCACATACCTAGAGACCAAGGATCATACCAACTTGCACTGCAGAGAATTGGAAGAAAACAGCCTCAAACCCTTACTTATATTTTGCCATCAACATCTTTATTGGCCATCCTTTGCAAGTCCTGAGAGAAGTCTACAAAATTAAATTTTGTGTATCCAATAGTGGTAATGAGTTTAGCAAGAGAGTCTGCTTCCCTATTATTCTCCCTACAGTCATGGAAATATAAAATTCTTTAAGTTGTGATATAGAAATGAGGATGGATTGAAGGATAGCCCTGGCATCCCAAGGGGGCTTATCCAAAAGTTGTATAACTATTTTTGAATCGCTGTCTATAATGACTTTCCTGTAATCATTTTCAATTGCAACCTTCAGACCATTGTCAATACCCTGAAGTTCATGAACAGTTATAGAACTCATCAGGTTCCCAGTTGCAAGGGCACCATTTGTATTTAGCAGGACCACTCCCTCAGGTGGTGCAAGCCATTTACAATAGACAGGTTGAGGCCTTGTCCAAGTAGCCTCAAGATTCCATCTGCTACAATTTTTTTTGTTTCTATCTGAATATTCTAGTTTTTCTCCAGTGTGAGAAATTTTGCTTCTCACTGTGTTGATGATAAGACTAATTGTGGTGATTACTAGATTTTTATTGTTGTTGTGCACTCTTTCATTTCTCTCTCTCCATATGTAATAGAACATTACAATGAAAGAAATCTTTTTAGTTGTAACTACCATATCCTTCCCCTTGAAATTATCTCTAAACTGTTTCATCTCTCCTTCTATAGCAACTATAATTCTATTGTATCCCAACTCTCTAAGAAGCTCCATTCATATGTAGTTAGAATGAGGACAGGTGAAGAACATATATTCATCACTGTCTTCATGTGCTGAGAAAAGGGGACATGCAAAAACTTGTACAATGCCCCACTCCTTGAGTTTGTTGTGGGTTTTTAGACCATTGTTGAGGGAAAACCATGTAATAAAGCCATGCCTTGATATGTTGTTGGGAAACCACACCAAGGGGGACCAAATGACCTTAGCTTTAGTATCTCTTAGCCTGTTGTGAACAAATTTTATGGAATACTCCCCAGATTCTGCAATAGTCCATATCACTTCATCATCCAGTTTATGGTTTATGGTTTATGGAAATGTCAGGCAGGTGATCCCTGATATCACCAAGTTGTTGTAAAGAGTTTAACGGGGCCTTCCAAATTTCATTAGTAATCAAGTCGCAAACCTTAGCAGCAGTCCTAAGAGCAGGTTCAGAGCCATAATAGACCTGGGGATGAAAGAATTTGAGAAGAGCACCTATAGGGGGCCATGGCTACTTCCATAAGTTAGTAGATCTCCCATTTCCAATAGCATGGATGATGATGTCTTCAGCCTGATCACTAAGCTTGAAGATATTCCTCCAGCTCCAAGGACATTTATTAGGTATCATCATTACCCAAAAATAGATGATATTCCTCCATACATTTTTCTTTTGTGAATGAAGTCCATGAACCGGCCTGTTTTGAATCTCACACAACCCTTCAAATAAAGAACACACTTTTTCTCAGTTTTCACGAATAGATCTAAAACTATTTCCCGAAATGAAGTTCATAACTAAGCATTTTTTTCCACATTAATTAAGAAACTACAATCATAAATTTAATCAAAAACCTAAGAATATGTAGGGAAATCTTGGTTACCAAGAATGATGGTAGTAGCCTATATATTAATATGCTCTCTGCAAAGACACGTACAACACAGAAGTACATCCAAGCGCTAAAAATATTGGCAGTCCAAGTGTCTATTCATCCAAGTCAAAAATAGTTAACCAGTTCCAATATAGGAAATGTAAAAATAAGAGTGGAATGTGGAAGGACAAGCTGGAGGATTCTGTAACATAATATTGAGGTCTCCTACAGCTTGTTCAGCGAGAAATGAAGTACGTCAAAAACCAAAAAGCATATGGTGATATGGTTCAGATAAGGTACTAGATTATGTGATGAAAAATCAGTCACAATGGTAATACATATGGTAGGTGATAAGCTGCACCTTTGGTACTATCAAGGACCTATAGAGCATTAAATTGCAAAAATAAACTAAAAAATAGGCATATGTGAAGCTTGGGATACTAATACTAACATAAATCGTGTGAAATCCTACAACATTTGAGAAAGTTGAAGTATTTAATGTTTGGCTCGGGCATTAAGAAATGTATTCTACAAAAAATGGGAGGGATTAATCACATGATGTAAATCCGTCGTTGTAATATAGGTTTTCCAAAGCATGTCTTGAGTAGTACTCGAAAACTTACTTTAATACAACTTGAGATTATCTGGGTTTAGATATAGATTTATTCTTCCCATTAGGAACTGAAGAGATCCCATTTGCATTTTCATTCCTTTTTTTATTGTTATTTTACTATGAACAGAAAGTATGAGGGTAGATCATCTCTCCACAACTGTAATGAGCAGACACCTTTAGATGTTTTTGCAATTGGATTATTGAAAGCGCAATAGCATTAAGGGAAAAAAAACTCAACTCTATTTGCTGTTAGCGATTTCAAAGAAGCAAAGATTGAATGGTCGTAAGCTCAACAAGCAGTAACGAAAAACTAGAAAAGTAATAATTAAAAAACACAACTAATATATTGACAGAAGTTTGGAGCAATATTCCTAAAATTAAATCATAGAGAAAAAAATTTGTGTACTTGAGATGATAAAAGCC